>LR738712.1:377074438-377135989 GCA_902687465.1 Secale cereale
GGGGGGGGGGGGGGGGGGGGGGGGGGGAGATAGAGGAAAGGGGAGAGGGAGGGCTTCTACGTCGCCGCTCTCTGGATGCACGCCATCCACCCGCGCACGCTCGCCGCTAACCTCGCCGGCTTCGCCAGGTTCGGATGCCTCAAGGACCTCCCCGAGATCCTCTATCGTTTCCTCCACGGCCCGCTCGATGAGCGCAAGGACCAGGACGACGTCGCCGCGGCGGCCTCAGGGGCAAGAGCGGCAAGTGGCGCTGCGTCGGCGGCCTTGTCGCCGCCACGGCTGAGGCCGCCAAGGCCCGGCGCGAGAAGGAGGCGGAGCACGCGCAGGCCGTGCTCGCGCGTTACGACTCTGACGACTCTACGACGGCGTTGCCGACCTCTTCGCCGGGCTGCTCAAGTCGGACCTGGAGCACCTGCGCGCGGGCGACACGGCCAAGATCGTGTTCGCCGCCAAGTGGTGCCCGTCGCTGCGCTCGGCCTACGACCGCGCGACGCTGCTCTGCGAGGCCATCACGCGTCGGGTCTTCCCGTGCGACTCGAGGCCCGAGTACCTCGCTATCCCCGACAAGCACTACGCCTACCGCGTCTGCAACCGGCTCCGCCGCGAGGTGCAGGTGCCACTTCGCAAGGTGCTCGAGCTCCCCGAGGTCTACATGAGCGCCCACAAGTGGGACGAGCTGCCCTACGCACGCGTGTGGCGTCCACGGCCATGCACCACTACAAGGAGGCGTCCTGGATGTGCTTCTTTCTTCTGGTAATGCACTGCTCCTTAGCTTCTTTCTTTGCATTTCTTATGAGTTTTGCGTATGCTGCTGCCTCTGCAAGTGATGGTATGTGCTTTCTTTTGCTTGGTATAATTTTGGTGTGTGTGTTTTCTGGCGCTAGGCCTACTTTTGTCTCTGGTTTAGTAGTCTGCATATACTACCATGGGCTGTGCGCTTCTGTGCTGATGATGATGTTGGCATGGTTTATATTGTCTATTCTTTCTGCTTGATCAGCTTACAATCAGATTGGTGTAGTGGAGCTAAAAATACATTGGCTGGTTGTGTCTCTTAGTTTGGCAGAAAGCGCACCATGTCAAATTGATCGGTGTCCATCTCCCTCAATTTCTGCATATTTATATTTGGGGAGTGAACCAAGCTACTCATCGATTAATAAAAGCTTTATAGTTCTGTTCTCCTTCCATTCATTTCTTCAATATTATTCATTTATTCTCTTAGATTAAAGGTATTATTGTGATGATGTCCTGTTGTTCTGTATGTATTTGTTGTTCTGTATGTATTGGATGGAGGATGCCTCGTCGAACGACCTCTTCCCTTGTTGCAATTTCCCACGTGAGCTCCTTCTTCCTGCTCCTCGCTTCACCTCTCCCCCTGCTCTGCCTCCTAACCCCTGCTCCTTCTATGTATTTTTGATTTTTTTTTCTGTGATTGTACTCAATGGTGCTTGCAGGTCCATGGACATTGTCATAATGGTCACCTTATCGCAGTGTATTATTTTTGGATCTCATATTCCTCAAGGTAATGGACAAGAATTTGTGTACTCGCTTGGCTAATGTTTTACTAGACCTAAAGATTTTCCCTGCTCTGCTCTGTTAGGCGCTCGATCTTCTGATTTGATGTCGGCCGATCTGAGAAATAAGAGGAGGAATAATCCAGCAGAAGAATTTTGTGAAGAAGAACAAGGTGATATTTCTCTCGTGTGAACACAATCATTGTTTTCTTGATGTTATCACCCATGTGTTAATGTTGTAGAAGATTTATCATTTGACTTCTTCTTTTAAGTTTAATTTGTGTTTAGTTAATGCCTACAGATTGTGATGTTCATATTTGGGGATTTTTTTGTCAATTTTGTTGCTTCAATATGTAGGTGCTACTGTCCATGTGGGATATATAATAGGTCATACTGGTTTGCTAGCTTAATTTTTTAGCTTGATGTTTTCATTTAGGGGTGTCCTCCTCTTCAGCTGCATCTTTTGTGCAGCTCCAAAATTCTATATTTCAAAACACTTATTTCCATATTCTGTTTATTATTTTTAAGTCATGAAAACTCTTTTCGGTGTGCTTGATCACTCCACTTCCATGTTTATCCTTGCAGAAAAGAATACCTTTATCCTGTTAGGCATGGACACACCGGTTCGCATTGAGTGCATCATCGCTAATCAACTACATGCTTGCTTATTCCTGTAACATATCATTACTCTATTTGCTTACGAAAATGCCAAACGGAGACCGAGCTCCATGGAGGCCTTTATTTGAAAACTTTAAAATTCAAACTTTTCAGTTTCAAAAAATTCTGAAAATAAATACACATATACCTAGATACATAATGTACATGTGTGCAAATTTTCAGGTTGAAATACATTAAAATGTGAGCTACACAAAAAAGACAAATCTGAAGCCTTTTAGCATATGTACTGTTCATCTATAAAGTCCATGATTTTGTTTTTTTTGTACAGCTTTCAATTCAAGGTATTTCATCCTGAAATTTTTCACACATACACTTTACATCCTTGCATACATGTGTATTTTTTTCAGAATTTTTTGAAACTGAAATTTACGAATTTTGAATTATTCAAAATAAAGGGCTCCATGGAGCTCAGTCTCCAAAATGCCCTACTCGTTTGCTTAGCCTTTCTAACTTTTAAGATTTGATCAATTCTTTAGAAGTTCATACAGATCTAGAAGTATTTGGTTTTGTTGGTCAAATCCATTACCTGTCTGTCCTTATTTATTTTATTGTTCGAACAAGATATCCGATCACCTACATTCATTATTCTTGATTACAGTCTCATACTAAAGTGGTCTAAAATGGTCTGAATAGTTGTATTAATACATAAATATTTTCAGTGTGGTTCTTATTTGGTTTCTAGGTATAGAATTTACTTCAAAATTTTGATCTTTATTTGGTTAGTAAGGCTCTAGAATAAAACAGACGCAATAGGAGTTAACTGGTACCTAGCTTTTGAAACCTCTGATACATACAAAATATTATTTGAGTAGAACAGGAAAGATGGAATCTTATAGATATTTCCGCATTTGTAAGAAACTTCCCAGCTTTGCAAGAGGCCTTGACTAGCCATGTGTAGGACTCAGCCATGCTGCTTTCCAAATGATTAGTCATTGGTGTTTTCTTATGTTCCTGTTAGTTCAAGTGCATCAGATAAGTTGACTGTTATGTTGAAAAAAGGAAAGAGACTACTCTTTTGTTACTTACAGTACAGATATATGCTATAACATATTACCTTTATGCTCCCGATTTCAATATACGCCTGCGAACAAGTAAGTCAGTAATATCAATGCCTAAGAATTAATTTGTTTGCCATTCTAATCGTTACATCAGAGAGCAATGGATATAGAAGAAATATGTAAACAGTTGTCCCTAGAACAAATATGCAACAACTTATTCAGGTTACTTAATTAATGACGCCTCTATATCATTACATACACATACTGAATGTGCCTTTTGAGAGTGAGCTTCTGTCAGTACCTCACACTTATCTTATATGCCATTCCAACTATCTGTTGCAGTAGAGAGCAAGGGACATATAAGAAATCTCCAGGCAGCTTCACTTAGATGCATCATCTTCTGCTAGGAGTCAGCTTGAAGAACGACCTTCTCAGGTTAATTGTTGCGTCAGTGTTTTGGCTTTTCTCCATTGGTTCGTAAAAACCGCATGGTAACTTGACTTTACAGAGAACCTGCTGCACTATAACTTTGGTTTAATCTGTCTAGCCCATGAGTATATTCTTAGTGTATGTTTGACCAGATTGTTTTAACGTATGTTGTTCCTATGCTTCAGGAGACTGCAACTGACATGCTGGATGGGGAATAACCAAATTTGTGGACAAAGACAAAGAGTTCAACGCAAGGGGTGGTGTTTAGGATATATACACAAAAGAGGAAACTTTCTTTTGTACAGAACCAAATTATATGATGTAATTGACTACTATTTCTAATAAATGTTCATCATGTATTAAGTACATTTAATTGTGTCACTTTATTTTGAGAGGTAGCTTTATTCATCAAACACCACACAGTGTGCGATAGAGTTCATCAAACCAGGCTTTATTGTGTCACCTATGTTTACCTTCTTTTTTACCGTGTCGCCTATGTTTGCCTTCTTTTGAGCGTAAGCTATTTGGACTTTCTAATTGCAGGCTCGGTTATATGACCCACCGATGTTCTAATTTGTTGCATAATTACATTAAACAACTATTTACATTTCATTCTTTGTTTGATTTTTTTAAACTTATGCCTCCATGTACCTGAATAACATAATAAATTATGCATGCTCAAGTATATATTTTGAAAGACAAGTCTATTCTTTTTTATAAAAGTAGTTACAATTAGTGTCCTATGTGATTGCTCAAGCCTATAGTTATTAACAAATGCAAATATTTTCAAAGTGTTCATGGTTTTAAATGGGCCTCTGCGCCATTTGGCGATGGTGGGGATTGATGAGGCAGAGGAAAGCATACCAGTATATTGCAATTCCAAAACTTAGAAAAATGAGAAAGATGCCCAAACGGACAACGTACGGATTTGTAATTAACATTTAGCACTAGATGTTGCCACTGGGTCATTCTATCATTTAATCTTCTTATATGAATGTTTCTTTTCAAACTCAGATTTCTTAGCGCGATAACCATATTTTCAACTAAAAAAAGCTTCCTTAACTGGTCTATACATGTTATACAAATAGGGTTTGTTTTTCACACTCAGATTTCTTGGCGTGATAAACATATTTTCAATATAGCATGATCTAGCACATGTGCTTTCTACAACCAGTATTGAATATGTTCTTGCAAAATGAAACTATCGACAACATGGCTTTCGCACGTCTCTGCGTCATTTGGCGCAACGGGTCAACTACTACTCCTAATAGAAGATCGGGCAGTTAACCAAACCAAGCATGCTTAACAACTTGAAATACAACAAAATTTGATTTACTTCTCACATGGTATACAATAACAGAATGCACCCACAACTATTGAACATCTCATTGAAGAATTGAACCAAACAGTTAACTAAACACAACAACACAAATGAACCAAACGTTAACTGAGCACCACATTGCACATGTATAACCAAACCAAGCATGCTTGACAACTTGGAAATACAGCAATTGTATTCGTTTCTCATGTATTTTGTAAAGATAAATTTGGTTTACATGAAAGACAATACAAAATTGCAGCCTGAAGAATTGAACATCACATTTGAAGAATTGAACCAAACAGTTAACTGAAGACGACAACTAATTAATCAAACAGTGGATTACCTACCTGGATAGAAGAGGCCGAGTAGTGTGAAGGAGGGTCGCCGGCGAGGAGGCGGTGCTGCAAGCAAGGAGTGAAGGTTTCAACTTGGAAAGGAAGGCGGAAACAGGGGAAATGTGGCTTTTGGTAAGGGAAAGGGGGCGGGGAGGTAGATATTTCCGCGGAAGCCGAAAATTTGGAATCACTTTAGGGAAAAAACCGGCACGCAAAGTATCATCAAACACGGTCCCTTATTCAGAACTATGTACGATATGTGAACATCACAAATGATTTAGATAGATTAACCCGTGTGTGATGAGTTTGAACGTCAAAAATTTTGGTTCGAATTTCCATGGTTATAGTGGTCATCCACGTCATTGCATAATTTGGGTACACGAAGGAGACTACAACACACTCACATTTCTTAATCGAGCAAGTTTAGCAATTAAACAAAGCTAGCTGACCTAAACATTACTCTAACAAATTAAAGACCGACGCTCTTAATTAAACAAAACAAAGAGTACTACTACGGCTGGTGCTCGTCGATCTCCGCCGCCGCCTCCATGTCCAGCTCGCGCCCGACGATCTCCTTGGGAAGGGGCTCCATGGCATCCATCGCACCATACTCGGTAAGCATCTCGCCATCCGCGTCTGCCATCTCTTTGGAAAAGGCCGCCATGAGCTGGGCGTGGGCGACCGCTATCTGGGCTTGGACGGGCTCCGTCGTCGCAAGGTATGCGACGGAGGAACGGACGGCTGCTCAAACGCTTTCAGCGATTGCCAACTCTTCGGCCATGGGTTGCCGACCGTTGTCGGAGAAGCTTCGTTCGATTTGTGCGGTGACCACCACGAGCTGGGCCTGGGCGGCCTCGACATGGTCGTGGACGGCCTCCATCAGGGCTAAGGCCGTCGCTGCGGAACGGACATCTGATGTGCTGCTCTCGCCAGTTGCTACCCCCGAGGCAGATGTTTCTACCGCCACCTGAGAAGCAACAACGGTCGTTTGGGCTCAAGCACCTTGTTAGCACGCGCAAGGCAGCTGCAGCCGCGCTCTCGCCGGAGTGGGCCACCGAAGTTGTCCTCAGGACGCGGGTCCATGTGTTCATCTTTTACCGGCGACGATTGAACATTGAAATGATATTTGGGGAGCGAGCTAGTGTGCTTGAGACGCCGGCTGTGGACTGTAGCTGCGCACCTTCTCGCGTAAGACATAGGCGTACTATACACCGACGGTGCTTCAGAATATTTTGTGCTGCATCTCACACGGTTGATGATAATAAACTGTGTGCGATCTACTTGATTTTTCATATTGATTTGAATTACATAATGGGGTCACAGCGGAAAGTGATGTTGTTTGAATTGCTAGACCTTTTATCTGCAGTGAATATGCAATTATATGTGTGTTTTAAAAGAATTGGAATTATTCAGGGTTCGTTTGAACATTTTATACATTAAATTGGTTTCTAGCCATTTCAGATGCACAATTCAAAATTAAACTACATGCACATGCTCCGGTGCACCAACATGGGTTGCAAAATCATATATGTGTCCATGGGTTTATGCTTATGTCCCATGCAAGAAATGGCGATGGAATTCGAACACCACGGCACCGTGGCTCTCCGGCAAATGTCGACGTACTTGCTTTTGTAATTCTAGTAAATCCAAAATTCATTTGAAATTTATGAAACTTGACATGTTATCATGGAGCGGCATCAACATGCCGTGGTAAATTTTTTGTCCCATTTGGGCAGGTTAGGGGTATAAGCTTCTCATAAACCAGAGCTTCTCACAACAAGTGTGATGGTTTCGGTAGGGAACGTTTCACCTTTCAGGACGAAGCGATATCCGTTGCCTCTTATCGATTTCAATTTTTTCCCTAGTGTCAACATAGAACAACAGGAGTGTTGTGTCACTTTTTGAG
Source organism: Secale cereale (assembly GCA_902687465.1). Lineage (NCBI taxonomy): Eukaryota > Viridiplantae > Streptophyta > Magnoliopsida > Poales > Poaceae > Secale > Secale cereale. The sequence continues at coordinate 377,081,617 of LR738712.1, forward strand.
GTCCGTTTGGACATTTTTATGTATTAATTGAGTTTTCAATGCATTTATGTGCATAATTCAAATTTTAACTACATGCACATGCTCTAATGCATATAAATTGGTTGATAATTCAAATATGTGCCCTTGGTTGCATGCTTAGGTCCCATGCAAGAAATGAGAGTCAAGCAGCCTGCCACCGTCACTCGGCCGCAAACATTGAGATACTTTATTTTTAAATTCTAGTAAATCGAAAACTCATCAAAATTCATGAAACTTGGCATGCTATCATGAAGCGACGTCAACATGCCGTGGTACAATTTTTGTCCCATTTGGTGCAGGTTTGGATACCTGCTTCTCACAAACCGGAGCTTCTCACAACATGCGACGCCCCCGTTTGACCGTACACTAATCATGCACGCAAATATGTACGACCAAGATCAAGGACTCATTGGAAGATATCACAACACAACTCTAGACACAAATTAAAATAATACAAGCTTTACATTACAAGCCAGGGGCCTTGTAATGCCCAGGATGGAGTTATACCTCCTACGTGTCGAGGCACGACTTAAAGGCATAAGTCCATCCTAGAATGATCTCAAGTTTGGTATCTTTGCACAACTCATGTAAAAGAGGGATTAAAAAGCAAAAGAGATAGTTGGCTTACACTCGCCACTTCACACAATACATTACATAAGCAATCATCATACAGAACATCACAGCCCGACTACGGGTAAGATCCAAAAGAAAGATACCAAAACAATATAAAGCCACAGGTCAGGATCGAATCCTAGTAGAAACCACTACTGAACATCGAAACGTCACAAGCAAACGGCCACAAGCTTCATCGAGCTCCCGATGAAGAACTGATCCAACTCCTGCATCGTACACGACTGAACCTGCAACTGGTGTGGTGAAGTAACTGTGAGCCACAGAGGACTCAGCAATCCCGTTCCCGGGTAACAAGACTATTTAAGCCTTGGGTGAGGACAAGGCTGAAGAAAGAAATATGAGGTGAAGGAACAAACAAGAGTCTGCAGCAGCAACTAGCACTAACTTACGTAATAGAGAGCGAGAAGAGAAGTGCATCGGTCGAAAGATGATCACGAAGTGATCCTAACTAAAGCCGGACAAACATAACCCCACCGTGTTCAACTCCCGAATTCCTATTCGGAAATTGACAGTCACGGTACACACGCTGGTAGTGTATTGAATCATTGTGTCAAGTTATCTACAACCGGAATTAACAAGCTCCCATCTGCCACATAACCGCGGGCACGGCTTTCGAAAGTTCAAACCCTGCAGGGGTGTTCCAACTTGACCCATTACAAGCCCACGATCCGCGGAGTCGCAACTCCATAGTTGGGAAGACCCGAGTATTCTCGGAATCCCGTGCTCAAGTTAAACCGAACTAAGGTAAGGCTAATCCAGCAAATCCTCCCGGCGTGTCGACACCCTGATAGTAGCCGCGCGTATCTAGGTCTCAGGACACGACCGGATGGGCGATTCTACGGGTGGATACCAAATACCTCGGGTTGCCCCAAGGCGGCCCCGCAGAACCCCCGTTTGGGACCAACACCATCAGCACTGGCCCCCCCTGCTATGTAGAAATAAAGGATCCTCGAGGGAGCGACCCTCTATGCAAATTTAATTAATTAATTAAGTTGTTATTATGGGCAAATAGTACCAAATGTTGGGACTTGCTGGAAAAGACTTAGCACTTAGCGGTTTATCAAGGGGGTCCCATACACCCCAACCGTGTTAGGAACGCATAATCAAGGAACATAATACCGGCTTATACGGTTCCTAACGGCATGAGTGGAACAAAACACCAAGCAAAAGGCTTAGCCTTCCACCCTGCCAGTATATAGATGATTTCATTTAAGCATTTATATAGTGTGATATAACCCAACCGAACTTCAACATGAAGCAAGCATCTTCAATCTTCACCTGCAACTAACAATGCTATAAGAGGGGCTGAGCAAGCCTACGTATAGCCAAGCAACGGTTTGCGTAGGTAGGGTGGTTAAACATGGCAATTGGTTACAAGTAGGAGGCTGACAAGAAAGACATGGGCATCGAGGCAAAACTATAGATCGTGACTTCTAGCAAGAGGCAAAAATAGTAATGGTATCCGGGTTCGGTCATCTTGCCTGGGATTCCACGAGGGAGAAGAACGGATCCAAGAAGAAGACGGAGCAACAGTCGAGCGGATCCTCACAACTCCGGAAAGAAACCGAAGCTAACAAGAGAAGCAACCGGAAAGAAAGAACAACACGGTAAACACACACATCATAAACAAGGCATACGATGCACAAACAAGTATGATGCATGTCCGGTTTAAATATGCATGGCATGGCAAAGTGCACAAACAAATACTACAAGTTAAGTGGAGATCAATATGCAACGAGTTGCATATTGACGAAACACCACATATTAATTATTTAGTTGACTCTCGTTATTAACAAGACAAGATTAAATGTTTTTAACATGGCAAGAGGTGAAGCTTAAAGAAACTACACTATTAAGACATTTTAAATGAGGCCGGAAATAACAACAACATATCCGGAAAATCCTCATGAGCATGTTTAATAATTATAAGCAAACAACAATTAAACATTTTAGTGTTGTTAACATGATGCGGATGACATGATTAAGTTTATGCAATTTTTTTAACAGGTTGACTTAAGAGGAAAAGAAGCATTTGTCACCGTGGTGGAACGAAAGGGTGCCACGGCAACGTTTTCCGAAAATGATGCCACGGCAACATATCGGTTCCGGTATCTCGGTGAGGGACCGGTGCAAAACAAAAGGTGGAGTGAACGAGTCAAACGAGATGAAAGGTGGGACGATCCCGTTACCGGGTTCCCACGAGTCGGCGACGAGGCAACCGAGGAACAACAAAAGGGACGAAACGGACACGAAGCACACACGGGAGACAACATTTCATACAACACAAGCAAGCATGCATCTCACGGGTCACGTCTCGGGGTTATACCTTTGAAGCGTGCGTTTCGGGGCGGTTCGAGATCGTAGAGGGACGTAGTGGAAGTAGAGGAAGTAGCCGTTCCGTAGAGGGAAGTAGTCGTTCTCGCAACTCGTAGAGGAAGTAGTTGTACTCGGGCGACGGTAGATGTACTCGTTCCGTTCGTTCGTAGAGGTACTTGAGGTTTCGGCGACGGTTGTGGTACATGGTGCTTCCGGGCGACGGTAGATGTACTCGTTCCGTTCGTTCGTAGAGGTACTTGGTCGTCGTGGTACACGGATGTAGGGGTACTTGTGGCATCGTCTTGTGTCGTGAAGGCGTTCACGGAGCGTTTTGTAGATGTTCACGGAACTTGTTCGTAGACGTACTCATTCCCGTAGAGATACACGGTCGTTTTCGCCGGGTACTCGTTCGGTCATCTGTCAAGTCAACAGCAAAAACCACCAAACAACACAAAAACTACAGCAGCTAAAACAAGGGCAGCACGGGGCTAGGCAGCGCCGGAAACAGAGGCAGGGCCTCGGCAGAGGTGCGGCGGGTCGACTCGGGGAAGGAAGAAGGCGCCGATCTGGAGCTCCTGGCCGCGCGCTGGAGAAGCGGGATCCGGCCAGAGGGGACTTCCGCGGCGAGCTGGAGGACGGGTCCGGCCGTGCCTTGGCGAGGCGAGGGACGGCGCTCGGGGCCGCGGGGCTCTTGGCGACGGGGAGGTGAGGGCGACCCTGGACGGTGCAGAGGAGGAGGGGGCGCGGCGCGGGCCAGAGGCGAGGCGAGAGCCTGGCCTCGCGCTGGACGACGGCGACGGTCTCCTGGCCGGGCCGGGCCGGCTTGCGGGCGAGGAGGCGGGGACGTCGGGCGACCGCGGGCGCTGGAGAGTCGAAGCAGAACGGGCGCCGCTCGGCCTGGGCGCTGCGGGAGCTCCTGGCGCTGGAGGGAAGAAGACCGGCGGCTGCTTCTCTGGCGCGGAGGGAGGAGCGCTCGGAGGAGAGGAGGGGTCGGGGCGCTCGGGGCCCTGGCTGGCCTCGAGCTGGAGGGCGAGGCGCAGGACGGAGGGCTCGCGAGGGAGGGCGCCGCACGGGAGGAGCGACCTGGAGGACGAGGCAATGGAGGAGCTAGGCGCTCGGGAGGGGAGATGAGGAGAGGGATCGGGCGAAGGGGTTTCGGGCGCCAGAGAGAGAGAGAGCGAGGGGAGAGGGTTCGATCGCTGGCGGCGCACAGTGGGAGGAACGGAGGGAGCTGGTGCGGGGCTTCGCTAGGGTTTCGGGGATGCGGGCTGGGCCTCGCGGAATGGGCCTGAAGGCCGGCGGCCTGGGCCAGAAGGTGGCTGCGGCTGGAGAGAGGGAAAGGAGGAGGCTGTGGCCTGAGCCCTCTTTATTTATTTCCTCAGCAGAAATAAATAGAGATGGATCAAAAAATAAAAGAAAAGAGGCAAGGAACAGAAAAGTAAAATATGGAACATTTTTATAAGGCTTTACGGGATATTACCAACCCAACAAAAATAGTTCCAACACAAAGGAAGTGCAAACTAAAACATTTAGCTTGCAAATAAAAAGAGTTTAGATTTTTTGGAGAAGCCTCGAAACAACGGAAAGAAATTACCGGCAAGGTTTTGAAGGTGAAACTCGAAGTGAAAAGACAATGGGGAATTATGCAAGTGTGTTGGGTAATTCCGAGGAATGGAATAATTATTAATATAGCTCCATAATATTGAGAGGCTTTTATATGTTATAAAGAGAAGACATCTTCCCTCGATTTAAATGGACCGAAGGTCCACACGAATTATTTGGTTGAGATGCAAAATAAAATATGACATGATGGCATGATGACATGATGCAAAAATAAATAACACAAGCACAAAAGAACACACGGGCAACCCGGAACATCTGGAATCTTCTGGAACCTTCTGGGACGTCGGTCTCGGGCGTCACAGGCCTCGAGGGCTCGAATACAAAAGCTCGAATACAAAAAAGTCAGCGGAAGCAATACTATCTGAGTACAGACATAAGTTAAACAAGTTTTCCTTAAGAAGGCTAGCACAAATGTAGCAACGATCGAAAAGGCAAGGCCTCCTGCCTGGGACCTCCTAACTACTCCTCGAAGCCGAACTCCACGTAGTAACATCCTCGGGATCCTCTGCCTCCTGGACTCCATCATCTGGTTGCATCATCCGAAAAGAAGGAACAAAAGGAGGAAAAGGGGGAGCAAGGCAACCGTGAGTACTCATCCAAAGTACTCACAAGCAAGGATCTATACTACATATGCAATGATATCTGAGTAAAGGGGGTAATATCTGTGGGCTAAACTGCAGAATGCTAGAATAAGAGGGGATAGCTAATCCAATCGAAGACTACGCTTCTGGAAACCTCCATCTTACATTAGTAGATGAGAGTAGCTGGAAAGTAACAAGTATCCTCGCTTCTCGCAGCCTCCGTATTGCAGCAGTACAATAGAATAGATGGTAAGTTCACCAAGTAACATCGTATAGCATAATCCTACCCGGCAATCCTCCCCTCGTCGCCCTATGGGAAAGCGATCACCGGGTTATATCTGGCACTTGTAAGGGTGTGTTTTATTAAGTATCCGGTTCTAGTTGTCATGAGGTCGGAGTACAACTCCGGGTCGTCCTTTTACCGAGGGACACAGCTATTTGAATAGATTAACTTCCCTGCAGGGGTGCACCACATTACCCAGCACGCTCGATCCCATTTGGCCGGACACACTTTCCTGGGTCATGCACGGCCTCGGAAGATCAACACGTCGCAGCCGTACCTAAGCACAGCAGAGAGGTCAGCACGCCGGTCTAAGTCCTAAGCGCACAGGGGTTTGGGCCCATCGCCCAATGCACACCTGCACATTGCAAGGGCGGCCGGTAAGCACACCTAGCCGCTCCTAATACCAGAGCGGTGTTCCAGTCCAATCCGGCGCGCGCTGCTAAGTCGTTGACGTTAAGAAGGCTTCGGCTCATATCACGACGTCGAGTGCCCATAACTATTCCCATGTCACCAAGGGCCAGACTCAGATCAAATACCAAGACATTGTTAAGCGTGTTATTATGAAATAACTGCGGACAACGACCAAGGCCAGGCCCACCTGTCTCCTAGGTGGTCGTGACCTGCCCTATCGCTCCGCCACAAAGTAACCATCAAGGGGCTGCCGGGAACCCAGGCCCACCACTACCTGTGTGGAACCACCTGCTCCTTCAGCCCCCATATCTGAATCATCAACGAGTATGTAATAGCATAATATATACCCGGGATCACCTCCCGAAGTGATCACGACCCGATAGAATAGCATGGCAGACGGACAAGGGTGTAGGGCCACTGATGGAATACTAGCATCCTATACTAAGCATTTAGGATTACATGTAAGGGTATCAACAGTTGTAGCAACAATGACAGGCTATGCAACAGAATATGAGCTATCGGATCAACAAAAGTAGCAAACCTAATGCAAGAATAAGAGAGGGGAGAATGGGCGATATCTAGTGATCAGGGGGGGGGGGGTTTCCTGGTTGCTCTGGCAAGGAGGGGTCGTCGTCGATGTAGTTGGTCACACGGGGTAACAGAAGTGGTCTCGAGGTCTATCGGAAATAAGTAACGGAGGAAAAATACAATAAATAACAGAGCAATCAAAGCATCACAAAGCGTAACATGGCAATACGAGCTACTACGTGTGATCTAACGTATGTCTACACGATATAGGTGAAGGGGGAATTCAATGGGAATGTTATCCCGGTTCCAGACCTGTGTCAGACAGATGCCCGGAGGGGGAATGTTCCATGTTCAGATAGTTAGGGGCATGTGGCGGACGAACGGACCGCGTATTCGGATTCGTCTCGTCGTTTTGAGCAACTTTTATGTATAAATTATTTTCATCCGAGTTATAGATTATTTTATATTAATTTTCAAAGTTTAAACAATATTCTGAAATTTCTGGATTTAATTTTAATTCGGAAATCACAGTGGAAACACTAGATGCACCCCGTGCAGTGCACCCACAGTGCACCACCGTGACAGACATGTGGGGTCAGATGGCCTAGTTTACCTAGTCAACAAAGACTGGTCAACATAGTGAATAGTGTATGTGGGTCCCGCATGTCAGTGTCCTAATAATTTCTAAACTGATTTTATTTAACTTAAAAATAAGGTGGGACCTACATGTCATATACGCCTAATAACCTAATTAAGCACTAAACCTATCCTAATCCTAATCTAACAGGGCCGGCTCTAGCGGCTGGGCACGCACGCACGAGAGGGAGCGACGGCGGCCCCAACCCCACGAGGTGAGCATGGGCGGCCGACAAGCGGCCGGCGCCGGCGCCGGGCAGAGGTGAGGCGCAGCTAGCGCCCGACAGGAGGCGGGAGCGGCGGCATGCGCGTGCGGCGACAAGGCGAACTGCGGGCAAGGCGAGCGGCGGACGGCGCGGGTTGGCAGGGCGGGGCGGCCGAGCGCACGGATTGCGGCAGCGCAGCCGCGCATGCTTGCGCACGGCCAGGGAGCGGCGCGCGCGCGCGGTTGACGCGAGTTGCAGTGCGGCCGGGGCGCAGCAGGGGAAGGCAGTGGCGCGACCGGCAAGCGAGGCGACAATAGTAGCATGGGCCACGGCGACTGCGGTCGCGGGCGGCAGCGGCAAGCGACAGCAGCAGCAACATCAGGCGACAGTAGCGGTACACAGAACAACAGAGGCATCATAAGCAGGCAGCGGCGGTGCAAGCAATAGTGGCAGAGCAAAGCAGCGGCGGTAGCAGTACACACACGCGTGTGTACGCGGAGCTTCAGGGCGGCGACGACGAGCTCTAGGCGATGGTTATCGCGATGAATCAAGGCGGAAAATGAGGGGAATTGGTCGAGGAGCTCACCCCAGGGCTTGTGGACACCTCGGTTTCCGTGGGGACGGATCCTAGCAGCGGCAACCGTCGGCGAGATGTGGCGGCCGTGGGCGAAGACGACGGCGATGGCGAGCGTACGGAGCGTCCCGGCTCGGGTTCCTCGGTGGATAGGATGGAGACGATCGCGAGGATGCTGCTGGATGCGCCCTTAGGTGCCGGGGAGGTCGGTGGCCACCGGATCGACGAGGTGGCGGCGATGATGGCGTCGGGCGGCTTCTGTAACAGAAGAGGGAGAGCTGGGGAAGGGGGAGAAGAAGCTAGGGTTCGAGGAGAGGCACATGTGATGCCTTATCGTCCCAAGAAGCCGTGGGATCGCCGGCACGTCGCCCAGGGGCGCGGCCATGGCCTGGATGCCCGCCACGACCCCCCTGCCTCCCTGTAGCAGGAGGTTGGGGACTCTTCTTCTGTCTTAACATTTTCTATTATTTTATTTTCTATTTTTTGTATTTCTCCAATGTTTTGCAATATATTTGTCCTCACTTGCCTTTTGTTAAAAGTGGAACTAAGTCACATAAATACTATGCAATAAACTGCACTGCCACAAAAAGTTTTACCCTGAAAAAAATAGTTTAGTATTTTACAAAATACCAAGGGCATTTAAATAATTGTTTTTGCTACTGTTTTATTCTTTTTAGAGTATTTAACCATTTTATTAAAGGGTGGTTTGTCCACCATAATTACCTATGCATTATTTGGTACAACCCGAACATTTTAGTTTTAATATTTGAAAACTTTTACCGTTTGACTCCATTTTGAAATTTAATTTATATCGGTTTCGAATCAACGCGAGTTTATTAACCGTAACCGAGGTGACGTGGCATCATCAACATGGAATTACTATAGCCTAATTATCCGGGCATCACAATTCTCCTCCACTACAAGAAATCTCATCCTGAGATTTAAGCGGTGGAGTAAGGGGGGGGGGGGGAAGTGCTGGTAGCAAAAACCTAACGAGTCTTCTCGGTCTTGGCTGCCCTTTCGAAGAGGTTGATCCCTTTCATTGATATCTTCATTTCTCTGCTTCAAGTCATCGTGATCAAGTCATCATCCTTTCTTCGGGATCTCCATCGTCCTACGAACGCGACCAGGGGGAAAAACTCCGTAAGAACGCATTTCCACAAAGCTGTGCATCTGATGGTGAACTCAATGGGAAATACACGAGGTACCCCACAAGTTGTATTTTAGTGAATTCTTTGAGTGCAATATACGATGGTACCAAAGTTTCAAATGGGTAGGCAATCATTCGATGCCTTGACAGAAGCTGGAATGGGGGCTTGAACAACGAGAATAACACGGTGTTTGATTCCACGGTGAATAATGGTATAGAATTTAGCTCGTGAATCACATACAAAGCCAGGTGCAAAGGATACATTATAATCCGGGTTGTAAAGAAGAGTCAGGTTTCGATCCAATGGACCTGTGGGTTATGGGCCCACCATGTGGGTTGAAAATAGGAAGGGTGGTGAGATCTTGCACAGCCACGACAGGGAGGCATGTCAGCGGATAGCTTGTCAGCTATGTCGGCAACAATGTCGGTACCAAGGATGGGGAACGAAGAGAACCATTTTCCCGCTCGTTGAAACGAGGCGGACCAATAGGCAAAGTTCTCGTCCACCGGCAGTACCGGAATGTTATCAATAATAGAATCAAGGTCTTACTGACAGAGTTGTACAACGAGGTGTTTACATAAGCAGAGAATTATTACTGCTTAGATCATATAGATCAAGAAGGTTAAACAGAACAATGGAAAGGAAAAATGTGATTACACACAATTATTAGGAGTATATCCTTCCCATGGACAAGCACAACATGGCATAAAGGGTAGGAGATAAAGTACCCAATCATTGAGATAAAGAGGCAAGGATTAATCAAGATGTTACCCATACAACGGTATTTGGATAACTGACCAAGAAACACTTAGCATCGCGCCTCCAATGTTCTTGTGGATGAGCGGGGTATCATTGTCATGCTTCGAGGTAGCAATGATATGGTGTTTCAATCAAGGGCCAGACATTGGATACACAAATGATCCATCAGGAGCAACTTATAAAATAAGTCTTACAATTTCCTCCTAGAAGAATGATTATCCTTGCAAAAGAAATTATAATGATAGGTCCTCTAGCCAGGGGGGCTAGGCATGAGATCATATTACCGGGTCATCACAGGACCAACATTATAACTCCTCGAAAGTTGTCCCAACCATCATCTCTGACCGAGATTCAGATCCGATTGGTGTCATGATACCTCAGACTCAGGATGTTCGAGAAGAAAAAGGTGCAACACAAATCGACAAAATGCCATTGTAAGATTCCCGGGAAATGAACTATGGGAGAGGGTTCCCGAATCAATAGTTCATCATTAAACCAAGGAGAGGATGAGGAGGTGGCTGATGGGCTCAACGACAATTCATCGAGAATTCCAAACAGGTGGATTTCCACAATAATGTGAACAAGAAGATGGCACTTGTCAATTCAAATGATATAATGTTGTATGACCGAGGAAAAAATACACCATTAATCATTAGTTGAAAGGTGTGCCCGAAATATGACCTTAGGCCGCAAGATCAATGTTAAGAGTGACGATTCAATAACCAACAGTATAAGAACGAACTGTCGATCGTTAACTTCAAAGTAATAGGTTTGCTAGAAGTAAAGAACTCAAGCATCATCGTTAGCATATTGGTATCCCGGTTAAAAACAACACGTGGACCAAGGAAGAATGGTGATGGTGAGAAGTATCATCATACTGAGAATTTCTAAGAGGTGGAGCAATCCCCCCAACATTCTCGACATAATAGACAGTAATACTTCAAGGCAGAACACAACACCATCTGGAGAGCAAGTTGTATTCACAATGTGGACAAGTTCGCGAGGAAAGGAAGTCAAGGGCGTTGTCGATGATAATAAAAATCATCGAGGGCAAGGAGGGTATTTCTCAACATGAACACAATTGATATCTTGGAAGAAGTCAAAGTGTTGAAGGTGATCCGCACATTTGTCGGGAGGTTTCAAGAGGATGCAATCAAACAACAACGGCAACAAGCAAGGGAATGACGAAGTGGCAAGTTATATGATCAATATATAAGATGCAATCTCGGAACCAAAGTTGCCTTTCAAGACAAGCAACATGATGTTGAAAGCTCGACGTGAGTCATGCTCACACACTCAAGAATTCGTGCACCAGAGAAGGACGAGGTAGCACAGTCAAAGATATATAGTGTAATGCACATGATGCGACTATATCTCCTACGTGTCGTGGCACGACTTAGAGACATAAGCGCATTCTGGAATGATCGCAAGCGTGGTATCTTTGCACAACTCATATAAAAGTTCAGGGATGAAAGAGGAAAATAGTTGGCTTACACTCGCCACGTCACACAAAGAATACAATAACATACATTCATCCAAATAACATAGGGTCCGACTACGGATGAAATCCAAACGAGAAAGATACCACAAACACAAGTCCTGACCGCCCCTAGTAGCAACCACTACTGATCGTCGGGATATGTAACATAGAAATGACCACGCTCTTCACCGAACTCCCATTGAAGTTCTGATCCATCTCCTGCATCGTTCTCGATTGTACCTGCGTCTGGTGTATGTAGTAATCTGTGAGCCACAAGGACTCATCAATCCCATTGCTGGGTATCAAAGCTAACAAAGCCTTTAGGTGTGGAAGGGTAATAAAGGGTTTGCAGCAAGCACTAAGCAACTAGCTTACGAGTTCAGAGCAAGATGAGAATATGTTCGAACGATCGCCAAGTTGATCAAGAAGTGATCCTAGCTACTCACGTTCATACATAACCCACCGTGTTCACTTCCCGAAGCCCTTTGGAAAGAGACCATCACGGTTACTCACACAGGTAGTGTATTCTTAAGATATGGTGTCAAGTTATCTACAACCGGATATTAACAAATTCCCATCTGCCACATAACCGCGGGCACGGCTTTCGAACGTTGAAAACCCTACAGGGGTGTCCCAACTTAGCCCATCACAAGCTCACGATCTGCAAGTCGCAACTCCAAATTGGGAAGACCCGAGTATTCTCGGAATCCCATGCTCAAGATATTTCGACAAAGGTAAAACTAATCCAGCAAGACCTTCCGGCGTGCCGACACCCTGTTAGTAGCCGCACATATCTCGTCTCAGGCCACGACCGGATGGGTGATGCTACAGGTAATACTAGATACCTCGGGTTTCCCCAAGGCGGCCCCGCAGAACCCCCAGTTTGGACCAACACTCATGAGGAGCACTGGCTCGGGTTGTTGATTAAGAACTCGGGTTTGCAACTCCCTATGCAAGTTTTAGTTGTTAAGCAAATGTATAACCAATGTTGGGTCTTGCTAGAAAAGCTTTAAGCTGTGCGAATTATCAAGGGGGGCCCATAAACCCCAACCGTGTTAGGAACGCAAAAATTAAGGAACATAACACCGATTTCTCGGGTCCTAAGGTGGCATGACTGGAACAAAACACCAAGCAGAAGGCCAAGCCTTCCACCCATTACCAATATACATGTGCATTAATTTATTTAAGATATATATTGTGTTACCCCAAAAAAACAAGTTCGAACGTGGAGCAATCTTCGAAACTTCACCTGCAACTAACAATGCTATAAGAGGGGCTGAGCAAAAGCGTACTTAGCCAATCAACGGTTTGCTGGGGAGGCGGTTAGAGTGTTTCATGGCAACAATAAGAGGCTGACAAGACAAGAATAGGCATCGAGGCGTAGCTAAAGAGCGAGACAACTAGCATAGGCAAAGATAGAGGTGATATCGGGGAATGGTCATCTTGCCTTCTAAGTCGTCAGTAGGATGGTAAGACGGCTCCTCAAACTCAGTCTCGATAAGATCCTCGAACTCGGTATCGGCTCCCGGCTCTACCCAACACAAGAGCACAACAACGACACAATATCAAACACGGTGCAATGCACAATCAACATGATGCAAGACATGTCATGTGATGCAAGTATGATGTGCGTATGCATGAGGATCCTCTCGAGCCTAAGGAGAAGGTGATGGAAATGGCTTCATCTTGGGCAACCAAGCAAGCCACTGAATAGATGGGAAGATTTCGGTCGAAATCGATATAAAGATCGTGGGAAACGGATGCACGGTTTGCAAATGGCAAGCAATACAAGATGCAATGCAAAACTGCAGTTAACAACAACATGTCATCTTTGGAGCAAGATATAATTACGGTACAACACCCAAACATGAAGACAAAACATATGGATGTGAAATAGACATGATTCTTAAGAAGCATGAACTTAGAGCACACCCAAAAACTTGCTGGAACATAATTAAACAAGCATGGCATGATTCAATTAGTTTGCAGATTTCTCAGACTTAGTGAAAATTACAAGGCATGGCAGCAACAATGACAAGTAGGCATGTTTGCAAGCTTGTGCAATTCAACCCAAAGGATATCATGGCATGTGAATATAACCAACTACAAGAAGACATGTTTGTGAATCTACTCATTGCAAGAACATGGTCATAGGATTCATAGAACACTAGCTATTCACGTGGCAAAACTGAACTTGTTGATAACATGCTGGCAGAAACATTTTATAGCAACTTGAGAGGATGAATACAACAAGCTACAGCACGACATCATGGCAAAAAAGAGCATGGATAGCTAGAGCATAACATATACATCAAGGAACACCCACTGGACAACTCTAATCATGCACAACAATGACGGTGGCATCATGGAAACATGGCATAAAAATTAACAGATTCAACCTTAGCATAAATTTAACATCACAATGGCCTGTTAACAAGCTTGATGCACTCATCTCAAGACATGTCATGGCATGAAAATAAATCTATCATGTAGAGCACAATCCAATGAGCAAAACCCATGTTGACACCTAGCTCATATGACACATGGATTAATATACACGAACAAGACAAAACATCATCTCATAACAAGTTCAGAAACTTATCAGCCACATGCACTTTTTCAACATGGTTAAATATGGCATAATGCAACCTAACATGCATATAAATGCATCCATCTTGAAGAGCATCACAAGACGAACATTTTGACATATCATACACTCCATTTGGACCAACATGCACCAAGTTGTGACCTCACGAACATGCCAACAAAATGTTAACAGACAACTAGTGCTGAAATAGTAACATCACGAAGCAGTCTTGCCACGAAGATTAAAACATCTAGATGAACCCTAACATGCATGAAAATGATGCTAACATGTAGAGCACTTCGAGACGAACATTTCGATATATCATATGCGCAAAACGAAGCACCGAGCACAAAGTTACCACATGATGAAGGAGGCAATAAATTTACGCATATTAGGGACTTAGTGAGATATACCCCTCCGAAAAAGTCAATGCAGGACGGGACGGATCCAGGACGGAGGGATCCGGGCGTTTGGATGTCGGGACTGGTGGATCTGATCCCGATCCACAGGATCTCGCCGGAGACGAAGAAGATGGCCGGAGACGAAGAGATGGCCGGAGTGGGGCCGGAGACGGCGGAGCTCGCCGGCCGGAGGAGCGGGGCTTGCCGGCGGGAGCGCGTGGGGGCGGCGGCGGCTCGCGGGACCACGCGGGGTGCGGCCGGCGGCGTCACGGCGGCCGAAGCGGAGATGGCGAGGCGAGTCGGCCGGGCGGCGAGGCGCACGGCGCACCGGCGGCGGGGCCGAGCCGGAGGCAGAGAGCTGCGGCGCGGGAGCGGGCGCCCGGGCGGCGGCGCTACGGGCCGTGGGGGCCGACCTTGGGCCCGGCGGGCCGTGACGCGGGAGGTGGGAGGCTGGCGGCGGCGGGCCAGGTGGCGCAAGCCGATTGGCTCGGGGCGGCGGCGGACGTGTCCGGCGTGGCGCGGAGGGAGGAGGAGCTAGGGTTTGCCTGAAAATGGAGGAACATATGCCTTTTTATAGGTAGAGGGAGCTAGGAGTGTCCAAATGAGGTGCGGTTTTCGCCCACACGATCACGATCCAACGACCGAGAGGATGGAGGTGGTTGTGATGGGCTTGTGGGCTGTTGTGGAGGGGTGCTGGGCCAAAAGAGATAGGGGTTTTCGGCCCACGTGGTTAACCGTTGGAGTATCAAACGACCTCCAAATGAGATGAAACTTGATAGGCGGTCTACCGGTGATATACCAAGACCACTTGACAACTCTCGGCCCATTCCAAAGATGTTTTTAATCCACTCACGAAACAAAGGCCTGAGAGGTGCGACGGGCACGTGTGTGAGTGTCGGAACTCGAAACGGACAACGGAGAGAACGGAGATGATGCAACTACACACGGATGCAAGTGAGACTATGCCAATGTAATGCACATAATAAAAAGACATGGTGACATGCAACACACGCACAAGGCAAAAAACGAAGAAACCCGAAATGAAGGAAGAGACCAAAATGGAATTGATTAAGTCAACGATGCATATATTGCCATATAAGGAAGTTTTACATCCGGGGCGTTACAAACTCTCCTCCACTACAAAAAGATCTCGTCCCGAGATCTAGGACTCAAAGAAAGCGGGATACTCGGAACGGAGATGGTCTTCTCGTTCCCATGTAGCTTCTTGGTCGGTATGGTGTGACCACTTCACTTTCAAGAATTTGATGGACTTGTTGCGGGTCTTGCGCTCAGTTTCTTCAAGGATAGCAACGGGGTGCTCACGATAATACAAGTCTTGCTGAAGATCAATCTCTTCGAAAGGAATGGTGCGTTCAGGCGTCTTGAAGCACTTGTGGAGTTGTGACACGTGAAACACATCGTGCACATTTGCAAAGTTGGAGGGAAGCTCGAGTTGGTAGGCTAGATCGCCTCTCTTGCCAAGTATCTTGAAAGGGCCCACATATCTTGGAGCAAGATTTCCCTTGATACCGAACCTCTGAGTGCCCTTCATGGGAGAAACACGGATATAGACATGATCACCAATGTCGAAAGCCAAGTCATGATGCTTGCCGTCATAGTAGCTCTTTTGGCGCGATTGCGCGGCTTTGAGATTCTCACTTATGACTTTGCACATCTCTTCAGCCTCTGAGATCAAATCATTGCCAAGGAGTTGACGTTCACCAGTCTCGGACCAGTTGAGAGGGGTACGACACTTTCTGCCATAGAGAATTTCAAACGGAGCTTTGCCTGCACTTGCTTGAAAGCTGTTGTTGTAGGAGAATTCGGCAAATGGAAGGCAATCTTCCCATTTCATACCGAAGGAGATTACACAAGCTCTGAGCATATCTTCAAGAATTTGGTTCACTCTTTCGACTTGACCACTAGTCTGAGGGTGAAAAGCTGTGCTGAAGCAAATCTTGGTACCCATAGTTGACTGGAAGGAGTCCCAAAATTTGGAAGTGAACAAGCTTCCATGACCTGAGGAGATTACTTAAGGGATACCATGCAAAGAGACAATTCTGGAGGTGTATAGCTTTGCCAGTTGAGCTGCGTTGATGGATTCTTTGACTAGAAGGAAATGATCCACTTTAGTGAGCTTGTTAATCACCACAAAGATAGCATCATTTCCTCGCTTGTACTTGGAAAAGCCGGTGACAAAATCCATCTCAATGTGATCGAATTTCCACTTGGGAATAGGTAGAGGTTGAAGGAGTCCGACTGGACGTTGATGCTTTGCCTTCACTCCTCTACAGACATCACACTCGTTCACGAATTGAGCAATCTCTCTTTTCATGCGAGTCCACCAATAGGATTGCTTGAGGTCATGGTACATCTTGGAGCTTCCTGGATGTATCAAGAGGAGTGAGTCATGTGCTTCGTTCATTATGAGCTTCCTGAGATCACCTTTGGGAACCACAATTCTGTCCTCAAAGAACAAAGTGTCTCTGTCATCAATGCGATAGCACTTTTACTTGGGAGTACCTTTAGCAATACCATGTTTCACCTTCTACACCATAGCATCACCGAGTTGGGCCTCACGGATTTGATCTTCCAAGGTAGGAGCGACTTGAAGGTTGGCAAGAAATCCTTGCGGAACAACTTGGAGGTTGAGCTTCCTGAATGACTCACAAAGTTCAGGTTGGAATGGTTTGAGGAGGAGACTGTTGCAATAAGCCTTTCTGCTCAAGGCATCTGCAATGACATTGGCCTTGCCAGGAGTATACTCAATGCTTGGATTATACTCTTTAATCATTTCAACCCAACGAGTCTGGCAGAGGTTAAGGTTTGTCTGTGTGAAGATGTACTTCAGGCTCTTGTGATCGGTGAAGATGTCCACTTTTCTGCCCAACAGAAGGTGTCTCCACGTGATCAAGGCATGAACAACTGTTGCTAGCTCAAGATCATGTGTGGGGTAATTCTTCTCATTTGGTTTAAGCTCGCGCGAAGTGTATGCAACGATCTTCTTGTCTTGCATGAGAACACCGCCGAGACCTTGCAATGAAGCATCACAGAACACTTCATAAGGCTTGGACTCATCCGGAGGAGTAAGTACCAGAGCAGAAATGAGCTTCTCTTTGAGTGTATTGAATGCCACATCACAATCAGGAGTCCAGGAGTACTTGAAATTCTTCTGCAACAGGTTGGAAAGAGGCTTGGCAATCTTGGAGAAGTTCTCAATGAACCTTCTGCAATAGCTTGCGAGACCGAGGAAACTTCGGAGTTGTTTGACATTCTGAGGAGGTTCCCACTTCACAATAGCTTCAACCTTCTCGGGGTTAACAGAAATGCCCTCGGCAGAGATAATATGGCCAAGATAGAGGACTTTATCAAGCCAAAATTCACATTTGGAGAACTTCGCATAGAAATGGTGCTCACAGAGCCTGTCAAGGACCAAACGGAGGTGCTTGGCATGGTCTTCTTTATTCTTGGAGAATACCAAGATATCATTGAGGTAGATGAGAACGAATTCATTGGTGTAGGGGTTGAATATGAAGTGCATCATTCGAGAGAAGGTGGGTGGAGCATTTGCAAGCCCAAAAGACATGACCGTGTATTCATAGGAGCCATAACTCGTTCTGAATGCGGTCTTGGGAATATCCTCTTCACGGATACGAATCTGATGGTAGCCCATCCGGAGATCAAGCTTCAAGAAAACCTTGGCTCCTTTGAGCTGCTCGAACAATTTATTGATGTTGGGGAGCAGGTACTTATTCTTTATTGTCTTCTTGTTCAATGGCCGGTAATCAACGCACAATCATTTCGTACCATCCTTTTTCTTGACAAAAAGAACACCACAGCCCCAAGGATAAGTACTTGGTCTGATTAGACCCATTCGTTCTTGCTCATCGAGTTGTTTCTTCAACTCCTTCAACTCTTTAGGAGAAAGCTTGTACGAATGCCGACAGGCTGGCTCGGTACCAGGTTCAAGTTCAATGAAGAATTCAACTGGACGGTTGGGAGGCATGCCTGGAAGCTCTTCAGGGAATACATCCTCATATTCACAAACCACCGGAATCTAAGAAATGGCCTTAATCTCTCCCTTGTCACTGAGAGAGAATAGCCTGATTGCGTTATCTCGAGCTGCGAAGATAATCATGTCTTCAGAAGGATGAGTTAGATTGACCTCCTTGTTTGCACAATCAATAAGAGCATCATGCTTAGAAAGCCAATCCATCCCAAGAATAAGATCAATGTCCAAGTTACCAAGAACAACCGGGGAAACCAGAAAACTGTAATCACCCATGTGAATAGATATGTCCGGAGCAAACACGCTAGAATGCATTCATTTTCCCGGAGAAATAATTGATAACTCCCGTGGTAAACTTTTGATGTCAAAATTGTGCTTCGATGCAAAAGGTTGTGAAATGAAGGACAACGATGCACCAGAATCAAACAAGACTTTAGAAGGAATTGAGTTAACCAGAAGATTACCAATTATCACATCAGAAGAATCCTCTGCTTGAGCTGCATTCATCAGGTTCACTCTTGCTGACTTGGGATTGTGCTTGACAATAGCATTGCTGACAGGTGGAGGAGGCGGAAGGCTCCTTTGAGTACACTTGTTTGCATAGTGACCCTTCTGACCACACTTGTTGCATGTAACTTCTGAAAGTGTTCGATGATAAGGACCGCTTGGTCTTGGAGGTTGGAACTGAGACTTGGACTGGTTGCTTGGGTTGGGTGGGTGGGAGAATCCACGACCCCCTGAGTGCTTGTTGTTGCTTGGAGGACGGAGCACTGGAGGAGGCGGTAGCCAGAACTTCTGCTGCTTGGCAACCACTTGAGAGGAAGAGGAGGAGTGAACAACATCTCTTATCCTCTTCTTGGAAGCTTCACACTTGAGCTGAGTTGCCTCTTACTTGAGAGCCATGTTGTAGAATTGATCAAATTCATCTGGCTCGAACAAAGTGAGTGCAAGTTGGAGTTCATCTTTCAGACCACCTCAGAACTGGTAGATTTTGCTCTTGGCATTGGGGGTGTCTTGCTTCGCATAACGGGCAAGATTCTGGAACTTGACATTGTATTGGTAGACATACATGGTGCCTTGCTTCAGGTTGCGGAATTTCTCACGCAACAGAAATCGCGGCAGAAGTCAGTCCACGAGATCTCATGACCCGCTCTGGAATCTTTGTATTGTTGCCACCAATCTGCAGCTTGATCTTTGAGTTGGAAAGTGGAAAACTTGACATAATCCTCAGGTCTGATGTTACTACACTCAAAATGCTTTTTCATGTGTGTGATCCAATCTTCAGCATCTAGTGGGTCCACACAGTAACTGAAAGACTTGGGCTGATTTGCCAGGAATTGGTTCAAAGTAGCAAAGTGAGGTTGATTGAACAGATTTCCTTGGCCTTGGTTCCCTTGATTGCCTTGATTTTCTTGATTGGCTTGGAAACTCTGCATCATCTACATGAGCATCTGAGTGTTTTGATTGGTTGCCTACATAATCGCTCTCCATGCCTCAGACAGAGAAGGAGGCGAAGGAGGACGCTCTTCTTCACCCTCTGGGTTCTGGCTGGGAACTTTCTTAGGTGCCATCCTGAAGATGATGACAACTGCTAGCCATTGAAGATAATAACAGATAAGCTTAATCAACGGCTAGATATTTGCAACATATAGTATTCACAATGAACATTCAAAAAAAATTGAACGAATGAATTCCATAGCTTAATGGTACATCAACTTGTCGAGAAGCCACTTGGGAGAACAAAATGATAGAATAAAACAACAAGGTAACATATGTAACAAATACATAATAGAGGTTTCGTCCCACATGTTCGTGCTGAATGTCCCATGGCATGTGTTACAAAGGGCATTGCAATCCCCGGATCAGCATAGCCAAGTATCCTTTAAGTTGCAACCCCTAGTGCAACAACGCCCATGATAGCCTCTCCACTAGATGTTGAATCCCAACCTCATATCATGCACCCGTTGGAAGATTACCTAAGATCTACTTCAATCCCACCTATTAATTCCCGAAGCTGTCCAGTTATGCAATCTGGTATTGAGGATACAGGGGAAGCACCGTGCACTCAACTCTGAACCTACATCCAGCTGTATCCATCCGTCCACACATAACCAGTCATCTTCGGAAACTGTTTACCTCTGACCTTCGAAACGCATCCGCTATACTAGCTGTGGCAATACCCCCGAACTATCCCCCCAATACAGGGTGACATCGGGGTTATCTCACCACCACACATGTAGAGAAGAGTTTTCGATGTCGGCCGCCTCTGGTATTCTAGAACTGCAACGATACATTTGTGACAATAACACCTCAGAGCTCAACTCCCCGGGACACTTCCACAACCCCTAAATGATAGGAGGCACCAAGAACAATGTTCTCGTCACAAAGATACCGGAACAATCCAAACAATACCCACGTGATCCCAAAAAATAATTTTGTGAAATTTTTGAGAATAGTGCAGTTAAAACAACGTCAGAGTCCTCACCAGAGCGATGAAGAGGATGAGGAGTAAAAGAAATCTTACTCTCCGTTATATATATATATATATATATAGACTCAAAACATTTTGTGTGTGTGCCTAGACTCAACAGTCAGCGGTTCGATCAATCAGGGGGCTCCTAGGTCGGAGAAGGCTCTGAATACCAGCTTGTAATGCTCACGATGCGACTATATCTCCTACGTGTTGAGGTATGACTTAGAGACATAAGCGCATTCTGGAATGATCGCAAGCGTGGTATCTTTGCACAACTCATGTAAAAGTTCTGGGATGAAAGAGGAAAATAGTTGGCTTACACTCGCCACGTCACACAAAGAATACAATAACATACATTCATCCAAATAACACAAGGTCCGACTATAGACGAAATCCAAATGAGAAAGATACCACAAACACAAGTCCTGGTCGCCCCTAGTAGGAACCACCACTGATCGTCGGGATACATAACATAGAAACGACCACGCTCTTCATCGAACTCCCATTGAAGTTCTGATCCATCTCCTGCATCGTTCTCGGTTGTACCTGCATCTGGTGTGTGTAGTAATCCGTGAGCCACAAGGACTCAGCAATCCCATTGCCGGGTATCAAAACTAACAAAGCCTTTAGATGTGGAAGGGTAATAAAGGGTTTGTAGCAAGCACTAAGCAACTAGCTTACGAGTTCAGAGTGAGATGAGAATATGTGCCAATGATCGCCAAGATGATCAAGAAGTAATCCTAGCTACTCACGTTCATACATAACCCCACCGTGTTCACTTCCCAAAGCCCTTCGGAAAGAGACCATCACGGATACTCACATAGGTAGTGTATCCTTAAGATATGGTGTCAAGTTATCTACAACCGAATATTAACAAATTCCCTATCTGCCACATAACCGCGGGCACGGGTTTTGAACGTTCAAAACCCTGCAGGGGTGTCCCAACTTAGCCCATCACAAGCTCACGATCTGCGGAGTCGCAACTCCAAATTGGGAAGACCCGAGTATTCTCAGAATCCCGTGCTCAAGATATTTCGACAAAGGTAAAACTAATCCAGCAAGACCTCCCGGCGTGCCGACACCCTGATAGTAGCTGCGCGTATCTCGTCTCAGGCCATGACCGGATGGGTTATGCTACAGGTAATACCAGATACCTCGGGTTTCCCCAAGGCGGCCCCGCAGAACCCCTAGTTTGGACCAACACTCATGAGGAGCACTGGCCCGGGTTGTTGATTAAGAACTCGGGTTTGCAACTCCATATGCAAGTTTTAGTTGTTAAGCAAATGTAGAACCAATGTTGGGTTTTGCTGGAAAAGCTTTAAGCAGTGCGAATTATCAAGGGGGCCCATAAACCCCAACCGTGTTAGGAACGCAAAAATCAAGGAACATAACACCAGTTTATCGGGTCCTAAGGTGGCATGAGTGGAACAAAACACCAAGCAGAAGGCCAAGCCTTCCACCCATTACCAATATATATGTGCATTAATTTACTTAAGATATATATTGTGTTATCCAAAAAAACAAGTCCGAACGTGGAGAAATCTTCGAAACTTCACCTGCAACTAACAATGCTATAAGAGGGGCTGAGCAGAAGCGTACTTAGCCAATCAACGGTTTGCTAGGAAGGCGGTTAGAGTGTTTCATGGCAACAATAGGAGGCTGACAAGACAAGAATAGGCTTCGAGGCATAGCTAAAGAGCAAGAAAACTAGCATAGGCAAAGATAGAGGTGATATCGGGGAATGGTCATCTTGCCTGGTAACTCGTCGATAGGATGGTAAGACGGCTCCTCAAACTCAGTCTCGATAAGATCCTCGAACTCGGTATCGGCTCCCGGCTCTACCCAACACAAGAGCACAACAACGACACAATATCAAACACGATGCAATGCACAATCAGCATGATGCAAGCCATGTCATGGGATACAAGTATGATGTGTGTATGCATGAGGATGCTCTCGAGCCTAAGGAGAAGGTGATGGAAATGGCTTCATCTTGGGCAACCAAGCAAGCCACTGGATAGATGGGAAGATTTTGGTCAAAATTGATATAAAGATCATGGGAAACAGATGCACGGTTTGCAAATGGCAAGAAATACAAGATGCAATGCAAAAATGTAGTTAACAACAACATGGCATCTTTGGAGCAAGATATAATTATGCTACAGCACCCAAACATGAAGACAAAAGGCATGGATGTGAAATAGACATGATTCTTAACAAGCATGAACTTAGAACACACCCAAAAACTTGTTGGAACACAATTAAACAAGCATGGCAAGATTCAATAAGTTTACAGATTTCTCACACTTCGTGAAAATTACAAGGCATGGCAGCAACAACGACAAGTAGACATGTTTGCAAGCTTGTGCAACTCAACCCAAAGCATATCATGGCATGTGAATATAACCAACATCAAGAAGACATGTTTGTGAAGCTACTCATTGCAAGAACATGGTCATAGGATGCATAGAACACTAGCTATTCACGTTGCAAAACTGAACTTGTTGATAACATGCTGACATAAACATTTTATAGCAACTTGAGAGCATGAAAACAACAAGCTACAGCAAGGCATCATGGCAAACAAGAGCATGGATAGCTAGAGCATAACATATACATCAAGGAACACCCACTGGACAACTCTAACCATGCACAACAATGACGGTGGCATCATGGAAGCATGGCATAAAAATTAACAGATTCAGCCTTAGCGGAAATTTAACATCACGATGGCATGTTAACAACCTTGATGCACTCATCTCAAGACATATCATGGTATGAAAATAAATCTATCATGTAGAGCACATTCCAATGAGCAAAACCCATGTTGACACCTAGCTCATATGACACATGGATTAATATACACGAACAAGACAAAACATCATCTCATAACAAGTTCAGAAACTTGTCAACCACATGCACTTTTGCAACAGGGTTAAACATGTCATAATGCAACCTAACATGCACGCAAATGCATCCATCTTGAAGAGCATCACAAGACGAACATTTTGACATATCATACACTCCATTTGGACCAACATGCACCAAGTTGTGACCTCACGAACATGCGAACAAAATGTTAACAGACAACTAATGCTGAAACAGTAACATCACGAAGCAGTCTTGCCACGAAGATTAATACATATAGATGAACCCTAACACGCATGAAACTGGTGCTAACATGTAGAGCAATTCGAGACGAACATTTCGATATATCATATGCGCAAAATGGAGCACCGAGCACAAAGTTACCACATGATGAAGGAGGCAATAAATTTACGCAGATTAGGGACTTAGTGAAATATACCCCTCCGAAAAAGTCAACGCGGGACGGGACGGAGGGATCCGGGCGTTTGGATGCCGGGACTAGTGGATCTGATCCCGATCCACGGGATCTCGCCGGAGACGAAAAAGATGGCCGGAGCGGGGCCAGATACGGCAGAGCTCGTCGGCCGGAGGAGCGGAGCTCGCCGACAGGAGCACGTGGAGGCGGCGGCGGCTCACGGGACCGCGCGGGGTGTGGCGTGCGGCGTCGCGGCGGCCTGAGCGGAGATGGCGAGGAGAGCCGGCCGAGCGGCGAGGCACGCCGCCGGCGGGGCCGAGTCGGAGGCGGAGAGCTGCGGTGCGGGAGCGGGCGCCCGATCGGCGGCTCTACGGGCCGCGGTGACCGGCCTCGGGCCCGGTGGGCCGCGACGCGGGAGGTGGAAGGCTGGTGGCGGCGGGCCAGGTGGCGCGAGCCGATTGGCTCGGGGCGGCGGCAGACGTGTCCGGCACTGGGCGGACGTGTCCGGTGTGGCACGGAGGATGGAGGAGCTAGGGTTTGCTCGAAAATGGAGGAGGAGATGCCTTTTTATAGGTAGAGGGAGCTAGAAGTGTCCAAACGAGGTGCGGTTTTCGCCCACGCGATCACGATCCAACGACCGAGTGGATGTAGGTGGTTCTGCTGGGCTTGTGGGCTGTTGTGGAGGGGTGCTGGGCTAAAAGAGATAGAGGTTTTCGGCCCACGTGGTTAACCGTTGGAGTATCAAATGACCTCCAAATGAGATGAAACTTGACAGGCGGTCTACCAGTGATATACCAAGACCACTTGACAACTCTCGGCCCATTCCAAGGATGTTTTTAACCCACTCACGAAACAAAGGCTTGAGAGGTGCGACGGGCACGTGTGTGAGTGTGGGAACTCGAAACGTATAACGGAGAGAACGGAGACGATGCAACTACACACGGATGCAAGTGAGACTATGCCAATGCAATGCACATAATGAAATGACATGGTTACATGCAACACACGCACAAGGCAAAAAACAAAGAAACCCGAAATGAAGGAAGAGCCCAGAATGGAATTGATTAAGTCAACGATGCATATATTGCCATATAAGGAAGTTTTACATCCAGGGCGTTACATATAGCAAGACCAGGATGCAGCCGATAGTATAGGAAGGACCAGATTGAGTTCAGAATTTCCCAGTTAAAATATTAGGGGTATTTGATTTGTAGTGTAGAATAATTTCACTAGTCGGTGTCCTCGGTTGACAACAACCGAGAACCCGTAGAATGATTACGACAAGGAAAGACATTACTTCAACAATGTTAGTAAGATGTGGTGCAATGGCAATACATCTTCGAGATACCAGGGGGTAATACTCGAAGGTAGAACATGCTGGAAGTAGAACCGGGTCATTGACCTATGACAATAGATACTTCAACCTTGCCAAAATAGACGAGGCACTGGAATGATTTCCCATCCGATATATTAGACCAAGACAGAAGGTCAGAACCATAACTATAAGGAATTAATTCAAGTATCGAAAGAATCATACATCTGGATAATCATTTTGCAAGAAGCTTCCGAGATGGTTTACGTCATTTTCATGGGTATGAACACATAGTTCAAGGTTGACTTCCACTTCTTTAATGCATATCATTTCATTCACCTCTCGCTTTGATAAAACTGTAGTGTTGGAATTTTATCTGGTAGAACAGCGGAAGAGTATGATTTGTGAAAACTTTCGGGTTCTCACGGATTAGGGAAAGGCATCGGTTCAACCTATCGGGCATCTTAGTAACATATATGAGGGAGTGCTGGATAGAGGGGTCCTCATGTGTCCGGACAAACTCCTGGTGGGCCGGACTGGTGGGCCATGAAGATTACTATATAAGATCATCTCTCGTATCCAGATAGGACTCCTGAATTCCTGTAATGGCAAGTTTAGGCTCGGGTGTAGATTTTCCTTCCTCTGCAAGATAATATGTACAAACCGTAGGCCCCTCCGGTGTGTATATAAACCGGAGGTTTTAGCCCGTAGAGGCTAATAGAGAATCATTCAATCCTCATAGGCTGAAACTTAGGGTTTTAGCCTTTACGATCTCGATGTAGATCAACTCTTATACACATATTCATCCGTATTAATATAGCACGAAGTAGGGTTTTACCTCGATCGAGAGGGCCTGAACCTGGGTAAACATCGTGTCCCCTGCCTCCTGTTAACATAAATCCTTAGATGCATAGTTCGGGACCCCCTACCCGAGATCCGCCGGTTTTGACACCGACATTGGTGCTTTCATTGAGAGTTCCACCATGTCGTCGACGGAAGGTTCGATGCATCACGTCGTCAACTGCAACGGCAACGTCGAGGGGATCTTCCCTCTCGGCCAACTCTTCGTGTTCGGCGGCTTCATGCTTCGGGCCAACACTGAAGGCCACCTTGAGTAGATCGAGAGCTACGCCCCTGGCCATCATTTCAGATTCGGTAGCCTGAACTACGTTGCCGACGTCCACGGAGACTTGATCTTCGCCGGATTCGAGCCAGTGGCGACCCCTCTCTGCCACCACGATGATCATGACTTAGCTGTGTCATCAGATCAGGAAATAGCACCTGCAACAGTTCTGGCCCTAGATCCAGAACGCATCGCGCCACCCGAAGATGGGAAGCTCAACCCCACCATGGGAGCCGCGGACTCTATGGTGATGGAGCCACACACGGACCCAACTGATGGGGTGTGTGTTACCGGAACCCCGGACTTAGTTCCGGTATCTGATTCTGAACTGCGCGTAACTGCGCCCCTCAAATCTAATCCGGTGCCTATCGCCGAATTCTGTGCTGCAGATATTTTTCAGCACTCACCACTTGGCGACATGTTAAGGTCATTGAGAAAACACTCTCCTTGGACTAGAATACACAGACGCACTATATCCGGTTCAAACTGGAGGCTGATGAACAGCCGCGCTATACCCAAGGGCATGAAGAATTTTGTTCCCCACCCAACACCCACTTGGTAGCCACGGTTGAAGATCTAACCGATCTACTAGACTACACTTCAGAAGACTTCAAAGGGATGGACCTCAAAGCTGAAGCAGATACAGATCAAAGCAGGCCCATAACAGGGCGGTGGAAATCTATGTCTTCATACGACGTATATATGGTGGACACACCCAAAGAGGCAGAAGGCAACGGTGAAAACAATCTGGTAGAGGCTGAACCTGCCAAAGAACCTCCCAAGCGTCGGCGCCCAAAATGCCGAGCAAAATCCCATAACGGAAAGGACAGCAACACCGCAACTAATGACGGTGATATTCCGGAACAAGCCGAAGACCCCGCAGACCCATCGTTAGAGCAGGAGGAGCGAGAGGACGGTGAACAGAGTCCGAAGCTGCAGTTCGATGACAGCGATGCCGAAGACGGTGACTATGAACCGATCTCCGAAGAAGAGGTTAGCCTGGATGACGACGAATATACCGTCCTAGAAGAACCCTCCGAACAAAAACGCTTCCATCGGCAGCTTATAGCCACCGCACAAAGCTTAAAAAAGCAGCAGAGACAGCTTCGAGCTGCACAAGGCACGCTCAATGATAGATGGAATGAGGTGCTAGACACTGAACAAAGACATGGCTTTAATGGACAAACCAAAGGCTATCCCAAGTGCAAGCTGCTGCCCAAATTCGACGATGAGGCTATTGCGCCCGTCCGACCAAAATATAACACCGCCGACAGGCCGGACCGACCACCTCGCGGACGGTACAGAGTCGCTAGCACTGGTGTAAACAAGCCCCCACTCCATAAAGGAAAGGAGGATGCAGCCCAAGTCCGAAAGCATGATATGCGTGAGGACCTAAACAAAAAAGTGATGGGGAACGTAGTATTTCAAAAAATTTCCTACGATCACGCAAGATCTATCTACTAGATGCATAGCAACGAGAGGGGAGAGTGTGTCGACGTACCCTCGTAGACTGAAAGCGGAAGCGTCTAGTGACGCGGTTGATGTAGTCGAATGTCTTTGCGATCCAACCGATCAAGCACCGAACGTACGACACCTCCGCGTTCAGCGCACGTTCAGCTCAATGACGTCCCACGAGCTCATGATCCAGTTGAGCTTCACGGGAGAGTTTCGTCAGCACGACGACATGGTGACGGAGATGATGAAGCTACCGGCGCAGGGCTTCGCCTAAGCACTGCAACGGTACTACCGAGGTGTGTTTGTGTGGAGGGGGGCACCGCACACGGCTAAAAGATCATTGATCAACTTGTGTGTCTATGGGGTGCCCCCACCCCCTTATATAAAGGAGTGGAGGAGGGGAGGGCCGGCCCTCTACTATGGCGTGCCCTGGGGAGTCCTACTCCCACCGGGAGTAGGATTCCCCCTTTCCTAGTAGAACTAGGAGCCCTTCCAAGTAGTAGGAGTAGGAGAGAAGGAAAGGGAAAAGAGAAGAGAAGGAAGGAGGGGGCGCTGCCCCTCCCCCTAGTCCAATTCGGACTAAGCCTTGGGGGGCGCGTAGCCTCCTCTCTCTCTTTCCCCTAAAGCCCAATAAGGCCCATATGCTCCCCGGCGAATTCCTGTAACTCTTCGGTACTCCGAAAAATACCCGAATCACTCGGAACCTTTCCGATGTTTGAATATAGTTGTCCAATGTATCGATCTTTACGTCTCGGACATTCCAAGACTCCTCGTCATGTCCCTGATCCCATCCGGGACTCCGAACTACCTTCAGTACATCAAAACTCATAAAATCATAATACCGATCGTCGTCAAACGTTAAGCGCGCGGACCCTACGGGTTCGAGAACTATGTAAACATGACCGAGACACATCTCCGATCAATAACCAATAGCGGAAAATGGATGCTCATATTGGTTCCTACATATTATTTATCGGTCAAACCGCATAACAACATACGTTGTTCCCTTTGTCGTCGGTATGTTACTTGCCCGAGATTCGATCGTCGGTATCACCATACCTAGTTAATCTCGTTACCGGCAAGTCTCTTTACTCGTTCCGTAATACATCATCTCGTGACTAACTCATTAGTCATTTGCTTGCAAGGCTTATTATGATGTGTATTACCGAGAGGGCCCAGAGATACCTCTCCGACACTCTAAGTGACAAATCCTATTCTTGATCTATGCCAACACCACGAACACCTTCGGAGATACCTGTAGAGCATCTTTATAATCACCTAGTTACGTTGTGAAGTTTGATAGCACACGAGGTGTTCCTCCGGTATTCAGGAGTTGCATAATCTCATAGTCATAGGAACATGTATCAGTCATGAAGAAAGCAATAGCAGTAAAACTAAACGATCATAGTGCTAAGCTAACCGATGGGTCTTGTCCATCACATCATTCTCCTAATGATGTGATCCCGTTGATCAAATGACAACTCATGTCTATGGCTAGGAAACATAACAATCTTTGATCAATGAGCTAGTCTAGTAGAGGCATACCAGGGACACTCTGTTTTGTCTATGTATTCACACATGTACTAAGTTTCCGGTTAATACAATTCTAGCATGAATAATAAACATTTATCATGATATAAGGAAATATAAATAACAACTTTATTATTGCCTCTAGGGCATATTTCCTTCAGTCTCCCACTTGCACTAGAGTCAATAATCTAGTTCACATCGCCATGTGATTTAATACCGATAGTTCACATCGTTATGTGAATTAACACCCATAGTTCCCATCGCCATCTGACCACTACCCAAAGGGTTTACTAGAGTCAACAATCTAGTTCACATCGTCATGTGATTAACACCCATAGAGTACTAAGGTGTGATCATGTTTTGCTTCGTGAGAGAAGTTTAGTCAGCGGGTCTGTTACATTCAGATCCGTATGTATTTTTGCAAATTTCTATGTCTACAATGCTCTGCATGGAGCTACTCTAGCTAATTGCTCCCACTTTAAATATGCATACAAATTGATACTTAGAGTCATCTGGATTAGTGTAAAGCTGGCATCGATGTAACTCTTTCGGACGAACTCTTTACCACCTCCATAATCGAGAAACATTTCCTTAGTCATCTAGTAACTAAGGATAATTTTGACCGTTGTCCAGTGATCTACTCCTGGATCACTTTTGTACCTTCTTGCCAAACTCATGGTAAGGTACACAATAGGTTTGGTACACAACATGGCATACTTTATAGAACCTATGACTGAGGCATAGGGAATGACTTTCATTCTTTCTCTATCTTCGGCCGAGGTCGGGCTTTGAGTCATTACTCAACTTCATACCTTACAACTCAGGCAAGAACTCCTTCTCTGACTGATCCATTTTGAACTACTTCAAAACTTGTCAAGGTATGTACTCGATCTATCTCTATAGATCTTGATGCTCAATATGTAAGCAGCTTCACCGAGGTCTTTCTTTGAAAAAAAAACTCCTTCCAAACACTCCTTTATGCTTTCCAGAATATTCTACATCATTCCGATCAACAATATGCCATTCACATATACTTATCAGAAAAAGATGTAGTGCTCCCACTCACTTTCTTGTAAATACAGGCTTCTCCAAAAGTCTGTATAAAACCATATGCTTTGATCACCTCATCAAAGCGTATATTCCAACTCCGAGATGCTTGCACAAGTCCATAGATGGATCGCTGGAGCTTGTACACTTTTTTAGCACCTTTAGGATCGACAAAACCTTCTGGTTGCATCATATACAACTCTTCTTTAAGATATCCATTCAAGAATGCAGTTTTGACATCCATTTGCCAGATTTCATAATCATAATATGCGGCAATTGCTAACATGATTCGGACAGACTTAAGCATCGCTACGGGTGAGAAAGTCTCATCGTAGTCAACTCTTTGAACTTGTCGGAAACCTTTCACAACAAGTCGAGCTTTGTAAACTGTAACATTACCGTCAGCATCGGTCTTCCTCTTGAAGATCCATTTATTTTCGAAGGCTTGCAGATCATCGAGCAAGTCAACCAAAGTCCACACTTTGTTCTCATACATGGATCCCATCCCAGATTTTATGGCCTCAAGCCATTTTGCGGAATCTGGGCTCATCATCGCTTCCTCATAGTTCGTAGGTTCATCATGGTCTAGTAACATGACTTCCAAAACTAGGTTGCCGTACCACTCTGGCGCGGAACGTACTCTGGTTGATCTACGAAATTTAGCAGTAACTTGATCCGAAGTTTCATGATCATCATCATGAGCTTCCTCACTAATTGGTGTAGGAATCAGTGGAACTAGTTTGTGTGATGTACTACTATCCAATTCGGGAGAAGGTACAATTACCTCATCAAGTTCCACTTTCCTCCCACTCACTTCTTTGGAGAGAAACTCCTTCTCTAGAAAGGATCCATTCTTAGCAGCGAATATCTTGCCTTCGGATCTGTGATAGAAGGTGTACCCAACAGTCTCCATTGGGTATCCTATGAAGACACATTTCTCCGACTTAGGTTCGAGCTTATCAGGTTGAAGCTTTTTCACATAAGCATCGCAACCCCAAACTTTACGAAACGAGCACTTTGGTTTCTTGCCAAACCACAGTTCATAAGGCGCCGTCTCAACGGATTTAGATGTTGCCCCTATTTAACGTGAATGCAGCTGTCTGTGATGCATAATCCAAAACGAT
The DNA here is from genome assembly GCA_902687465.1 of Secale cereale. NCBI lineage: Eukaryota > Viridiplantae > Streptophyta > Magnoliopsida > Poales > Poaceae > Secale > Secale cereale. Next base: position 377,113,160 of record LR738712.1, read on the forward strand.
AGTGGTAAATTGGTAAGAGACATCATAGACCGCACCATATCTAAGAAAGCACGGTTACGACGTTCAGACACACCATTACGCTGTGGTGTTCCGGGTGGCGTGAGTTGTGAAACTATTCCACATTGTTTCAAATGAAGACCAAACTTGTAACTCAAATATTCACCTCCACGATCAGATTGTAGAAACTTTATTTTCTTGTTATGATGATTCTCTACTTCACTCTAAAATTCTTTGAACTTCTCAAATGTTTCAGACTTGTGCTTCATCAAGTAGATATACCCATATCTTCTCAAATCATCAGTGAAGGTCAGAAAATAACGACATCCGCCGCGAGCTTCAACACTCATCGGTCCACATACATCAGTATGTATGATTTCCAACAAATCTGTTGCTCGCTCCATTGTTCCGGAGAACAGAGTTTTTAGTCATCTTGCCCATGAGGCATGATTCGCAAGCACCAAGTGATTCATAATCAAGTGATTCCAAAAGTTCATCATTATGGAGTTTCTTCATGCGCTTTACACCAATATGACCTAAACGGCAGTGCCACAAATAAGTTGCACTATCATTATTAACGTTGCGTCTTTTAGCTTCAATATTATGAATATGTGTATCACTAGGATCGAGATCCAACAAACTATTTTCATTGGGTGTATGACCATCGAAGGCTTTATTCATGTAAACAGAATAACAATTATTCTATGACTTTAAATGAATAACCATATTTCAAAAAACATGATCAAATCATATTCATGCTCAATGCAAATGCCAAATAACATTTATTTAGGTTCTACACTAATCCCGAAAGTATAGGGAGTGTGTGATGATGATCATATCAATCTTGGAACCACTTCCAACACACATCGTCACTTCACCTTTAACTAGTCTCCGTTCATTCTGCAACTCTCGTTTCGAGTGACTAATTTTAGCAACTCAACTGGTATCAAATACCTAGGAGGGGTTGCTATGAACACTAGTAAAATACACATCAATAATCTGTATATCAAATATACCTTTGTTCACTTTGCCATCCTTCTTATCCGCCAAGTATCTAGGGTAGTTCCACTTCTAGTGACCATTTCCTTTGCAATAGAAGCACTTAGTTTTAGGCTTGAGTATGGCTTTGGGTTTCTTCACAGGAGTGACAACTTGCTTGTCATTATTCTTGAAGTTCCCCTTCTATCCCTTTGCCCTTTACTTGAAACAAGTGGTCTTGTTAACCATCAACACTTGATGCTCTTTCTTGATTTCTACCTTCGCCGATTTCAGCACCGCGAAGAGCTCGGGTATTACTTTCGTCATCCCTTGCATATTATAGTTCATCACGAAGTTCTACTAACTTGGTGATAGTGACTAGAGAACTTTGTCAATTACTATCTTATTTGGAAGATTAACTCCCACTTGATTCAAGTAATTGTAGTACCCAGACAATCCGAGCAAATGCTCACTGGTTGAGCTATTCTCCTCCATCTTGTAGGCAAAGTACTGTCAGAGGTCTTATACCTCTCGACACGGGCATGAGTATGAAATACTAATTTCAACTCTTGGAACATCTCATATGCCCTGTGGCGTTCAAAATGTTTTTGAAGTCCCGGTTATGATCCGTAAAGCATGGCGCACTAAACTATCAAGTAGTCATCATACCGAGCTTGTCAAACGTTCATAACGTCTACATCTGCTCCTGCAATAGGTCTGTCACCTAGCGGTGCATCAAGGACATAATTCTTCTGTGCGGCAATAAGGAAAATCCCCAGATCATGGAACAAGTCCGCATCATTGCTACTAACATATTTCAACTTAGTTTTCTCTAGGAACATATAAAAACAAACAGGGAGCTACATCGCGAGCTATTGATCTACAACATAGATATGCTAATACTACCAGGACTAAGTTCATGATAAATTAAAGTTCAATTAATCATATTACTAAAGAACTCCCACTTAGATAGACATCCCTCTAGTCATCTAAATGATCACGTGATCCAAATCAACTAAACCATGTCCGATCATCACGTGAGATGGAGTAGTTTTCAATGGTGAACATCTTATGTTGATCATATCTACTATATGATTCACGCTCGACCTTTCGGTCTCCAGTGTTCCGAGGCCATGTCTGTACATGCTAGGCTCGTCAAGTTTAACCCGAGTATTCTGCGTTTTCAAAACTGGCTTACACCCGTTGTATGTGAACGTTGATCTTATCACACCCGATCATCACATGGTGTCTCGGCAGACGAACTTCCGCAACGGTGCATACTTAGGGAGAACACTTGTACCTTGAAATTTTGTAAGGGATCATCTTATAATGCTACCGCCGTACTAAGAAAAATAAGAAGCATAATAAGATAAATATCACATGCAATCAAAATATGTGACATGCTATGGCCATCATCATCTTGTGCTTTTGATCTCCATCTCCAAGGCACCGTCATGATCACCATCGTCACCGACGCGACACCTTGATCTCCATCGTAGCATCGTTGTCGTCTCGCCAACTATTGCTTCCACGACTATCGCTAGCGCTTAGTGATAAAATAAAGCAATTACATGGCAATTGTATTTCATACAATAAAGCGACAACCATATGGCTCCAGCCAGTTGCCGATAACTTTACAAAACATGATCATATCATACAATAACGTATCACTTATCATATCTTGACCATATCACATCACAACATGCTGTGCAAAAACAAGATATACGTCCTCTACTTTGTTGTTGCAAGTTTTACGTGGCTGCTACGGGCTTAGCGAGAACCGTTCTTACCTACACATACAAAACCACAAGGATATTTCGTCAAGTATATGTTGTTTTAACCTGCACAAGGACCGGGCGTAGCCATACTTGATTCAACTAAAGTTGGAGAAACTGACACCCGCCAGCCACCTGTGTGCGAAGCACGTCGGTAGAACCAGTCTCGCGTAAGCGTACGCGTAATGTCGGTCCGAGCCGCTTCATCCAACAACACCGCTAAATGAAAGTATGACATGCTGGTAAGCAGTATGACTAGTATCGTCCACAACTCACTTGTGTTCTACTCATGCATATCATCTACGCATAGAGCTCGCTCATGATGCCAGTGTTGGGGAACGTAGCACTTCAAAAAAATTCCTACGATCACGCAAGATCTATCTACTAGATGCATAGCAACGAGAGGGGAGAGTGTGTCTACGTACCCTCGTAGACCGAAAGCGGAAGCGTCTAATGACACAGTTGATGTAGTCGAATGTCTTCGCGATCCAACTGATCAAGCACCGAACGTACGGCACCTCCGCGTTTAGCACACGTTCAGCTCGATGACGTCCCACGAGCTCTTGATCCACTTGAGATTCACGGGAGAGTTTTGTCAGCACGACAGCATGGTGACGGAGATGATGAAGCTACCGGCGCAGGGCTTCGCCTAAGCACTGCAACAATACGACCGAGGTGTGTTTCTGTGGAGGGGGGCACCGCACACGGCTAAAAGATCAATGATCAACTTGTTTGTCTATGGGGTGCCCCCACCCCCGTATATAAAGGAGTGGAGGAGGGGGAGGGCCGGCCCTCTACTATGGCACGCCCTGGGAAGTCCTACCCCCACCGGGAGTAGGATTCCCCCGTTCCTAGTAGAACTAGGAGCCCTTCCAAGTAGTAGGAGCAGGAGAGAAGGAAAGGGAAAAGAGAAGAGAAGGAAGGAGGGGGCGCTGCCCCTCCCCCTAGTCCAATTCAGACTAAGCCTGGGGGGGGGGGCGCAACCTCCTCTCTTTCTTTCCCCTAAAGCCCAATAAGGCCCATATGCTCCCCGGCGAATTCCCGTAACTCTCCGGTACTCTGAAAAATACCCGAATCACTCGGATCCTTTCCGATGTTCGAATATAGTCGTCCAATATATCGATCTTTACGTCTCAGACATTCCAAGACTCCTCGTCATGTACGTGATCTCATCCGAGACTCCGAACTACCTTCGGTACATCAAAACTCATAAACTCATAATATTGTCCGTCATCAAACGTTAAGCGTGCGGACCCTACGGGTTCTAGAACTATGTAGACATGATCGAGACACATCTGCGGTCAATAACCAATAGCGGAACCTGGATGCTCATATTGGTTCCTACATATTCTATGAAGATCTTTATCGATCAAACCGCATAACAACATACGTTGTTCCCTTTGTCATCGGTATATTACTTGCCCCAGATTCTATCGTTGGTATCACCATACCTAGTTAATCTCGTTACCGGCAAGTCTCTTTACTCGTTCTATAATACATCATCTCGTGACTAACTCATTAGTCATTTGCTTGCAAGGCCTATTATGATGTGTATTACCGAGAGGGCCCAGAGATACCTCTCTGACACTCGGAGTGACAAATCCTATTCTTGATCTATGCCAACACCACGAACATCTTCGGAGACACCTGTAGAGCATCTTTATAATCAGCCAGTTACGTTGTGACGTTTGGTAGCACACAAGGTGTTCCTCCAGTATTCGGGAGTTGCATAATCTCATAGTCATAGGAACATGTATAAGTCACGAAGAAAGCAATAGCAGTAAAACTAAACGATCATAGTGCTAAGCTAACGGATGGGTCTTGTCCATCACATCATTCTACTAATGATGTGATCCCATAGTTCAAATGATAACTCATGTCTATGGCTAGGAAACACAACCATCTTTGATCAATGAGCTAGTCTAGTAGAGGCATACCAGGGACACTCTGTTTTGTCTATGTATTCACAAATGTACTAGGTTTCCAGTTAATACAATTCTAGCCTGAATAATAAACATTTATCATGATATAAGGAAATATAAATAACAACTTTATTACTGCCTCTAGGGCATATTTCCTTCAAAAAGCTAGCAAGACCAGGTCTATATTCGGACCCAGAGATCGAGCCCCCACACGGGACGGCGGCTATCAAGCCTATCGCGTCAGTGACATACCAGTTCGGGGTCAATACCAAACACCACAACCATCGGACATACGCCACGATATAGCAAGATACAGAGGAGCTTCACATTCTCTATGCTTTACCGATGAGGTACTGGGCCATGATTTCCGAGAAGGGTTTAAACCCATGAACATCGAAGCGTACGATGGAACGACGGATCCTGCCGTCTGGATAGAAGATTTTATTCTTCACATTCACATGGCTCGAGGAGATGATCTCCACGCCATCAAATATTTACCCCTCAAGCTGAAAGGACCAGCTCGGCACTGGCTAAACAGTCTTCCTGAAAACTCCATTGGGAGTTGGGAAGAACTTGAGGACGCTTTTCGGGCCAATTTTCAAGGGACTTATGTTCGGCCCTCGGACGCTGACGATTTAAGTCACATCATACAACAACCCGGGGAGTCAGCCCGCAAGCTTTGGAATCGGTTTCTCACCAAGAAGAACCAGATCGCCGACTGTCCGGACGCTGAAGCCTTAGCGGCATTCAAGCATAGTATCTAGGACGAGTGGCTAGCCAGACACCTTGGACAGGAAAAGCCGAGGACAATAGTATCATGACTCGCTTTTGCGCGGGTGAGGATAGCTGGTTAGCTCGTAGCAGCGCCAGCGACCCTGGAACATCTGAAGTCAGGAATGGCAATGGAAGGCCACAACGCAATAAAAACAAGCGTCGAAACAATCCTGGAAGCCCAGATGATACAACGGTAAACACCGGATTCAGCGGCTCCAGACCCGGTCAACGGAAGAAGCCATTTAAAGGCAACAAAGACGGTCCATCGAGTTTGGACAGAATATTAGGTAGGCCCTGCCAAATCCATGGCACCCCAGAAAAACCTGCCAATCACACCAACCATTACTGTTGGGTTTTCAAGCAGGCCGGCAAGTTAAACGCCAAACACAAGGGGACGGAGCCTCAGAGCGAAGACGAGGATGAACCTCGCCAGCCGAATATAGGGGGACAGAAGAAATTTCCATAGGAGGTCAAAACAGTGAACATGATATATGCCACTCATATCCCAAAAAGGGAGCGCACACGAGCACTCCGCGACGTCTATGACGTTGAGCCTGTCGCCCCAAAATTCAACCCATTGTCAGCCTGTTCGATCACTTTCGATCGCAGGGATCATCCGACTAGTATTCGGCACGGGGGTTCGGCTGCCTTAGTGCTCGACCCTATAATAGATGGATACCATCTAACCCGAGTCCTTATGGACGGTGGCAGTAGTCTCAATTTGGTATATCAGGAAACTGTCCGCGAGATGGGGATCGACCCATCAAGAATCAAGCCAAGCAGCACGACCTTTAAAGGAGTGTGTTCACACACGAACACGTCACCGTGTACCCTCGACGTCGGGGGTGATGCACCGCAGCTCACGTCGAAGGAGACCCGCCGGAAGCGCGGTACGCAAGACAATCCGGCGGGCGCTTTTGTAGACCCGAAGCCCCGCTTGCCCGGGAGGGACCCCGTCAGGGCGCGCGGCGGCTATGGGCTGCCTTAGGTCGACCTGATTGCCCCTAGGGCCTCGAGGTTCGCCGCCCTGCAATGAAGAAGAACGAACGAAGAACGAGGAAGAAGATACAAGGGTAGGGGATAGATGAACACGAAAAAGTAGTAGATGTGTTTGTTCGATTGTGTGTTGTTCAATCGGCCGTCACCCCTTAGGTATATAAGAGGCGGCTGGACTTTCAGTGCAAGGAAAAGGCTTGGATTCACGTCCAAAACCCTAGCCAAACTCGGATTGATTTTGTCCGAACTTTCCAAAACTGTTCGGTTTAAACTGGCTGTACCTTGCGGATAATTTTTGAGGTGGTAAACGACCTCGGATGGAAAAGAGCCCAAAAGCAATATTGACCGTTTCGACGAGACGAACAACTTTCATGTTGAACGTTTTCCGATTTGAAGCCATCTTCTAGGCCAAAATGGTCATGCAATACATGCTGTTATTCGCGCTACCCATCAAACACGTGGCTGGTGGGGCGCGCCACTTATGGCTCTGTGACAGGGCTGTGTTCGGATGGCTGTAACTTTTGCATACGAACTCGGATCGGGACGATTTTTATATCAAAATCGACTGTTTCGACAAGACGAAGACAATTCGTGTAGAAAGTTTTTCCATATGAGGCAGTCTTGGTGGTCTAATATTCCGAATACTGCTCTAGATATAAAATCTCAGTGCTTTGAGGATAGTTTTGGCACTCGAGATGAGATCGGATGACGATGGCCCAAACTTCAAAGATGTTCACCTCGACAATACGAAACTTTTTCACTTTGAGCACTTTTCCATTTGAGGCCATCTTATTTGCTTTTTATGCCGTGCCAATATCTGGTGTCAACACATGCCCTCCTGTTTTCTGGCAGAGCTTGCGTGCCAGAAAATACTTCGTCCAAGCACGATGTCAACACTACATCGGCTGTGCATGCTAAGAACAATAATTGTTATCGGTCATATGCTTAAGCGTGTTGCTTCTTGGATAGAGCCTCTTGGATAATAGTCGTGAACAACAATGGGACGTCACAAAGGCCTTCACGTAAGTTTCTTATGTCAATCCGGACCTTGCTTTGTCCAGGCACTACCTGGGAATATTAGAACCCTTCGACGGTAAGCCGGTTGCTGAACGATTATGAACATGCACCACAAAGGAATACTGTCAACTGTTCGGCGACTCAACTCAATATTGATCAAAGTAAACCATCAAGCCTCCGCCGAACAATGTCTCTCTCCTGACTTGGGTCCTGCAAATAACTAACACCAGGAGTCAGAGCTTTTTATGTACTAGACCATTGATCAGTGGCCGACTCAATAATTAAGTCGGCCTTGCCAGTATTGACAAACACTGAGCATCGGCTATAGGAGTAGGAGATCAACCATGGTGAACACCGTTAGCCAGATGTCGGTTTTGCCAACACAATGAATTCTGAGGGCGATATGCAAATATCGGCCATGCGTTCTCATCTCAAAGGTTCTCGGGAATCCGTCCACCAAAGTGTGAATAACCGAAATAAGTCAGATGTTTCGGCCGAGGATAAATTCCATAGCTTTGATTTTGATGATACGATTGAAGAATGTGCATGACACGCCTCCTGGAGTTTCCTATAGTGAGATGAAAATTGTCGTCCTCGCCTACGGGATTTACACTTGTACTCCCTTATTTCTGCTGGCTTCGCAACAGGAGATGTGATGCCGCACTTGTCTCGAGGATTTTCCTTAGGAACCTAGGCCATGTTCCTCTTCTCCAGCTCTTTGGCCCTAAGCTGTTTCAGCTTCTTCTGTTGCGAATATGGTAAGCTGGGAGGGCATCCCGGCTAGGATTTTGGTTTATGCACTGGCAAGTTCTTCCTGGCTTTGGGCATCTCCGGCTTGACCTGTCCAAAATCGGTGATCGGATCCCTGAGATTTACTTGCTTCACTTTCTTGTCCCTAGCAGCCAACATAGACTCGACTGGCTTTTTGTCATTTGGAGTCGGATCTGAAATAGCACTCTTCCGGCCATCCTTTTCTTTCTTCACCTTTTTAACACTTGTTGCAATAGAAGGTCAGACATCATTTCTGTTTTGACTGCTCCTCTTGGGAATCCATGCCATGTTCTTCTTTCTCAACTCATGTGCACTAAGTTTTTGTAATTCCTTCTCTTGCCAATGCGCTAAGCCGAGTGGGCACCTCGGCTGTGATTCTGTTTCAACCAATGCCAACTTTTTTTTGGCCTTGTGCACTCTCAACTTCTTCCCTTCCGATTTGTCACTTGATTGACTCGCCTCGTTGCCTTTTGTAGCGAATGTCAATACTTTAACTAGATCTTTGTTATTTGAGAACAAATCCGAAGCAGCACACTTACGACCATCTTTCTTGACCTGGTACACTTGCTTGACCACCTCTTTCTTGTTCCTTGAGCTCCGGACCGATTCCTTATGATTGAAACGGTCTTTGACGTGTGATTGTTCATCAAATGTTGATATTTTTGGAGCTGCATAATGTTGGCGAGATGATCTAAACTAAGATGGATAATGTGCCCTTGTATCATACCTGCCCCATGATGGATATGGATTTACATGAGCATAGGGAGGCATCCACGACATTGGCATTGGCGGCCCAAAAGGAGGATATGAAGTCTGCTTGCTCAACGTCTTCCTTTGCCAATTCCAATCTTCAGATTTATGCCTTGGGGGTGACCTCGATGCTTTTGCTTTACTCGGCCGATAAGCACTCTTTCCCTCACTTATCTTTTGGTACTTTTCTAATAACTGCGCGAAAGTGACTTTCGGCCTTTTGCTTTTGTGCTTACCATGGCCTTTGCTTTCTTTGGTTGTGCGTGCAACGGTCTTTGAATTCTCTTGTTGCCCCCCAGTGCTAGATGTTACCATTGTAGCTTTGATGGAATTTCCGTCTTCAAATTTGTTCTTGATGCACTTTTTAAAAATATCCTTGCTCGAAGACTTGACCCGATCATCATTTACATGTACATATCCACTTTTAGATAAATCGGCTGGAGATAGCCGAGTCAACATTTGATGGTCGTCAAAATGATCCGACTGTCCAAATGATCGTGCCTCAGTAAACTCCAATCGTCCTATCTTGTCCGATTGCTTGACTTGATGGATCATGTTGCAATCTTTGACATTTTGCTTGAACGAACATTGCGTTGGCTCTTGTCTTGGCGGCTCGACATCGTGATCAATTATAATACTAGGATTAGTCAGTGATGTACCGATGATGTGATCAACTATGCCTGCACTGGACGTACACTCCTGGTCCATTAACCGATATTGTGATACTGCCTTTGATACAAAACAACAGAGCGGTGTGAGTTTAACATCATCCGACTCGGCTATGCATTGATTTTCGTCCTCCTTTCCCGATGCTCTTGAATTGGCTATCCTGGAGAAATTTGAACCTGGCTTTATATTCCTGCAACCAAAATAATTACAGAATATACGTCTCATCTGAGACCAAATGTTAGCCAGGCATGAAACAAACAAAGTTGTCCATATGAATATAAAGTTCAGTCGGCATGACGGGAAAAACTTTGGTTGCGATAAGTTGTCACTATTAGCCTCTATGAATGGTGCCATGTGTTGATCAAGATGATCAGTAACAAGATAGTTCGAAACAAACAAATTACTCATCTCGATCGGTCTTTTAAAATTAATTAGAATCTTACTAACGGATGCATCAACAATATGATTTTGACCGAATCGAAAACTGAGTAAACTCTCACCTAGGTGTACCTTTGTGAAGCCATTGGAACGAGAAGATGGTTGCACCACTGGAGCAATACCTTGCTCCACTTCTGAATAATTCTCGAATGCATCTTCCTCTTTTTCTGGATCTCATGCCTCATCACTCGGATTGCTTGAGTAGATTTCACTTGGATGCTTTTCGTGAGTTGAACTTTGCTCGACTGTATTTTCTTTTTCTTGATGTTCATCGTTAACCGAACTTTGTTCAGCCATATTACTTTGTTCTTTATGCTCATCAATATCTTTAGCACAAAACTCATAGGGTAGCATGTAAGCTTCCTCACATTCAGAAAAATCAAGCACGGCCAATTTTTTGCATTTACCGTTCTTTTGCTCGGTGAACTTGCATCTTCTATTTTGGTACACGCAACAATAACTGGCTTGATGCACTCGGCTTTAGCGGCTTTAGCCGGTGATGCACTCGGCTGACAAGATGTACTCGGCTGGCACGATGCACCCGGCTGGCTCAATGCAATGCACTCGACCTTAAACATCTCAGTGGTCAATTTGGTTCCAATTGAATCCACCATTGTCTTGTCACTAAAGGAACCGTTCAACTCAGCTGTAGACGACTTAGTCATATTTGACTCGGTTTCAACCGAATCAACCGTATTAGCCGAGTGAACCCTTTCTTGCTGATTTTCTTGCAAAGCTTCTTTTTCATCTTGCTTCAAAAGTGCAGAAGAGCCAACATGGTTGCTACATCGAGGAAGGCACTTGACGTATTCTTGCAAATATCCCACTTCACGCTTCTTCTTGAGTGCTTCATAAGCATGTCGATATTCTGCCGGTAATTCCTCAAGAGTTGGCGTAGTAAATTCTTTGACGCTATTCCCTGTGAGCTTTGACTTGATCTTGTCCACTTGGGCCACATATTTTTCTTTAAACTCTGCCCTGCTTAGATCGGCTTGCCCCCCAATACTTTTACGAACTTTCGGCAATGAATTGATGTTGCCGAAACTTTGCGATTGTATAGGGGGTGTATAACATGCTGCAATGATAGGTGAAGATGTGTGCACTGTTGTTGAATATTTTCTCACGCTAATTTGATCAATCGGCAACACTTCGTCTTCTTTTAAAACCCTAACTCTTATTGCCTCATAATCAGGAACCAATCCCTTTTCGTGTTGCTCAAGGCAAATAGCACTAATCTTCTTATTTTGGGCTAAACTTTTTAATGCAGCTAGAGCCACCTCATCTCCTGCAATATTAGGCATATTTGCTCCTATAGAATCTCCATTCACTTGGCCATAACCACAAAGGCGAGCCGAGTCATGAATATTTTTAGTTTCATATGCCCCTGAACAATTAATCTCATGAGGTGTAGTATCTGATGACTGAGGATAACCAGCCAAATAACTACAGGAAGCATGGCCGATTCCCCCGTCCATCAACATGTTTGGGGATGAACCCGCAAATCGTGAGTCGGGTGCCGATGGACAAAACTGTGAGATGCCCTCATGTACATGAGGTGTCATATAATGATCACTTGAACAAATCATGTTATTCATCGGCATATTGAAAGGTGTTGCCGATGCACGAAAGTTCAGATTCATAAGTTGCATGTCGCGATTCTGTAAATTCCAAGTTTCGCCAACGGAATAACTAGTCGGCCTTTGCTCGTTAGGGCTAGCCGACATGACATGTCCATTGAAAGATCTAGCAACATCAACATAATGACTATTTGCATCTACATGAGGAGATTGATGATACATGTTACCGTTGTAGATTGCAGCCGCTTGATGACGCTCTCCTCATAGCAAGAACAGGCTGGAGACTATTCAAAGCTTCGTCCCCAGCGGAGTCGCCATAAAGTGTGTTCGCACACGAACACGTCACCGTGTACCCTCGACGCCGAGGGTGATGCACCGCAGCTCACGTCGAAGGAGACCCACCGGAAGCGCGGTACGCAAGACAATCCGGCGGGCGCTTTTGTAGACCCGAAACCCCACACGCCCGGGAGGGACCCCGTCAGGGCGCGCAGCGGCTATGGGCTGCCCTAGGTCAACCTGACCGCCCCTAGGGCCTCGAGGTTCGCCGCCCTGCAATGAAGAAGAACGAACGAAGAACGAGGAAGAAGATACAAGGGTACGGGATAGATGAACACGAAAAAGTAGTAGATGTGTTTGTTCGATTGTGTGTTGTTCAATCGGCCGTCACCCCTTAGGTATATAAGAGGCGGCTGGACTTCCCGTGCAAGGAAAAGGCTTGGATTCACGTCCAAAACCCTTGCCAAACTCGGATTGATTTTGTCCGAACTTTCCAAAACTGTTCGGTTTAAACTGGCTGTACCTTGCGGATAATTTTTGAGGTGGTAAACGACCTCGGATGGAAAAGAGCCCAAAAGAAATATTGACCGTTTCGACGAGACGAACAACTTTCATGTTGAACGTTTTTCGATTTGAAGCCATCTTCTAGGCCAAAATGGTCACGCAATACAGGCTGTTATTCGCGCTACCCATCAGAAACGTGGCTGGTGGGGCGCGCCATTTATGGCTCTATGACAGGGCTGTGTTCGGATGGCTGTAACTTTTGCATACGAACTCGGATTGGAACGATTTTTATATCAAAATCGACCGTTTCGACGAGACGAAGACAATTCGTGTAGAAAGTTTTTCCATATGAGGCAGTCTTGGTGGTCTAATCGGCCGAGTACTGCTCTAGATATAAAATCTCAGTGCTTTGAGGATAGTTTTGGCACTCGAGATGAGATCGGATGACGATGGCCCAAACTTCAAAGATGTTCACCTCGACAATACGAAACTTTTTCACTTTGAGCACTTTTCCATTTGAGGCCATCTTATTTGCTTTTTATGCCGTGCCAATATCTGGTGTCAACAGAGTGATACCGGGCGTTGAAGCTTGCTGCAGAGGCTCCTTAACATTGGAGGTTGTATTCGGTTCTCCCGACAACTTTCGAAGTGAAGAACTGATCTTCGACATAGCTCCATTCCGAAGTGGCTATCACGCCCTACTCGGAAGAACGGCTTTCGCCCGCTTTAATGGAGTCCCGCTTTATGCCTATTTAAAGCTCAAGATGCTTGGCCCACGCGGTGTTATCACGGTCAATGAAAATATGGAGCGCTCTCTCCGTATGGAGGAAGATACTGTGGCCTTAGCAGCCGAAGTACAATGCGGCCTATTCAAGCCAGATAATGTAGCAATAGCGGACACAGCTAAACGTGTCCGGCACACGCCTCAGTGCGGCAGCTCAGATGAACCTGAGCAAGATTGATGGCTATGCCCCCGTCGACCGCCCCACAAGGTGATAGCATATGTGCCTCGAGTACATAATTATTCCTTGCAGCGACGAGGGGCACCCGCACACAGTCCGTAGTGCAGCTAGACCCTATTCGGACCTTAAACTTATCTTCTCCTGGTTCATGAAAACGAACCAGACTTACTTTGGCCAGACTGGATTGACTTCTTTGTTTCCAGGTTTTATTTCTTTTTTCTACAGATGGCCATCATACTCATATCTTCAAAGACACATTACAGAGGAGAAAACGGTGCAGACGTGCAACAGGGACCCGCACTAAGGTATCTTTTTAGATTAAGACCCTGTGTAAACCATTTTTTCTCTTTCTTGTTATATACCTTTTTGGCATGTAAAATGTCCAAAAAAGGTCGTCGACATTATCTGTAAAGTTTGCGGCTCGCCGTACTATAGAGGGATATTAATAGAACAATTTTACTCATATCATCTACAAAGTTTTATTCACTCACCATGGAATGTTCTCTTCTCGCATCAGATTGCCACATGTGCCTTGTCAATAAAGGTTCATTACCAGGGGCTGTCTTCTGTCCTGGTATAAGATGAAAAGACCGAACACCTATAGGGAGTGTTCGGTGTCCTGGATGTCTGCATTATATGCATTAGTTCTGAATCATGACTTCAGTCAATAGTTGGGTTGCCCGGCTCCTGTGCTTACCCCTACGTTCCTGATTGTTCGGCTAGGGTGTAAAGGGAGAACTACTGCGATAGTACTTCTGGCTAGTCCGGTCAAGTGCCTCAGTAGAGAAAGAAACTGACTGTCATAATAAGCGAGAACCTGGTCCACAATCCGGTGACTTAGTGTTATACTCCGATCGATAGAGATCTACCCCATGTTATACGAAGGGTTGGTTTTTTTCGCCCAGCCAAGTGCAAGTGGATACTTCATCCGCACTAGGGGCTAGTACCTAGCCCCACTTGTCAAACTCCTAAGACTAACTGAAAGAAATAATGCCGCATAGTCTGATTGCCTGGTTTGCTCCGCATACACCTCCTATACGGACCAAGACGTTGGATAAAGTGTGTATATGCATATGACCGAACACCATAGTACTATGTACCTGGGGGCTGAAGCCGACGACTGGAAACTTTCAGATTTAAGATAAACAATCACACAGGAGGAAAAAAGACGCTCATGTGATAAATAGCACAAAATTCATATACACTGGATTCACAAGCATAGTCTTTATATCCGGATACAATTAATCGGAAACAACATCTTTCGAACACTGGCCTTCTACAAGGCGGGCGCCCTCGATGACGTCCTCGAAGTACTTCTCCGGCTTGTGGTGCTCCGTGCGTGCGGGCGGGCCTGCAGTTGCTATATGCACCGCATTCATCTTCGCCCAGTGCACTTTGACGTGCGCGAAGGCCATCCGAGGCCCTTCTATGCAAGCTAACCGCGTTAAAGCGTCGACCCGCGGACTCGCCTCGATGAGCCACTTCACCAACCTGAAGTAACTACTTGGGATTGGCTCAGCGGGCCATAGCCGGACTATCAAGTCCTTCATGGCCGAACTCGCTATATTGTGCATCTCGACCAGCTGCTTCATCTGGTCGCTGAGGGGCATCGGATGTTTTGGCGCCTTGAACTGCGACCAAAACAGCTTTTCCATGTTGTTCCCCTCCAGGGCACGGAAATACTGCGCGGCGTCTACGCTGCTCCTTGGAAGATCAGCAAACACGCCTGGAGAACTCCACAATCGTGTCAACCCAATATACTTCAGCCCTCTGAAGATGCTCTGTAAGAGAAATATCTTACCAGATGCTATCTGTCGTGCCTGCTCGATATCTTGACGAGCACTGCGCGCCTCGCCTCGCGCGTCCTAGGCAGACTTTACTGCCGCAGACATCTCGGTCGCCTGTTCCGAAGCCGTCTTCTCCGATGCCTCACACTTACGGATGGCATCTTGAAGCTCGACCTCGACTTCGGACACCCAAGACTTGTGCTTCTCGCACTCCGCCTTTTCGTCCTCTAAATCAGCAACCGCTTTATCAGCGGCCGCCTTGTTCGCCTTGGCCTCCTCCTTGGCCCTGGCAACCTTGCCCTTGAGGGCCTCAAGCTCAGCGGCGCCAACTGTGTAATACAGAATACAATGTTAGAGTTTGTACTCAAACTTAATAATTTAAGTCTTATTGACATTTAAATAAAAATCTGCATACCTTGCATTTCATCAAAATGCAAGTTGATGTGGTCGAGGTCCGCATTGGCCACCTCGAGCTTCCGATTTAGTTCGGCGACCTCTGCGTCTCGCGTAGTCGCCGTAACTAAAGAAGCCCGCACAACAGTTCAGCTCTGTAAGTATGCTACTCTATGGATACTTCGACCGATTCTTTTCAGAATCACACAAAGCTTCAGGGGCTACTAGCTATATATGTGCACTTAAAACAAATAAAATTTCTTAAATAGCATTACATGGCCTACCTCAAAGCCTGTTAAAAGGCTGTTGAAGGCTTCATTCAGTCCGCCCTTGACGGACTAAATCTTCTTCATCACCGCACCCATCACGGCGCGGTCTTCTTCAATGAAGAGCACCTTGCAGTGCTCCCTCCATAGAATCTGGCGCCCCCGAATTAACTACGGGTGCCGCCGTATCCTCCTCCGCTTGAGGAGCGAGATCTTCAACCCGCGAAGCTGCGCTAGGCTTCGAAACGGTGTTCGGTGGGACCCCAGACTGTTCGGGCCCCACGTCTTCGGTCTCCATGGGGTCCGTTTCCCAATGGTCAGCGGACGTCGATGTAATACCCTCGGCCGCCCTGTCTCCTGCCCCGCCCTCAGCTCCTTGGGCGGAGAGAATCTGCTGGGACGACACTTCGGTGTCCTCGCCAATTAGGGGCGATGGAGCCCGGACTGGCGGGTAACTCTTCGTCTCCCCAGGCGCCAGAGAGTTCCCCTCCGATGATGTAACATCGGGGTCTCCACCGGGAGGGCTGTAGGTCAACAGGAGAAAAATGTTAAGTAGGTATCATAAATACTGAATAAACAAAGGTGAAATAGTCAATCCGGACAGACTTATGATTCGGGCAGGGGTTTTACCCTAGGCTTCACCATGAAGATGTGTTCAGATGAATCCAAGCTGTCTTCGAGCTTCAGCTTCCTCTTCCTCCGGGGCACAGCCGCGCTCACATCAGCAACGACCCCCCTCTTCGCCCCCTGCCTTGCGCGGGAGGTACATCTTCTTCCTCCACTTCCTCCTCATCATCTTCCTCCACCTCGTCGGAGGAAAGAATATGGAGGTCCTCGGGCTGCTTGCCCATAGGACGGGGGCTGTTTCTAGCCCCCTTGCCCTTCGTCTTCTTGGGCTTTTTGGTCGGCGCCTTGTACGGCACCGGAACCAGCATTGTGGTCAGTAGAGGCAATGCTGGGTCTTCGGGCAGAGGTGCCGGACACTTGATCCGGGTTGCCTTCTTCGCCCAAGCCTGTATATCGCATAAAAGTTCCAACTCCTATTATCATCAAGTAATAGGAAAGGACAAGTGTTAGGCAAAGATCATTATTACCTCAGTGGCGGAAACTTCAGTGCTGAAGCCCGCATCCTCATTCTCTTCGGGCCATTCCTCCGGGCTCTTGAAGAGGTGCTTCCAGATCTCTTTGTGCGTGGAGCCGAAGAGATGCTTTAGAGGCTTGTCTCCTGCCGGATTGATCTCCCACAGGGAGGAATCCCGGCTTTGGCAAGCGAGAACAAGCCGGGTTAGCATCACCTGGACCACGGAGGAAAGCAGGTGCCCCATGGAGATCACGCCTGACACACGGCCCACGAGAGTCGTCACCTTAGTGGGCGATGCCCAGTTCAGACCCTTTTTGGTCCAGGAGGTTAGCCTCTCTAGGGGGTCCGGATATGAAAGCAGGCTCCGCCGCCCAGTTGGTGTCACGGGGCTCGGTGATATAGAACCACTCCTGCTGCCAGACTTTGTTCGTCTCCATGAATGAGCCTTTGGGCCAAGTTGCATTCGAGAGCTTACAAATCATAGCGCCCCCGCACTCTGCGTGTTCCCCATTCACCACCTTCGGCTTCACGTTGAAGGTCTTAAGCCACAGGCCGAAGTGTGGGGGGATCCGGAGAAAAGCTTCACACATCACTATGAATGTGGAGTGGAAACCCTAGCCCCCTAACAAAATGAGAGGTGAATACTACCCTCTTGCCCGCCTTTGGGATGGGAGTCACCTGGGCCTTAGAGGGGACTCGATGCACGATGTCGTCGGCGAGATACCCCGCACTCCATAGATCCTTCATGGTCTTTTCAGTGACCGTAGAAGCCTCCCACTTGCCTCTGGCACCGGATCCAGCCATTGCTGGGAAGGGGAGTAGTAGTTGATGAATGAGGAGTTGCGGGCGCAGGAGATGAGAGTACGGGAGCAAATGAGATTGGAGTGCTCGAGCTTGAGGAAGGCGCGGGGTTGGTGAAAGGGATTGGTGTCCTTTTATAACGCTGCGAATACAGAGCGTCCCCCACCTTAGCCATAAAACTCGATGGTTCCCAAAGCAGTCATGTGTAATGCACGGCGTGGGTGCTCACGCCACATAATGAGAATCCCACAATAAGCGGGCATGATCTCTATTCTGACGGGACGTGTCAATCAGGATATGCCTCGAAATGCGAAATTAGGACCAAATAAAATGGTTCGATGTGTTAGTGGGTTGGACGCGATGTTTCACCCGAAAAGTTGTAAGCAAAGACACATTATTCATTTTCTTTAAAAGCCTTGCCTTCGAGGCTAAGGGTTGTACTAATATTGTAGAGCCGAACACAATCCATCAATTTGCAGAAGATATATTCGGGAGGAGGAACCCACCTTGCAATGCCGAAGACAATACAGAAGCCGAACTCATCGTCATCGAAGACAGGTTTAGGGGCTACTGAGGGAGTCCTGGATAGAGGGGTCCTCATGTGGCTGGACAAACTCCTAGTGGGCCGGACTGGTGGGCCATGAAGATTACTATAGAAGATCATCTCTCGTATCCGGATAGAACTCCTGAATTCCTGTAATGGCAAGTTTAGGCTCGGGTGTAGATTTTTCTTCCTCTGCAAGATAATATGTACAAACCCTAGGCCCCTCCGGTGTGTATATAAACTGGAGGGTTTAGACCGTAGAGGCTAATAGAGAATCATTCTATCCTCATAGGCTGAAACTTAGGGTTTTAGCCTTTATGATCTCGAGGTAAATCAAATCTTGTACACATATTCATCCATATTAATATAGCAGGAACTAGGGTTTTACCTCGATCGAGTGGGTCTGAACCCGGGTAAATATCGTGTCCCCTACCTCATGTTAACATCAATCCTCAGACGCATAGTCCGGGATGCCCTACCCAAGATCCGCCGGTTTTGACACCGACAATATACCACAAGTTGCAAAGTAAATACACAAGCTCGAAAGCAGAGCATGGTTGACCAAGCAGAGGATACAATTTACCAAAGGCATTATGTATCAGGGGAAGAACTCACAAGGTGATTGAATATGAAGGATACTATCGGATAACAATCCAACAATGGATCGGGCGATCCACAACGGAGATGATGTCAGTATCGATACTCACTCACATGAAGAAAGAATGCAGAGGCATCAGATTCAAGAATCACCTTATTAGTCTGATGCTTAAATAGAAAGAAATTATGGTTTCCAAAATGCAGGATCAGAAGCACACGCTCTGATCAAGGATGGATAAGTTGAAAACACTTAGTTGGACAATCAATAAATGTTTGAATTGCCGAGAACCAACTCATGTCCGGAATGCCGTCTGAGACGGAAAGATAATTTTAAAAAGGATAACCTGATGACTGCGTGCATACACACACATTGAATCACTAGGCTCAAAATGGTTAAGACAAGGGATATTAACAAAGACTACTAGTCATATGGAATTAACCATAATGCAAGGAGGAAAGAATTTCAAGAGTAACCGGATGCAGAGGATTTTTGTAAGATCGAAAAGTATTCAAAAGAATTTTGTGAGACACATGATCAATTGAGAAGAACGGATCCTTGATAAGTGTGAGGAAATAACAGTAAGGGTTTACATGTGAAATAAAACTGCAAGACAGTAAACTCAAAGGATTCTCGGGACAACGGAGAATATTTCGAGGCATCTTGTAACAACAAGAGCGGCGAGGAATGATCATGAGGATGACAAGTGCATGCAGATATCCATAGGGATATATCGGTGGCAGTGAATTGCAAAGGTGATGAGCACAAGGGTCTCAGGAAAATATCAACGGATATCCTCAGAATCTTCTCACGAAGCAGGAGATCTTCCGGAATGAGGGCTCTTCGGGAGAAATAGTTACGAGAACCTAGAGTCAGAGTTAGTAAAATCTTTTAACCCGAATAGAAGGGAGATCAAAGTCCCCGAGCATAGATGAGGAATAAAAGATATTAACACACCCATTAGTGTTGTGGCCTCGTAAGCCACACAACAAGTTAGTAAATTTGTTTTTCAAAGACTAAACTCAACTTCGGCCAAGGAGTTCGAAAGGGGGCTACCTACATGCAGTTTTCTCTGATACCAACTTGTGACGCCCCCAATTTGACCGTACACTAATCATGCATGCAAATGTGTACGACCAAGATCAGGGACTCACTGGAAGATATCACAACACAACTCTAGACACAAATTAAAATAATACAAGCTTTATATTACAAGCTAGGGGCCTTGAGGGCTCGAATACACAAGAGTCAGCAGAAGCAATAATATCTAAGTACATACATAAGTTAAACAAGTTTGCCTTAAGAAGGCTAGCACAAATGTAGCAATGATCGAAAAGGCAAGGCCTCCTGCCTGGGACCTCCTAACTACTCCTCGAAGCTGAACTCCACGTAGAAATATCCTCGGGATCCTCTGGCTCCTGGACTCCATCATCTGGTTGCATCATCCGAAAAGAAAGAACAGAAGGGTGAAAAGGGGGAGCAAGGCAACCGTGAGTACTCATCCAAAGTACTCGCAAGCAAGGATCTATACTACATATGCAATGATTTATGAGAAAGGGGGTAATATCTGTGGGCTAAACTGCAGAATGCTAGAATAAGAGGGGGATATCTAATCCAATGGAAGACTACGCTTCTGGCAACGTCCATCTTGCAGTAGTAGATGAGAGTAGCTGGAAAGTAACAAGTATCCTCGCTTCTCGCAGCCTCCGTCTTGCAGCAGTAGAATAGAATAGATGGTAAGTTCACCAAGTAACACGTATAGCATAATCCTACTCGGCAATCCTCCCCTCGTCGCCCTGTGGAAAAGCGATCACCGGGTTGTATTTGGCACTGGTAAGGGTGTGTTTTATTAAGTATCCGGTTCTAGTTGTCATGAGGTCGGAGTACAACTCCGGGTCGTCCTTTTACCGAGGGACACAACTATTCTAATAGATTAACTTCCCTGCAGGGGTGCACCACATTACCCAGCATGCTCGATCCCATTTGGCCGTACACACTTTCCTGGGTGATGCCCGACCTCGGAAAATCAACACGTCGCAGCCCTACCTAACCACATCAGAGAGGTCAGCACGCCGGTCCAAGTCCTAAGCGCACAGGGGTCTGGGCACATCACCCAATGCACACCTGCACGTTGCGAGGGCGGCCGGTAAGCAGACCTAGCCGCTCATAATACTAGAGTGGCGTTCCAGTCCAATCTGGTGCGCGCCACTAAGTCGCCGACGTCAAGAAGTCTTCGACTGATACCACGACGTCGAGTGCCCATAACTATTCCTACGTAGCTGGTTAGTGCGTATAGGCCAAGGGCCAGACTCAGGTCAAATACCAAGATCTCGTTAAGCGTGTTATTATGAAATAACCGCGGACAATGACCAGGGCAAGGCCCACCTGTCTCCTAGGTGGTCGTGACCTGCCCTGTCGCTCCGCCACAAAGTAACCATCAAGGGGCTGCCGGGAACCCAGGCCCACCACTACCTGTGTGGAACCACCTGCCCCTTTAGCCCCCATCTCTGAATCATCAATGGGTATGTAATAGCATAATATATACCCGTGATCACCTCCCGAAGTGATCACGGCCCGATAGAATAGCATGGCAGGCGGACAAGGGTGTAGGGCCACTGATGGAATACTAGCATCCTATACTAAGCATTAAGGATTGCAGGTAAGGGTATCAATAGTTGTAGCAACAATGATAGGCTATGCAACATAATAGGAGCTATCGAATCAACAACAGTAGCAAACCTAATGCAAGAGTAAGAGAGAGGAGAATGGGCGATATCTGGTGATCAAGGGGGGGCTTGCCTGGTTGCTCTGGCAAGGAGGGGTCATCGTCGATGTAGTCGATCACACGGGGTAACAACTGTGGTCTCGAGGTCTACCGGAAATAAGTAAAGCAGGAGGAACACAATAAATAACAGAGCAATCAAAGCATCACAAATCGTAACATGGCAATACGCGGTGGTACGTGTGATCTAACGTATGTCTACACGATATAGGTGAAGGGGGGAATTCAACCGGGAATGTTATCCCGGTTCCAGACATGTGTCAGACAGATGAACGGAGGGAGAATGTTCCATGTTTAGATAGTTAGGGGCATGTGGCGGACGAACGGACCGCGTATTCGGATTCGTCTCGTCGTTGTGAGCAACTTTCATGTATAAATTATTTTCATCCGAGTTATAGATTATTTTATATTAATTTGTGAAGTTTAAACAATATTCTGAAATTTCTGGATTTAATTTTAATTCGGAAATCAAAGTGGAAACACTAGATGCACCCGGTGCAGTGCACCCACATTGCACCACCGAGACAAACAGGTGGGGTCAGATGGCCTAGTTGACCCAGTCAACAAAGAGTGGTCAACAGATTGAATAGTGCGTGCGGGTCCCGCATGTCAATGTCCTAATAATTTCTAAACTGATTTTATTTAACTTAAAAATAAGGTGAGACCTACATGTCATATATGCCTAATAAACTAATTAAGCATTAAACCTATCCTAATCCTGATCTAACAGGGCCGGCTCTAGCGGCTGGGCACGCACGCACCAGAGGGAGCGACGGCGGCCCCGACGCCAGGAGGCGAGCATGGGTGTAACGCCCCGGTCACACCCGCCGGTGGTCGTTACTCCTGGCGGGATCTAGACTGGCCCCACATATCAATACTAGTCTTTTCTGCGCACTTTGTCCTCACTCGTACGCACCCGGGACCAACTTCCCGGTCGGTCACCCATCCTGATACTACTCCAAGCTGAGCACACTTAACTTTGGATTTCTATCCGAATGGGCTCCCAAAAAGAAGGAATTCCTTATTGATATGAGTAGTCTATCATCCCTAATAAGCCAGGCTATCACATACACCCCCACTCAGAGGAACCGACGTCCTCGTCGGGCCACAGGAACGTTCCCTCTTAGCACAAACGTCTGTCCATCCAGTCCGATACATGTGTCATGCCGTGTGCC
>LR738712.1:377136227-377212866 GCA_902687465.1 Secale cereale
CGTGTGCCACGACGGGTCGTTACTCCTGGCGGGATCTAGACTGGCCCCACATATCAATACTAGTCTTTTCTGCGCACTTTGTCCTCACTCGTACGCACCCGGGACCAACTTCCCGGTCGGTCACCCATCCTGATACAACTCCAAGCTGAGCACACTTAACTTTGGATTTCTATCCGAATGGGCTCCCGAAAAAGAAGGAATTCCTTATTGATATGAGTAGTCTATCATCCCTAATAAGCCAGGCTATCACATACACCCCCACTCAGAGGAACCGACGTCCTCGTCGGGCCACAGGAACGTTCCCTCTTAGCACAAACGTCTCTCCATCCAGTCCGATACATGTGTCATGCCGTGTGCCACGACGGGTCACAAACGTCATGAATAACATGACCGAGCACCTGTCCGCAAATATCCGTGTAACCTCAAGGGTCGACTCTGATACCAACCTCTAACACCCCGGACACACCCGCCGGTGGTCGTTACTCCTGGCGGGATCTAGACTGGCCCCACAGATCAATACTAGTCTTTTCTGCAAACTTTGTCCTCACTCGTGCACACCCGGGACCAACTTCCCGGTCGGTCACCCATCCTGATACTACTCCAAGCTGAGCACGCTTAACTTTGGAGTTCTATCCGAATGGGCTCCCGAAAAAGAAGGAATTCCTTATTGATATGAGTAGTCTATCATCCCTAATAAGCTAGGCTATCACAATGGGCGCCGGCGCTGGGCAGAGGCGAGGCGCACCTAGCGCCCGGGAGGAGGCGGGAGCGGCGGCGTGCGCACGCGACGACAAGGCGAACTGCGGGCAGGGCGAGCGGCGGACGGCGTGGCCGAGCGCGCGGAGTGCGTCAGCGCAGCGACGCATGCTTGCGCATGGCTAGGGAGTGGCGCGCGCGCGGTCGACGCGAGCTGGAGTGGGGCCGGGGCGCAGCAGGGGAAGGCAGGGGCGCGGTCGGCGAGCGAGGCGACAAGAGCAGCATGGGCCGTGGCGACTGCGATCGCGGGCGGCAGCGACAAGCGACAGCAGCAGCATCATCAGGCGGCAGCAACGGTACACAGAACAACAGCGGCAGCACAAGCAGGCGCGGCGGCGCAAGCAATAGTGGCAGAGCAAAGCAGCGGCGGTAGCAGTACACACACGCCTGTGTACGCGGAGCTTCAGGGCGGTGACGACGAGCTCTAGTCGACGGTTACAACGATGTATCAAGGTGGAAAATGAGGGGAATTTGCCGAGGAGCTCACCCCAGGGCTTGTGGACACCTTGGTTGCCGCGGGGACGGATCGGAGCAGCGGCAACCGTCGACGAGATGTGGCGGCTGTTGATACGTCCAAAATGCATCACTATTTTATATCGTAATTCATCCTTATTCATTGATATATTTCACATTATGATGATGTTCTTATGTTGTTTTGGCCTATTTTACACAGTTTGCAACTTTCCGGTGCCGAAGCAGCAGACGTAGGATTCAGCGGTAAAAAGTGGACGCTGAGTTGCTGAAGAAGAATACCTGCAAATTACCTGAAAATCGACGGAGGGTATTTTCCAGAAGGATCACGAAGATACGCAAAAGAGCAACCAGAGGGGGGCCACAGGGTGCCCAGGCGGCCACCTGGCGCGGCGCCCACCCTGGCCGCGCCGGGAGGGCGCCTGGAGCCCCTGGCCCACTCCAGGCTCCACCCTCTGGCCTATATACTCCTCGTCATCCATAAACCCTAAAAGGGGGAGAGTTTACGGAGTTCCACCGCCGCTCCATGGCGGAAACCTATAGAGAAGAAAAGCCATCTCCGGCGGGCAGATTCCGCCGGGGAGATCACCTCCCGGAAGGGGAGATCATCGCCATCGTCATCACCATCGTCACGGGCATCATCGAGATCATCATCAACATCATCCCCAACATCAGCACCATCTCCATCTTCATCCAATCTCATCTCACAATTGCAACTTGTGTTGTAATCCGTACTATCTATCCTCTCTACTCTATCGGTGTTGATTACTACTTTGTGATGAATGCTATTGAGTTTTGTTGGAGAAATATCATTGTGTCCAGATTGTTTATCATCCATCTATCTCCACTGATCATGATCTCTTTTATGTCTTGTGAGTAGTTACTTTAGTTCTTGAGGACATGGGAGAAGTCTTGTTGTTAGTAGTCATATGATGTTGAAGTAATATGTGTTGTTTGATACTTAAGTTGTGTTTTTATTTTCCTAGTGGTGTTGTGTGAGTCGAACACTCAACACTTTGCCTTATTAAGGACCTAGGGGAATACATTGTGTACAAAGAATGCTTACGGTGGGTTGCCGGAGTGACAGAAACCTGAACCCCAGTTCGCACGCTTTTGCACAAGGGAACAATGGATCATCGATCGTATTGCTATGGTTAGGCTTTTGCCTTAAATACTATCTTGTATTTGCGGATGCTTGCAAGGTGTTTAATCATAAGAGTGCACTCATCTTAGTCTAGAGGGTGTACTAGCATAGATCCACCCACTCAACACTTATCAACACATCACATAGTACCGATACGGAATATGGCGAAAGCACATGACTACCTCTCCCGTGTGTCCTCAAGAACACTTTAGCCTTTATAAATTCAGTTGCTAGGCCTCTCCTTTGCTCAGAAAGGATTGGGCCACTTGTTACTCTCCAGTGCCTTTTACTTTGCTCGCTTTTACTTTCCTGTTGCTTATATCAAGAAAACCCCTAAAAAGTTATCTTTCAATGCTTGCAGTTATTCCTTGCTCAGAATCACTTATCAATACCTTCTGCTCCTCGTTGGGTTCGACACTCTTACTTATCGAAAACGCTGCAATAGATCCCTTACGGTTGTGGGTCATCAAGTACCGTTTTCTGGCGCCGTTACCGGGGAGTGTAGCGCTATTGGTAAGTGAAGCTGGTAAGGAAGTTTTTATATTTCTGTTTTTATTTTGCTGTTGCTGCTCTTTGTCCTTATGGACAACCTTGCTATTGGATCGTTGCTTGTGGGAAGACGCCCCACATCTGTGGTGGTTGCTCCTCCCCCTACTGAAATTGTGCCCTATAAAATACCAGCTGGTATTATCGATTATGTTTTGGCTAATCGTTATGCAGGAGACAGACATCCCGGTGAACACTTGCTATATCTGTCACAACTATGTTCATTATTTAAGCTTGCAGGTGTATCAATGGAGTTTGTCATGAGGAAATGGTTCTCCGTATCGCTTATAGATAAAGCTTCAGATTGGTATAAGCTTCTCGATAACTCACACTTGCTTGATTGGCAAGAGCTTATGTCTCTCTTTTATACCAAGTTTTATCCTCTTCATGAAATTCATCGAGACAGTAACTATATCTATAACTTTAGGTCTCGTGACGGAGAAAGCATTGCTCAAGCTTGGGGGAGATTGAAGTCCCTAATGCTCAAATGTCCTATTCATGAGCTCCCCAAGAAAATTATACTTACAAATTTTTATGCCAGGCTTTCTCGTCAGGATAAGGAGATGCTGGATGCCTCCTCTAGTGGGGTATTTTAGACGAAGAGTGTTGAAGAAAGGTGGGATCTCATTGAAAGGATCCAGAGGAATACCGAAGATTGGGAAATCGATAAAGGTATTGAACCCGCTATAAATTATGAGCATGATTATATTGAGAGCTATGTGAAAACTGATTACTTCAATACCTTTTGCTCTAAGATTGGTCTTGATTCCCATCTAATGATTGATTTCTGTAAGGATTTTTCCTCTCACGTTGATTCTTTTAAAAAGAAGAGAGATCAGCATCATGAACCTTTCAAAGAGTTACCTGTTGATATTCATGTTGCTGACCCTATTTTGCCTGCAGTTATATATGAAAAGCCTCCTTTTCCCGCAAGGATAAGGGAGCACTCTCTTGTGACAGGCATAATAAATAAAAGTGCGAGAAGAATTGATGAGCCTGAGGACCAGATCAAGGTCGATCTTCAAGTTGCAGTGGTTAAAGACCTTGTTACTAATGATGTTTTGGATTCCAATGTAAATTTTTGTGCTGTTTCCACTAACCTTGTCACAGCCAAGAATAAAGGCCCAATTTTAGGTACTCCAGTAGTATCTGTTAAAATAGGAGATCACAATTATTATGGGCTATGCGATTTGGGATTGAGTGCTAGTGCTATCCCCTATTCACTTTATCAAGAGATCATCGGTGAGATTTCACCTTGTGAACTTGAAGAAGTTGATGTTACCATTCATCTTGCAAACAGAGCAACTATCTCTCCTATCGGAATTGTGAGAGACGTTGAAGTCCTATGTGGAAAGGTAAAATACCCTACCGACTTTCTAGTACTTGGTTCAGTGAGGGACAATTTTTGTCCTATTATTTTTGGTAGACCTTTTCTCAGAACTTGTGGAGCTATAATAGATTGCAAGAAAGGTAAAGTTTCTGTTGAATTCAATGGTGAGCCATATGAATTTAACTTTTCTAAGTTCTCTAAGCAGCCTCGTGGTACCGATTTACCTAGTGATGATAAAATTATTGAAAGTATTGCTTCTATGGCTATTCCCCCTAATGATCCTTTGCAGCAATATATGGAGGACCACGAGAATGATTTGCATATGCAGGAAAGACATGAACTAGATGAAATATTCTTGAGACAACCTGCTATCCTGAAGCACAACCTTCCGGTTGAACCTTTGGGAATTTTATCAAAACCAAAAGAAGACCCGGTGTTCGATCTTAAACCTCTTCCCGATACGCACAAGTATGCTTATTTAGATGAAAAGAAAGTATATCCTGTTATTATCAACTCTAACCTTTCAGGATATGAAGAAGAGCGACTATTGGAAGTACTTCGTAAACACCGAGGTGCAATTAGCTATACCCTTGATGATCTTAAGGGGATTAGTCCATCTATCTGTCAACGTACTATCAACCTTGAGCCCGATGCTAAACCAGTTGTTGATCATCAACGACGGTTGAACCCGAAGATGATGGATGTTGTAAGAACTAATATTCTCAAGCTTCTAGCCGCAGGTATTATCTACCCTATAGCTGATAGTAAGTGGGTAAGCCCGGT
Organism: Secale cereale; assembly: GCA_902687465.1. Lineage (NCBI taxonomy): Eukaryota > Viridiplantae > Streptophyta > Magnoliopsida > Poales > Poaceae > Secale > Secale cereale. The sequence goes on from LR738712.1 coordinate 377,141,258, forward strand.
ACATTGTGTTCTTAAGAAAGGAGGTACAACTGTGGTTCCTAATGATAAGAATGAACTAATACATCAGAGAATTATTATTGGATATAGAATGTGTATTGATTACAGGAAGCTGAACAAGGCAACCAGGAAGGATCACTACCCGTTGCCGTTCATCAACCAAATGCTTGAAAGGTTATCCAAAAATACCCACTTTTGTTACCTCAATGGTAATTCTGGCTTCTCTCAAATTCATGTTAACACTGCTGATCAAGAGAAGACCACTTTTACTTGTCCCTATGGTACTTATGCTTACAGGCGTATGCCTTTTGGTTTATGTAATGCCCCTGCTACTTTTCAAAGGTGTATGTCTGCTATCTTTCATGGTTTCTGTGAGGAGATTGTGGAAGTCTTCATGGACGATTTCTCCGTGTATGGAACTTCCTTTGACCATTGTCTCCACAACCTTAATAAAGTTTTGCAAAGATGTGAGGAGACAAATCTGGTACTCAACTGGGAGAAGTGCCACTTCATGGTTAACGAAGGAATTGTTCTTGGTCACAAGATTTCCGAAAGGGGAATTGAGGTGGACAAGGCCAAGATCGAAGCAATTGAGAGGATGCCCTATCCAAGGGACATCAAAGGTATTCGCAGTTTTCTCGGTCATGCTGGTTTCTATAGAAGATTTATTAAAGACTTTTCTAAGACTTCGAGACCCCTCACTAATCTTCTCCAGAAGGACGTTCCTTTTGTATTTGATGAAGATTGTAAGGAGGCTTTTGAAGTTCTTAAGGAAGCTTTAATAACCGCTCCTATAGGACAACCACCTGACTGGAATTTACCTTTTGAGATTATGTGTGATGCTAGTGATTTTGCTGTTGGAGCTGTTTTAGGGCAAAGGGTTGATAAGAAATTGAATGTTATACATTATGCTAGTAAAACCCTTGATAGTGCTCAAAAGAATTATGCTACTACTGAGAAGGAATTCTTAGCTGTAGTGTTTGCTTGTGATAAGTTTAGGCAGTATATTGTTGATTCCAAAGTTATTATTCATACTGACCATGCTGCCATTAAGTACCTTATGACAAAGAAGGATGCCAAGCCAAGACTTATCAGATGGGTACTCCTTCTTCAAGAATTTGATTTGCAGATTGTTGATAGGAAAGGAGAAGACAATCCGGTGGCGGACAATCTTTCAAGGATGGAAGATATACCGCATGATCCCATCCCAGTCAACGACAGTTTTCCAGACGAGCAACTTGCCGTTGTAAAAGTACAATCTCTTTCGGATCCTTGGTTTGCAGATTATGCTAATTTTATCGTTGCGAAGTATTTGCCTTCAGGTTTAACATTTCAGCAAAGGAAGAAGTTCTTTCATGATTTGAGGCACTACTTTTGGGATGACCCACATCTTTTCAAAGTAGGTACAGACGGGATCGTGAGAAGATGCATACCAGAACATGAGCAGAAGGACATTCTCAGACAATGTCATGATAGTCCCTATGGAGGACATCATGCCGGTGAGAGGACCGCACATAAGGTTCTTCAATCAGGTTTTTATTGGCCTACTCTCTTTAAGGATGCTAGAAATTATGTTTTAGCCTGTGATAAATGTCAGAGAGTTGGTAACATTAGTAGAAGGAATGAGATGCCTATGAATTACTCACTAGTGATTGAACCTTTTGATTGTTGGGGTTTTGATTTTATGGGTCCTTTTCCTTCTTCAAACAAGTACACTCACATTTTAGTAGCTGTTGATTATGTACCAAGTGGGTTGAAGCAATCCCCACTGAAAGTGCTGATCACAAGACATCTTTGAAAATGCTCAAAGATGTGATTTTCCCTAGGTTTGGTGTACCTAGGTATCTCATGACTGATGGAGGATCACACTTCATGCATGGAGCTTTTAGAAAAGCTTTAGCCAAGTACGATGTCAATCATAGAATTGCTTCACCGTACCATCCTCAAACTAGTGGGCAAATTGAGCTCACCAATAGAGAGATCAAGTTGATCTTACAGAAGACAGTAAACAGAAATAGAAAGGACTGGTCAAATAAGTTAGGAGATGCTTTGTGGGCGTATAGAACTTCTTACAAAAACCCCATGGGCATGTCCCCCTATAAGATGGTTTATGGCAAGGCTTGCCATTTGCCATTAGAATTAGAGCACAAAGCTTTCTGGGCTGTTAGAGAGCTTAATGTTGACCCAAAGTTAGCTGGTGAGAAGCGTCTCATGAACTTGACTTCTCTAGATGAGTGGAGAAGTGAAGCTTACGAGAGTGCTAAAATGTTCAAGGAAAAGGTAAAGAAGTGGCATGATAGGAGGATTCTGAAACGTGAATTTAATGTTGGTGATAAAGTTTTGTTGTTTAGATCCCGTTTCAGGTTTTCTCCAGGCAAACTACTTTCCAGGTGGGAAGGGCCATTTCATATTGAAGAAGTCTATCGGTCTGGTGCAATCAAGATTAACATTTTTGAAGGCACCAAACCTCAAGTTGTGAATGGGCAAAGACTTAAGCATTACATAGCAGGAGACCCTGTCAATGTTGATGTGAATATGATATACACAACAACTCACGAAGAACATGTTGCAGCCCTGTTTCAGACACCAGCAGAAGCAGAATAAGAAAAGGTATGTATTACCGTAAGGAAACATCGCGAACCGCCATAAAAGTTCCATATTATGAGTTTTTGCAAAATTAGGAAAATTCTAAGCCTAAGTGGAGCCGGAGACAAGCTCCAGGGGGCCCAGGCGCCCCCCTGGCGCGGCCTACCTCCTGGCCGCGCCGGGAGGCCGCCTGGGCACCCAGGAGTCCGTCTCTGACCCCACTTTAGCTTGTTACCTTCCTTTTTCTGCAGAAATTTTTGCTATATATTTGCTCGGATTGTTCCGGCAACGTATCTCGCGATTTCGTTTGTTTTCTTTTCGATCTGTTTCTGCCAGGGTAAAAAGTTATTGTTAGAGATGTCTTCTTGTGGCTCGAGCAGAGAGGACTTCTTGGGATGGCGTCTACGTCAAGTCCAGAAGGATCTTAATCAAGGGAAGCACGTTGACTGGGCTACCGAAGAAGAGATTGCCGCAAGACAAGCGGAGATGGAGCGCTCCGTGAGGGAGGAAGTCAAGACTATCACTGCCCAACAACAAGGAGGCCCAAGCAATCCCATCATGGTGGGATCTGTCCAACCTCATTATGATCTCTCTCTTAACCTTTCAGGGCCCTCTACTTTACTTGAAGATCAACGTACGCTCTCCACCATCTCCGAGGCTTATCGCATCACCAATCAGCTGTGCGAAGATTTCCGTGTACTAAAGGTACAAGTGGAGATCTTGGAGAAGGGAAACCAAACCCTTCGCCGTGTCATAAGAGATTTGAAGAATCAACGTCAACAAGAATGAGGAGTGAAATCTCCTTGGGTAATGGCATCCCCTTGGATTGTTCCAAGCTTGGGGAAGTGCCCGATATCTTTATCTTTATCTTTTGTCTTTTAGAGTCAAGTAGAGTCGTATCATGTCTAGGGAGGTTATTATATGAAATAGGTATGTGCATTGATGTCTATCACTCCTTCTATGGAGAGATTGTATCCGTGAGTGTGGAGTCATCTATGATGGAATATTAATGAGAAGTCTATTGGTTCCTTTGCTGCACTCGGTATTCTCTTCACGCAATCGACCTTATATGATGATTCTTATGGGGAGTATTGACCTTATATCAGGTATGGCTTTGAAAACTTTATTTAATCTTGGCAAACATAGCTTTGGTCATAACAACAAGCATGATTTTCTTAAAGTAGCGACATAGCCAAAACCTTTATGTTATTATACTTGAAGTGTTATGCTGACAAGGAAGACAACTTGATGTGTTATGCTTATTTTAATGTTTATGCTTTATATTACTTTGCATCTTAGTCATCATCAATTGTCTGTTCTCTCAAAGCCTTTGCTAGCCTAAACTCTGTACTAAGCGGAATTCTGCTTGTGCATCCACACCCTTAAACCAATACCTTCCATATGAGTCCACCATACCTTCCTATTCGTGGTATTCCACTACCACCTCCTAAAGTATAGAATTTATGTGTTATCCTTAAATGTTCAAAATCTTCTATTTTGTGCCCCTGTTTTAGCTCATGAGGAAGTAGTAGTTAATTCATTATCTTTTTTAAGTTGGACAAGTTTTACCCCGGGATTGCATGTCTAATCTGCAAACCCCTAATACGAGGAGGAACTGGCATGAGTGCGCCTGGCTCATAAAAGATAATACAGCAAACAAACCCTCATTCACGCTTTGTTCATGAGAAATCAGAAAACTTTGGCAGTGATAAACAACGGAGATTAAGGGGATGTGATCGTCCCCGTGCGGGAGCCGTTCCTCGAAACTTGTCCAGTTTGAGAAGTAATTGAGTTATCTATTAGCATTCGTTGACAAATCATGCACCTCTCAAAACTTGTTTTCATTCTGTTTGATTTAAGGATAGCACATGAGTTTTCCCTACTTCCCTAGAGTAGGGCCTATCTCTTAGTTTTAGGTTGAGTCAGTTATTCCTACTTCCTTCTTGTGACGCCCCCGATTTGTCCGTACACTAATCATGCACGCAAATGTGTACGGCCAAGATCAGGGACTCACTGGTAGATATCACAACACAACTCTAAAAGTAAAATAAGTCATACAAGCTTCATATTACAAGCCAGGGGCCTCGAGGGCTCGAATACAAGTGCTCGATCATAGACAAGTCAGCGGAAGCAACAAATATCTGAGTACAGACATAAAGTTAAACAAGGTGCCAAAAGATGGCTAGCACAAACTGGGATACAGATCGAAAGAGGAGCAGGCCTCCTGCCTGGGATCCTCCTAACTACTCCTGGTCGTCGTCGGCAGACTGCACGTAGTAGTAGGCGCCTCCGGTGTCGTAGGAGTCGTCGTAGGTGGCATCTGGCTCCTGGGCTCCACCATCTGGTTGCATCATCCGAGAAGAAGGAATAGAAGGGGGAAAAGGGGGAGCAAAGCAACCGTGAGTACTCATCCAAAGTACTCGCAAGCAAGGATCTAAACTACATATGCAATGGTAACAATGATATGGGTAATATCGGTGGACTGAACTGCAGCAAGCGGGAATAAGAGGGGGATAGCTAATCCAAACGAAGTCTACGCTTCTGGCAGCCTCCATCTTGCAGCAGTAGAAGAGAACAGATGGTAAGTTCACCAAGTAACATCGAATAGCATAATCCTACTCAGCGATCCTCCCGCACATCACCCTCTGAGAGAGCAACCACCCAGTTATATCTGGAACTCATCTGGGTGTGTTTTATCAAGTGTCCAGTTCTAGTTATCATGAGGTCGGAATACAACTCCGGGTCGTCCTTTTACCGAGGGACACAGCTATTCGAATAGATTAACTTCCCTGCAGGGGTGCACCACATAACCCAGCACGCTTGATCCCATTTGGCCGGACACACTTTCCAGGGTCATGCCCGGCCTGAGAAGATCAACACATCGCAGCCCTACCTAAGCACAGTAGAGAGGTCAGCACGCCGGTCTAAACCCTAAGCACACGGGGGTCTGGGCCCATCGCCCAATGCACACCTGCGCATTGCGAGGGCGGCCGGTAAGCAGACCTAGCCTCTCCTAATACCAGAGTAGGCTTTCCAGTCCAATCCGGCGCGCGCTGCTAAGTCGCTGACGTCAAAAAGGCTTCGGCTGATACCACGACGTCGAGTGCCCATAACTGTTCCCACGCAGCTGGTTAGTGCGTAAAGGCCAACGGCCAGACTCAGATCAAATATCCAAACTCGTTAATCGTGTTATTATGAAATAACCGCGGACAACGACCAGGGCCAGGCCACCTGTCTCCTAGATGTCTCAACCTTCCCTGTCGCTCCGCCACAAAGATCCACACAGAGGGCCGTCGGGAAAGTATGTCCTTTCAGCCCCCAATCCGTGAATCAACCGCGGGTACTCAACGAGCCGACCCGACTTTAGTCACAACAAGTATCATGTATATGTGTATGTAATATATACCCGTGATCACCCCCAAGCGATCACGGCCCGATAGAATAGCAGGGCAGACGGACAAGGGTGTAGGGCCAATGATGGAATACTAGCATCCTATACTAAGCATTTAGGATTGCAGGTAAAGTATCAACAGTGGTAGCAACAATGACAGGCTATGCAACAGAATAGGAGTATCGAAAGCAGTAACATGCTACACTACTCTAATGCAAGCAGTAGAGAGAAGAGTAGGCAATATCTGGTGATCAAGAGGGGGGGGAGCTTGCCTGGAAGCTCGGCAGCCAAAGTGGGGTCGTCAACACCGTAGTCGATCGGGGCAGCAGCAGCGTCGGTCTCGTAGTCTACCGGAGAGAAGAGGGGGAAGAAACAGTGAATACAATGCAAACAGATGCATGACGATGCATGACATGACATGTAACGGTGCTAAGTGTGCCCTAATGCAGTATCGGGTGATACTGACGAAGGGGGGAAACATCCGGGAAAGTATTCCCGGTGTTTCGCGTTTTCGGGCGGATGAAACGAAGGGGGAAAGTTGCGGGTTCGGTATGCTAGGGACGTGCGGTTGACGAGCGGTCTGCGTAATCGGATGCGTCTCGAAATTCTGAGCAACTTTCATATATAAAATATTTTCATCCGAGTTACGGTTTAATTTATATGATTTTTCAAAGTTTTAACAATATTCTAGAATTATTTATTTATTTAAAACTAACATTATCCAGAATAGTACGGGGTGACGTCAGCATGACGTAAATGTGACATCAGCAGTCAACAGTGTGGTTGACTGGAGTCAAACCTGACCTGTGGGTCCAGTGGGACCCACCTGTCATTGACTAACAACTAACTAACTGTTTGATTAGATTAGTTAGTAGGTTAATTAGGTTTAATAGTTAATTAACAGAATTAATTAAGTTTAATTAAAACAGATTAATTAATAATTAATTAGTTAACTAATATTTTTATTTATTTTATATATTATTATTTATATATATATATTTTTATATATTTTTTTTCTTCTGGGGGCGGGCCCCCCTTGTCATTGGGCCATAGGCCTTAGTGGGTTTGGGCAGTTCGGGCGCACGGCTGTGGGCGTCGGGCGTTCGCCCGAGAGGGACGAATCCGAGCGCGGCGGGGCGTTGGCCCAGGGCGCCGGTCGGGGAGAGGTCACCGGGCGGCGAGCGGCGCGACGGCCACCGGCCGAAGGGGTGGCCAGGGGACGCTGGGGGACGGGGCCCGCGGCAGGGGCGCCGGCGATGCGGCCAGCGCGGCGGGAGGGGAAGGAGGTGAGGCGTGCGCCGCGGCGGCACCGAGCGAGCTGGGCGCGGACGGCGCATCGGCTAGGGAGCGGCGGACGGGCGAGGCGCGACGGTCTGCGTGGCGACGACGGGCGTGGCGGCCAGCGGCGGACGGCTGCGGCTGCAGCGGGGCGGGCGAGCTTGGTGGCGCGGCTGCCGGGGCGCGGCGGGAGCTGGTCCGGCCTGTGCAGGCCATGGAGTCGGACGGGGCAACCAAGCGTGGACGCGGCGGCCGGCGACGGGCAGAGCACGCGAGAGGTGGCCACAGCCAACGCCGGGGTGAGCGCGGAGCCGCAGACGTGAGCGGGAGGGGCCGCGGTGGCGCGGGGGAAGGAGGCCAGCGCGTGCGGGTCCGACGGGCGACGGGGACGGGGGAGAGAGGGGGGGACGCTCATGTTCGTCGTGAGGAGGGGGTCGGCGAGGCTCGATGGAGCCGTTGGGGAGGAGGACGGGGACGACGTGTGCCTGCAGGGAAGAAGGGGATGCAGTCCGGGCGTCGACGGCGGCCTGCTCCGAGGTGGTGAGCGGCGGCCTCCTCCTCTCGATCCCGATCCAATCGGGGGAGAGGGGGGGAGGAGATATTTTCGTGGGGAGAGTGGCGTGTCGGTGGAGTTGGGGCCCCCAGGGGCTTTATAGGCCAGGGGAAATGGGCCTGCCTGGCAGGCCACTGACTGGGCTGAGGCCCAGTAGGCCTGGGGGGGGTTCTTTATTTTGTTTCTTTTATTTTTTTGTTTTGTTTGTCTTTCTTATCTTTTATTTAATTATTCCTTTTCTGTTTTATTTTATTTAAAATACTTAGGCACTTTTAGCAACTGTAACAACTACACCATAATTGATCTTGCAATTTTTAGCACCGCCCGAACATTTTTATTTATCATTTTGAAAACTTATATTGTTTATTTCTTTTTCGGGTTCTTATTTCGAACGGGGTTTTCGATTAGCGTGATGTTATCAACAGTAACACGATGACGTGGCATCATTAGCAGGGAATTACTGTAGCGTGATCACCCGGGCGTTACAAATCTCCTCCACTACAAGAAATCTCGTCCCGAGATTTAGGAGGTAGAAGGAAACAGTGCGGGGTATTCTTCACGAAGACGATCCTCGCGTTCCCAAGTGGCTTCATCTTCAGAGTGATGCGACCACTGGACTTTGAGGAACTTGATCACCTTCTGACATGTGCGACGTTCAGCTTGGTCGAGAATGCGGACCGGATGCTCTTTATAGGAGAGGTCCTGTTGCAACTCGAGCACTTCGTGATCCACTGCGCGGACTGGGTCCTTGAAGCAGCGGCGGAGTTGAGACACGTGGAACACATCGTGAACCTGAGAAAGGTTCGGTGGCAGCTCGAGTTGATATGCCACCTTTCCACGCCTTTCCAGAATAGTGAATGGACCAATATAGCGAGGAGCTAATTTGCCCTTGATCCCCAAGCGGTGAGCACCCTTCATTGGTGTAACTCGAAGATAAGCCTTTTCGCCAGGTTGATAGACCATGTCTTGATGATGACGATCATACTGACTTTTCTGACGTGACTGAGCAGTCTTCAAATTCTCGCGAATGACGCGAACTTGCTCTTTAGCGTGTTGAATAATATCCGGACCGAAGAGTGAACGTTCCCCAGTTTCTGACCAGTTCAGAGGGGTTCGGCACTTTCGTCCATATAACACTTCGAAGGGAGCCATCTTCAGACTAGCTTGATAGCTATTATTATAAGAGAACTCAGCATACGGGCGAGATTCCTCCCATTTCTTGCCGAAGGAAATAACACAAGCTCGAAGCATGTCTTCGAGAACTTGGTTGACGCGTTCAACTTGCCCTTGCGACTGAGGATGAAAGGCAGTACTGAATGATAGATGTGTTCCCATAGCTTCTTGGAAACTTGCCCAGAATCTTGAAGTGAATAAACTGCCACGGTCTGAACTGATAACCAGTGGAATACCGTGAAGTGAAACAATTCTGGACATGTAGAGAGTTGCCAGCTGACTAGCAGTAATTGTTTCTTTGACTGCCAGAAAATGTGCAACTTTAGAAAGTCGGTCAATGACGACAAGTATTGCATCATTACCTCTCTGCGATTTGGGAAATCCAGTGACGAAGTCCATTTCAACATGGTCCCATTTCCATTCGGGAATAGAGATAGGTTGCAAAGTTCCAGCAGGCCTTTGATGTTCTGCTTTGATACGACGGCAAACGTCACACTCAGCAACATAACGAGCAATGTCTTGCTTCATATTAGACCACCAGAATCTCTGACGAATGTCCTGGTACATCTTGGTACTACCGGGATGAATAGTCAAAGGTGTATCATGAGCTTCTTTCATAACCCTAGGAGTCATATCCAGGTTTTTCTTCGAACATGGTACCACTAAGCGGCCTTTGAAGTATAAGGCGCCATCATCGGCAATAGTGAAAAATGAGGACTTTCCCCTTTTGAGATAGAGTTTAATCTTCTCGACTTCAGAGTCATAACATTGAATAGTCTTGATACCGTCCACAAGATCTGGTTCGACAACCAGGTTATTTAGAGAACCCTGAGGAACCACACGAAGATTCATCTGGCGGGACTCTAGGGGAGGGGGAGCGAGTGCCCCAGGAGGAACAATATGGAGGTTCAACTTTCTGAATTCTTCAACAAGCGAGGGCTGAACCTTGTGAACCTGGAGGTGGTTGCAATATGACTTGCGGCTTAAGGCATCAGCCATCACATTAGCCTTGCCCGGGGTATAGGAAATACCCAAGTCAAAATCTGCTACGGTCTCCATCCATCTCCGCTGACGGAGGTTCAGGTCTGGTTGAGTAAACAAGTACTTCAGACTTTGGTGGTTGGTGAATATCTCGTAACGATTACCGAGAAGGTAATGTCGCCATTGTTTTAGCGCATATATGACAGCAGCAAGCTCAAGGTCGTGGACTGGGTAGTTCTCTTCATGATGACGTAATTGATGAGAGGCATAAGCAATTACTCTGCGCTCTTGCATTAGGACACAGCCTAATCCTTGACGAGAAGCGTCGCAGTAAATGACGAAGTCCTTCTTAGTATCAGGTGGAGCAAGCACTGGAGCAGAAGTCAGCTTGTCCTTAAGCGCCTGGAAACTTTCCTGGCATTTATCTGTCCACTCGAACTTGACGCCCTTGTGAAGCAGACCTGTCAGAGGCTTTGCGATCTTGGAGAAGTTCTCGACGAATCGACGGCAATAGCTGGCGAGACCGAGAAAACTTCTGACTTGCTTAACATTCTTCGGAGGAGTCCAATCGAGAATGGCCTGAACTCGTTCAGGGTTGACGGCAATACCATCCTTGGAGATGACATGTCCAAGGTAGGTTACTTCAGGAAGCCAGAACTCGCACTTGGAAAACTTAGCATAAAGTTGATGCTCTCGAAGCTTTTCCAGTACAAGGCGAAGGTGTTCAGCATGTTCTTCCTTATTCTTGGTAAATACAAGGATATCATCTAGATAAACCACGACGAATTTGTCGAGGTATTCCATGAATATGTAATTCATCATGCGAGAGAATGTAGCTGGAGCATTGGTCAAGCCAAATGACATGACGGTGTACTCGAATGAACCGTATCGAGTTACAAAGGCAGTCTTTGGAATATCCTCTTCACGAACACGGATCTAGTGGTAACCCAACCTCAAGTCGAGTTTAGAGAACACTGATGAACCAGCTAGTTGATCATACAGATCATTGATCCGAGGAAGTGGATACTTGTTCTGAATAGTTGCTTGGTTGATAGGACGGTAATCTTGGACCAATCGGTTTGTCCCATCCTTCTTCCTGACAAAGAGGGAAGGTGCTCCCCAAGGAGAACAACTCGGGCGAATGAAACCACTAGCAAGAGATTTGTCGATTTCCTCCTTAAGCTCGATGAGTTCATGAGGCGGCATCTTGTAGGGTCGTTTGGCTATAGGAGTGGTGCCTGGTTTCAAGTCGATGATAAACTCGATAGCTCTAGCAGGGGGAATCCCTGGAAGTTCCTCAGGAAAGACGTCCTAGAACTCGCGTACGACGGGAATGTTTTCGGTGCCCTCGAGTGGTGAAGCGTTCAATGCATTCAATGCATAAAGACGTGCTTCAACATTTTGAACCAGACAAACTTGATAGCTTACTATCTCATTAGAAGGGTGTAATAGGTGGACGGTTTTTGTGCCGCAAGCGATAGAAGCGGTATGCGCTTTCAGCCAATCCATTCCCAGGATGAGGTCGATGTTACAAGACCCCAATACAATGGGAGAGGCATAGAAGTCCAGTCCATCGATTTCAACGAGGACGTCGTGGCAAACCATGGAGGTTCGGCATTGGCCAGCAGGGGTGTGTACTAATACCGAAGTTTTCATGTCCTCACTTCTAATGCCATGCTTGTATGCAAAATCTTCTGATATGAATGAATGCGATGCTCCTGAATCAAATAAAACGGATGCAGGTACTGAATTTACGAGGAGTGTACCCATCACAGTAGCAAGTTGGTCTTGAGCTTCATTGAGATCAACGTGGTTGGCATGAACACGGCCATAAGACCTGGCGTTGTTGTTGCAGGACTGATTGTCTCCACGGCTAGTTGCCGGAAGTGCCAGTTGATTCTTGTTCAGAGTGCAATCCTTAGCGCGGTGACCTAGGTGGCCACACCTGAAGCACATACCATCATTGGGAGAAGAAGCAGGAGCTGGGAGTGGTGCAGCTGGAAGTCTTGGCTGCCTAGGTGGTGGAGGCAGACGAGGTGCAGCATAGGACTGCCTTGGAGCAGGTGCAGCTGGACGGTACACATTGTTGGGAATCCAGACCCTACGCTTCTGTGAGGGAGGGCCCGAGGATGAGCTTGGTTCACGGTTGCGCCTGAGAGTGCTGTGGTGTTCCTGTAGACCAGTTTCAACCTGGATGGCTTTGTTCACCAAGGTGGCGAAATCTCCAAAGTCATGCACAAGAAGTGCGAGCTTGATGTCAGCTTGAAGTCCGTCACAGAACTTTTCCTGTCTACGAGCATCAGTGGCAATGTCTTCTTCAGCATAGCGGGATAAGTCCAGAAACTCCCGCTGATAAGCATCCACAGTCTTGTTGCCCTGGGTGAGGTTGCGGAACTCACGCTTCTTCCTATCCATAATTCCCTGAGGAATGAAGCGGGCATGGAAGGCGGCTTGGAATTCCGGCCAAGTGATGATTGTTCCAGCAGGCAGTGTACGCCTGTGGCTATCCCACCATTGAGCAGCGGGACCCTTCAGATAGTATGCCGCAATGGTGACATAGTTGGCAGCGGCAACTCCAGCAGACTCCAGTTCAAAAGCAATGTCACGGAGCCAGTCATCAGCATCAAGAGGCTGAGTTGAGCTGCGGTAGACGGATGGGTTGAGGCGAGCAAAGTCATTCAGTGTCACTGCGCCTTGCTGCTGACCCATGTTGGGATGAGGGAACTGGGTCATGACAGTCTCCATGAACTGGCGATTCATCTCCAACTGTTGGATCATACCGGCCATGTATTCGGGCGGTGGTGGGGCATTGCCACCACGGCCAGCTGGTCTAACCATCCTGCTAATATATAACAGGGGTAGTTCAGCATTGAGAAATTTGCAAACACAGGAATCATTCATGAATGAAACATGCATAATGAAAGGAGCACATAAAAATACCACATAGTAGTCGGCATATATTAGAAAAGGGGTGCATGCATAGAGTTCAGTACACAGAGTTCAGTACATAACTAAGGACATCATAGGCGGCACGCAGGCTCGCGGCGAATGCATCTAGTACTAGTAAGCAAGACTACATCAGTCCCAGGCGGTACTGTGGAGGTAAAGGTAGTCTGACAACTGGCAGTGCTGCAACAAGAAGTCCTCCACGCCATCAACCTGAGGGCCGTGGATACTCTGGTGCAGGACCCGACGTCCATGTGGCAACAGAGGACCAGGTGCGGGAGTTTCACCTCCCACATCTGGCCAACCGACACCAGGAGGCATCACGGTCCTAGCTGGGTAGATCACAGTAGGAGGCAGCTGTCCAGATAGGACAAAGGGGTGCAACAGCGTCAAGGTGCAGTACAGGTGCTGACGGGTGGTGTACAACTCGTGGCGAAGAGCTCGGTTAGCTCGATCCAGCCCATCAGCATGCAGAACAAGGTTCCGATGATGGAAGGGCTCCCGGGTGAGGGTGGAGTAGGCAGCAGTGTAGTATCCCTCCGCTCCATCGTCGGAGGCGATAGCAACGTGCCTGAAAGGGGAAGTGTCCAACGCCCGATACTCTCCACGAAGGCGTGTCAGAGCAGCGTAAGCAGCATCGTGAACTGCCATATCGACGGTCACTCCAACACCATGAGCGGTGTGCAGCACAGTAGAGGAGTAATCTGCTCGCGAGTAGAGGCGGACGATGGCACGATACTGCTCCTGGTTAAAGTCCTAGTACTGCTCGTACACGGTATACTCAGGGTGCCAGCGATAACCCAGATAGGTCATCATCTCAACTAGCACGGCAGGTGATCCCGAGGCACCAAAGGCCTGCGTGTGGCGCACGACCTGCCTCCTGGGTTCCATCTGAAAACAAAGATGTTTCAAAGGAGTCAAATGACAATGTGGGGACTATACAAAATTTTAGTCTAAGCAATAACTATGGCTAATCTAACTTTGGGGTGAGGGGTCTCGGGGATCCTAATGTTAGAGTTAGTAAAATCATTTTACCCGAAATAGGAGAGTGTTCAGAATCCCGGAATATAGATCGAGGAGTAAAAGAATCTAGTACCACCCAAATGGCGACGTGGGCCCGTAAGCCACACAGCCATGTTAGTAAAAGTTTTGCAATGTCTAGACTCGACTTCGGCCAAGGAGTGTGGAAGGGGGATTCCTACAGGCAATCGGCTCTGATACCAACTTGTGATGCCCCCGATTTGTCCGTACACTAATCATGCACGCAAATGTGTACGGCCAAGATCAGGGACTCACTGGTAGATATCACAACACAACTCTAAAAGTAAAATAAGTCATACAAGCTTCATATTACAAGCCAGGGGCCTCGAGGGCTCGAATACAAGTGCTCGATCATAGACAAGTCAGCGGAAGCAACATATATCTGAGTACAGACATAAAGTTAAACAAGGTGCCATAAGATGGCTAGCACAAACTGGGATACAGATCGAAAGAGGAGCAGGCCTCCTGCCTGGGATCCTCCTAACTACTCCTGGTCGTCGTCGGCAGACTGCACGTAGTAGTAGGCGCCTCCGGTGTCGTAGGAGTCATCGTAGGTGGCGTCTGGCTCCTGGGCTCCACCATCTGGTTGCATCATCCGAGAAGAAGGAACAGAAGGGGGAAAAGGGGGAGCAAAGCAACCGTGAGTACTCATCCAAAGTACTCGCAAGCAAGGATCTAAACTACATATGCAATGGTAATAATGATATGGGTAATATCGGTGGACTGAACTGCAGCAAGCGGGAATAAGAGGGGGATAGCTAATCCAAACGAAGTCTACGCTTCTGACAGCCTCCATCTTGCAGCAGTAGAAGATAACAGATGGTAAGTTCACCAAGTAACATCGAATAGCATAATCCTACTCGGCGATCCTCCCACACATCACCCTGTGAGAGAGCAACCACCGAGTTATATCTGGAACTCATCTGGGTGTGTTTTATCAAGTGTCCGGTTCTAGTTATCATGAGGTCGGAATACAACTCCGGGTCGTCCTTTTACCGAGGGACACGGCTATTCGAATAGATTAACTTCCCCGCAGGGGTGCACCACATAACCCAACACGCTTGATCCCATTTGGCCGGACACACTTTCCAGGGTCATGCCCGGCCTCGGAAGATCAACACGTCGCAACCCTACCTAAGCACATCAGAGAGGTCAGCACGCCGGTCTAAACCCTAAGCGCACGGGGGTCTGGGCCCATCGCCCAATGCACACCTGCGCGTTGCGAGGGCGGCCGTTAAGCAGACCTAGCCTCTCCTAATACCAGAGTAGGCTTTCCAGTCCAATCCGGCGCGCGTCGCTAAGTCGCTGACGTCAAAAAGGCTTCGGCTGATACCACGACGTCGAGTGCCCATAACTGTTCCCACGCAGCTGGTTAGTGCGTAAAGGCCAACGGCCAGACTCAGATCAAATGTCCAAACTCGTTAATCATGTTATAATGAAATAACCGCGGACAACGACCAGGGCCTGGCCACCTGTCTCCTAGGTGTCTCAACCTGCCCTGTCGCTCCGCCACAAAGATCCACACAGAGGGCCGTCAGGAAAGTATGTCCTTTCAGCCCCCAATCCGTGAATCAACCGCGGGTACTCAACGAGCCGACCCGACTTTAGTCACAACAAGTATCATGTATATGTGTATGTAATATATACCCGTGATCACCCCCAAGCGATCACGGCCCGATAGAATAGCAGGGTAGACGGACAAGGGTGTAGGGCCAATGATGGAATACTAGCATCCTATACTAAGCATTTAGGATTGCAGGTAAAGTATCAACAGTGGTAGCAACAATGACAGGCTATGCAACAGAATAGGAGTATCGAAAGCAGTAACATGCTACACTACTCTAATGCAAGCAGTAGAGTGAATAGTAGGCGATATCTGGTGATCAAGGGGGGGGGGGGCTTGCCTGGAAGCTCGGCAGCCAAAGTGGGGTCGTCAACACCGTTGTCGATCGGGGCAGCAGCAGCGTCGGTCTCGTAGTCTACCGGAGAGAAGAGGGGGAAGAAACAGTGAATACAATGCAAACAGATGCATGACGATGCATGACATGACATGTAACGGTGCTAAGTGTGCCCTAATGCAGTATCGGGTGATACTGACGAAGGGGGGAAACATCCGGGAAAGTATTCCCGGTGTTTCGCGTTTTCGGGCGGATGAAACGGAGGGGGAAAGTTGCGGGTTCGGTATGCTAGGGACGTGCGGTTGACGAACGGTCTCCGTAATCGGATGCGTCTCGAAATTCTGAGCAACTTTCATATATAAAGTATTTTCATCCGAGTTACGGTTTAATTTATATGATTTTTCAAAGTTTTAACCATATTCTAGAATTATTTATTTATTTAAAACTAACATTATCCAGAATAGTACGGGGTGACGTCAGCATGACGTAAATGTGACATCAGCAGTCAACAGTGTGGTTGACTGGAGTCAAACCTGACCTGTGGGTCCAGTGGGACCCACCTGTCATTGACTAACAACTAACTAACTGTCTGATTAGATTAGTTAGTAGGTTAATTAGGTTTAATAGTTAATTAACTGAATTAATTAAGTTTAATTAAAATAGATTAATTAATAATTAATTAGTTAATTAATATTTTTATTTATTTTATATATTATTATTTATATATATATATATTTTATATTTTTTTCTTCTGGGGGGCGGGCCCCCCTTGTCATTGGGCCATAGGCCTTAGTGGGTTTGGGCAGTTCGGGCGCACGGGTGTGGGCGTCGGGCGTTCGCCCGAGAGGGACGAACCCGAGCGCGGCGGGGCGTTGGCCCAGGGCGCCGGTCGGGGCGAGGTCGCCGGGTGGCGAGCGGCGCGATGGCCACCGGCCGGAGGGGTGGCCAGGGGACGCTGGGGGACGGGGCCCGCGGCAGGAGCGCCGGCGATGCGGCCAGCGCGGCGACAAGGAAAGGAGGTGAGGCGTGCGCTGCGGCGGCACCGAGCGAGCTGGGCGCGGACGACGCATCGGCTAGGGAGTGGCGGACGGGCGAGGCGCGACGGTCTGCGTGGTGACGACGGGCGTGGCGGCCAGCGGCGGACGGCTGCGGCTGCAGCGGGGCGGGCGCGCTTGGTGGCGCGGCTGCCGGGGCGCGGCGGGAGCCGGTCCGGCCTGTGCAGGCCATGGAGTCGGACGGGGCAACCAAGCATGGACGCGGCGGCCGGCGACGGGCAGAGCACGCGAGAGGTGGCCACAGCCAACGCCGGGGTGAGCGCGGAGCCGCAGGCGTGAGCGGGAGGGGCCGCGGTGGCGCGGGGGAAGGAGGCCAGCGCGTGCGGGTCCGACGGGCGACGGGGACGGGGAGAGAGAGGGGGGGACGCTCACGTTCGTCGTGAGGAGGGGGTCGGCGAGGCTCGATGGAGCCGTTGGGGAGGAGGACGGGGACGACGTGTGCCTGCAGGGAAGAAGGGGATGCAGTCCGGGCGTCGACGGCGGCCTGCTCCGAGGTGGCGAGCGGCGGCCTCCTCCTCTCGATCCCGATCCAATCGAGGGAGAGGGGGAGGAGATATTTTCGTGGGGAGAGTGGCGTGTCGGTGGAGTTGGGGCCCCCAGGGGGTTTATAGGCCAGGGGGAAATGGGCCTGCCTGGCAGGCCACTGACTGGGCTGAGGCCCAGTAGGCCTGGGGGGGGGTTCTTTAATTTGTTTCTTTTATTTTTTTTGTTTTGTTTGTCTTTCTTATCTTTTATTTAATTATTCCTTTTCTGTTTTATTTTATTTAAAATACTTAGGCACTTTTAGCAACTGTAACAACTACACCATAATTGATCTTGCAATTTTTAGCACCGCCCGAACATTTTTATTTATCATTTTGAAAACTTATATTGTTTATTTCTTTTTCGGGTTCTTATTTCGAACGGGGTTTTCGATTAGCATGATGTTATCAACAGTAACACGATGACGTGGCATCATTAGCAGGGAATTACTGTAGCGTGATCACCCGGGCGTTACACTTCTATTCTTAAAGAGAGCAGACATTTGATGTTGACGAGGATTCATTCGTATAAAGTTGCATTAAGATTTGTCATATCATATCCTTGTTGGCATTATCATTTGATAAGTAAGTTGTTTGTCAAGCCCAGCTAAAGCAAACATCTTCCTTTGTGTTAACACTTTCACTTCTTGCCTAATAACATGTTCTTTCAAAAGCTTCAATTAATCTCATCAAAACGTAAAGAGAAAGAGCAAAAGTAAAAGCTATTAGTTGTTCTTTGACCAAAGGACATGTTTGCCATGATTTGATGAGTTTCCTTAGCCCTACTTTCGATTATAAGTGTTACCACTCTTTTATAAGGGCCTTATGAGTTGAAGATTGCTGTTGAGGATATTTGAGTTTGGTGAAGAAACTTGTTGGGGGAAACTGTCCTCCCACGAGCACCTATGGGACCGGAGCCCCTTCTACGTTGCGGTAAGGGAGCGGAGGGAGCACGGAGAGCAGATCGAGGAACGCACGCGGGCAGTTTTACCCAGGTTCGGGCCGCGCGGACGCGTAAAACCCTACTCCTGCTTAGATTGTATTGAGCTCTTGAGCTCGGGAGCTTGAAGAGCTAGCTACACCGAGCGAATGAGTCGTCTAGGTTCCGAACCCTTTCTACGTTGTGCATGGGCCTCCTTTTATAGCTCAAGGGGTCACCGACAGGTGTCAACGTAGAAGAGGGTAAAAATGTAATTTTGGTGGTAGTTGTAACAGTGCGGGAATAGTGCGTGAACAGTGGATGAACAGTGGTCTTCACCTAACTTTGACAGTGGGGGACAAGGGCATTAAATGCCCGTCGCCGTCGACCCCAAAAGTGTCCGTCCATGCTTCTCCATTCGCCACGGCGGTAGCCTCGTCACCGTGGCTTGCCACCGTGTGTCCCAGGCTGCACAGCCGTCCGCCACGCGTCTCTGGAAGGGCCCCAGGGCGACGCGTGGGCAGATGAGCTGGAGCGCGGGCACACAGCACGGGTTTCCCCGGCAAGCACCTTGCCGGGGTCTTGATCTTGCCGGGCCCGGAAGCTTGTCGCTCTCCGGGTCCTACCGGGGCGCAGGGTGCGCCGAGGCATCTTTTGAGATACGCATTCCTTGGCTTTCCTGGCAAGCTCCTCTTGCCAGGGTCTTGTGTTTAAGTGACAATCTTGAGCCTGGTGCGGCCTTCCCGGCAAGCTCCTCTTGCCGGGGTCTCGATCTTCTAGCTTGTATACTTTGTTCTTGAATGGCTTCATAAGGACCAGAAAGGTACTTGGCGAGCACGTGGTAAACCCTGCCGCGGGAAGCTGCTACTGCCCGTGCACAAGTTGGGTTACTAAGGTACCCCTATCTTAGTACACCGACAAAACTGTGATGCTTCTTGTCCGTATTCTATTTATCGACACTTCACTCTCTAAACTTGTGGACAGGTTTACCGAGCTCAGTATTCGCTTGGGGACAAACGAGGTCTAAGCTTGGGGGTGTTGATACGTCCAAAATGCATCACTATTTTATATCGTAATTCATCCTTATTCATTGATATATTTCACATTACGATGATGTTCTTATGTTGTTTTGGCCTATTTTACACAGTTTGCAACTTTCCGGTGCCGAAGCAACAGACGCAGGATTCAGCGGTAAAAAGTGGACGCTGAGTTGCTGAAGAAGAATACCTGCAAATTACCTGAAAATCGACGGAGGGTATTTTCCAGAAGGATCACGAAGATACGCAAAAGAGCAACCAGAGGGGGGCCACAGGGTGCCCAGGCGGCCACCTGGCGCGGCCCCCCCTGGCCGCGCCGGGAGGGTGCCTGGAACCCCTGGCCCACTCCAGGCTCCACCCTCTAGCCTATATACTCCTCGTCATCCAGAAACCCTAAAAGGGGGAGAGTTTACGGAGATCCGCCGCCGCTCCGTGGCGGAAACCTACAGAGAAGAAAAGCCATCTCCGGCGGGCAGATTCCGCCGGGGAGATCACCTCCCGGAAGGGGAGATCATCGCCATCGTCATCACCATCGTCACGGGCATCATCGAGGTCATCATCAACATCATCCCCAACATCAGCACCATCTCCATCTTCATCCAATCTCATCTCACAATTGCAACTTATGTTGTAATCCGTACTATCTATCCTCTCTACTCTATCGGTGTTGATTACTACTTGGTGATGAATGCTATTGAGTTTTGTTGGAGAAATATCATTGTGTCCAGATTGTTTATCATCCATCTATCTCCACTGATCATGATCTCTTTTATGTCTTGTGAGTAGTTACTTTAGTTCTTGAGGACATGGGAGAAGTCTTATTGTTAGTAGTCATATGATGTTGAAGTAATATGTGTTGTTTGATACTTAAGTTGTGTTGTTATTTTTCTAGTGGTGTTGTGTGAGTCGAACACTCAACACTTCGCCTTATTAAGGACCTAGGGGAATACATTGTGTACAAAGAATGCTTACGGTGGGTTGCCGGAGTGACAGAAACCTGAACCCTAGTTCGCACGCTTTTGCACAAGGGAACAATGGATCATCGATCGTATTGCTATGGTTAGGCTTTTGCCTTAAATACTATCTTGTATTTGCGGATGCTTGCAAGGTGTTTAATCATAAGAGTGCACTCATCTTAGTCTAGAGGGTGTACTAGCATAGATCCACCCACTCAACACTTATCAACACATCACATAGTACCGATACGGAATATGGCGAAAGCACATGACTACCTCTCCCGTGTGTCCTCAAGAACACTTTAGCCTTTATAAGTTCAGTTGCTAGGCCTCTCCTTTGCTCAGAAAGGATTGGGCCACTTGTTACTATCCAGTGCCTTTTACTTTGCTCGCTTTTACTTTCCTATTGCTTATATCAAGAAAACCCCTAAAAAGTTATCTTTCAGTGCTTGCAGTTATTCCTTGCTCAGAATCACTTATCAACACCTTCTACTCCTCGTTGGGTTCGACACTCTTACTTATCGAAAACGCTGGAATAGATCCCTTACGATTGTGGGTCATCAGCCGTTGAGGGAGTCCTGGACTAAGGGGTCATCGGGCGTCCCGCCTATTATCAATGGGCCTGACTGGTGGGATATGAAGACATGAAGTCCGAAGATAGCACCCGTGGATTGGACTCTCCTTGGCGTGAAAGGCAAGCTTGGCAACCAATTATGAAGATTCCTTCTTATGTAACCGACTCTATGTACCCTAGATCCCCCCGGTGTCTATAAAAACCGGAGGGTGTAGTCCTGATAAAACATACACATTACGATAGTCATACAGGCTAGACTTCTAGGGTTTAGCCATTACGATCTCATGGTAGATCAACTCTTGTAATACTCATATTCATCAAGATCAATCAAGCAGTAAGTAGGGTATTTCATCCATAGAGAGGGCCCGAATCTGGGTAAACATCGTGTCCCCAGTCTCCTGTAACTATCGACCTTAGACGCACAGTTCGGGACCCCCTACCCGAGATCCGCCGGTTTTGACACCGACATTGGTGCTTTCATTGAGAGTTCTGCTGTGCCGTCGACGAAAGGTTCGATGGCCCCTTCAATCGTCGATAGTGACGCTGTCCAGGGAAAAACCTTCCTCCTCGGCCATATCTTCGTATTCGGCGGCTTCATACTACGGGCCAACTCGCTTGGCCATCTCGAGCAGATCGACAGCTACGCCCCTGGCCATCAAGCCAGATTCAGGAGCTTGAACTACGTCGCGGACATCCGTGGAGACTTGATCTTCGACGAACTTGAGACCGAGGTGATCACTCCCCCTCGCTCCGATGAACATGACTTAAATCTGTCATCGGACCACATCTAGGAGATGGATCCTATTGCGTCAATGACCTTAAATCTGGTGCAGATTGTGTCATCCGAGGCCACAGAGTCAGCGACGTTGGAGCCGCACACAGACTCGACATCTTATGATATTTGCGTCAACGGAGCTCCGGACTCGTCTCCGAGTATGAGTTCCGAGCAGTATATGCCTGCAGACACGGAGCTGGATCGGTTGTCGATCATCGAATTCGGCGCCGCAGGCATCTTCCAACACTCGTCCCTGGGCGACGTGCTAAACTCGTTAAAAAACCTGTCCTTGGCGGGGGACTAACAGATGAACTATGTCTGGTTCGAACTAGGGGCTGACGACGGATAATTTCGCTTCCCACCCGCCACCCACTTCATGGCCACTGTCGAGGACTTAACCGACATGCCTGATTATGGCTCCGAAGACATCGACGGTATAGACGATGATGCCAACAAGGAGCAGGGACAAGACCCGCCATTCACGGAACGTAGGACGGCCACCTCCTGGTACGACACGTGCATGGTTGATACACCTACAAAAGCTAGCGACGATGATAAAGAAGATCTAGTCGAGAATAAACCTCCTGAGACACAGTCTAAATACCGTCGCCCCAAACGGCATTCTAAGCCACATCGCAACAACGCTAGCACCAGCACTCCGGACGACGCCGAAGACATTGAAGACCCTGTTGGAGCAAGATCCGAATAGGAGGAACAAGAAAACGGGCAAGCCAGCCCCGACAAATAGGCCGTGCCTAGCGACAATTCGGAGGACAAAAACTACCTTCCACTCTCCGAAGATGAGGTAAGCCTCGGCGACGAAGACTTCATCGTACCCGAAGAACCCCTCCAGCAGGAGCGCTTCAAGCGCAGGCTGATAGCCACTGCAAGGATCCTGAAAAAGAAGCAGCAGAAGCTTCAAGCTGACCAAGACCTACTCAACGATAGATGGACCAAAGTCCTGACTGCCGAAGAATACGACCTTAAGGGCCTAGTCAAAAAGTACTCGAAGCATAGATGGCTACCTCAATTCGAGGACGAGGCGTTGGAGCCCGCACCATCGTCACACAATGCGGCAGGTCGTCGACAATCTAGTTCGAATGAAGAGGCAATTCAAGCCGAACACCAGACCGCCCCACTTCGCCGTAAAGGCAGGAATAATACAACTCACGGTTGTACAAACGACCTTCGAAGGGACAGGTACAGTAGAGCAGGACACGCAAGATCAATCTACGGACCGCGAGGGCATGCCTCAACACGCAATGATGGCTACCTATTCGGACGTGATAAACACAGACACGCCCGAGCCGAAAGCCGCAAATGGACTCCTTCTGAGTTACGTCGCAGCGTGGCCCTACACAGAGGCGCCGCACACCCTCTTTGTTTCACTGATGAAGTAATGTACCATGAATTCCCTGAAGGATTCAAACCCGTCAATATCGAATCATATGACGGAACGACCGACCCTGCGGTGTGGATAGAAGATTTTATCCTCCACATCCATATGGCCCATGGAGACGACCTCCACGCCATTAAATATCTCCCACTCAAGCTAAAAGGGCCAGATCGGCACTGGTTGAACAACCTGCCTGAAAATTCCATAGGCAGGTGGGTAGACTTGGAAGAAGCCTTCCTTGATAACTTCCAAGGAACATATGTCCGGCCACCGGATGCCGATGACCTAAGTCACATCGTCCAGCAGCCCGGGGAGTCATCCAGGAAGCTCTGCAATAGGTTCTTAGTCAAAAAGAATCAAATCGTCGACTGTCCGGAAGCGGAAGCCCTCGCAGCCTTTAGGCACAGCGTCCGGGACAAATGGCTTGCACAACACCTCGGTCAAGAAGGACCTAAATCCATGACAGCCTTTATTGCTCTAATGACCCGCTTTTGCGCGGGAGAAGACAGCTGGCTCACTCGTAGAAGCAACACCGGCAGCGATCCGGGCACTTCCGAATTCCGAGACGGCAACGACAAGCCACGTCGAAGTAAACAAAATAGTCGCAATCATAATGAAAGATCACGCGACACAGCGGTCAATGCCGGATTCAGCAATCCTAAACCCGGTCAACGGAAGAAGCCACTTAAGGCGAACCGAGACAAACCATCCAACCTAGACAGGATATTGGACCGACCCTGCCAGATCCACAGCCACCCCGATAAACCAGCTAGTCATACTAACAGAAATTGGTGGGTCTTTAAGTAGGCCAGCAAGCTCAACGCCGAACACAAGGGGAGGAGGCCACCAGGCGATAGGGACGACGAAGAGGTTCACCAACGAACTATCGGGAGTCAGAAGCAATTTCCACCCGAGGATCGACTACTCCCGGAGCGAAAATAGCAGTACGGCTTCCGCCGCCCACCTTGTACACCTGCAAAATTTGTACCGCGCAAACATCACTACACACTCAAGATACCATGGGCATTGGCGGAAGTACACTATGGACAAGCCGGCAAGCACTCCCGTAACACTTTTTATCTATTTTCTTTTTATCTCTTAAAAACAGGTGACGAACAGGACAAACACCTAAAACTGACTCTATCGGAGCTCGGATACGTGCACTCACCTAAAGGGCTACGTCCATCAAGGATTCCCCTCATCGAGGACATGCGGCGCAGACATGCGAGAGGAGGTCCAAAGTAATTTTTGTAGACCGCGCTCTTTATTTCGAGCCTATACCATGCCTCTTCCTCCGCCTACAACCCCGAGCATGTCAAATAGCCGGGGTCGTGGTCTTTATATATATATATATATATATATATATATATATATATATATATATATATATATATATATATATATATATATATATATATAATGTAATCATTGGCATATCGCTCAGGTCCCATAAAATAGTATCTGAATTAATCATTCGTGGTGTTTCGCCAATGAATATGTCTCCTACGGTTGTTTCACAGATGTACCTTGGCATAACCTGCCACGGGCTCGGTACGGGAACAAATGAGTTGCCAGCAAAAGCCTGAACAACTCTATAGCGTACTTCAGCGTCGCAAGTTTGGCCTTATATGCATTAGCTCTGAATCATTGTCTTTGGTCAATAGTTGGATTGCCCGGCTCCTGTGCTTGCTATCCTACGTTCCGCACTATCGGCTAGGGTAGTAAAGGGAGAACTACCGTGATTGTGCTTTCGCTTCATCTGGTCAAGTACCTCAGTAGAGAAAGCCGAAAACTGACTGTCATGATGCGACGAGAGCTGGTCAACCAGTTTCCGACTTATTGGAATCTTTAGTGATTCTCTATGTCACACGAGGGATATTTTTCAAATCAAATATGTAAGGCATCATATTTTAATACGCCGCATACATACCAGGGGCTATGTCGTAGCCCCACCGTAAAACTCCTATGGCTAAGTGAAAGTGTTAATGCCCTATAGTCTGATTGCCTGGTTTGCCGCAGTATCACCTCCTTCATGGACCAAGACGTTGGATAAAGAGTGATTAAATGCTTTGCCGAACACCCCCGTACTTCCTACGAGGGGGCTGAAGCCAACGAATGGAAAACTTTCAGATTATATTAAATCGGCCGCACAGGAGGAATTCAAGCTTTTGAGAAAAAGATAAAAATAGATTAACTATGAAATTGTCTTTACAATTCTCATACACCTCACTCGAACATTACGTTTTTGAGCATTGACCCTCTATTAAGCGGGCAGCCTCTAGGATGTCTTCAAAATAATGCTCCGGCCCAGGACGGTCCTTGCCCTTGGGTGGACTCTTTGCCGCAACATTGATGGCCTTCATCTTCCCCCAGAATGTCTTGACTCGGGCGAAAGCCATCCGTGCACCCTCAATGCACGTCGACTTCTTCACAGCATCGATATGCGGCATCACGTCAACAAGCCTTTGCATCATACCGAAGTAGCTATTCAGAACAAGCTTAGTTGGCCACAACCGGACGATGACGTTCTTCATGGCAATGCCGGATATCTTATGAAGTTTGGCCCATTGGGACATCTGCTCATTCAGCAACAGAGGGCGCTTTGAGGCGCTAAACTGTGGCCAGAAAAGCTTCTCCATTGCGTACCCCTCTCGCACTTGATAATACTGTGCCGCATCGGAAGAACTCTTCGGCAAGTCTAAAAACTCGTCCGAAGAACTCGACACTCGATCAAGCTGAGCATAGTTTGGATCGCCGAACTTAGTCTGCAGAAGAAAGGGCTTACGAGCCGCAATTTCTCTAGCTTGCTGGATTTCCTCACGGGCCGCTCTGGATTCCGTCCGCGCTTCTCTCCCCTCTTGTAGGGCCTTGACAAGTTCAGCCGCTTTGGCTCCACTCTCCTTCTCCAGAAATGCGTAGCGACCAGTAGCATTTTTCAGTTCGAGCGCCATCTCAGATATCTTCTCCTGGTCTTGGCGCCGTGCAGCTTGTTCGACTTTCAACTCAGCCGATGCCTTTTCGGCAGCCGCACTACTACACCGGGCTTGCTCCTTGGTCCGGGCCAGCTCTGCTCGAAGAACTTCAACGGCAGCAGCACCATCTGCAGCCATGCATATTCCAACATATTACTCTTTAGCATCATGCTCACACCACAAAAGTGTACGGGGATTGCCCCGAATACATACCTTGCGACTCGTCAAGATGCATATTGATTAACGCAAGATCGTACCCCGCTATATCCAGCTTCCACTGGAGCTCGGCAATACCCATAGTCTAGGAAGTGGCAGAGGGGGAAGCAGCCTCTGTTCAAGTTCATCAGGTTAGTCCTTGAATGATTCTTTTTGATCCTCCGTTCGCTTCCCATTGGAAGCCAACCAGAGTCTCAGGGGCTACTACCTATACATAGGTGCATGTTATAAAACAAAACATAACTGAAAACATCATGACACAAACCTCGAAGCCTTTTAGCAGGCTCATGAAGGCTTCATTCAATCCGCTCTTCATGGATAGAATCTTCTCAACCACTGTACCCATCAAGATACGCTGCTCCCCCGAGACAGATGCTTTCCGCAACATGTCTCACAGTGTATTCGGAGCCTCCGGGTCTCCGGAAGCCGCTCTAGGAGCACAACCATCCTTTGAAGGAATTAGTCCATCCATCTCTGGAGTCACCTTCGGCTGCGAGCCGGACAGTACGGGGCCTTTAGTATCAGCCCGGGAATCCCGGATGGCCAGAGATCCATCTTCGGGTACTGCCTCTTTTATCACCCGCATAGCTTGTTGGTCCAGAAAAACCCTACTCGACGACACTTCAGAGACGTCCGCCCTATTAGGCGAGGAGGTTGGGGGAGGTGTCTCCCTCTCCATCATCTCTGGGAGGAGACTTCCCGAAGAAGAGGATTGCCCAGAAAAACTTTGTGCCGACCTGTAATCATGCACGAACATGTTACGTATGTCTTCGGTAACGACAAAAAGGCGGGAAACTATCAAAGTACCCCGGATTCACTTACGGTTTGGTTAAGGTCTTATCCCCATGTTCGAGCTGTTCAACGGCGGCGTTTTCCAAACCGAAGCCGCTTGACGGTGGCATCTTGCCTCTCTTAGACCGCCTTTCCCAACCATCGGAGGCGGCTCTTTTCCTCCTTCTCGGAGAAGGGATACTGGGTCCTCTTTCGCCTCTATCTTCAGGCAAGGAAAGGTCGATTTCTCTGGACTCAGTATCCGATTTACCTCCGGAACAAAGGTCATCTTGGGTTCTCTCGCTCTGCTCTTTACTCTCCCCTGCAGGCGCCTGGTATGGTGCCGAGGCCAGCATCCTTGTCAACATGGGGCTAGCTGAGTCTTCGGGAAGGGGAGCCAGACACCTAATATGTTCCTCTTTTTTTATCCAGCCCTGAAAAAGGATGATACAGTCAGTGTCTTATCACTGGGTGTCTGACTATGAGGTGTTCGGTGAGCGGGAACTTACCAGGGTGTCCAGATGGTTACAGTCTAGGCCAACATCTTCGATGGTGTCCGACCATTGCTTTCGTTTCCCAAAGAATAATCCCCACATTCCTTCATGCGTAGAGCCGAAGAAGTGCTGAAGAGTCCGCAACCCTTCTGGATTGAACTCCCAAATACGGAGAGGCTGTCGCTGGCACGACATGATCCGGCGGACTAGCATCACTTGAACAACATTGACGATATTGATGTTTCTCTCAATAAGGTTTCGGATGCGGCTCTGCAAAACCCGTACCTCGTCCGTTGATCCCCAGTCCAACCCTTTATTAACCCACGATGCAAGCTGAATTGGGGGGCTGGATCGAAATACGGGCGCAACAACCCACTTGGAGCCGCGGGGCTCGGTGATGTAGAACCACCACCGCTGCCGTAAATCGGAAGACTTGGCAAAGGATTCTTTCAGCCAAATGGTACTGGCGAGCTTGCTTACTATGGCACCGCCACACTCTGCCCGCTCCCCCTCCATCACTTGCGGCTTCACACCAAAGGTCTTGAGCCATAAGCCGAAGTGCGGAGGAGTTTGGAGGAAGGCTTCACACATGACGTTAAATGTCGAGATAAGGAGAATAGAGTCCGGGGCCAGATCATGAAAATCTAGCCCATAATATAGCATGAGCCCGCGGACGAAGGGATTGAGTGCAAACCCTAACCCACGGAGGAAGTGGGACACAAACACGACCCTCTCGCCGGATCTGGGGGTGGGAATAACCTCCCCCTCGGCTGGAAGCCGATGAAGGATTTCTGCGGTTAGATACCTCACCGCCCGAAGCATTGAAATATCTCCCTCGGTGATAGAAGAAGCCACCCACCGGCCTTGACAGCTGGATCCGGACATGATTGGAGCTTGTGGCGATTGAAACCTGGGTGTTGGAACTCGGGGTAACAGAGGTTGAGAAAGAAGCAAGCGTGAAAGAAAAAGACGGGTCTGTACCCTTATATAAAGGCCGCAAATATCGAGCATCTCCTCCTGGGCTTTGAAACTTGCATGTTCCCAAGGAGTTGTACCCAAGCGACGATTGGGTTACCCACGTCCGGGTTGATAAGAGTCCCTTAAAAAAAGGGGGGGGGAGGCATGATCTCCGCTTGATAAGACATACCAATGAGACCATGTCTCGAGAAGTGGGGCGACGGGCCAGCTAACGGCTCAAAAATAATGGCCGAGCAGGCGTGATGTCATATTACCAAAAGGTTGTTAGCGGACCGAACTCGTGAAATATTATATTCTCTACAGTTATGTATACAGGTCCGGGTACTATTATCATGACCGAAGACTATCTTGGAGTACGGGAAGAAGGGAACCCACCTTGCAATGCCGAAGACAATCTGCGCGTCGGACTCCTAATCATTGAAGCCAGGTTCAGGGGCTACTAAGGGAGTCCTGGATTAAGGGGTCCTCGGGCGTCCGACCTATTATCAATGGGCCGGACTGGTGGGCTATGAAGACATGAAGGCCGAAGATTGCACCCGTGTCCGGATTGGACTCTCCTTGGCATGAAAGGAAATCTTGGCGACCAATTATGAAGATTCCTTCTTATGTAGCCGACTCTATGTAACCCTAGATCCCCCCGGTGTATATATAAACCGGAGGGTGTAGTCCGAATAAAACATACACATTACCATAGTCATACAGGCTAGACTTCTAGGTTTTAACCATTACGATCTCGTGGTAGATCAACTCTTGTAATACTCATATTCATCAAGATCAATCAAGCAGGAAGCAGGGTATTACCTCCATAGAGTGGGTCCGAACCTGGGTAAATATCGTGTCCCCATTCTCCTGTAACCATCGACCTTAGACGCACACTTCGGGACCCCCTACCCGGGATCCGCCAGTTTTGACACCGACAGCCGTGGGCGAAGATGACGGCGATCGCGAGTGTATGGAGCGTCCCGACTCGGGTTCCTCGGTGGAGAGGATGGAGACGACCGCGAGGATGTTGCTGGATGCGCCCTTATGTGCCGGGAAGGTCGGTGGCCACTGGATCGACGAGGTAGTGGCGATGGTGGCGCCGGGCGGCTTCTGTAACGGGAGAGGGAGAGCTGGGGAAGGGGGAGAAGAAGCTAGGGTTTGAGGAGAGGCACGGGCGACGCCTTATCGTCCCAAGAAGCTGTGGGATCGCCGGCACGTTGCCCAGGGGCGCGGCCATGGCATGGATGCCCGCCACGACCCCCTGCCTCCCTGTAGCAGGAGGTTGGGGATGAGTGTGGGGGTGGGGGGTGTGGGCTGGGCCTTGCCTAGTCCACGCTTGAGCCTTTCTTCTTCTGTCTTAACATTTTCTTTTGTTTTATTTTCTGTTTTTTTGTATTTCTCCAATGTTTTGCAATATATTTTACCTCACTTGCCTTTTGTTAAAAGTGGAACTAAGTCACATAAATACTATGCAATAAACTGCACTGCCACAAAAATTTTACCCTGAAAAAAATAGTTTAGTATTTTAAAAATTACTAAGGGCATTTAAATAATTGTTTTTGCAACTGTTTTATTCTTTTTATAGTATTTAACCATTTTATTAAAGGGTGGTTTGTCCACCATAATTACCTATGCATTATTTGGTACAACCCGGACATTTTAGTTTTAATATTTGAAAACTTTTACCGCTTGACTCGATTTTGAAATTGAATTTGAATCGGTTTCGAATCAACGCGAGTTTATTAACCGTAACCGAGGTGAAGTGGCATCATCAACGTGGAATTACTGTAGCCCAATTATCTGGGCGTCACACAACAAACATGATGATTTTGATATTGAAGGTCCCACCGTTGGGGACGAAACGATACCCATTGCCTCATATTGCTTTCAAAAAATTTCTCGTGTCAACATAGAACAACAGGAGTATTGTGTCAATTTTTGTGATATTTTGGGGTTGGTTTGGACATTTTATGCACTAACTGAGTTTTCAATGCATTTATGTGCATAATTCAAATTTGAACTACATGTACATGCTCCAGTGCGTATAAATTGGTTGAAAAATCAAATACGTGTCCTTGGGTGCATGCTTAGGTCCCATGCAAGAAATGGGAATGAATTTCAAACACCAGGGCTCCGTTCATTGCCAGCAAAACATTGAGATACTTTATTATTAAATTCAGGTAAATCCAAAACTCGTCAGAAATTCATGAAACTTGGCATACTATCATGGACATGCCGTGGTATTTTTTTTGTCCCATTTGGTGCAGGTTTGGGTATATACTTCTCACAAACCGGAGCTTCTCAACACAAGCATGATGGTTTCGGTAGGGAACGTCCTACCTTTGGGGACGAAACGATATCCATTGCCTCCTTTTGCTTTCAAATTTTTTCTTGTGTCAACATAGAACAGTAAGAGTGTTGTGTCAATTTTTGTGATTTTTGGGGGTTCGTTTGGACATTTTTATGCATTAACTGAGTTTTCAATGCATTTATGTGCATAATTCAAATTTGAACAACATGCACATGCTCTAGTGCATATAAATTGGTTGAAAAATTAAATATGTGTCCTTGGGTCCATGCTTAGGTCCCATGTAAGAAATGTGAATGAATGTCAAACACCAGGGCACCATTGATTGCCGGCAAAACATAGAGATACTTTATTTTTGAATTCTAGTAAATCCAAAACTCGTCTGAAATTCATGAAACTTGGCATGCTACCATGGAGCGGCATCAACATGCTGTGGTATATTTTTTGTCCCATTTGGGGCAGGTTTGGGTATATGCTTCTCACAAACCGGAGCTTCTCACAACAAGCATGATGGTTTCGGTAGGGAACGTCCCACCTTTGGGGATGAAACGATATCCACTGCCTCTTATTGCTTTAAAAAAGTTCTTGTGTCATCATAGAACAATAGGAGTGTTGTGTGATTTTTTGTGATTTTTCGGGGTTCGTTTTGACATTTTTATGCATTAATTGAGTTTTAATGCATTTATGTGCATAATTCAAATTTGAACAACATGCACATGCTCCGGTACATATAAATTGGTTGAAAAATCAAAAATGTGTCCTTGGGTGCATGCTTAGGTCCCATGCAAGAAATGAGAATGAATTTCAAACACCATGGCATGGTTGATTGCCGGCAAAATCTTGAGATACTTTATTTTTAAATTCTAGTAAATCCAAAACTTGTCTGAAATTCATGAAACTTGGCATGCTATCATGGAGCGGCATCAACATGACGTGGTATTTTTTTATCCCATTTGGGGAAGGTTTGGGTATATGCTTCTCACAAACCAGAGCTTCACACAACAAGCATGATGGTTTCGATAGGGAACATCCCACCTTTGTGGACAAAATGATATCCATTGCCTCTAGTTGCTTTCAAAAAATTTCTCATGTCAACATAGAAAAATAGGAGTGTTGTGTCATTTTTTGTGATCTTTCGGTGTTCGTTTGGACATTTTTATGCATCATCTGAGTTTTCAATGCATTTATCTGCATAATTCAAATTTGAAGAACATGCACATGCTCCAGTGCATATAAATTGGTTGAAAAAAAAATATGTGTCCTTGGGTGCATGCTTAGGTCCCATGCAATAAGTGAGAATGAATTTCAAACACCAGGGCTTCGTTGATTGTCGGCAAAACATAGTGATACTTTATTTTTAAATTCTAGTAAATCCAAAACTCGTCTGAAATTCATGAAACTTGGCATGCTACCATGGAGCGGCATCAACATGCCGTGGTAATTTTTTGTCCCATTTGGGGCAGGTTTGGGTATATGCTTCTCACAAACCGGAGCTTCTCACAACAAGCATGATGGTTTCGGTAGGGAGCGTCCCACCTTTGGGGACGAAACGATATCCATTGCCTCTTATTGCTTTCAAAAAAATTCTCATGTCAACATAGAACAATAAGAGTGTTGGGTCAACTTTTTGATTTTTTGGGGTTCGTTTGGACATTTTTATGCATTCACTGAGTTTTCAATGCATTTATGTGCATAATTCAAATTTGAACAACATGCACATGCTCCATTGCATATAAATTGGTTGAAAAATCAAATATGTGTCCCTAGGTGCATGCTTAGGTCCCATGCAAGAAATGGGAATGAATTTCAAACACCAGGGCATTGTTGATTGCCAGTAAAACGTTGAGATGCTTTATTTTTAAATTCTAGTAAATCCAAAACTTGTCTGAAATTCATGAAACTTGGCATGCTATCATGGAGCGGCATCAACATGCCGTGGTAAATGTTTTGTCCCATTTGGGGCTGGTTTGGGTATATGCTTCTCACAAACCAGAGCTTCTCACAACAAGCATGATGGTTTCGGTAGGGAACTTCCCACCTTTGGGGACGAAGCGATATCCATTGCCACTTATTGCTTTCAAAAAATTTCCCGTGTCAACATAGAACAATAGGAGTGTTGTGTCATTTTTTGTGATTTTTCGGGGTTCGTTTGGACATTTTTATGCATTATCTGAGTTTTCAATGCATTTATGTGCATAATTAAAATTTGAAGAACGTGCACATGCTCCAGTGCATATAAATTGGTTGAAAAACCAAATATGTGTCCTTGGGTGCATGCTTAGGTGCCATGCAAGAAATGAGAATGAATTTCTAACACTAGGGCACCGCTGATTGCCGGCAAAACATAGTGATACTTTATTTTTAAATTCTTGTAAATCCAAAACTCGTCTGAAATTCATGAAACTTGGCATGCTACCATGGAGCGGCATCAACATGTCGTGGTAATTTTTTGTCCCATTTGGGGCAGGTTTGGGTATATGCATCTCACAAATTGGAGCTTCTCACAACAAGCATGATGGTTCCGGTAGGTAATGTCCCACCTTTGGGGACGAAATGATATCCATTGCCTCTTATTGCTTTCAACAATTTTCTCGTGTCAACATAGAACAATAAGAATGTTGTGTCAATTTTTTGATTTTTCGGGGTTCATTTGGACATTTTTATGCATTAACTGAGTTTTCAATGCATTTATGTGCATAATTCAAATTTGAACAACATGCACATGCTCTAGTGCATATAAATTGGGTGAAAAATCAAATATGTGTCCTTGGGTGCATGCTTAGGTCCCATGCAAGAAATGAGAATGAATTTCAAACACTAGGGCATGGTTGATTGCCGGCAAAATGTTGAGATACTTTATTTTTAAATTCTAGTAAATCCAAAACTTGTCTGAAATTCATGAAACTTGGCATGCTATCATGGAACGGCATCAACATGCCGTGGTAAATTTTTTGTCCCAGGGGCAGTATTGGGTATATGCTTCTCACAAACCGGAGCTTCTCACAACAAGCATGATGGTTTCGGTAGGGAACGTCCCACCTTTGGGGACGAAACGATATCCATTGCCTCTTATTGCTTTCAAAAAATTTCTCGTGTCAACATAGAACAATAGGAGTGTTGTGTCATTTTTTAATTTTTCGGGGTTCGTTTGGACATTTTTCTGCATTAACTAAGTTTTCAATGCATTTATGTGCATAGTTCAGATCTGAACAACATGCACATGCTCCAGTGCATATAAATTGGTTGAAAAATCAAATATGTGTCCTTGAGTGCATGCTTAGGTCCCATGCAAGAAATGAGAATGAATTTCAAACACTCGGGCACGGTTGATTGCCGGCAAAACTTTGAGATACTTTATTTTTAAATTCTAGTAAATCCAAAACTCGTCTGAAATTCATGAAACTAGGCATGCTACCATGGAGCGGCATCAACATGCCGTGGTAAATTTTTTGTCCCATTTGGGGCAGGTTTGGGTATATGCTTCTCACAAACCAGACCTTCTCACAACAAGCATCATGGTTTCGGTAGGGAACGCCCCACCTTTGGGGACGATATGATATCCATTGCCTCTTATTGCTTTCAAATTTTTTCTCGTGTCAATGTTGAACAACAGGAGTGTTGTGTCAATTTTTTTGATTGTTCGGGGTTCGTTTGGACATTCTTATGCATTAACTGAGTTTTCAATGCATTTATGTGCATAATTCAAATTTGAACTACATGCAAATGCTCCAGTGCATATAAATTGGTTGAAAAATCAAATAAGTGTTTTTGGGTGCATGCTTAGGTCCCATGCAAGAAATGAAAATGAATTTCAAACACCAGGGCACCGTTGATTGTCGGCAAAATGTAGATACTTTATTTTTAAATTCTAATAAATCCAAAACTCGTCTGAAATAATTTTTTTCTTGGGTTTAATATTGTATCTCGGTCATATGAATATAAATTTGCAGTATGACTGAATGAAATATATGTTTTGAGTGAACATGCGTTTTTCTATCTTAATGTACAAACTTATCAAACGATTTTCTTTTAAAAAACTGTCAATGGTTTTTAAATATAAAACACTCATCGCAAACATTTTAGTTAGAACACCCGTATGCAAACCAGGGCCTTCCGCAGGAAGCCAAGGGAAAATGTGCCGAGCAGTATGTTTGTGGCTCTTGATCGCAAACGTTTTAGATAGAACACCATATGCAATGTGAGAGCAGGATTTGTGCATCTCTTCAACGCAAACGGTTCTTTTGGATGACCCGTGTGCAACCACTTACAAAAAATTTGGTAAGATTTGCGTCTGTCATATTGGGTATGTTGCCATTTGTCAAACTGGAAAGAATGACATTTGTTGATCTAGTAACTTTGCCATTTGTCAACCTTGTAATACTGTGATTTGTCAAAATATGAAGCTAAAAATCACTAGCAGTATCTAATTTTTGCAAGTAAAATTCAGTAATTAAGCATAGATTTAATTCATAGATTAAGCTGTCGTTCTTAATTTATACAAACAGTTCAACTCAACAGCTTAACCGACCAAACTTTTCCCTAATTGTTGCAACCACGTTCTGAAATAGCTCGTTCAACTATATATACTAGCTAATTTTAAGTACGTTGTACAGTTCCACCACATCTATAGTCAGATGAACTGAACAAAATAGCCCCTAAATACTACTACTACTACTACGGAGGGGCTTTTTACTACTTCTAGCTGCCTCTCCTCTCTCGAGCGCGCTCAGTAAGAGGTAGAGGAGGAGGAGCCTACCGACGAGCTGGACAACTGCAATACGGTGCCTGCCGCTGTTGCAGCTTCAGCGACGCTCACCTCGAAAGCCCTCTGCCGCTCCAGACGACCCCTCTCGAAGCGGTGATTCTCCTCTTAGATCTCCTGATTCCTCGCCTCTGAGGTGGCGTGACCACGGCGGTGATAAGGCTCTTTGCGTGCTCAACGAGGCACTCCTCCTCCTCCCGCAGGAACTCGGTGTAGTGCGTAAGATCGCTGACGCACGTGTGGGCATCCACCTCCGCCTACCGCCTTAGGATCGCGGTGGTGGAGCGGGTGATGACCCCAGCGGTCGACGGTGGGATGGCGGCCACGGCGACCGACGATGGGGTGGCGGCCACGACCACCACCTCCCGCCATCGGGCC
This sequence comes from Secale cereale, assembly GCA_902687465.1. Taxonomy (NCBI): domain Eukaryota; kingdom Viridiplantae; phylum Streptophyta; class Magnoliopsida; order Poales; family Poaceae; genus Secale; species Secale cereale. The sequence goes on from LR738712.1 coordinate 377,177,196, forward strand.
ACGGTGGCGGAGCGGGTGATGGCCATGGTGGCCGGTAGTAGGGTGGTGGCCACGATGGCCACCTCCCACCTTCGAGCCGCGGTGGCGGAGTGAGAGATGGCCCTGGCTTTCAACGGTGGTGTGGTGGCAACAGAGGTCGGCAACAGCTGCCGACGGGCAGCGGCGGCGGAGCGTGTGGTGGGTGTTTCACGCACACCCAACAGGGACGCCACACGCACTACACTACGCCGGGGACTACGCCGCTGCCGCGGTGTAGCCTCCCGACTGGAACTGTCCTCTGATGATGGTGGAGTGGCTGAGCGACGACAACGGACTGGTGCCATTGGCGATTGTGGGAGAAGCAGATGAGATAAGCTATAGGGAGGGAGGGGAAAATGCGACGCATGACTCGCCGGCGGTGAAGGTTTATATAGCAGGTCGGTAAGCATTGGGATTTTGGGGGATTTCACCGATTCGGGCGGGAAGCTTGCACGGGAACCTGCGAGGTTGCACGGAACAGGCTCACCGACGATTCATTGGCACCACCGTTTGGCCAAAAGAACGCCCCCGCGCGCTGCGCAAGCTTGCGCTGTAAGCCATCTGTGGTAGCGGCGTGACAAGACGTGCGAGAGAAGGACGAAATGCCACATACACATATGGTTAATGAAAAAACGTTTCTGATTTAATTACCTACTATACCCCGCGTTCTGGTTTATAAGTATGATTTAACTAATAAAATACAAATGCATTTCGCTAAAGATTATATAGTTGGATTCGTATTTGAACATAGTTTCCAATTATATAATTTTTATAACATGCATTAACTTTTTGTTGGTTAAATTTGAGGGAAAAGTATGGCACATAATATAAAGGGGACTATAGACTAGACGGTGGTAGTAGCACATGGCCGCTCTTTACGCAGCAATGCAACTGTCGTACGGCTTGTAGGCGACCATTTCCTGCGTGTTCAACTGCTCTATGCGTGTGGTTGCTTGCGATTCAGGCGCCCGCGGCGCGCTTTGCTCGCGTCCCGCCGCGCGATCTGTGCTCTCGCGTCATTCCGGATGCGCTGCCATCGTCCCTCCATGCGCGCTGCCATTGTTTGGGGCCGGCGGACGATCACACACGTTACTGTGCATGCGGTTGCGCCAGGCGCGGCGTGACAATGCAGTCACCCGCTGCAAAAACCGCCATGCGGACGCGCAGGGAATCGAGGCCGCCCGGCCCCCATTTATTCCTACGGCCATTTACCTTCATCTCTCACGTCACACGACACAATAAGCACACCCAGGACGACACATACAGAGAGGACATCCAGCAGTTCCAATGGCGATCCCCGTGGCTCCAATGGCGCCCCCAGCGGCCGACAACGACAACGGCGGGCAGTTCACCACAGATCACGTAGTGGACACCCATGTGAGGGTGAAGGCCCTCTCGGTGGTGTACACAAACGATCCGGTCTCGATGGAGAGCTCCATCCACACTATGGAGCAGTTCCTTGCCGAGGACATGTACCCAGTGGTCGGCATCGACCTCGAGTACACCAAAGGTCGTGCCGGGCACAATTAGAAGGTTGTCATCGCCCAGTTGTGCGTGCGACATGACGTCCTCGTCTACCACTACCACCTTGCCACAAGGCTTTGCGAGCATTTCTCCAGGTTTATCAACAACTCCGACTATAGTTTCGCTATGGTGGACACCACCAGCAATCTAAAAGCGCTCAAGGTTTCGTGCTTGAAATGCCCGAATCTTTTCAACATCCAGCAGCACTACAAGGTCTGGGACAGCGACAAAAACAAACTGAACTTCCTGGTTGACCTCGCCTCAGCCATCATCGACCCCTACTACATGAAGATGAAGAATGAGAGCAACAAGGACAAGAACGCCTGGCACAGTGTGTGGCATGAGAGACTGGATGAAGAACATGTCAAGTATGCGGCCAAGGACACATACACAAGCTACGAGATGTACTCGCAGATTGTTGACATGAGGAAGGGTCTTCTTCATACTCAGATGAGGGATCGAGCCACAGAGCGGTGGCGGGAGCGTCACAAGAAGTAGATGACTAGACGATTGTTTCTCCTACTTTACAATGCATGCAATTGTTTATTGAGGTGTGTGTGAATGATCTGTATAGTCACTTATGTAATTGGATGTTTATTTCAGTTATATATATAACATGTTATTATTCTATAGACAGAGCAAATCACACGGCTTATTAGCAGCAATCGTATGTGTTATTATTGGTCTTCGCACACATTTCTGGTTACGAGCCTGTTTGCTGCGTATCACACACATCTTGTTCAGTTGAACCGTTTCCATTTTGTTGCCTAATCACATACAGTTCATCTTAGTGAACCGTATGTTGTATATCGCACACACCTTCATCTGACCTTCTATGCTTCTTGTACTGATTCTGGTTCTTAGGTTTTTGCTTGTTGCTTTTCTAGGCTTGTGTGTGTTAGATTCACACAAAGAAATACCTGCTAAGTGCATGCAAGTTGGTTGTGGGGTTCTTTTCCTATTTTTCTTAGTGCTTCCATGTTCAAGAGAGGTAGTAGCTCTATGACTTCATTGGAGTAGTCACATGGTTGACTACCAACCTTATACTTACGTTGTTGCATATTGGCCTGCTCCTTACAGCTTTCATGCTTGTGGTCAATTCAGCTGGGGATCAACATCGCCGTCATTGCCGGCGGCATGGAGTCCATGTCCAATGCCCCCAAATACGCCACAACAGCAAGGTTCCTACTAGCTTAAGAAGAATGGCTTTGTAAATGCGGCCAACTCTTCTAGTATAATGTTTGTTATTTACGTATTCTGACTAGTCGTTTACTATCTCCGTGGATAGTTTCTTAGATGGAAACCTTGCAGAGTAGTTAGTGTGCAGGCATAGTCCAATATGATATCTCAATCTTGACTAAAGCATTTGAATTTAAGCTAGTAGATATTGAGCTCGGTGATTGAAGTGTCTCTGTAAATTAATGCTTTACTCCTCATTTTTATTTTCACATCACTTATTATCAATAATTGTGCCTGTGTCTAACACATGCTTAAATTCATCGAGAAACAAAATGTTTGTGATCTGAATCTCACATTGCTTAAATTCATTGAGAAATCAGGATCCTATACTTTATTTATTTTCCTGGACGAAATACTTTTTATTATGATTTGTAATTCCATTCACAAGTTTCAGGGTCCGGTCAAAGTGGCTTCAACATTACTGGAAGAAGAAGCTGGAGCAGATCCCTCCGATAATGAAATGCTGGTGACGCCCACAAGGGAAACGACTGGAAATGCAACAATAGAAAGCAGCATCGCTTGATCCCTTTCTTTGCCACGCTGGTCTGTTCCAAATAGAGCAGCGCTTACAAATTGTAGTAGTTTCTAGCTTTTTATGGTGAGCCGATAAGCAACTGTACCTTATCCCTAATGCTTTCCATGGCAGTTATTTTACGTGTGGATTTAAATCTTTATTTTTAACCTTCTTGCGATACTGGATAATTACAAGAACGCTCCTCAATTCCTCTATGGCTTAAGCCCATCTCATATGGAAATGTTTACGACTGATGACAACCCTTATAATCGGTAGTCAAAGAAAGTTACAGAGGTTAGTGAGATTATTCATTACTCCAATTACATTATTGAAAACAAATGGTGGCATCCAGCGCTATAAGTGACACTCTCAAATTCATTCCAAAGTACTCCAGGCTCCAAAGCATGTCCCTTTCATCCATTCAGGTTAGCAGCAAGCAAGGCCATTGCATCTTTCTTTCCCTTAGAAGTTTACAGAACCCAATTAGTCATTGACAAATACTTTATGACAAATAGTTGATGGTGTATACGTGTGACACGTGGAGAATATGAGTGAATATCAATGTAAGCCATGATAAGAGTTGGGGTAGAAGGTTCATTTGTCTGTAGCTCCTGGAAAAAGTAGTATTGCTTGAGACCGGTCGCAATAGATTTCTTTGACTCCATCGAGCTTAGTAATTTGTGCCCCACAACTGTCCACTTACTAATATGATGGGATATTGGTGTTATTGCTATACAAAATTGTTCTAATATTTCAGTTTGTCTGGCTGAACACTTGCATAGGCGATGTCTTGTTAATAGAAGTCACTCACTTTTTTGTTTTCGTATATTTATTCCTATAGCTACTGTACAGCACAACATGCAAGGAAATATATGTCTGCTGAAATTTAATTTTAATTGTTCGTTGGTCTGTACAAAAACTATTGGATGAAGTGGCAGTGAAACCATCAAAGAAACTAAGAACTGGCCAGACAAAGTTTTTTTGGGGGTGAAATTACCAGTGTTCAGAGAAAATGAAACGTCATTATGGATCACATTCATAAATGGTAGAAGCACATAAGGGAGAAGGAGATGATTGCAAAGATGTCGAGGAAGCACATTTGGAGGGATAGAATGCCACTGCTTGGTGTTTTTATGCATTTTGATTTGCTTTCAACCGTGTTTGCACTAGCTGGGAATAAGTGACTAGGCAAGAAGTGTAGATGTCTGGATTTGTAATGCTCCTGGTTGACTATAAATCTTGGATTTGTAATGATGTGCAATGCTGCTAGTTTATTACAAATCTGGGCTTGTTTTAGTTGTCACAATTTTATGCATAAAATGGAATTGGTGGATTTTATTTTTTTAATTACTAATTAGTTAGTAGTAGCGCGGGGGCAAAATTGCACGCTACTAGTATTTAGGATACTAGTAGCGTGGGTTTACCCGCGCTACTGCTAACTTTAGCTGTAGTGCGATAGTAGTAGCGCGGGTACCCGCGCTACTAGTAGCTAATTTACCCTCGCTACTAGCAGCCTTTTCCCTAGTAGTGTTCGGTGATTTACGATGTCTGTGTTAGATCGTATTAGCTTCGCAGTGCTCCTTGAACCACTTGAGCGCTCGCCATCGCCGACTCTGTGCCGCAACCCCGTCTTCTTCAACTCCGGGGAACTTCCGGTGAGAAAACCGTTCCGGTAACCCTAGCCTACGTGGCAACAACAGAACCTTCCATCGTGACATATATCTAACGGCTCAACTTATTATAAACTCGAACCTGTATCAACGTATTAGAATGCCCCTATATGTTCAATTTATCAAAACTTTGTAGCCGGAGCTATGTTTTTGATGAAACGTATTGAAGTTTCCTCTCCGATGAATTGTATCCATATAATTTTCCATTCATTTAGAGGTGCTCGTCTGCTTTTCTCTGCCAAGATAGCAGTTTTGATAGATTCAAAGTAAAGGTTTCATTTTTTCTATATCCTGAGATCCACACATCTAGTTTAAGTGAGTCTTTTTCCTACGTATTCATGTTGATCATGACTATCCAGTAGCATCATAATTTTCATACTAAACTTTTAAATTTAAGGAATTCAAATTCAAATTTGAAACTTCATTTGATCATATTGGGTGAACAATGACATCTTTCAAATTGATTCCTTTTTGCATATGAGAACTTGTATCAAATACTTGCTGGTCATATCTTGTAAACTCAAATGTCAAATACTTTTGACCTGTTTGAGTTTAAAATCAGTTCAAACTTTATCTCACTATAATTTGAGTTGTAGTGCTCCTATTCATTTTATTCTTTTTGCAAATGAACACCTATGTCATATGCAACATGTCAAACAACTTGCATGTTGTTCTCCAAATAGTTTTGACCTTGTTCTATATTATCTCAAACATAAGATTTTATAGAAACATCTCTCTGTATTAACTCTTGTGAGTTGATCCTTCCACCTTTCACATTGTAGCACGTAAAGACCCTATATAGTATATTAAACCTATATATGTTGATGTTGTTCAACCTTGCCTTATTTGTTTTGTTTTTGTTTTTTTATTCTTCTGTATGACATGGTTAGTTATTTGGTCTCTTCGTTTACGATAGATTGCTCGGATCGTGACGAGTAGAATTATCAGGATTGTGAGTGCGAAGAACTTCATCAGACATATAGGAAAGTTAAACCTTGATCATCCTTCATCCTATTTTTTCTTATTCTATGCATGTAGTTATATATATCACATTACTATATTAGGCATGTGTAGGAATAGTATGGTAGTATGATATTGCTATTGAGATTCAGCTTAGTATGGCCTTGTTGTAGATCATGGTAGTGTATTCTTGCCAAGCTATGTAGACGGGGACTGGTTCGTGTATGCATTGAGATTATGTGAGGACTATATATAATATAACTTGAGTAAAAACATAATATGTAACTCACCTCTCGACGGACAGGGCTGCATCATGGTTTCTTGTTCCTTTTCTAAGGACATGGGCCATGGCTAAGTGCGCCCGAACGGTTTTGCTGGGTGGTTTCAAGAACATTGTGGTTAAACCCTCCGAATCTAAGTGGGTGTCGTCCAGGATCAAAAAGATCAGACAGACTTAGTGACTCTTAGCTTCCATGTACAACCACTGGCTATATGGGCTCTGGCTTAGTTGATCAGTTGTGGAGACCTTACCCGGATGTGCGAGCATATGTAGTTATGATAGTTGGGATGGGCCTCCTGTTGGACTAGGCGACTGTTTTGAAAAACTATGTCTCAATCTTCGGGTTGGGTCTAGTGGGTAATGTGTACAAACCTCCGCAGAGTGTATAAACAAATCAAGATTAGCCGTGTCCCCGGTTACGGACAAATTTGAGCAGCTAGACCATTAGAGTTGTTGGATGATCTTGACAGATGATACCCAAATAAAGATTGAGTTTGAACTTAATAATTGGGATATGTTGGAATTGGATTTCCCAATTCAACTATGTGTATTTAATTGTAGCAAGGCATAATTAAAATTTGACTATTATATTATGTAGCTATCAGGGAAAAATAGCTTTTCTGCAAAACAAACCACCAACCATCCTCTTGACATACCTTGCATATAGAAGTAGGTCTGTCATATAATTTCCTTTGTGACTTGCCAATACATTCAAAGTATTGACCCTTCGTGGCTGCAACGTTTCATGTTATAGATTTTATTCGACGAGTGAGTGATACGATGTAGGGTTACGATGTCTATACTCGACATCCTGTGGTGTTGACGGACTTCATGAGGATTTTATTTGCTGTTTCGCTGTATTTTGTTTGTATGCTAGCCTTGAGCTATGGAGGTATGTAATATTTTAATTCTGGATCAGCGATGTAATATTATGCCATGTGGTTTATTCTTGATATTACATCATGTATTGTGGGTGCTAGCTGTTAATCCAGGGACTAGCACAGTGAGCACAGAGACATCGAATCTTATCAGATTTGGGTCATTACATCAGTAATAACATTTCCTTTGCCCTTCTTGTGTTAAATGACATAAGTGAAAGTCTCTATGAATTCAATCCATTTAGGATGTCTATGGTTCAGTTTTGCTTGACTTTTAATATGCTTCAAAGATTCATGATCAGAATGTGTACCAAATTCTTTGGGCCATAAATAATGTTGCCATGTTTCCAAAGTCCGAACAAGAACATATAATTCCTTATCATAGGTAGAATAATTGAGACTAGGCACACTTAATTTTTTCAGAAAATTATGCAACATGTTTACCATCTTGTAGTAACACACGTCCTAATCCAATTCCACTAGCATCACATTAAAGATCAAAAGTCTTATTAAAATCAGGAAGTTGGAGTAAAGGAGCATGCGTCAACTTATCTTTCAATACCGTGAAGGCTTCTTCCTGTGCAGTACCCCAAACATCTGAGAGGTGCAACAATGGTGCTAAAATCTCCGAAAAAACGCCTATAGAATCCAGCGAGGCCAAGATAACTCCTCACGTGTGTGACCGTTTTGGGTTACGGCCAACTCTCAATAGCTTCAATCTTGGCTTTATCAACTTCAATTCCCTGTGGAGTAACAACATAGCCAAGAAAAGATACTCGGTCAGTGCAAAAGGTGCACTTCCAAGGTTACCAAACAAGCATGCATGACGTAGCACAATAAAAACCAGCACGTAAATGTTCCAAATGTTCAACCATAGATCTGCTATAAATCAGTATATCATCAAAGTAGACTACCACAAAGCATCCAATGAAAGCATGTAAAACTTCATTCATTAATCTCATGAAAGTGCTAGGTGCATTAGTTAACCCAAAAGGCATGACTAACCACTCATATAAGCCAAATTTAGTTTTAAATGTTATTTTCCATTCATCTCCCAATTTCATATGAATTTGATGGTATCCACTACGCATATCAACTTTGGAGAATATTGTAGAGCCACTCAATTCATCAAGCATATCATCTAACCTAGGAATAGGATGACGATAACAAATAGTAATATTATTAATACGTCTACATTCAACACACATACGCGATGTACCATCCTTTATTGGAACTAGTATAATAGGAACAACACAAGGACTAAGAGATTCACGTATATAACCATTGTCGAGCAGCTCCTGTACTTGACGCATAATCTCCTTTGCCTCCTCCGGATTGGTATGGTATGATGCACGGTTGGGTAGCGATGCACCAGGAATTAAATCAATTTGATGCTCAATCCCTTGAATAGGTGGTAATCCCGGTGGCACGTCTTGTGGAAACTCGTCAGCGAACTCCTGCAAATTTTTAGTGACATCAGGAGGCAAAGAGGAAGGCATGTCCTCGAATGAATATAATGCCTCTTTGCGCATAAAATCATAGCAAATAGATTTGCTAAAATCTAGAGCACCAATATCAGATTTAGTGGTAAGTAAACATCCAATCTTTAATTTAATTTCAGACGCAACACGGGATGATGGTTTGATATCAGGCTTCATTTGTTGCTCAAAGTCTTTTGCCACAATCTGATTTTCACTCTTATTTTGCTCCTGTTTTGCTTTACTAGCTCGATTAATATCATCTTTCAAAATGGAATCATGACTCATAGGAAGCAAAGTAATATGTTTATCCTTATCAACAAGAGTATACTGATTGTTTCTACTATAGTGCACAAAATTCTTATCAAATTGCCATGGTCTACCAAGTAATAAGGAACATCCTTGCATGGGTACCACATCACAATCAACATAGTCGGCATATGTAGCTATACTAAAATCCACATGAACAGTACGTGTTACCTTAACCTTGTCGCTGTTGTTGAACCATTAGATGTTGAAATGATGTGGATGTGGTCCTGTGGTGAGAGACAGCTTCTCCACCATCTCCATGCTTGCCAAATTGTTGCAGCTCCCTCCATTTATGATGACGCAAACATAACGTTCCTTGACAACTCTCTGTGCATGGAACAAATTGTGCCTCTAATTTTGCTCAGATTGTGTGACCTGCACACTCAAAACATGTTGAGCAACTAAAGTTTCATACCTATCAGTGTCTTCAGCAGCCATGTACAGCGTCTCTTGTTCAGAATCATCTTCACCGTGCTCTTCACTCACAATAAGAGCCAGATTCTCATCATCATAATCACTAGCGGACTCATACCCACCGTCCTCGGTAACGACCATGACACACTGAGATGGAAATTTGCTCACATAGTGAGCACGACCAGTGCAACGATGACATATAACATCATGTGTTGCCCCTATTGATGCCATGGATGAAGAAGAGCTCTGCACAGGACCAAAAGGTGTACTCCTTGCTGATGGTGGCGGTGCATGTTTGCCTTTATCACGGTTAGAAGTGACAGATGAAGTAGGCGATGGTGCAACCATACGAGTGGAAGTACATGATGCACGCAGTGTCCATGATGAATGTCGTCCTGCAGAAAAATTAGTTCACGCCAATACATGTCGATCCTGCACTTCACGTTCGGCTTTGCAAGCAAGATGGAATAAACGAGGGATATTATTATACTCCTTATACTATAGAATGGCCTGAATCTCTCTATTTAAACCACCAATAAAAGGTGCAAGCATAGCTTCATTATCCTCAACAATACCACGTCGAATCATGCCAGTTTGTAATTCCTGATAATATTCATCAACATAATTTTTCCCTTGTTTCAAACGCTGCAATTTTTGGAGTAATTCACATTGATAATATGGTGGAACCCAACGAGTATTCGTAGCAATTTTCAAAGTAGCCCGAGTAGTAGGGATATTATGATGACATAATCTACAAAGTTCAGACCACCAAACTGAAGCAAAACTAGTGAATTCACAAATAGCAGCAGCAACACGTCTATCCTCAGGATATTGTAAGCATGTGAAACGTGCATGTGAAACGTTGTCCAGTTTCTCACTCCCAAGTAAGATAGACACCAGGAATGTATCTACCCTCAAAAAGTGGAATATTCAATTTCAGTTTAGGAATATGGTCATAATCTCATACCCGAGGTGGTAGTGCAGCCCTACCGTTACGATGATATGCATGAGGACGACCTGGTGGTGGTGGTGGTTGCACGTAGTTCTGATTTTGATCAACCTCATCCTCGTAATAGTCCTCCTCGGCAACAACAACCATAGAAGCATCAACAGTAGGTGCAGCGACACCAGAAGTTTGGCCTGGCTCAATAGGAACACGCTGCACTCGTCTTGCTGGATCGCGGCGTGGAGGTGGTTGTTGATGTTGTTGCAATGGTGCAACAAAGGCGGCTGGTGGTTGTGGTAGACGCGCGAGTACTTCATCGAACTTGGCGTTCAACTTGGTGCCAATTATCTTCTCAATTTCATCAATCCTCTCCAGTGCCTTTCCAAAGCTGGTCATCGCTTCTTCCACATGTTGACCCAACAGTTGCTGAAATTTATCATGAAGCTCCTTCTTCGTCATGTTCTCCCATTCAATCTCGCTGGCTTGTGATCCTACCATGGTTAGCAGCAATAGAAACACACAAGAATGTGATCGTACTGACTACTAGAAGGTGGTGGTGGTGGGGTGTCACAAAACCGTCAAGCAAATCTCAAATTCTTACCAGTTCTTACCTAGCATCAGGTGGTGATAGAAAACCATTGTAGTCAAAACTCTCAAAGCTTGGACAGAGCGATTGCTAGATGGTGTCAAACGCATGTAGTAGATGTATGTGGAGCTGGGAAGGATTATGATATGGTAGCAAAAATGTCAGCAATAATCAATTCAGAGATGCAAAGTTAAATAAACACTCAACGACGATACTGTGATGGTCCTAGGCTAGACCGTGCTAGAGACGCGAGCCTAGAAAACTAACAAAATCACGGCGCTGCACGCAAACAAGGGAGAAGAAGACTCTGATTTTTCTTCTTCCTTTTATCACTTTTTGGCACTCTTTTCCTCTTTATTTTTTTGCTCCGCAATACTATTTTTCGAAAAAGTATACGAATGGTCTAGAAACTGCCTATCTAGAATTTTCCAGACTTGTATTTTTGGTTGAAACTGGAACTATTTTTCTTCTGCGGGTAACACAGAAGTTGGGGAGTTCGATTCTATCATGACTCGTAGTATCGCATGATCCGGAAATCGAAAAAAAAGTAGTAAATACTGGACTTGGACTAGGACTATTGGCAAAGATGAATCTGGTGGAACTCGGACTGGTGGCGGATATATTTCGAGGCGGTGGAACACAGACTGCTGGCAAATTTGTAATGGAGGTGGACTTAGATTGGTGGCGAATATGTGGTGGTAAATTGCAGCGGTGATTTGTCTGGTGTGGTGGTGGTATATGGCAGGGATGAAGATGGTGCGGTAGCGGCGTGACACTTGTGAACAGAACTCGAAACTCTAAAGGACTTGACCCTAAGACTAGCAACTCGACACAACGATGCAACCACAAATTCAACAAAGCAAAACTCAGAAAAGATTATGCAATGGCTCAGACTGGTTCGGATATGATGAACTAACCCTATTTTTTAATTTTTCGTGGATGTAGGTATGAAGAACAGAATCGATCTAAGCAATGACAAATTGTAGAATCTCACTGAGCAACCTGGAAATTTGATACCACTTGATAGAGGCAAATGTGTACTTTCTTTCGATGAGATGATGATTATCATTTTCGGAGGAGTGGACTTTGACGATCTGACTATGAACATGCGAAGACGTCGCACCTTAGCAATTGCTAAACCAACTCCGAGAGGTTATTAACCATGCTGGAGCATAGTCAACCTGACCACGAGGGTCTATTTCCTGCAAGCAAACGAAGGACAAGCAAGAAACTAAATTGCAATCTAGATATTGCGAATATATGAGGAAAGCTTTATTGATCAAGGTGGGGTTCTGTGACGCCTTTACCTGGTCGTTGAACACAAATGAAGTACGCGAAGTTGCAGCTATGGCGAACTATAATCTAAACAATACCCAAAGTCTAAACGACGCCCTAAGGGCTGTATATATGGAGGAAGAGGGGGCGATTTCGTGGCCCCTTGGAGGAGGGGTCCGAAACCAACCCTAATTCTGTTTCCCCACACATACGAACTCTAAAACCAGCCTATACTGAAGTATTTCAAAATTACATGGTCCTGGCCCAAAAATAAGGTGGCGAAGCACCTATATTAGTCTATGGACGAATTTTATGAAAGGGCATCTTGAATGTTTCATTCATGTCCTTGTACGTCATCATGGTGGCTCGAAAGTGCTGAAATCTCCACCAGAAACTCCGTTCCTGTTCCCCTTGCACATGCCCTCATCTCCATGCTTGATCATGCTCCAATGTTCATCCTTCTTGTCCATGCTTGGCCCTTCATTTATAAGCAAAACAAATGTATCCAATTTAGGCAACATCATATTCTCATGCACATTAGAATCATTACCAAGAAACGAAAGTACCTGATAATTCAATTGACGTGCATGAGCTCTAGTAATTGGTCCTGTATATGTATCAGTAGGGGTTGTGGGTGTAACTTTGTTAGTGATGTCCTCATCATTTTGGACGAACTTGGGAAATTATGATGATAATAATTGTTATATTATTGGTGTTATTCATACTATTAATGATGAGAGTGATTATGCTTATGATATACCAAGACCCAAGCTTGGGGATGCTATGTTTGATGAGAATGACATGTTTGAGAATTTATTTGCTGCAATTAATATTTGTCCCAAGCTTGGGGATGCTATTCTTAATGAAGATGATCTTTTCAGCCCCCCTACTTTGAATGATAAAATTTCTTATGATGATTGCATGTCTCCTATTTATGATGATTGCAATAATGATAAAAGTGGATTTGGAGAGGTCATGACTTAGTAATGATTCCACTATTTTGGAAGAGGTTCCAATTGATTATGACGAGAACCAAATTGCTACTTATGATGATTATTTTGATGATACTTATGTTATAAAAAGTAGTGATTGTTATTGGCATAATTTTGATTATCCTTTTACTAAAGATTACTCTTTTAATGTGGAAACAATTTATAGTTTTCGAGTTTCATATGATGCTCCCACTATTCCGAAATAGAAGAAATTTGCTCATCTGGAGAGTTGTACAATATCTATGCTTGTGGATCATGAAATGAATGCTCTATGTGATATCTATATTGTTGAATTCATTCATGATGCTACTGAAAATTACTATCAGATAGGAACATATGCTTGTAGGTATTGCAATAATATCAAGTTTCCTCTATGTGTTGAAAGTTCTGCAGTATTGCTTGTTTTGCCTTCCTATGATAGTTGATTCATGTTCCCATAAATTATTTGCTCACAAGATCTCTATGCATAGGAATAGGGTTATACTTAAATGTGCTATTCATAAGAAAAGACAACATGGTTGCGAGCTGAAGCTTGATAATTGACTGTTGAGCGAAGCTTAATCAGGCGCATAATCCATGGATCATAGAATTTTTCGCCAAGGAGATCAATGCCCGAAGCCGGCAATTGCCTGATTAAGAAATCGTGGGTGTTGAAGCGATTCCATTGAGGATATAGAAGACCAATGTCTACATGGTGCCTTCAAGATTAGAAAATGACGAATACCCTTTTATTAGCCACAGAGTATGCCTTAAAATGTGATAGATGGTTCGAGGCAAATACTCGAGGTCCTTTACAAAGAAATGAGTTGGGTAATCAGCATCAAGAGGCAATGGCTTCATCCTCTATGTGTTGGGCTCAGGTTTCTGAAAGATGCTTTCCACCCCTTTCTTGTAGAGTGAACTACCTAATTCATAAAGATCACCAGGAGTTGGCAGGGATGTGATCTCGAGAAGATCTTGAGCTTTGGCTTCATGATGAGTATCCCATGTCATCTACTCAAGGACCCATGTTTTAGGATCCCTGTCGTAGCCTGAGATATGGAGTGTGGAATAGAATTGGAGGAGAAATTCTTCATTCCAGTGTTCCTTGTCTACAACAAAAGGTAGTAGGCCAACATCTATGAAGCACTCAAGGGCCTCTTATAGGCAAGGTAAGCCTTCCATGGCTTCAAAACAGAGGCGCATTTGGGGAAAGATCCGGTCTTGATGGAACAGAATGCATATGTAATATAGTTGCCTTGCAGATGGCTCCAAAATCTGTAATAAGATATGCGAGGCTTCTTGTATGGATTCTTGGCACACTCAAAGAAGGTATTGTAGTCTTCAAACTGAGCACGCTGAAGGAGCACTCATTGGATGCAGCACTATGAAGCCTTGGTAATCTTGGCATAGACTTCTAAATGTGAGGCCTTTGATTGACATGGAACTCATATTGAGGACCATGCACTTCAGGAGGTGTTAGAATTGGCCACCTGACACTCACAAGTTCGCCTTCTCGATTATAAGCCATAGCCATTGTATGTGGAATTGGTGTGGCAGCCGCAGCAGCTTCAGAATCTTATGGCTGACTGGCTTCAATGGTGCCATTGGCTTCAAGCTGCAGATTGGCTTCGTGCATGATGACATCACTAACATCAGTGGCAGTGTTGTCAGTAGTGGGGGTGTCATTGATAGTGTCTTCAAGTGGAACAACTTCCGCGGTGGATTGCACAACAATTTGTTCTTCTCTTTTTTCATCGACAAATACAGCTGGAATGTCTTCAACCTGCTTGGCTTCAAATTTTGTGGTAGTATTTGAAGAGATGGCGTCAGGAAACACTTCACATCCAATGGAGCTAGCAGGTTGCACATCCTATTCAGGGATACTGTACATGGAGGAGGAGGACCCTGGGCCTTTGCTAAGCCAGTAGAACACTGGTGACACCTGAGGGGATGATGTTGTCTTCTCAATGTCTTCGGTTTTTTTTGAAGAGTGTGAAGCAAAGGAGTTGATACTTGATTTGGTGGTTTTTGGTGGATCACTTCATGCAACAGGGAGTTGGGATGCTGCTCGTCCCAGAACTCTTCTTGGACCATTGGCGTCGGAGGATTTCCAATGCTTATGGGTTCATCGAAGGTACATGCAGTGGTACTAGGTTTAGAGTGAGCTGAGGAAGGACTTCATCATCGTCTTGTCTCAGATTATCATCATGACCAATGTCTTCAGCTGTGATAAGGTCAACAGCTGGAATATCGTCAGTGATAGGAACCTTTGTGGGAGCAGGTTCCTGCATGACAACTCTTCTATCTCAATTTGTGGACGTTGATGGAGCAATACAGATTGGCGTCACAGGCAACATCTCCTGAGGAGCAGATGGCGTGTTTGGTGCTTCAGCCCTGCGTGAAGCCTTTGAAGACTTCATCTTTTGCTACTTCTGTGGAGTAGAGGAATCAGAAGCTTCTTGATGTCTTTGTTTCTTGGCTTCGGCCTCAGCTTGCTTGGGTTTCTTCCTCTCAGAGCCAACAACTGGAGCATATGGCCTCTGTCCAACAAAATTTGGAGGGAAGATAATTTTAGGCACATACTGCCTTGAAGCCTCAGTAGCAGGAACGGTTGCATTCTGCTTCTTCTTCGTTAGCTTCGGATCAATGGCAGGTCGGCCAAGCACATTTCTCTTGAATCCCTCAATGTGGGCTTGGACACATTTCTCTGCATAGTACTCAAGACGATCTCATGAGCCTTTTGCTTCTTCACGACGCAGTTGAAATTCGGCCTTCAGATCGGCCATCATGGTCTTGAAGCTTTGAATTTCCTTGGCACTGAGCATGTCAACATGCTTCTTAAAGACTACTTTCTGGTGATCAATCTTGCTCTTCTGCTCATGTACTTGCTGAGCAAAGTCAGATCCATTGCAACAAAACCTTGCAAGGTAACGCTTATTCCAATTGGCAACTAAAGATCATAAAGAGAGAGTGATGGATCATCGAACAATCCATCATTGAGGTTATTCAGAATATCTGCAGTGAACAGAGGCGGGTCCTTGAAGATATGAGCTTCTTGTTGCTTGTTCTTGATCGACAACTTCAAAGCATCATCGTCAAGATTGTCATCACTAGACAGATCTATGATTTCATCATCATCTCAGAATATGTTGGATTGTGGAGGGCCACACCCTTTGGATTTCTTTGTCTTTGGAGAAGTCCTAGACAAATATTCAAAATGCACACTGGATTCGGAGGGGCAATTTTCAGAGGCTTCAGTCTTGAAACTTTTTGTGCAACATCATTCTTGGGGGTTTCTCCCTTTAGCTTTGGAATCATTTGACTTGTGTTGAGGCTTTTGAGAGGCAGGAGGAGCTTCATCTTCGCACTCTTCACCCTGAGCGGCAGCACGACGAGCCTGGATGTATGCTCAATATAGGCTTAAAGACTGTCCCAAGGACTAGCCAAATTTAATTTAGCCTAACGTGTGCCGTCATTTCTTGGTCTAGAAGGACCAGGATTGAAGTTAATTCTATAATATTTCTTGTTTTGAGTGGCATAAGCCTTTATAAACAAGTAATTGGCTTCGAATAGATCATCGTCACGACACTAGTGAATCCACGATTTATCAGGGTCTTCGGGCATTGCAGGCCTCACCAATAGCTTCAATTTTGTCTTTGGAACAATATTTTTGTACAAAATTCCATGACATGGTGGTCGAAATAGCATTGTTTGTAGAGTATTTGGGTGTAACAAAGTGATATTGAAACCACTGCTCTGCCAGTACCAACGAATCCATTGGACACGAGACTTGCCTTCAGTATAAGATTCTTCGAGATCTGACTTATACATCTCATATAGATTTGGTGGCAGATCGAGAGCTGTGTTTGGAAGTCTTTGTCATCCCCCTTTCTATCAGATTTATCACTAGCCATTAGCTTCGTAGAAATGATTAGCTTCGCTCTGCTTGTTAGACAGGAACTAGCTTCAGGAGGGTCAAGGTGACGTCGTAACAAGTTTGGAAATGAATTTAGACTATGAGAACCAAGAAACTCTCCCACGGACATGTACCTATGAAACAATTAGAGATGCGAGGAAGAAGGAAATGTCATATGCATTCTCGGAAGATTTTGAAGATAAAATCAGTTTGAAGATATTGACCTCATAATGCAAAGACATTCACTTATAGAGATGTGTTGGTTCCGGATTTGTACGAATCCGAAAATAAGTACAAGTGAGGAATCATACTAGTTATGAACCATAAGTCAAATTATTTTGCAAATCATGAGATGCGGAAGACTAATGATTCAGATGTGGAAGTGAAAGAGCAAAATTTTGAAGATACTGGAAGTTTGTTGGATCACACAATATTCAGATTTGTACCGCTTAAGAACTAAGGAAGAATAGCAAGACAAAGCGGTGAGGAGGCCGAGCAGTTCAATCTCCCGCACCCTAACTTGGAGGTGAAACACATCTATAGCAGCGGCGGGGCAGAGATATCCGTGGCCGGCGTGAGTACGACGACAGAGAGGTTGCGATAGCAAAGTGTGTACTCTCCGGCAACAATGGAGCTAGCGACGATGCTAGGGTTGCAATGGAGTGAGCGATAGGAGTAGAAGAATTAATGATCGTAGGGGCTAAGTATTTATAAGGAGGAGTACGTCAAGGTGAATTTAATGTGCTACCTCTGGCGGTTCATATTTTTGCGACGCGTGGCATGCATGCGTAGTTTCAACAGTTGTGCCACGACCCCACCACATAGCTGGTTTGGCGGGAGATCATTCCGGCTTCTGCGGGATCCGGCAAAATGGATAATTATAATAGAATATTTTAAATGTTTGTCTCAAAATCTTCGACTAACAAGGACACAGTGAAGACAATCGACACGTGTCAATAGAATGCCCATGAAGATTTGGAGAGAGTAGGAGATATAAGCACAACTGAGGTAAGGGTTCGACCACATTCACTTTGTGCAGAAAAAGAAAACTTGAAGACATAGCTATAAGTGAATGATTTTGAGGATAAAACAGCCGGTCTATTCTCATAATATTATGAGAATAATATTCTCATAACACTCCCGAACTGCATTGGAAAGCTATGCGCACTACTTTCTTCTACTGTTCTGAACCGCAGAGAGGGGCAGTAGCAAACTGCTTCAGGGAGCAGCGTTTCTGGCTAGTTTGATCGATTTCTATTGTTTTATTTGTGTGTGCGCCGATTTATTATGTGATTAAACACGCAATTCTGCGAAAAAATGACGGAAATCGATGGATTTGGCGGATCGGTCTCTGTTCTTCCGCACGGGAAGGAGCTTCACATCGTGCTGGCGGGGTTCATATTCGATTTGTAGCCGTAATCCTAGTGTGTTACTAAGTTCGCGTTCATGTTTGTGTTATTCCGCGACAGATTAATTTGCTAATACGTTTGAAATTTTGGATAATTGGTCGAATTTCTCTCTGTTCTAGCGCAAAAACGGCAAGGTCTCTGTCCTCCCGCTTCCGGATCAAAATTGTTGTGTTTTTGTTCGTGATTTTTCTGTTGATTTTGCAAGTTATGTGTTCTATGACACTAATCTGTATGAATTCTAGCTGATCAAGTTGTTAATTTTGAAGAATTTTAACTGGTTGATGCTTTTTGTGTTGGAGCGGGCGCCACGGGGTTGGTCGTTACTCAAGATGTTTTTTGAGTTTTTGCGCATTATGTAGTTTTTAGAACTGCATTACAGTCTGTGTTTTTCGTCTACGGATCGTGGAAGGGGGGGGGACTAGGTAAGAGCGGGTCGTTAGTTTAATTAGTTTTTTCCTTGGTCAAGCACGGTGAACTGCAGTAATATGCAATGCGAGCTGCACCTTGTCATGTTACCGCACTGCTTTATTTGTCGTTTTACTTTTTTTCGGTTGTCTCTATATATATATATATATATATATATATATATATATATATATATATATATATATATATATATGGCTGGATCAATTGCCTCCCCTCCCACCTTATCCCTGGCAGCTCCCCTCCTACCTTATCCTTGGCGTCGAACATTGCCTCCTCTTTTGCCACCCCTCCTTGATTCGTCTTCTTCCCAACCAGACCCTACGTCTGGCAATGGATTGCGCATGCGGCTGCCTGGCAAGGATGGAGCCCATGCTGGAGACCTGCGTTTTTTTGAAGGGTTGGATCTGAACCAGAGGCAGCGGCACATCGCGCTCTGTTCCCTGCTTTATTCTCCAGTTATTGGATTTCGGGCTCCATTCGTCCATCAGATGACTGACGATGATGTCAATGATTCATGGGTATGTATTTTCTCGCATAGTCTTTTCATGTGTTGTGTGTAGTTAACACTATCTGAATATTTGTAGTAGTATTAGTTTCTGAAGAAACATTTTTCACTAAGTATAAGTGAACTGCTTTCACATAGAGTTTAATTATGAATATTGTAGGAGCAGCAGCAATTTGGTCTAGTCAATATTATTATCTGATGACATCAATATTTATTATGAAGATTGTAGCAGCAATTTAGTTTCTGAAGATTGTACCTTATTCTTATTTGTTCTTATTTTTTGTTCTTGTTCATTTCGTTGCAGAAATTCCCTTTTGGTCTAGTCAGGGTAACAGAAAGTTGTGTTAATTTGGTCTTGGTTAGCAAGAATGGATATCATAATGTTGATGTTATGTATTCTGTTGGCTCTGATGATTGTTTGGTTCTCAAAGATGGCTGGAAGGAATTGGTGGAGGAAGCTGGTCTTCAGGCTGGGGATGTTGTCATGGATATGTTTTATAGGCATGCAAAGTGTTTGGAAATCAAGTTAAATTTGCTTTAGATCGGTCTTGCTTGAGTAGCAGCAGCATGAAACAATTTGTTGTAATAATTTGACATTTTTGTGTGGCTTCTAGTTTATTTTCTAGAAGAAATCTGAGTACAAGTGAACTGCTTTTCACAGATAGTTTTTTATGTGCATCCTATTAGCGGCAGCAGTTGAAGCAATATATAGACTGGAAACACCCACCGAGCTTTCTTTTTTTTCTGTAACCCACATATGGAACTACAGTGCTTAATAAAAGAGGACTGCATCAACCATTATAGTAGTAGCAGTTTTGTGAAGAAAACTCTATGTGAATTGCTTTCATAGAGAGTTTTTTATGTGTATCCTAGTAGCAGCAGCAGTTGAAGCAATATACAGACTGAAAACACCCACTGAGAACTGCAAATTGTTGATAGATACAAACCAAGGTTCTGTGCTCATAATAAGCAAAGTACATCATCAAGCAAACTAAAGCAACATAAGCAAACATTGTGCCAAAGCAAATTACAACGAAAGCAAACTAATCGACATAAGCAGAAGGAAACAAGCTGAGAAATTGTGACAGGAACCCTTGGCTATCAGCATCTGGCCTGCTTCATCAGTTCCACTTGGGCCAGGTGGAGCTGGAAGGTGATCCCCCTGCTCCCCATCCCCCAGGATGACCTCGGGCGCTTCCTTGTCTTCTCTTTTATAGAGCGGGTGAGGCCATTCTGCATTGTGGTGATGTGGTTCCATATCTCGAACGCAGTGTAGGCGTCCTTGGCAGCATACTCAATGTGCCTCCTGCTGAGAATCCAAGTCCACTGGCGGTGCTCTTGGTCTGTCATCTTTCTCTTCATGTCTGCGTAGTAGTCGTCGATGATGATGGCAGATACATCGCCAAGTGAGTCCAGTGTCTTCGTTGCTTCAGGCACCCTCCAGTTCGCCTGAATGTCGGCGAAGTTGGGGATGTACAGGTTGCAGCGTGAAAGCTTCTCCTTGTCTTGGTCGATGCAGAAACCAGCGAACTCGTACCTAAGTGAAGTGAACCACAAGTTATTCTTTTGCGAACTGCATACAGACGACAAATAGAACTGCATACAAATGACATGGAGAGACCCATCGGCCTGCAACTATATTTTACTCAATAGAAAGAATGGCTTACTTTGGGTCGCTGAGGAACTTGTCGAAGGTGATGCATCTCTTGCCCATTGTAGCGCATACTTGGAAAAGCAGCACTAGGTGATATTTGCCGATGGAGAGTTGAATCACGGCGGCGTCCCTCTTGTCAGGGGTGTACTCGAGGTCGATGCCGAGGATCTTCTTGCAGCGCCCCCGGAGAACTTCCTTGTACTCGTCGACGTACCTCGCCATGGCGTCCACGTCGTTGGTGTAGACCATCGTGAGCACGGTCTTTCCGTGCGCCTCGACATCCTCGTAGACCTTGGTGAACGGCATGGCTGGAAAGAGGAGGAACAGGAGGATAAAGCGCAGTGTTGTGTCTTTTGTGAATGATCAGGGTGATGGAGCGCAGAATTTAAAGGGGAGCGGCAACAACATCTGCCGAGAGCACGATCTCGTCCTCCAACCGGCATGGCGATCGTGTTTGTGTTCGTGGGGATCGTGGGCTTCGCGCGTTTTCCAACCGGCCGGATAGAGGAGCGGTCGCGCGCCACTTCGCCTGTGTCGGGCGATCGTGGGCACGTATATTTCGGGCAGTTTGAACAAGCATTCTGAAGTGAGGTTTGTTTGTTCGCAGGCGAACCGCTTCATTGTTTGTAACCGAACTGCATCGTGTTAACCGAGCCGTTTTTTTCTTTTTGTCTATGACCTGTGGGCCGTGCTCGTAGAGGAGGTTATTTTAATTTGTGCCGCTGACTCATGGGCCCAGTCTTTTAGTCATTAAGCTTCTCTTCTTCTCTGTTTCTCGCCGTCCCTTCATTCCTCTCTCCCGCACGAAAATCCCTTCCTCTCGTGGAGGAGAGCGACGACGCCCGCAGCCGCCGTCGTTCACAGGCGCGCCTCCTCCGCCGTCGCCGTCCGCAGTCTCCTCTTCCGGCCGTCACAACATCTCACGGTGAGCCCCATATCTTCCCGTCTGCTCCGTCGATTTCGGCGCTGAAAATCGCCATGGGCGTTCCCGATCGGGTGCTAGGGTTTTTTTTGGAACCACCATCCATTTCTTAACTTCATTTTGTATGCTCGAATCACAATGCCCTATGGATTGAAACTTTTGGTTGTGGTTTTTTGGCCTTCAAAATTTTAGCAATGTGCATCTAGGGTTTTTTTCTCTGTCTGTTTTTAGGTTGCTGTCTAGGGTTTAATTGTTATCCCTTTCTGTTTGCAGATACAACATGTCTTCTCCTACTAGAAGTCCAAGATTTGGAGGGAAATGTAAACGAACTGCTTTTGTAGTTCTATTATAATGCCGCTCCAGCCTGATACTTTTCTTTCTGTTTGTATCTCCGTTAGATAATACAGCTTCTTCCTCCCCAATTGATGCCTCACCAGTCAGCATGGCTCCCCCATCTGGTAGTATATCAAAGTGCACTGCATTTTTTTATACACGGTCAATTGCTTGTTGAATGAAATAGTGCACTGCATCATAGATTCCCTTACCAAGGCCCATTTTCAGACATGTGGCAAACTGATATGAACTGCCTCAAGTTAATTTTTTTAATTTTTTTGGCATGACATTAAGTTTCTTGTTATGTTTAATTGTTAAACATAAACTGCTAAGAGAGCACTGCATTTGTACATTGCTTTGTATTGTTTTTGTCTATCCACATGTGGTTGCCAAATTGATATGAGCTGCATTAAGTTTTAGTTTTTCCCTCTCACTGAACTGCATGAATTTGTTTTGTTTTGTATATCAAAGCGCACTTCATTTTATATGTGGTCAATTGCTTACTGGAAAATTAGTGCACTGCATCATATATCCCTTTACCAAGGTCCATTTCAGACATGCGGCAAATTGATATTCAAGTGACATGAACAGCATTAAGTTTTCTGTTATGTTTTAATTGTTAAACATAAACTGCTGAAGAGAGCATTGCATTTGTACATTGTGTGGCCAAATTGATATGAGCTGCATTAAGTTTAGGTCTCCCTCTCACACACATATTTTCTTATATTTTTCTTACCTACAGTTTTATGTCCTGGTGGGTCCGGGGGTGGTGGTGTTAACTATTTGATTACATGTTATTTCATAGCCGATGTTGTCGGTGGCGGGACATCTGATCAGGGCAGCATTCTACCTGAATTGAGTGAAACCCAGTCGCAATCTGTTGATGGCACAGAACCAGTTACACAGGATTGGATGGTCCCTGATCAGATTGCAGCTGATGTTGAAAGGAAAAGGCAGAAAGCGATTGCGCTCGGTAAGACTTTCGAGAAGGCTCATAAGGCGAAGCAAGTAAAGTTTGATGAGGGTAAGGTGATAAGAAGGAGGATTGCAGATTCAAAGAAGTCTGCTAAGTTTGCCTCCGCAAAGAAACTTGTGAAGAGAAAACTCAACATTGTTGCAGAGGAAGGTTTAAGTTCTCCACGGTGGAGCCTGCGTGTTGATTAATCAAACAGGCCTAATTATGCTGAGGTTGATGTGGATGGGATTCAAGGAAAGCGGACACGCGCGGACGATTACTCGGGTGTTGATTTTGAGCGTCCATCTAAGCTGGCATGGGAAAATGCAGCTGGAGAAGCGCTGGACAATGATTCTGATGAGGAGGATGTTGATGTTAGGAAGGTATACGCTATTTATTTATTTTTACTGTTTTTTAAGTTGTTTCGCATGAGTTGCTGATGTGAACTGCATTTTTTATTCTTTTTTGTAGATTGCTAAAAGCACCAAGAGGAAGAGGTCTGAAGATGATGTTGCACATGAATGGCGTTTTAACAAGACTGTTCGGCTATCCATTCCAAACGTATGCAAAGCTGTTGCCTTGTTGGATGAGTCACACAGAACTTTGGTGCGGCAAGCAGGTTTTGGCATTGTTTTCGACCTGAAAGTAAAGAAGAATGTTTCTCGTGTTCTCATGTGCAAGCTGATGGGAAAGATCGACCCTGATACGATGAGATTGGACTGCGGGTCAAACAAGATTCTGGAAATCAATCGTGAGGCTGGCCATCACATTTTTGATTTCCCTATGGGTTCTCACACTGCTCCCAGGCCTGCTGTCAGCGGCCATGATGATTCGCTGGCTAATCTGAAGGATGAACTTGGTTTCAACTGTTCTCGTAGCATAGATGTGAAGGACCTACTTATTTTACTTCGCACGCTGGCTGCGGACCCTGCGAAGGTTAATAAGACTGTGAAGGTTTTTTCTCATTGTTTTCCAGATCTTGCTTTGCCCCAGCCCTGCAACTCGGTTGTCCAGTGTAGCTGCTATGGTTGAAAACTTGAATTTTGCATCTATGGCTAGCATGGACTTTTGTCAGCTTGTTGTCGACGAGCTGCAGGCCGCTGTGTACAAGTGGAATTCTGAAGGGAGCAAGCAGAACTGCGCTGAGGGTTGCACCATCGTGCCCTTGTTCATGTACCTCGATTCATTGAATCTTCGCACTATATCGGTTATGCATACACGCACGCCACGTGCTGCAATACTGTCCCATGAGCAGTTGAAGAAGATTCACAATGCTGACATTATTGTCAAGGGAAAGATATACCTAGATACTTACAAGTTTGGCAAGCTGCCGGTCAGTGCATAGCCAGCCTTTGTGTTTGTTTTATTCCTTTTTTTCGCAATGCTAAATGTGAACCTCTTATGTACTTATTTGTGAACTGCATCTTTTTTTGTTAATTTGTTCAGTGGAAGGCGGAAGGGGACATTGTGTACAAGCGGACTCCAGTTGCCGAACTGCATGACAGTTTTTGTGAGCCTCTTGCTAGGGGTTCTCCAATTCGACGGGTTCATGGTTTTGCTAGGGCGGCTGCTGGAGGTTTTTCTGGCGAGGCTTCTGCTGACGGCAATAAATTTTTTCAGGTCGATGAGCTTCTCGACAGGGTCATCAATTTAACTTCTGATTTCCCAACATCCGGTTCCAGTATGAGGAATATTGCTGGATTGTTTCCTGAAGGCAAAGGCCCTTCTGAAGAAGAAATCAAGGCCGCTCGTAACTTTGACCGTGGGCAGCTTGAATTCCTTAAGCAGACAGTTATGAATATCATGTCTTCATTCGTTCAGTTTAAGCAGTCTCAGGATGACAAGTGTGCTAGGTATGAGCAGGAAGCTGAGGCAATTGTGAAGGAAATGAACAGGCGGGAACATGTTGTCCGGCCTTCTTTGCCTGACCGCGCAGCTGTGGATGTACGTCTTTTTTTCATATGTGAACAGTTTATTTTTACCCATTTTGTTATTGATTTTTTCTGTGTGTTGTGGCATTGACTATTTGTTTTCGCATCCTTTTGTTCTTTTCGCAGTGTGGAGGATAATCTTCTAATGCTAACGCTTGTCGTGATGATGACCACCACGACCACTATGGTGTTGATTCTGATTTTTTGTTTGATAGGCCATTGTCCCCTGTTGACGAAGCTGCCAAAGACAATCCTCTTGACGAAGGCGTCATCGACAAGGTTTGATTTCTTCCTATTTTTTACAGCGGACTTCATTGTTTAATTTTTTGTAGTGTCCAAAACAAAGAATCATAGTTGCACCAGCAGTGGCAGCGAACTGCAGTTTTAACTTTTTTGTAGTGTGCACCACTAGTGGTAGTGCACTGCAGTTGTTGTTTAGAGAAGAAGCAGCATTTTAGCAGTGAACTGCATGATCTGGTGTTGGCTTTGTTATAGAACTGCATTTTGTATAATAGTTTTATTTATGTTTTTGTTTTTTAGGACGGCGAATCAAACATCGAAATACATGGGAAGGAGGCAGAGGGTGACGCTCACAAGGACGACGAGGCTGACAAGTCTAAAGAGATGGAAGGCGATGCTTCTCTGGTGAGTATAGAGAATTTGCATTTTGTGTTTTATTTTTATTTTTCATGCGAGCTTCATGGTCCGTTTTCTTAGTGAACTGCACTCTCTCTTTGTGTAATGTGTTTTATTTTTAACTCATCAGAACTGCGGATTAAATGTTGAAATCCAAGCGGAGCGCGCCATGGAGGATGATAATATAGAAGGGAGAGAAGGAGAGGAGCCTAATGCGGAGGTTGATAAGGCAGAAGGTAGAGAAGCAGGGGAGTGTTCTGTTGAGGCTGATAAGGCACAAGAGAGAGAAGGAAGGGAGGATATTGTGGATGGTGATAAGCTGATGAGGACATCACTAACAAGGTTACACCCTAAGCTCCAACTGACACATATATAGGACCAATTACTAGAGCTCGCGCACGCCAATTAAATTACCAGGTACTTTCGTTTCTTGGTAATGAATCTAATGTTCATGAGAATATGATGCTGCCTAAATTGGATACATTTGTCTTGCTTACAAATGAAGGGCCTAGCTTGGACAAGAAGGATGAACATTGGAGCAAGATCAAGCATGGAGATGATGGCATGCGCAAGGGGAACAAGAATGGAGTTTCAATTGATGATTTCAGGACTTTGAAGCCACCATAATGAGTGCGAGAAGCCTTGGACGAAATATACAAGATGCCACTTCATAAATTTCATCCAGAGGCTATTATAGGTGCTGCGTCACCTTATTATTGGGCCAGGCCCATGTAATTTCGAAATACTTGAGTATAGGCTGTTTTTAGAGTCCGTATGTGTGGGGAAACAAGAGTTAGGGTTGGTTTTGGACCCCTTAACCAAGGGCCACGAAATTCCCCCCTCTTTCCCCCATATATACAGCTCTTAGTGCGTCGTTTAGACTTTGGGTTTTGTTTAGATTAAAGTTCGCCATAGCTGCAACTTCGCGTACTTCGTTTGTGTTCAACGACCAGACAAAGACGTCACGGAACCCCACTTGATCAATAAAGCTTTCCTCTTAAATTCGCAATATCCATATTGCAATCTCAGTTTCTTGCTTGTTCTTCGTTTGCCTGCAGGAAATAGACCTTCATGGTCAGGTTGATCGTGCTCCGGCGTGGTCAATAACCTCTCGGAGTTGGTTTAGCAATTGCTAAGGCGCGACGTCCTCGCACGTTCGTAGTCGGATTGTCAAAGTCGACTTCCTCCAAAACGATAGCCACCATCTCATCGAAAGACGGGACACCCTCACCTCTATCAAGTGGTATCAAATTTCCAGGTTGCTCGGTGAGATTTTACAGATTTTCGTAGATTAGATCGAGTCTGTTCTTCATACCTACAGTCCACGAAAAAACCAAAAAAAATTAGGGTTAGTTCATCATATCCGAACCAGTCTGAGCCATTGCATAATCTTTTCCGTGTTTGCTTAGTTGAATTTGCGGTTGCATCGTCGTGTCAAGTTGCTGGTCTTAGCGTCTAGTCTTTTAGAGTTTCGAGTTCTGGTCATAAGTTGTCACGCCGCCGCCGCAACATCTTCATCGCTACTGCCACATACCACCACCGATCCGTATCCATATACCACCACCGCTGCCATATTCTACCACCACATATCCACCACCAATCCGAGTTCTTTTCGTTCTAGATTGGCTTTCGAGATCCATCTAATTTCGGTTTCGTGTTTCCTTGCCTGAGTAGGTCTCGAAAAAAAAAGTCTGGAGACCCCCGGGCAGTTTTTAGGCCAAAATTTCGACAGGTGAAAATATTTTTTCCCTATCCTATTTTTGGGCTTTTCTGAGTCTTTTGAGACACGTGCCACCATACTGTTTTTTTACCACACTTTTTCGTCGTCGCTGCCCTGATTCCGAAAAAAAATCGCCAAAAAAATTTCGTGCCTATCATCTTAGTTTGACTTGGGAAGTGTTTTGAGACACTCGCCATTATAGTGATTTTCGGCAAAAAAAAAACAGCGAAAAAAAGAGCAAAAAAAAAAGGCGATTTTTTTTTTCAGAGTGTGCTTTCCCCTTTATTACGTGCAGCGCCGTGATTTTGTTATTGTTCTAGGCTCGCGTCTCTAGTACGGTCTAGCCTAGGACCAGCACAGTACCGTCGTTGAGCATTTATTCAACTTTGCATCTCTGAATTGATTATTGCTGACCCCTTTTGCTGCCATCATATAAGCCTTCCCAGCTCCACATACATCTACGTCGTGCGTTTGACTCTCCCTGGTAATCGCTTTATCCATGCTTTGAGAGTTTTGACTACCAAAGTTGCCGATCACCACCTGCTGCTGGGTAAGAACTGGTAAGAATTTGAGATTTGCTTGACGGATTTGTGATGCCCGACCACCACCATTTTCCAGTAGTCTGTAGGATCATATTCTTGTAAGTTTCTATTGCTGCTAACCATGCCAGGATCACAAGTCGATGAGACTGACTGGGAGAACTTGACGAACAAAGAGCTTCATGATAAATTTCAGCAAATGATGAGTGTACAAGTGCAAGATGTGCTAAACAGATTTGACGAGGCCATGGAGAAGATAGATGGCATGGAGAAGACGTTTGAAACAAAGCTCGATAACAAGTTTGCTGAATTGCTTTCGCATTTTCCACCACCACCGGCTGCTGCAGCTGTCCCACCTCTACAACAACAACAACAACAACAACATCGCCTTCCAAATCAAGTGGGACGAGCACAACGCGTTCCCCTTGAGCCTGGTCAAGCTTCTGGTGCTGCTGTTGATGTTTCTGTAGCTCTTGCTGCTACTGCAGAGGTGGAGGACCATTACGAGGATGAGGTTGACCAAAATCAGAACTACGTGCAACAACCAACACCACCACCACCAGGTCGTCCTCATGCATATCATTGCAACAGTAGGGCTGCACTACCACCTGAGGTACATGACCATCTTCCTAAACTGAAATTGAATATTCCACCATTTGAGGGTGGATATGTTCCTGATATATATCTTACTTGGGAGTTAGAAACTGAACAACGTTTTACATGTTTACATTATCTCGAGGAGAGACGTGTTCCTGCTGCTGTTTGTGCTTTCACTAGTTTTGCATGTGTTTGGTGGTCTGAACATTGTAGATTGTATCCTATTCCAGCTACTTGGGCTGCTTTGAAAACTGCTATGCGTACTCGTTGGGTTCCACCATATTATCAACGTGAATTACTTCAAAAATTGCAGCGTTTAAGACAAGGAAAAAATTCTGTAGAAGAATATTATCAGCAATTACAAACTAGCCTTATTAGATGTGGTATTGTTGAGGAGAATGAAGCTATGCTTGCACGTTTTATGGGTGGATTAAATAGAGAGATTCAGACCATTCTAGAGTATAAGGATTATAATAATATCACTCGTTTATTCCATCTTGCTTGTAAAGCTGAACGTGAAGTGCAGGATCGACAAGCATTGGCACAGACTAACTTTTCTGCAGGTCGGCCTTCATCATGGACACCGCGTGCATCCTCTACTTCCACACATTCTACTGCACCGACACCTCCATCAGCTGTTACCTCTAGCCGTGATACACGGAAGCAGGCACAACTACCATTATCTACCAAGAGCACAACTATTGGGCCTGCACAGAGTTCTTCTTCCATGGCATCAACAGGGCACACCAGTGATATTATTTGTCGTCGTTGTAAGGGAAGAGGACATTTTGCGAGAGATTGCAAATCTCAGCGTGTGATGATTGCTACTGAGGATGGTGGATATGAATCCGCTAGTGACTATGATGAGGAGACGTTGGCTCTTATTACACGTGAAGAACACGGTGGAGACGATTCTGATCATGAGACGCAATACATGGCTCCTGAAGATGCTGACAGGTATGAATGTTTAGTTGCTCAACGTGTTTTGAGTGTGCAGGTTACACAAGCTGAGCAAAATCAGAGGCATAATTTGTTCCATACAAAGGGAGTCGTGAAGGAACGTTATGTTCGCGTGATCATAGATGGAGGGAGTTGCAACAACTTGGCTAGCATGGAGATGGTGGAGAAGCTATCTCTCACCACAAGACCACATCCACATCCTTACTACATCCAATGGTTCAACAACAGCGACAAGGTTAAGGTAACACGTACTGTTCGTGTGCATTTTAGTATCTCTACATATGTTGATTATGTTGATTGTGATGTGGTACCTATGCAAGCATTTTCCTTATTACTTGGTAGACCATGGCAATTTGATAAAAAATTCGTACACCATGGTAGAAACAATCAGTATACTCTTGTTCATAAGGATAAAAATATTACTTTGCATCCTATGACTCCTGATTCCATTTTGAAAGATGATATTAATAGAGCTAATAAAGCAAAACAGGAGAAAAATAAGAGTGAAAAACAGATTGTGGCAAAAGAATTTGAGCAACAAATGAAGCCTAATAATAAACCATCTACTGTTGCTTCTGAAATTAAATTGAAAAATGCATGGTTATTTGCCACCAAATCTGATATTGATGAGCTAGATTTTAGCAAATCTGTTTGCTATGCTTTTGTATGCAAAGAGGCATTATTTTCATTCGAGGACGTGCCTTCCTCTTTGCCTCCTGCTGTCACTAACATTTTGCAGGAGTTTGCCGACGTCTTTCCACAAGACGTGCCACCGGGATTACCACCTATTCGAGGGATTGAGCATCAAATTGACTTAATTCCCGGTGCATCGCTACCCAACCGCGCACCATACTGTACCAATCCAGAAGAGACGAAGGAGATTATGCGTCAAGTACAGGAGCTACTCGACAAAGGTTATATACGTGAATACCTTAGTCCTTGTGCTGTTCCTATTATTCTAGTGCCAAAAAAGGATGGTACATCGCGTATGTGTGTTGATTGTAGAGGCATTAATAATATTACTATTCGTTATCACATCCTATTCCTAGGCTAGATGATATGCTTGATGAATTGAGTGGATCTACAATATTCTCCAAAGTTGATTTGCGTAGTGGATACCATCAAATTCGTATGAAATTGGGAGATGGATGGAAAACAACATTTAAAACTAAGTTTGGATTATATGAGTGGTTAGTCATGCCTTTTGGGTTAACTAATGCACCTAGTACTTTCATGAGATTAATGAATGAAGTTTTACGTGCTTTCATTGGACGATTTGTGGTAGTTTACTTTAATGATATATTGATTTTTAGCAAATCTTTGCAGGAACATTTGGAACATTTACGTGTTGTTTTTATTGCTCTACGTGATGCACGTTTGTTTGGTAACCTTGGAAAGTGCACCTTTTGCACCGACCGAGTATCTTTTCTTGGCTATGTTGTTACTCCATAGGTAATTGAGGTTGATAAAGCCAAGATTGAAGCTATTGAGAGTTGGCCGCAGCCCAAAACGGTCACACACATGAGGAGTTTCCTTGGCCTCGCTGGATTCTATCAGCGTTTTGTGAGAGATTTCAGCACCATTGCTGCACCTCTCAATGAGCTTACGAAGAAGGATGTGCCTTTTGTTTGGGGTACTGCACAAGAAGAAGCATTCACGGTATTGAAAGATAAGTTGACACATGCTCCTTTACTCCAACTTCCTGATTTTGATAAGACTTTTGAGCTTGAATGTGATGCTAGTGGAATTGGGTTAGGAGGTGTGTTATTGATCGTCCACCTCCACAGGAGTATGATGAATGCCTTGTTGATTTAAATGCACCATGTGATGAGCTACCCAATACTTTGATCACACCAACTATTTTAGAAGACTATGTTCATGATTTGACTTCGCCATGTGATCAAACGAATGCAATAACAACTATTTTGAGTGCACCCATTGAATTATCTGTTGATGCAAAAGAACCATGCGAATCAGGGAATAACTTCGATTTGGATCACATACGTTTGAAAGCAATTGTGCCAATGTTTAATCATTTTGAGATGACCTCCAATCTTGGTGATGTTTCTGTGTCAGATAACTTGTTGCATCTTTGCTTATTTAAGCACGGTGTAGCATGTAATTTTGAAAGAATTAAAATTTATTCACCAATGTTGTGATGGTTTAATGATAAGCATTGTCACTCTTTTGATATCAATAATAGCTTTACTTATATGTGCAAACCGAGTTGCAATATTTTCATGCCTTTGACTTCTTGGGATAATATATTGGCTTTATATTTCATGACTTTTGAAGGGTGCTCTTGTATAACTGTGTCACATGTGCCACAACTAAGATCAATAAAAATGGATGACATATACATATACAACATGTACACCTTGTCGCTTTTGTTAGCCACATTACAGACTAAGCAACGCCGAGGACGACTTTGGTTTCAAGAAGGGGAGGATGATAAGCACATGGCTACCATAGTTACACCCGCAACCCCTGCTACTATACCAATTGAACTACTTACTAGAGTGCATGCACACCAGTTAAATTATCATGTAGTTTTGTTTCTTTGTAATGTTTCTAATGTTCATGAGAATATGATGCTGCCTAACTTAGATACATTTGTGTTGCTTACAATTGAAGGGCCTAGTGATACGCCCAGTCCTAGCTCCGGTCGTGTTGATGTTGTAGTTGTTCGAGGATTTAAATGCATGCATGTTGGTTCGGCAAATGATGCTTATCATATGTTTAATATGGACCAAGGGAAGCATGCATATGCTAGCACATGCACGTACAAGGTCAAAGCATTGGCTGGTTTAGTGCTAAATACACCAGGGCCAGGTCTAGTTTGGAGCTTTAATAAAATAAGAGATACAACTGATTTGTTTGAGTTGCCGAGGCCACAGGAAGTAAATCTTGATTCAGTTTGGACACCTATTGATGATTTTACGTGGGACTCTAATTGGAGAGATAGAGGTGCAACTCGCTGATTTAAAAGGAAAGAAGTGCATACAAGATTCTTATTTATATTCATGTCATGCAAAGAGAAGTACGACCATCCATTGTCTAGAGATAGAGTTGCATGGAGCTGCCTTTCCTTGAAGACCGTCGGTTGGGGGCCACCAGCAGATTGCATGAGAAGTGCATCCCATAGCTAGTTATTTTTGGAATATCTTAGTTGGTTGATAATTTTAGGAGAGTCCCGTTTATTTTCTTTCTTGTATCATACTCGTGTTGGGTCGGCTATATTGATATAAATAGCCATAGTAAGGTTTTTGTAAGGGAGGTTATTTTTTTGAGATGAATTAGACACCGCGTGTGTTTCGACCGACGGCCATTATCGAGTTTAGAGAAACCTTGTCAAAATCTCTACTGGCGTGTGAGTTCCTGCGATGCGACGCATAGCAGATTACAAGATGAGCCTATACGGTTCGTCCATGTTATTCCTTCAGATCGAGGGGTTGGCGTGTTGTTTTTGCGGTGTTTGTGATTATTTTCATAAACCCGCGACTAGTTCTTGCTACGATGGAGTTTTGTGTCATGAAAGATCGGGCCAACAACGAATCGACCCTTGCCTCGTGGTTCGCACCACATCACCTAGCATGGACAAGAAGGATGAACATTTGAGCATGATCAAGCATGGAGATGAAGGCGTGTGCGAAGAGAACAAGAACGGATGTGCTAGTGGAGATTTCCGCACTTTGAAGCCACCATGATGACAACAAGAATATGGACGGAATATACAAGATGACCTTTCGTAAATTTCGTCCATAACTTATTATTGGTGCTGCGCCACCTTATTTTTGGGCCAGGCCCATGTAATTTTGAAATACGACTTCATATGCTGTTTTTAGAGTCCATATTATAGGGGAAACGACTCAGGAGGTGTTTTAGTCCCACATTGCCAAGGGTGGACAAAATCCCCTCTCTTTTCCCCTATAAATATAGCCCTTAAGGCTTCCATTAAACTTGGGATTTGTTTAGTTAAAAGTTAGCCATTGCAACTTCGTGTACTTCGTTTGTGTCCAACGACAAGACCATGACCGCTTTTGGATCCCCACCTTTATCAATACTTCATCTATATTTGCAATATTCAGATTGCTTTATCATATTCTTGCTTGTTCTTCGACTGCATGCAGGAATAGACCTTTGTGGTCAGGCTGATCGTGCTTCTGGCATCGTCGGTAACCCTAGGATATTGGTTTAGCGATTGCTAAGGCGCAAGGTCGTGCATGTTTGTAGTCGGATTGTCAAAGTCATATTCATCAAATCGTTAGCTATCAACTCATTAAAAGATCGGGGCCCTCACCTCTATCATATGTTATCCAAGAATAACTACTACCACACGCAGGGCCCGAAACCCATGGACCCACTCGCTTATTAACAACCTTGTTCTCTGTCCAGGAGTTGCAACTAGTTTCGGTGTTTGTAGGTTGTGTTAATAGTCTACCAAGTGGCACCCGGTAGAAGTGGGCTTGGGACAGACTAGGAAACGTGGCCCGGTATACCAAGTGGCACTCGGATGGTGGACTTGGGAACCCTGCACACATCATTTGGGGCCATGATGGCAACTTCGGTCGGACTTCCCTTATGGGTTCAGCCTCAGATAGGCGATAAACCTAGACTAGAGTCTTGCGTGGTTAGTCAGGTTAGTGCGCCACGTGGCAGTGCCACACCAGCCGCGGCAGTGCTATCAAGAACGCTGCCTTGGCATGGATTTTGGGGCATTTCATATCATATTTTCGTTTAGATATAACTTGAGATCCATAAATCAAAATTCATCGATTCTTCTTCATGTGTACTCGTAGTGGCGAAGAGAATAATGTATAAACATCACATTTTTGAACTATCTAAATTTGAATTTGCTCAAATCTGAATTTAACCTTCTAGAGGTCATATCTTTCAACCCGTTGATTCAAATTAGTTGATTCTTTCTACATTGTGATCCTACTAGAATGTAGATAATATATACATACTGATATGTTCTATTATTTAAGTTTTATTTGAATTATTTGTTGTTGGCTTTATTGTGGTGTTATGTGAGTACGGTTTATTTATCGATGCCTTCGTTAATCCTATATATTGTCCGGAGTGCAAAACGGATCAGGATTAATCGTTAGAGTACTTCAACACCTTTAAATACAAGTTTGCACTTCTGATTTTTCTCATCCTATATTCTGCTATGCATGTGCGGTTTTATGCTATCATATGTGCCTTGTTTGATCTATATGTTCTCTGTTGTCATATTTGATTATTGATTATAGTATGTGACATTGTGATTAGCTTGCCATGGTAGACGTGGGTTTGTGTTGAGTGTTTCATGAAGTGGTGAGTGTTTATGACTGTAGGCTCGGGACTTTTTACTAGGTGAATGGGTCACTAGTAGAATGCTCTATTATCTCGACAGAATGCGCCACTATCAGAGCGCACTTGAGGCGAGGTATAGTTTTCAGAAATTAAATCAGGTGAATGCGTCCTTGGCAGAGTGTTCTATTATTGCTAGAGAATGCGCCACTCATAGAGCGCACTTGAGAGACTTATGAATTCTTGTCATGTTTACTTTGCATCTTTAGGGTTATCATAGGCGAATAAATTAGAGGCGGTTGTAAGTTCAGCTAGTGGAGGTAGATGAAGACATTCTTCTACAAGCCAATTTGAGTGTTCTGTTTGTCATACATTGCTTTGTGGATGTAGGTTTGCTATATCATTATGTGTGATTTGCCAATACATTCAATGTACCGGCCCTTGCGGCTGCAACTTGTTATGTTGCAGGATTTTCAGATGATCAATGAGTTATAGTAGGGTTGCGAGTCTCCACTCAGCATTTTCCCGAGTGGGAATTGATGGGACTCGTCATTTATTATGCTACATTTCCGCTGTTATTATTGAATAAAGTTAGCAATGTGCTACGAGATTGTAATACATTACAAATTCTGGATCATACATGGTAGTAAATGATGAACTTGTTACTTTGATATTCACAACAATCATAATATTATTTTGTTTTGGTGTGTATATATTGCTCTATTTCAATGTGTGTACTCTATTTCAATGTGCGTACTCTGTTTTCTGTTCTTATATATTATTTTGTTTTTGTGTGTGTCTGTTCTTA
>LR738712.1:377212993-377382009 GCA_902687465.1 Secale cereale
ATATAATCATGTATATATATATATATGCAAGCAAATAAAAATTAGATACAAATTAGTATATGAAAGCAAATAAAAATGGAATTCATAATATATATTAGTTATTCATTTGTTCCTCACAGAGTATATATAATATCATCACATATATGTGATGATACTTAACTACTATGTACAATGCATAGAATTGAAAATGAGCAATACTAAAACTAATAATCCCTCCTTAGGGGGAAATATTTCGACAGCTCCTCGCCAGCAGCTCCCTAGTACGCGGTGGCTTCTCGGCGCGGAGATGGTACTCCTCCCCCGCCGCCTTGCAGTGCTTGACGTGTTGATGTACCTCTTGATGGCGGACGCACGCGAATGATTTTTCCATTTCATTTGGCACCCACCCGAGCTCCTCGCCGGTAGCATGCGGGAGCTTATCAGTCCACCTCCACGCAGCGATGAGGCGCCTAGTGATGGTAATATGCCCTAGAGGCAATAATAAAGTTGTTATTATTATATTCCCTTATTCATGATAAAGGTTTGTTATTCATGCTACAATTGTATTGACCGGAAACTTAAATACATGTGTGAATATATAAATAAATACCTTGTCCCTTATGAGCCTCTACTAGAATAGCTCGTCGATGAAAGATGGTTACGGTTTCCTAACCATTAACATGAGTTTTCAGTTGATAACGGGATCACACCGTTAGGAGAATCATGTGATGGACAAGACGTGAACATTAGCATAGCATATGATCGTTTAGTTTATTGCTACTGCTTTCTCAATGTCAAATACATGTTTCTTAGACCATGAGATCATGCAACTCCCGGATACCGTTGGGATAATTGTGTGCTATCAAATGTCACAACATAACTGGATGATCATAAAGATGCTCTACAGGTATTTCCGAAGGTGTCCGTTGGGTTGGTATGGATCAAGACTCGGATTTGTCACTCTGTGTGATGGAGAGGTATCTCTAGGCCCTCTCGGTAATACAACATCACAACAATCTTGCAAGCAAAGTGACTAAGGAGTTAGTTGCAAGATGATGTATTACATAATGAGTAAAGAAACTTGCCGGTGACGTGATTGAAATAGGCATGGAGATACCTATGATCGAATCTCGGGCAAGTAACAGACCGACAGACAAAGGGAACTATGTATATTATCATAAAGTTTTGACCGATAAAGATCTCCGTAGAATATGTAGGAACCAATATGGGCATCCAGGTCCCACTATTGGTCAGATTTTTTGCAGGATAACTTCTATCTAAATGGCAACAACCATATATCATCAAAGAGGTTTATCGTTCTGGATCTATCAAAATAAATAATGTCGGAGGTACTAACCCGAAGGTGGTCAATGGTCAAAGAATTAAAAATTGTATCTTAGGTACGCTTATTAATGTTGAAATCAATATTATCCAAACTATGACACTGGAGGAAACCTTCCGGAACACTCCAAAATCGTGAATAAAAGGAGGTACATGATACGGTAAGTAAACGGACTCCGAAAATTCCGCAAAAATATTTTCTGTCAGTTTTGGAATATTACAAAAAATAGGAAAATAAGAAACAACCAGGAAGGCAAACCTGGTGGGCACAAGACACCAGGGCACGCCTGGCTTGCCAGGCACACCCAGGTGGGTTGTGCCCACCTCGGGTACCTTCCAGACTCTGTTTTTCTTCCAGTTGCTTGTTTCCCAAGATAAAAAATCTTTATATATCCCCTGACTCTATTGACCACTGTATCACGGAGAAATCCTTTTTTGTTCTTTCTCGTTGCTTTCTGACAGATCTAGATCACCATGGCCGCTATGATCTCCTCTAAGGACAAGTTCTTCAAGAGGGTAATCAACCCTCACTTGTCGGAGGTGATGAAGAACCCTCAATCCATTGAGGATGAGGGGGTGCTCCATATATGAGATGTTCAAGGTCCCAAGGGGAAGGGAACCGTGGAGGCCAGGCTTGAAGCCATGTAGCAGGAGGTCTTCAAGTGCAAGGGGATGGTGGATCCCGGACTCAACGCCAACAACCTCATGATTACGAACTTCCCTCGTGATCACAAGGTGCATGGTCAATCTATGAAGGATGTCACCTTCACCCTTAACGAGCAATCAACTTCCTACAAACCTAGATCTACGACCTCCAAAATCAAGTCTTTGAATATGAGGCAAGATTTAAAGGTATGAGTTTGGCTGTTAGTTGCATGACTCGTGAGACCCAGGCTTCTGCTGCCATGGAAGCCGGAGGATAAACCTGCTACCTCATCACCACCACGACCATCACCTTCTTCACCACCAAAGGAGACTTGAGTATCGGGTATAGGCACTCCCCTTGGTTTGTGCCAAGCTTGCGGGAGGAGCCCCCGTATCGTATCACACCACCTCTTTTGCCTTTATTTATCTTAGCTCGATCCTTAGTTTTCTTTTGATTTTGGTGAATACAAGTTTAGTTTGATATTTCTTCAAGAGTTTGCTTAGTGGTCGATCTATGTATCCGTGTGCGAGATATATAATAAAGCTTAGTTCTAGTTTTGCTTTCTTGACTTTCATGTTCCAATCAAAATAAAGGAAAATAAATGAAACATATCATATGCTAATCTTATGTTAATTAATGACATCACATAAGGAAAAATACAAGTAGTTAAATTTATTGGAGGTTGACAAATATAGCATTGGTCAATGATGCAATTCATGAAAGAATTAATAAGGGACGAGAAGATTCACATGCAAATACACTATCTTGGACATCTTTTATGACTATGATCCCCCCACCAAAGTATTATATGCCAACATTGTTGACGTTGGACAAGGAAGGTAACGTAATGACTTATGTTTGTTCATATTCAAGTTGAAGTTATATTTTCATAGATCCTTTAACATGTGGTGCTTGCTCGATACCTTTTCTAGCCAAAAAACCCGCGCTAAGTAGAGATACTACTTGTTCATCGAAAAACCCTTAAACCCATTATATTTTCGAGAGTCCACCATACCTACCTATGGATTGAGTAAGATCCTTCAAGTAAGTTGTCATCGGTGCATAAGGCAATACAAATTTCTTTTAAATATGTTGGATTATTTAGTGTAAGAGAAAATTGAGCGTCGTACGAACGTGTGATGGCAAAATAATAAAAGGGACAGACTGCACAATCATTGTTAAGGAAATTGGGAACTGGTAGCTGCTCGGTCGGCTTGGGAGTAGCGATTAATCGGTGAATCAGTCTATTAACTGAATTAATTGGTCAACCATTAATCAGTAGATTAAATAGGAATCTGCCAACATATATTTATTTTTTTAGGTATTATACCATACTCTCAACTATGTAATATACCCAATATGTCACGATTTGGTCGAACTCTAACTCATGAGGGGCGAGAGGGGGATGGGAGGGGTTACAGGCCAAAAATGTGGGCTTCGTTTACCCCAAAGTAAATGGGTCATCAACGATTAATCAGCCTAAGAACCTATTAATCGGTCTCATGGGCAAGTTAATCGGCCTAAGAAGTTAACATGATGAATAGGTGCTATTCGATTTGGCCACCCTATGAGTAGCGATTAACTGGTACTTTAACTGATTAATCAGATGAATTCTTGAACCATGTGCATAATAAATGTTGCTATCACAAGGGGCAATATAATGTGACCGTCTTTTGTGTTGGGGAACGTAGTATTTAAAAAATTTCTACGATCACGCAAGATCTATCTACCAGATGCATAGCAACGAGAGGGGAGAGTGAGTCTACGTACCCTCGTAGACCGAAAGCGGAAGCGTTAGAACAACGCGGTTGCTGTAGTCGTACGTCTTCACGGCCCGACCGATCAAGCACCGAAACTACGGCACCTCCGAGTTCTAGCACACATTCAGCTCGATGACGTCCCTCGAACTCCGATCCAGCCGAGTGTCGAGGGAGAGTTTCGTCAGCACGACGGCGTGGTGACGATCTTGATGTTCTACCGTCGCAGGGCTTCGCCTAAGCACCGCTACAATATTTATCGAGGAGAACTATGGTGGAGGGGGGCACCGCACACGGCTAAGAGATCAAGAGATCAATTGTTGTGTCTAGAGGTGCCCCCCTGCCCCCGTATATAAAGGAGGGAGGGAGAGGCCGGCCCTAGAGGGGGCGCACCAAGTGTGGGGAGTCCTACTAGGACTCCCAAGTCCTAGTAGGATTACCCTTTCCTTTCCAGAGTAGGAGAGAAGGAAAGAGGGGGAGAGGGAGAAGGAAAAGGGGGCTGCACCCCTTGTCCAATTCGGACCAGAAGGGGGGTGCACGCCTCCTTCCTTTTGGCCTCTCTCCTCTATTCCCGTAACTCCTCGGTACTCCGAAAATACCCGAATCACTCGGAACCTTTCCGATGTCCGAATATAGTCGTCCAATATATCGATTTTTGTGTCTCGACCATTTTGAGACTCCTCGTCATGTCCCCGATCTTATCCGGGACTCCGAACTCCTTCGGTACATCAAAACTCATAAACTCATAATAAAACTATCATCGAAACCTTAAGCGTGCGGACCCTACGGGTTCGAGAACTATGTAGACATGACCGAGACACGTCTCCGGTCAATAACCAATAGCGGAACCTGGATGCTCATATTGGCTCCCACATATTCTACGAAGATCTTTATCGGTCAAACCGCATAACAACATACATTGTTCCCTTTGGCATCGGTATGTTACATGCCCGAGATTCGATCGTCGGTATCTCAATACCTAGTTCAATCTCGTTACCAACAAGTCTCTTTACTCGTTCCGTAATACATCATCCCGCAACTAACTCATTAGCTGCAATGCTTGCAAGGCTTATAGTGATGTGCATTACCGAGTGGGCCCAGAGATACCTCTCCGACAATCGGAGTGACAAATCCTAATCTCGAAATACGCCAACCCAACAAGTACCTTCGGAGACACCTGTAGAGTACCTTTATAATCACCCAGTTACGTTGTGACGTTTGGTAGCACACAAAGTGTTCCTCCGGTATTCGGGAGTTGCATAATCTCATAGTCATAGGAACATGTATAAGTCATGAAGAAAGCAATAGCAGTAAAACTTAAATGATCATAGTGCTAAGCTAACGGATGGGTCTTGTCCATCAGATCATTCTCCTAATGATGTGATCCCGTTGATCAAATGACAACTCATGTCTGTGGCTAGGAAACATAACCATCTTTGATCAATGAGCTAGTCTAGTAGAGGCATACTAGGGACACTCTGTTTTGTCTATGTATTCACACATGTATTAAGTTTCCGGTTAATACAATTCTAGCATGAATAATAAACATTTATCATGATATAAGGAAATAAATAATAACTTTATTATTGCCTCTAGGGCATATTTCCTTCAGTCTCCCACTTGCACTAGAGTCAATAATCTAGTTCACATCGCCATGTGATTTAACACCGATAGTTCACATCGTCATGTGATTAACACCCAAAGGGTTTACTAGAGTCAATAATCTAGTTCACATCGCTATGTGATTAACACCCAAAGAGTACTAAGGTGTGATCATGTTTTGCTTCGTGAGAGAAGTTTAGTCAACGGGTCTATCACATTCAGATCCGTATGTATTTCGCAAATGTCTATGTGTCTACAATGCTCTGCATGGAGCTACTCTAGCTAATTGCTCCCACTTTCAATACGCATCCAGATTGATACTTAGAGTCAGCTGGATTTAGTGTCAAAGCTCGCATCGGCGTAACCCTTTACGACGAACTCTTTATCACCTCCATAATCGAGAAACATTTCCTTAGTCATCCAGTTACTAAGGATAATTTTGACCGCTGTACAGTGATCTACTCCTGGATCACTATTGTACCCTCTTGACAAACTCATGGCAAGGTACACAACATGTTTGTTACACAGTATGGCATACTTTATAGAACCTATGGCTGAGGCATAGGGAATGACTTTCATTCTCTCTATATTTTTCTGCCGTGGTCTAGCTTTGAGTCTTACTCAACTTCACACCTTACAAGTCAGGTAAGAACTCCTTCTTTGACTGATCCATTTTGAACTACTTCAAAATCATATCAAGGTATGTACTCATTGAAAGTCTTCTCAAGCGTCTTGATCTATCTCTATAGATCTTGATGCCCAATATGTAAGCAGCTTCACCAAGGTCTTTCTTTGAAAAACTCCTTTCAAACACTCCTTTATGCTTTCCAGAAAATTCTACATCATTTCCGATCGACAATATGTCATTCACATATACTTATCAGAAAGGTTGTAGTGCTCCCACTCACTTCTTGTAAATACAGGCTTCATCGCAAGTCTGTATAAATCTATATGCTTTGATCAACTTATCAAAGCGTATATTCCAACTCCGAGATGCTTGCACCAGTCCATAGATGGATCGCTGGAGCTTGCACATTTTGTTAGCACCTTTAGGATTGACAAAACCTTCTGGTTGCATAATATACAAGTCTTCTTTAATAAATCCATTAAAGAATGCAGTTTTTTTATCCATTTGCCAGATTTCATAAAATGCGGCAATTGCTAACATGATTCGGACATACTTAAGCATCGCTACGGGTGAGAAAGTCTCATCGTAGTCAACTCCTTGAACTTGTTGAAAAACTTTCGCAACAAGTCGAGCTTTCTAAACAGTAACATTACTGTCAACGTCAGTCTTCCTCTTGAAGATCCATTTATTTTCGATGGCTTGCCGACCATCGGGCAAGTCAACCAAAGTCCACACTTTGTTCTCATACATGGATCCCATCTCAAATTTCATGGTCTCAAGCCATTTTGCGGAATCTGGGCTCATCATCGCTTCCTCATAGTTCGTAGGTTCATCATGGTCCAGTAACATGACTTCCAGAACCGGGTTGCCGTACCACTCTGGTGCGGAACGTACTCTGGTTGATCTACGAAGTTCAGCAGTAACTTGATCCGAAGTTTCAT
This sequence comes from Secale cereale, assembly GCA_902687465.1. Lineage (NCBI taxonomy): Eukaryota > Viridiplantae > Streptophyta > Magnoliopsida > Poales > Poaceae > Secale > Secale cereale. The sequence continues at coordinate 377,219,888 of LR738712.1, forward strand.
GATCATCATCATTAGCTTCCTCACTAATTGGTGTAGGAATCACTGGAACCAGTTTCTGTGATGTACTACTATCCAATTCGGGAGAAGGTACAATTACCTCATCAAGTTCCACTTTCCTCCCACTCACTTCTTTCGAGAGAAACTCCTTCTCTAGAAAGGATCTACTCTTAGCAACAAAGACCTTGCCTTCGGATCTGTGATAGAAGGTGTACCCAACAATTTCTTTTGGGTATCCTATGAAGATTTACTTCTCCGATTTGGGTTCGAGCTTATCATGTTGAAACTTTTTCACATAAGCATCGTAATCCCAAACTTAAAGAAATGACAGCTTAGGTTTCTCGTCAAACCACAGTTCATACGGTGTCATCTCCACGGATTTAGATGGTGCCCTATTTAACGTGAATGTATCTGTCTCTAATGCATAACCCCAAAAGCGATAGTGGTAGATCGGTAAGAGACATCATCGATCGCACCATATCTAATAAAGTACGGTTATGACGTTCGGACACACCATTACACTATGGTGTTCCAGATGGCGTGAGTAGTGAAACTATTTCACATTGTTTTTACTGAAGGCCAAACTCGCTAACTCAAATATTTTACCTCTACGATCATATCTTAGAAACTCTTATTTTCTTGTTACGATGATTCTCCACTTCACTTTGAAATTCTTTGAACTTTTCAAATGTTTTAGACTTGTGCTTCATTAAGTAGATATACCCATATCTGCTCAAATCATCAGTGAAGGTCAGAAAATAACGATACCCGCCGCGAGCTTCAACATTCATTGGTCCACATACATCTGTATGTATGATCTCCAACAAATCTGTTGCTCGCTCCATTGTTCCGGAGAACGGAGTTTTAGTCATCTTGCCCATGAGGCATGGTTTGCAAGCACCAAGTGATTCATAACCAAGTGATTCCAAAAGTCCATCACTATGAAGTTTCTTCATGCGCTTTACACCATTATGACCTAAACAGCAGTGCCACAAATAAGTTGCACTATCATTATTAACCTTGCATCTTTTGGCTTCAATATTATGAATATGTGTATCACCACGATCGAGATCCAACAAACTATTTTCATTGGGTGTATGACCATCGAAGGTTTTATTCATGTAAACAGAATAACAATTATTCTATGACTTTAAATGAATAACCGTATTGCAACAAATATGATCAAATCATATTCATGCTCAACGCAAATGCCAAATAACATTTATTTAGGTTTTACACTAATCCCGAAAGTATAGGGAGTGTGCGATGATGATCATATCAATCTTGGAACCACTTCCAACACACATCGTCACTTCACCTTTAACTAGTCTCTGTTCATTCTGCAATTCTCGTTTCGAGTTACTAATTTTAGCAACTGAACCGGTATCAAATACCCAGGGGTTGCTATGAAAACTAGTAAAGTGCACATCAATAATCTGTATACCAAAATATACCTTTGTTCACTTTGTCATCCTTCTTATCCGCTAAGTATCTAGGGCAGTTCCACTTCCAGTGACCATTTCCTTTGCAGTAGAAGCACTTAGTTTCAGGCTTGAGTTTTAGCTTTGGGTTTCTTCACGGGAGTGACAACTTGCTTGTCATTCTTCTTGAAGTTCCCCTTCTATCCCTTTGCCCTTTACTTGAAACAAGTGGTCTTGTTAACCATCAACACTTGATGCTTTTTCATGATTTCTACCTTCGCCGACTTCAGCATTGCGAAGAGCTCGGGAATTCCTTTCGTCATCCCTTGCATATTATAGTTCATCACGAAGTTCTACTAACTTGGTGATAGCGACTAGAGAACTTTGTCAATTACTATCTTATCTGGAAGATTAACTCCCACTTGATTCAAGTAATTGTAGTACCCAGACAATCTGAGCACATGCTCACTGGTTGAGCTATTCTCCTCCATCTTGTAGGCAAAGTACTGTCAGAAGTCTTATACCTCTCGACACGGGCATGAGTATGAAATACTAATTTCAACTCTTGGAACATATTATATGCTCTGTGGCGTTCAAAACGTTTTTGAAGTCCCGGTTCTAAGCCATAAAGCATGGTGCACTTAAACTATCAAGTAGTCATCATACCGAGCTTTTGTCAAAACGTTCATAACGTCTACATCTGCTCCTGCAATAGGTATGTCACCTAGCGGTGCATCAAGGACATAATTCTCTGTTCAGCAATGAGGATAATCCTCAGATCACGGAACAATTCCGCATCATTGCTACTAACATCTTTCAACTTAGTTTTCTCTAGGAACATATAAAAAATAAACGGGGAGCAACATCGCGAGCTATTGATCTACAACATAGATATGCTAATACTACGAGGACTAAGTTCATGATAAATTAAAGTTCAATTTAATCATATTACTTAAGAACTCCCACTTAGATAGACATCCCTCTAGTCATCTAAATGATCACGTGATCCAAATCAACTAAACCATGTCCGATCATCACGTGAGATGGAGTAGTTTCAATGGTGAACATCTTATGTTGATCATATCTACTATATGATTCACGCTCGACCTTTCGGTCTCCAGTGTTCCGAGGCCATATCTGCATATGCTAGGCTCGTCAAGTTTAACCCGAGTATTCTGCGTGTGCAAAACTGGCTTACACCCGTTGTATTTGAACGTAGAGCTTATCACACCCGATCATCACGTGGTGTCTCGGCACGACGAACTTTCGCAACGGTGCATACTCAGGGAGAACACTTATACCTTGAAATTTAGTAAGGGATCATCTTATAATGCTACCGTCGAACTAAGCAAAATAAGAAGCATAATAAGATAAACATCACATGCAATCAAAATATGTGACATGATATGGCCATCATCATCTTGTGCTTTTGATCTCCATTTCCAAAGCACCGTCATGATCACCTTCGTCACCGGCGCGACACCTTGATCTCCATCGTAGCATCGTTGTCGTCTCGCCAACTATTGCTTCTACGACTATCGCCACCGCTTAGTGATAAAGTAAAGCAATTACATGGCGATTGCATTTCATACAATAAAGCGACAACCATATGGCTCCTGCCAGTTGCCGATAACTTTACAAAACATGATCATTTCATACAAAACCGTATAACTCATCATGTCTTGACCATATCACATCACAACATGCCCTGCAAAAACAAGTTAGACGTCCTCTACTTTGTTGTTGCAAGTTTTACGTGGCTGCTACGGGCTTAACAAGAACCGTTCTTACCTACGCATACAAAACCACAACGATATTTCGTCAAGTATGTGCTGTTTTAACCTTCACAAGGACCGGGCGTAGCCACACTTGATTCAACTAAAGTTGGAGAAACTGACACCCGCCAGCCACCTGTGTGCGAAGCACGTCGGTAGAACCAGTCTCGCGTAAGCGTACACGTAATGTCGGTCCGGGCCGCTTCATCCAACAATACCGCCGAATCAAAGTATGACATGCTGGTAAGCAGTATGACTAGTATCGTCCACAACTCACTTGTGTTCTACTCGTGCATATCATCTACGCATAGACCTGGCTCTGATACCACTGTTGGGGAACGTAGTATTTAAAAAATTTCTACGATCACGCAAGATCTATCTACCAGATGCATAGCAACGAGAGGGGAGAGTGAGTCTACGTACCCTCGTAGACCGAAAGCGGAAGCGTTAGAACAACGCGGTTGATGTAGTCGTACGTCTTCACGGCCCGACCGATCAAGCACCGAAACTACGGCACCTCCAAGTTCTAGCACACGTTCAGCTCGATGACGTCCCTCGAACTCCGATCCAACCGTGTGTCGAGGGAGAGTTCCGTCAGCACGACGGCGTGGTGACGATCTTGATGTTCTACCGTCGCAGGGCTTCGCCTAAGCACCGCTACAATATTTATCGAGGAGAACTATGGTGGAGGGGGGGCACCGCACACGGCTAAGAGATCAAGAGATCAATTGTTGTGTCTAGAGGTGCCCCCCTGCCCCCGTATATAAAGGAGGGAGGGAGAGGCCGGCCCTAGAGGGGGCGCATCAAGTGTGGGGAGTCCTACTAGGACTCCCAAGTCCTAGTAGGATTCCCCTTTCCTTTCCAGAGTAGGAGAGAAGGAAAGAGGGGGAGAGGGAGAAGGAAAAGGGGGCTGCACCCCTTGTCCAATTCGTACCAGAAGGGGGGTGCACGCCTCCTTCCTTTTGGCCTCTCTCCTCTATTCCCGTAACTCCTCGGTACTTCGAAAATACCCGAATCACTCGGAACCTTTCCGATGTCCGAATATAGTCGTCCAATATATCGATTTTTACGTCTCGACCATTTTGAGACTCCTCGTCATGTCCCCGATCTCATCCGGGACTCCGAACTCCTTCGGTACATCAAAACTCATAAACTCATAATAAAACTATCATCGAAACCTTAAGCGTGCGGACCCTACGGGTTCGAGAACTATGTAGACATGACCGAGACACGTCTCCGGTCAATAACCAATAACGGAACCTGGATGCTCATATTGGCTCCCACATATTCTACGAAGATCTTTATCGGTCAAACCGCATAACAACATACATTGTTCCCTTTGGCATCGGTATGTTACATGCCCGAGATTCGATCGTCGGTATCTCAATACCTAGTTCAATCTCGTTACCAACAAGTCTCTTTACTCGTTCCGTAATACATCATCCCGCAACTAACTCATTAGCTGCAATGCTTGCAAGGCTTATAGTGATGTGCATTACCGAGTGGGCCCAGAGATACCTCTCCGACAATCGGAGTGACAAATCCTAATCTCGAAATACGCCAACCCAACAAGTACCTTCGGAGACACCTGTAGAGTACCTTTATAATCACCCAGTTACGTTGTGACGTTTGGTAGCACACAAAGTGTTCCTCCGGTATTCGGGAGTTGCATAATCTCATAGTCATAGGAACATGTATAAGTCATGAAGAAAGCAATAGCAGTAAAACTTAAACGATCATAGTGCTAAGCTAACGGATGGGTCTTGTCCATCAGATCATTCTCCTAATGATGCGATCCCGTTGATCAAATGACAACTCATGTCTATGGCTAGGAAACATAACCATCTTTGATCAATGAGCTAGTCTAGTAGAGGCATACTAGGGACACTCTGTTTTGTCTATGTATTCACACATGTATTAAGTTTCCAGTTAATACAATTCTAGCATGAATAATAAACATTTATCATGATATAAGGAAATAAATAATAACTTTATTATTGCCTCTAGGGCATATTTCCTTCATTTTGCACTAAGAGATTGAGCATGCAAACCAAAAAGCACAGGACAACCTATTCCTTCTTATTTTTATGTATTTACTTTTATGCATGATTCGAACTATTCTTCCCTATTCCTTTTTATTTTTCTCTTTTTGCAAGCATCATGTGGTGAGGAAAGATCTAGGCACATATATCCAGTTGGATATGGGTGAGCATGAGTTATTATTGCTGGCATCGCCGTTGAGGTGAATACGTTAGGAGGCGAAACTATGAGCCCCTATCTTTCTATGTGTCCGGTTGAAACTTTTTGTTCATGGGAATGCGGTGAGTGTTAGCAATCATAGAAGACTATAAGATGGTTGAGTATGTGGACTTGCCTAAAGGATCCGATACGAGACCCTTCCTGAAAAGATGATGAATTGTAGTTGCAAAGTTGACTGATAACATAGTTTGTTGGTTTTCAATATAGTTCATGCTTCTACTTTGATATTATGATGATTTGTTACTTGTGCATAAGAAGTTATATGATAAAACTATGTGTTAATGTTTTATAATAAAGTTTGTTGTTGTTACAATAATATACATGATGCTTCTATGGCTGTATTATGTTTTTATCGACACATCTCTCTCTAAGCATGTGGACATGTTCTTCAATTTTGTTTTTTTGCTTGAGGACAAGCGAGGTCTAAGCTTGGGGGAGTTGATACGTCCATTTTGCATCATGCTTTTTTGCTGTTATTTATAATGTTTTAATGCATAATAATGCTTTATCGAGTAATTCTAATGTCTTTTCTCCCATAATATGCAAGGTTTACACAAAGAAGCAGAATACCGGCAGTTGGAATTCTGGACCTGAAAAAGCTATGTCAGGTCACCTATTCTGCACAACTCCAAATAAGCTGAAAATTTACGGATATTTATTTTATATTATTTAAGAATTATTCGAGCAAATAACTACCAGAGGGGGCCCACCAGGTGGGCACAACCCACGTGGGCGCACCAGGGAGCCCAGGCGCGCCCTGGTGGGTTGTGCCCTCCTCGGCCCACCTCCGGTGCCCCTCTTCTCGTATATAAGTCATTTTGACCTAGAAAAAAGAAGCGGGAGGACTTTCGGGACAAAGCGCCGACGTCTCAAGGCGGAACTTGGGCAGGAGCACTTTTATCCTCTGGTGGAGCGATTTCGCTGGGCGAACTTCCCTCCCGAAGGAGGAAATCATCGTCACCATCATCATCAACAACCCTCTCATCTTTTGGAGGCCAATATTCATCAACATCTTCAATATCACCATCTCCTCTAAAACCCTAGTTGATCTCTTGTGTTCAATCTTTGTACCAGAACCTCATATTGGTACCTGTGGGTGACTAGTGTGTTGATTACATCTTGTAGTTGACTACTATATGGTTTATTTGGTGGAAGATTATATGTTCAGATCCATTGTGCTATTTAATACCCCTTTGATCTTGAGCATGTTTACCATTTGTGAGTAGTTACTTTTGTTCTTGAGGTCACAAGAGAAATCTTGTTGCAAGTAATCATGTGAACTTGATATGTGTTTGATATTTTGATGATATGTATGTTGTGATTCCCTTAGTATTGTCATGGGAACATCGACTACATGGCACTTCACCATATTTGGTCCAAAGGGAATGCATTGTGGATTAGTTATTAATTGATGGGTTGCTAGAGTGATAGAAGCTTAAACCCTAGTTTATGCGCTACTTCGTAAGAGACCGATTTGGATCCAAATGTTTAATGCTATGGTTAGATTTTATCTTAATACTTTTTCTAGTAGTTGCGGATGCTTACGAGGGGGTTAATCATAAGTAGGAGGTTTGTTCAAGTAAGAACAACACCTAAGCACCGATCCACCCACATATCAAATTATCAAAGTAGCAAACACAAATCGAACTAACATGATGAAAGTGACTAGGTGAAATTCCCGTGTCTCCTCAAGAACGCTTTGCTTATCATAGGAAACTGTTTTGACATGTCCTTTGCCACAATAGGACTGGACTATCTTGCTTCATACTATTTATAGTTACCGACAATTTCAATGCTTGCAGACATTACCTTGTTGAAAACCACTTGTCATTTCCTTCTGCTCCTCATTGGCTTCGACACTCTTAGTTATCGAAAGGACAATGATTGACCCCCTATACTTGTGGGTCATTAGGTCGCACTGTGAATGCATATGTCAAGGAATTCAATAATCTTGCACGTTATGCCCCTAACGATGTTAACACGGATGCAACTACACATGAGAAATGTCTGGAAGGTTTGGATAGTGAGATGGGTGTCCAGTTGAGAGTGGGTACATTCAAAAAATGTCAGGAGCTTATTGATAAAGCTATTGTACTCGCAGGAAAGTTTCAAGAGGTGGAGAACCGCAAGAGGATGGCAAGAGAAACTGAGTTCAACTCTGGGGGACAACGCCGTAATTCGTCAGCCTCTTCTAAGTACTATGATTTTGAAGTGGACATTTATAATGGTCACAACCATGATTGGCATAGTCATCACAACAACAATGGACAGAACCACACTGGTCAGAGTAATGGCAACAAAAAGCATGACCTTTCAACACCCACAAAGAAGGATATAATCTAGTTACTTTGTTACAGATGCAAGAATCGGGAATTCTGGAGAGAAGGAGATTGATCACTTCAAAAGTGGACATGTGAATCACATGAGGGTAGGAAGACCAAATAATGCACCAGTCTTTGGTAAGATCCTTAATCAATTTTCAATATTGTGATCGTTCTTTCAGTATTGGTGCACCATATCTATTCATGTCAAGGGAATTATGAAGTCTACATTGACCTAAAGAACATGAATTATGATAAAGTGGGAATTCTAAAGAGAAGGAGATTAATCACTCCAAAAGTGGACATGCGAATCACATGAGGGTAGGAAGATCAAATAATGCACCAGTATTTGGTAAGATTCTTAATCAAGTTTCAGTATTGTGATCATTCTTTCAGTTGCATCATATTTATTCATGTCAAGGGAATATGGAATTATACAATGAGTAAGCCTGAAAGCCCTGGAATATGGTTATATTGAGTACCCATCTTTAACTTTGCTACCCAACTCAAACCTCGAGGACGAGATTCATTTTAAGGGGGTAGATTTGTAACATTCATTTAAAAAAATAGAATGTTAATAGCTCATTCTTGTTTTGATGCATTGTTTGTCTTTTTCTTAATATTTAGTTCGTTAATCAACTCAAGGCAAAATATTGGACATGATATAATATGACTTATCCCTGTTAAAAGAGAGTTGATAATGTTCAAAATGTTAATTGGGGTTCACAAGATTTATTTGGGTGGTTATAGAAACTCTAAACTATTTTAGATATTGTTGCAATGCTCTCTATTGGCTCGTATTACATAAAATAAATTTCCAAAACTTCCGTTAGAGTTGGAAAATGTTCATTGTCCTCTATATTAGTAATACTATTTTACTTTGTGTTTTGGTTATTTTATTAGTTTATTTGGTATTTTAATAGTAAATGTGCCCGTGCGTTGCAACGGGAAAAACAAAATAATTTTGCAATGGAAGGAAAAAGCACTTGATTTTACAGTTTCATATATTCTTTGTTTAGTACTTCAGTTACCCCTCTTTATTGTACCAACCCCCATGCCAGGGCAGGAGGTCGGAGAGGCTTGCCGCAAGCCCACACCTGACATGACGGAACCTATTCCCAAAAATTCGGATCCACCACAACCTCTCACCCTGCAACGCCAAGATGCTACCTTGTGGTGTAACGATGGACTGGTATATGCTTGTTACTTCAATTAGTAAAAATAAAACAAGTATGCAATGTTGTCTACTTGTTGACGACTTTGTTCTAGGTGCTTGACATGAGCCCGTCATGCCTTGTGTGACACTCCGGTCCGAAAATATTCAGTTTTATCGCCCCATACGAAACACAAAGATGGAATTATTTTTCTTTATAAACTGCATTTAGCACAAGACTACCAATAATTGCAAGGTGCTTCATCCATACTGTACAAACAGGGGATCTAGTGAAATTAATTGGGCAAAGTACAAAGTACTTTTATGAACTAAAATATGCACTTATATGGACAATATGAATGTATTAGGAGAATAAAGATTCTGACAATGAACTGTGGAGAAAAACAATGATGCCAAAACAACATTTTTCCGCTAGGTCCATAACCGTAGAAAAACATCCAATTGATTGTATCATTACTTCAATGAACTAACTGGGAAGTAGTATTACTTTAGAACTACATATATTGAAGATGAAATTATATACAAACATTTTTGTGACCAAAACAAAAAAAGCGTCAACATTTCCCAGATCCATAGACATAAGAACATAGTGGGCTGATACCCACACAGCTAATAATTTCCTGCACTTTAGTGTGGCATTTGCAAGATATTCGGCAGAAAGATCATAAAGAGAGCTTAGCCATTCGACCTCTAGATAGTAAAATAACGTCTTTATCTTGAGCTTAATAACCGAACTGCAAGTGAAAACATGATACTCCTGATAATAGAAGAACATGTCGACCTATTTGTCTAGAACCAAGATAGTATTGTCACGGTGTATCGTGTAAGCCAAAAGCCAGAGCTGATAAGAAAACCAGCAGGTAGCTATGATCAATGTCACTAAATTAAATAGTCCAAATCTTTGTTGTAGGTCGAAGGGGTGTCCATAGCCTTTGAGAATCTGCAGTTTAGACTTGAGAATATACAACAAGAAGAATTAAGATTCAGAGTGGCACACTACAAACTGGGTTCACAAAAGACATGGAATGTAGCTATATACTATAGTGGAAGCTACATCTAGGAAAAGAAAGTAGTATTCAGATTTAGATTGTCAAGGAAGAAAGGACGACATAAACATTTGATGAAGATGCAATTTCTTGGTAGAAAGAAGGCACCTCCGCTTAGATCCTAGGTGATTTCATCGCCAAAATGCATTCAATCTCACTTCACAATCACTATATGCTGAGCTTGACATGCAAACATACATTGATCCAGTTCCTAGTAGTTGTTTGTTTTGGTAAGATCTTCATAATCCGGCTTTAACCACCAATATTTTACTTGAATATATTTACTGAAATGTCATAAAACTATATATTTTGAAATCATGTTGAAGACAAAAGTTTGTATAGGATTTTGAAGTATCCAATCTTAATATCTTTATAGGTATACTGGTAGGTCAAATGTCATTCCATAGTGTACAAACATGAGTATACTAAAATCAATTGGCCAAATTACATCTGCACTTTATAAAATGGATAGTATGACTATATTAGGAGAATAAAGATGTAGACACTGAACTATGGAGAAAAACAATCTTGACTAAATATCAAGAACTATTTGTGTGGACAAATATGGTGGAATTATGTACAACAAACCAAGTTTGACTCAAATCAAGTGCTTGGATGTATCGCTCTTGCATCTTTTCACTCTCCTGCTCAAACATTAGCCTTACTTATTCTCTTCAACCTAAATAAACAAAGATAGGAAATAATTAGTCACTAACAATATACAGAAAATTGACAGTACAACAATCAACAAGTGTATTCTGAAATTCCGATCCCTACAAAATGGAGAGCAAACACATAGCACTACATCTCAAATAACAAACCTCTCTCAACGCCCGAGCTCCTTGCGAGGAGAGCCGCCGCCGCCGTGCGCCACGTCTCCTGTGGTCCTACCCGAGCCGTTCGCTTGCATCCTTTAGTGCGCACATGTACCCATGACCCCGCCGCCCTATCCTTTTCCTTCTTCTCTGCTCTCTCCCTTTTTGAATTCTTCTCTCTTGCAGGGGAGCGACTCCCATGACACTCGAGCTCCGTGGAATTGTCCATGCAAGTAGCTTAACAACACCGATGAAACTGAATGTGCAAACTATAGGAGCACCAATATACAAGGATATTATTGTGAGAGACGACTGTCCACAAATTCAACTCTAGTGTTAATAATTGTCACCCGTAGGAAATAAAGCATCCTCTTTAACAGTTTGTTGTGTCATTTGTAGAAGTCAAAGTCTATCTAATGCTTCTGGACGTTGGTTTGGTAACCCTTCTCGAATTCCTTGGGGGATAACATACCGATTTTTGCAGACAGCATACATGCTAACTTCCTGGCAAATAATAGCAATTTGAAAAAGATTGACATAGTGAATAACAAAAAGGAGGCAGAAAAGGGTGCCTAATTTACACAAGCAGTTACATAACATGTCTTAATCAGGCATTGCTACTGCTATTATAGGTGTCAATATATATGAAACAAGTGTATGGTGATCATAAGGTAAATTTACTATGATTAACTTTTAAGAGTAAAGGATTTAAATAATAATAATAATTTTCTAATTAATTTGACGCAATGAAATTTTTTCTGCTCAAGTAGTACAAGTGACAAAGAATGTTCAGCATAATGGAAAGGCACTCACATCAGCAACAATGATTTTATCCGATCTGAAAACATAATCTTCCAAATCAGCTCACATCAGCAGCACTGATTTTATCGGGTCTAGAGAGATAATCTTCCAAGTCAACTAACATCTTAAAGCTCCCTTTATAAAAAAAATCAACTCAGATCGGCAGCACTGGTTTTATCTGGTCAGGAGATATAATCTTCCAAATCATCCTCGTCACTCAAGTTCATCTTAATTAACAGTACAAACCTGAAACAAAGGAGGTCATCCTAATTATCAGATGCAAACAAAACATAATCTCAAAGAAGATGAAGAAACTAAGATTTCAATAGACCGCAGCCACCATGATACTCCTGCTCGCTGGAGTGGTGGAGGTCGGATCCCATCGAAGGCGTGATGGTATTGGCCCATGACGAGCAGTCGGTGGGCTCTGTCCTTGGGGCAGCGCACAACCCAACCTCTCGACGCCCGAGATCCTCCTGAGGAACCACCCTGCGCCACGTCTCGTGCCGGAGCCGTTCGCCTGCGTCCACGAGTGTACGCATGTACCTGCGACCCCACCGCTCTCTCCTTTTCCTACTTCTCTGCTCCCCCCTTTCCGAATCCTCATGCAGGGAAGTAACTCCCATGGCGCTGGAGCTCCGCCGTGAGCTCCTCGCGTCGCCAGCCTACGGATCCGACCTCCCCCTCGCTGGATCTGGTCCGCCATGAGCCCCAAGCCGCCCTTCCTCCGCACTCCTTCTCCGCCTCGCCGCATGTCCACCTTAGTTCCACCATTTATAACTTCTAGTACATCGCTAGGGATTGGAAGGATCTACATATCCTCTGACGTAATCCTCCAAGACAAAGAGCAAAGTGAAGGATTTCATTGAGCACCTCCAGTACACAACAAAGCAAGCAAATCCAGCCATGGGGCATACCAACGGATTGAGCTTGGATTAACCTGACATGATTACTGTTACTCGTCACTTCAGAAGCCATGTACCGCCGCAACAGATTTTATTGATAGCCAAGAGATTCAGTGCTTGCTTGTCATGGTAATTCCCGGAACAACATAAATTTTGGGATTGAAGAGGTATCTCTGCTTCCTTTCTCCAAGACCCTACTTGCAGAAAATGAATCCTGCAATGAAGACATTGATGAAGCACAACGACAGTAGCCCTAGCCACGGAAACACAATCATCTTCTTTTGCCTGAGGTGTTCAACATAATGCAGGGCTTTCATGACACGCTCATGTGGGCGCTCCACCCGCCTCCCCCTCCCCTCGGGTGCACCTGAGGCAACATGGCCCTCCCGGGGGAGAGGCAGGCGTCCACGGCTCCACGCTGGGCAGCACATCCATGGGGATGGCGATGCCCGGGCACCAATTGTGAGGGAAGAAGCCAAGCTAACGAGAGGAAGATGAGGAAGGGCTAGATCCGGGAGACCAGCCCGCACCAATCCTTGCCGCCTCAACAGGAGCTCATCTCCTTGCCCGCCGGAGGCTCAGCGGAGCCTCCACCGCCCCAGCCTGCACGGCCGCGCGGGACTCCCGCACTGGCGGCAGCCCCAAGGGGCCTCCAAACCGATTCTCGACCCAGCATGGGGGAGGGGCTGGCCCCGAGGAGTGGGAATCCAGTGAATCCTTCAGTTAGGAGGTGGGCGGCGCCCTCCATCATCGTCGCCGTTTGGGGAGGGACGTGGTCCCGGTCGACGCGATGTGGGGCGGGCGGAGCGGGGCATAAGGTGGCGGCGGGATGGAGGTGGAGATGGGATCGAAGAGGCAGGGTCGTGCGGGGCGCTGAGCTTTTCTTTCTTCTTTTCTCTCCTCTATACCGGTTCGGGGTTGACTTATGATGAGGACTGCGGGTTTAATTATTAAAAATCATAGGGATTTTTGTGTAAAAAGGACGCGATGGTGAACCCGACAGACTCAATCCATGCTTTATTATTAGGTAAAGATTTACCTATTTTACTTCCTATAGCAAAGGGAAATGCTTGCGAACGGCGCGCCGGCCGAAACTTGGACCGGTCTCATCACTTTGCCTTATCTCTTCTGTTGCTCACGCACGCACCGCTTTCTTTTTGCCTTATCTCTTCCATCTTTCCCTTACAGCCATTCATTCTCTTCTCTATCTTTTCTCTCTCTCCCGCTCTCAACCAGTTTATCCCCTCAACTACTCCAGCTACTGCCATCGATTCATGGCCACCCGCGCATCCTCCCCCATCTGGCCTGATGCCATGGCGCAGATTCATCTCGAGGCGTGCATCAACTAGCATCGGCATGCCCAAAGCACCAAGCACTGATGCGGCGCATCCCCCGGCGTCGTGACAGTGCTGGGCTGCGAACTAGCACTCGTCGTGGCCGTCTGCAGCTGGGGTGCGCTGCTCTCCATGGCCGCCGGCCCGCCGCCGCAGGATTTTGCTCCAACCATGTTTGTTTTTGCTGGAACTAGCCTATGTTTTTGGTACCACCCACCCACTCAAAAATATGCTACCATGTTGATTTTTGCTGGAACCGGTAAACAATTTTCCTACAACCGTTTTGTTTTTTGTTACTATCGGCGTTTGTGGATTTTTGCTACATCCATATCCATAAAACGTGAGCCCCATGACTCTGTTGTTTGCTTCAACGAGCTATTGCTTTTGCTGGAACCGTCAAGAATTTTTGCTGGAACCAACGTTTTTCATGGATGCGAGTAAGGAAGCATTTTTCTTCGTTTTATGTACAACCGGAGAGCAGTTTTGCTTCAATCAACATCTTTTTTGCTGGAGCCCATCTTTTCAAGGGATGCAAAGCATTTTTTCTTCATTGGGATTGGTAAGCAATTTTTGATACAACCGATGAGAAATTTTGCTTCAACTAACATCTAATTTTGCTGGAACCAGCAATTCCAAAGTTGCGACGGCCGAAGCTCTTTTTTTAGAGCCGTGACGAGTCACCGCTGTGAGCTGCGACGGACACCCACGGCGAGACACGCTGCAAGGTCGTCGGGGCTACTGGAACGGACGTGCTACGATGGGATGGCTACTTGCTGCAACTACAGAGATGGCAGGGCGTGCTACAGGGAGGCAGCGATTTGCTACCGGGGGCGGCACGTCCTGCTGGAATCGGCGGGGTTGGTGCGGCGAGGGCGACCACCAACGACGAGGGCGGCGAACGTCGGCGAGGCAAGAGTGCTAGGACGGCCGGCGAACTGGCTAGCATCTCCCAAGATCACGGCGTTGACGCGCTGGACAAACGCCATGGATTTCCCTTGTCTTTTTTTTTTTTCTAAATGAGGCTGTTGGGAGAGATCGTGCGGCTATTACTACTCAGATCGTACGTCCGTGGTGCGACCGGCCGAAATTTCGGTCGGCGCACCGGCGTCTATCACTCGCCTATAGCAAAGGGTAAAAAAATGATCACGTTAGGCTGTCGGGTTGTACAGCGTCCAGCTGAGGCTCTCCCGCCCGCGCTAAGCAACATCAGCTAGTAGGCCAATTTCTCAAAAAAAAAAAAAATCAGCTAGTAGGCCACGACCAAACCTCTGCTTTTATTTATCTTGCTTTCCTTTTTGCTGCTGACTACTGTTGCCCGCATGTCATCTCTGTCCCTCGTTCACGTTGTTCACAAACATTGTAGCTACCGAACTAGACTTCCGTCGGATCAATCAAACCATGCCCTCCACCCCCGAGGACACAAGACTCTGTATAAATACTCCATGTCTCCTCCTCGTCCAATTTTTCGCTAAAAATCGCACGCTCCCGTGCCCTATCTCGCTCGTACTGGAGGATCCAATCTCGTCAGAGTTGCGCCACCGCAGGAGACCTTGTAGGTCGATTCCGTCGACACAGAAGGTTCCCAGCGCCTCCCAAACCCTCTGTTGTCTTCGCCTTGACCTCCTCTGTCTCCCTGACCATCTATATCACCCAGGGAAGCACCAAAGAGAGCTCTACAAGCCCGCCGCGAAGCTTGACGCCGGGAACCACTCCTCGAGCTGGACGTCGCTGACATCAGAGGTACTCCAGTCCATCCAGGAGGACGTTTCCGGGTTGGCCACGTCTCTCCTCATCTCGTACTATCGTCCCTGAACTAAAGAGGCGTCGCTAGCGAGGGAACACTCAAAGTCCAAGCTGGCCGCGCCGTCCTTCTTCAACTATGGTGGTCACCGAGCTCTTTCTCCGGTGAGTCAACTTGGACCGTCCGATCGCGTAAGGGCGGTTAAGATTAGACCACTTAGTTTTTTTATAAGTGTTTCCTTAGTAATCGGCCATCCATCTCTTAGACACCGCATCGAATGGTTTCCAGCCAGTGACAGCGCGCCACATGGTAGTGCCACACCAGCCGCGGTAGTGCTTCCAAGAACGCTGCCATTGCACATATTATTTGGCAGATTTCATCATATTTTCGTTTAGGTATAACTTGAGACCCATAAATCGAATTCATTGATTCTTTTTCTTGTGTACTCGTAGTGACCAGGAGAATATCATAGAAACATCACATTTTTTAACTATTTAAATTTGAATTTAACCTTCCAAAAGCCATATCTTTCAAACCCTTGATCCAAATTAGTTGATTCTTTCTGCATTGTGATACTACTAGAATGTAGATACTATATACGTACTGATAGGCTCTATTATTTAAGTTTTATTTGAATTATTTGTTGTTGGCTTTATTGCGGCGTTATGTGAGTACGGTTTATTTATCGGTGCCTTTATTAATCCTATATATTGTCTGGAGTGCGAAGCGGATCGGAATTAATCGTTAGAGTACTTAAACACCTTTCAAGACAAGTTTGCACTTTTGATTTTGCTCATCCTATATTCGTCTATGCATGTGTGGTTTTTATGCTATCACATGTGCCTTGTTTGATCTATATGTTCTCTGTTGTCATATTTGATTGCTGATTGTCGAGTGTTTCATGAAAGTGGGGAGTGTTTATGACTGTAGGCTCGGGACTTTTTACTAGCTGAATGTGTCACTGGCAAACCGTTCTATTGTCCCTAGAGAATGCGCCACTGAGAGAGCGCACTTGAGGCGAGGTATATTTTTCAGAAATTAAATGAGGTGAATGCGTCCTTGGCAGAGTGTTCTATTATTCCTAGAGAATGCGCCACTCACAGAGCACACATAAGAGACTTATGGATTTCTTGTCATGTTAACTTAGCATCTTCTGGGTTATCATGGGCGAATAAATTAGAGGCAGTTGGAAGTTTCGCTAGAGGAGGTAGATGAAGACATTCTTCTACAAGCCAATTTGAGTGTTCTGTTTGTCATACATTGCCTTGTGGATGTAGTTTTGCTATATCATTATGTGTGATTTGCCAATACATTCAATGTATTGACCCTTGTGGTTGTAACTTGTTATGTTGCAGGATTTTCAGATGATCAGTGAGTTACCGTAGGGTTGCGATTCTTCACTCAATATTTTTGCTAGTGTGCATTGATTGTACTAAACATTTATTTTGCTACATTTCTGCTGTTATTATTGAATAAAGTTAGCTAGGTGCTACGAGATTGTAATACATTATAAATTATGGATCCTACATGGTTGTAAATGATGCACTTGTTACGTAGATATTCACAACAATCATAATATTGCTCTATTTCAATGTGTGCACTCTGTATTCCGTTCTTATATATTGTTTTGTTTCTGTGTGTATATGTATGCTTTCTGTTGTGTATATGTGGATGATAACAGCTAGAAAGAAATTAGTACACGAAAGCAGATAAAAAATGGAATTATATATATTAGTTGTTCATTTGTTCATCACAAAGTGTATATAATATCATCACATATATTTGATGATACTTAACTACAATGTACAATGCATAAACTTGAAGACGAGCAATACTACAACTAATAATACCTCCTCAGGGGGTAATATTTCGACAGCTCCTCGCCAGCAGCTCCCTGTTACACGGTGCCTTCTCAGCGCGGAGGCAGTACTCCACCTCCTCCGCCTCACAGTGCTTGACGTGTCGATCTACCTCTTGTTGGCGGATGCGCGCGAATGATCCTGCCATTCATTGGGAATCCACCGGAGCTCCTCGCCGGTAGCATGCTAAAGCTTATCAGTCCACCTACATACTTACTGACAATATCCATAAATGGCTTGTTTTTGGTAACCGACGAAGAGGATAAATAATAATAATATAGTATAGTTAGGGAATAAAAGAGGATTTGGGGATAGAGGGACTTGAACCCTCACAACTAATAAAGTCGATGGATTTTCCTTTTACTAGAAATTTCATTGTTGTTAGTATTGACATGTAGAATGGGATTCTCTCTTTGTCCTCATCCGTTAAATCCACTTTTTCAAAGATCTCGAAAACTTGAAGAATTTGATTATTCAATATTCGATTGGAGTGGATTCACAATAATTGAAAAAGTAATTATGATATGAGCCACGTAGCGATCAGGCGCCTAGTGATGGAAATATGCCCTAGAGGCAATAATAAAGTTTTTATTATTATATTACCTTATTCATGATAATGGTTTGTTATTCATGCTAAAGTTGTATTGACCGGAAACTTAAATACATGTGTGAATATATAAATTAATACCTTGTCCCTTGTGAGCCTTTACTAGAATAACACGTTGATCAAAGATGGTTATGGTTTCCTAACCATTGACATGAGTTGTAATTTGATGATGAGATCACATCATTAGGATAATGATGTGATGATGACATGAAAGCTTTCCGAATCTTGTGGATAAAGTGTGCAACCTCTGCAGAGCGTCAAACTATTCGAATATCCATGTCCACGGTCAAGGATAGTTGGCTGGTGCTGCCTAGACTATGTCCATATGTTTTTTAAAAACAACACGGTTTGGTAATATTGTTATATGATCCATGAGGAAGTCACCATGAGCTTGAGCATGAGTTGTTCATAACTCTTTCTTGTTGTTGATGTCTGTAACCTCCTAATACTTGTTGCAGACATATTCAGATACTTGATAAATGTTGATCATAGTTGCATGAGAAAAACTAGCTTTCCACAAAAATGCCAATTTAGCAGGAGAGCCTTGCATAATTATTCTGTTATCACTCTTGGGTTTCTTGCGAGTACATTCAAAGTACTCATTGGCTTGGCATTGGTTAATTTATTGGCCAGGCACGGATGAACAGGATATAATGAAGAGTAACTTGGTGACGAGCATGCGAGCTAGCACGCTTCCCAGTCAGAATGCTTGTAGGGTTAAGGCAGATGGTATAGGTCCACACTATCATTGAAGATTTCCGCTGCGAGGTTATGAAGACTTGACCATAACGGTCATAATTTCTGTAAGACCGTATGTATGGATGTGAGACTCTTGTTATTTAGCTTTTGTGTGATCAGTTAGCATTGCTCTCTAGGATCATTGTACACATGCTTTCGGTGATCATGACTTATGAGTCGGGTTCACCACATGCATGTGGCAACCGTCATAAAAGATCGTGGTCCTGACTTGGACAGGAGACCCCCAATTTTGGACAGCTTTCGTCAAAATAGATTAACATTTGGACCGAATCTTAATCATGGTCAAGGACACCAGATAAAGTTTCGTTCCAATTTTTTTTTTGAGCATTTGGAACGGGACAACATAGACTAGAAAAGATAGAACAGAGGGAAAAACGGGTCCTAGGCATTTTACTCAAGCAGGAGAACGCAAACCCTAGAACAAATAGCTATGAGAGAAATGCATTCAGACATAAACGAAATCTATCAATTGGAGTGAAATCCAACGAAAGGAAAATTGTGGTGGCGTAATCCCACCGTATAAGAATTGTATGACCCTGAGCATCGGCCATATCGTGGCACCCGGTTAGTCTAGTTCTTCCTTAATTTACTCACTCTCAGAAATAAATTTCCACTTTGTCAAAAAATTCAAACTCTTCGAGTGTTATGTACCCATTCCTTCAAAGATGTGAAAGTGTTAGCATGGGTGCTGAGTCCAGCTTACTGCACATTTGCGAAGTCTAGGATATTTAGCTCAGACCGTAATGCACATAATCTTTTCTCATAGGCTTGGAATAAATATCTACAAGATTGTCTTCGATCTTGACGTGATTGATGACAATATCCTCTCGAGCAACACGGTCGCAAATGAAATGATGTCTGATGGCAATATGCTTCATGCGAGAATGCTGCATAGGAGTATATGCAATTTTGATGGCACTCTCATTGCCATAGTATGGAGGAATAAGCTTAGCCTTGATGCCATAATCCTTTATTGTTTGCTGCATCCACAATAACTGAGAGCAACAAGCGCCAACAGCAATATATTCGAGTTTAGCTGTGGAGAGAGATATACAATTTTGCTTCCTTGATGACCAACAGACCAAAGATCTACCAAGGAAATGGCATGTCCCCGAAGTAGATTTCCTGTCAACCAAGGCACCAGCCTAATCTGAGTCTGAATATCAAACGAGATCAAACTGTGATCCCTTAGGATACCATAAACCTAAGGTGGGGGTGTGAGCCAAATATCTCAGAATGCGCTTGGCCGCTTGGTGATGCGATTGTTTCGGTGCAGGTTTATAGCGGACACACATGCAAACACTCAACATAATGTCAGGTCTGGATGCACATAGATAAAGAAGAGATCCAATCATCGAACGATAAGCTTTCTGATCGTAATCCTTACCATACACATCTGCATCCAGCTTACCATTCATGGGCATAGGGGTTTTATAGCCCTTCAATTTGGAATCTTGGATTTTGAACTTCTTCAGGTACTCTTTCAGATATTTCTCCTGAGAGATGTAAATGACATTTTCTTGTTGACGAATTTGCAGTACGATAAAGAATGTGAGTTCACCCATCATGGACATTTGATATTTATCGGACATCATTTTCTCGAACTCTAAGCTGCAAGCATTGTTAGTATAGCTGAAGATAATGTCATCCACATAGATTTGGCATACGAATAGATCATTATCAACCGCACGAGTGAAATTTTTGGGACTAGTGGATCTTGGCTGGAACCCATTGTCGAGCAAAACATTCTTCAAGGTGTCATACCAAGCTCAAGGGGCTTGCTTTAGGCCATATAAAGCTTTCTTCAACCTAGAAACTTTGTTATGAAACCCAGGGTGTTCAAAGCCAGGTGGTTGTCTGACATAAACTTCCTCATCAATTTCACCATTGAGGAAAGCACTTTTCACATCTAGTTGATAAAGCAGAATATCATTGTAATTTGCCTAAGCGAGAAGAATGCGAATTGCTTCAAGGCATGCAACAGGAGCATATGTTTCACCGAAATCAATACCTTCTACCTGAGTGTACCCTTGAGGAATAAGTCATGCTTTGTTTCTCACACCACTGCCATTCTCATCTTGCTTATTGCGAAAATCCATTTTGTGCTGATGATATTGTGCTTCTTGGGATTCAGTTTGTCAACCAATTGCCGCACATCATTTAATGGGAATTGCACCAACTCCTCTTGCATGGCATTCATCCAATCTGGATCGTTCATGTCTTCTTCATACTTGTTAGGTTCTGCCAATGAAAAATCCATTTTGTGCTGATGATATTGTGCTTCTTGGGATTCAATTTGTCAACCAATTCCCACACATCATTTAATGTGAATTGCACCAACTCCTCTTGCATGGCAATCATCCAACTTGGATCGTTCATGGCTTCTTCATACTTGGTAGGTTCTGCCAACGAGACAAAAGAGAAACTGCCACAGTAGTTAGCCAATCGAGTGTGTGAACAAGTTGTTGGTCGATAACCTAGATTCATGATCTCATCAAGGATTAATGAAGGGTCAACTCGATTTGCCACTCGAGGATGTGCATTTTTACAGTGATGAGCATTGTCATTTTCGTCATCATTTGTCTCATCATCATCTTCAGGATTGCCATTTTGATCGGCATTTGGACTTTGATTGCCATTATCATTCAGAGGAGCATTTTCATCGGCAGTGGCTTGACAAGTCTACTCCGAGTCATAGGAGCATCATCATCAGAGGGCTCAAGTGCATTTCCTTTAACAGGTTTCACGCTTCCAATAGCCATTTGCCTAATAGCATCTGATATTAGCGGTTCATCTATCACATTTGGCAGGTGCTCCTTTTGTGAGTCGTTAGATTCATAAAACCGCACATTTACCGTATCCATAACCATCATGTGGTGAGAGTTATAGACACGATACGTATGCGAGTTTGAGCCATAACAGAGAAGAAAACATTCATGTGCCTTTGGTGCAAACTTAGAAGAGTGATTCATATCAAGAATGTAATAAGGTGCACCAAAACATGTAGATAAGAAACATTTGGTTTCTTGCTAGTGATAAGCTCATATGAAATGTTCTTATGGAACTTGTGAAGATAAACATGATTGATAACATGAAAAACAAGGTTAATAGCATCATCCCAGAAGCAAATGGGAGTTTTCTACTCACTGAGCATAGTTCTTGCCATTTCAATGAGAGTTCTATTCTTTCATTCAACAACCCCATTATGTTGAGTAGTGTGTACGACAAAGAACTCATGAGTTATACCATGATCATCGAGAAAGTCAGCAATATGAGTATTTTTGAATTCAGTTCTATTGTCGCTTCCAACGTGCTTAATTCGCACTTCATATTCATTCTGGTCTTCTTAGCAAAACTTTTGAAGGTCTCTTGGGTGTAGGTCTTGTCTTCGAGAAAGAATACCCAAGTGTACCAAGAGAAATCATCAACAATGACCAAACCATAGTGTCTGCCACCGAAGCTTGCATAATTTTCAAGACCGAATAAATCCATAAGAAGAATTTCCAGAGGTCTTGTTATGGTCATGACTGTCTTGGAAGAGTGATGCTTCTTAGCTCATTTGCCAGCCTCACAAGCAGCACATAAATGATTCTTGTCAAATTTTACGTCGCGAATGCCACGAAGATGATTTTTGTTCACCTAAGTCTACAAATTCCTCATACCTGCATGACAAAGTCTTCGGTGCCACAGCCAACCTTCAGTTGCTTTTGTAAGAAAACAAGTTTGGACTGAGGGACCCTTAGAGAAATCCACAATATACATATCAACTTTTCTAATTCCCTTAAGATGAAGGAATTGTCAGAGGACATGAAAACAATGCATTTGGATCTAAAAACTAGAATTAGCATGCCTAGATCGCACAGCTTGCCAACTGACATAAGATTGAATCCAAGAGACTAAACAAGTAAAACATCATCAATAGATTTGTCCTTGGAAATAGCAATTTTACATAGCCCAATTACCTTTCCTTTGTTGTTGTCGCCAAAAGAGATATATTTCATAGGAGAAGCAGTTAAGTTGGGGTCGACAAACAATGACATGCTTTGTTCCGATACTCTATTAAAAGGAGGCCTTAATATCCCTTAGTTTCCTTATGGACCCTGCTGCCACGGGTGGGTAGGACAAACGATGTCATACAAGTTCTTTCCATAACCATGTATGACTATTTACGGAATGCATGCCTACATTACATTTATGAACTGGAGCTAGTGCCGTATCGCCCTAGGTTATGACTGTTACATGATGAATATCATCCAACAAATTGTCGATCCGATGCCTACGAATTTCCTACATATTGATCTTGCCAAGTTCTTACTGCTGTTGTTACTATTGCAACTGCTACAAAATCACTGCTACCATTATTACCGTTACTATTACCGCTAAAACTATTATCAAGACTATCATACTACCTGCTACTAATTACTTTGCTGTAGATAATTAATCTCCAGGTGTGGCTGAATTGACCACTCAGTTGCTAATACTTGCAAATATTCTTTGGCTCCCCTTGTGTCGAATCTATAAATTTGCGCTAAATACTCTACCCTCGAAAACTGTTGCGATCCCCTATACTTGTGGTTTATCAACTGCTCATCCACGCACCTTTCCTCTTTCAATCTTTGTTTCTCCTTCTTCATGTTGAGAGGTGGGGACTGGGGCTAGCCCCCAGGTTTTGGCATGAGGTTGGTGACGATGAATGCTCGCGTAGACGCCCGGGGAGTGAGTTTGGTCCGAAATCTGAGGGAGTATAGCGGTTGGGTCGCCCATGACGTGGGAGGTGACGTGCATCCACCGGGTGGCGGAATGCTCACATCCATTGCCCGGGTCGACCGTCAGACGAGGGGCACTGGCCTCCGCTACGAATCGCCGAGGCTTCTTGTCTTGTCGATGGGGATTCTGGGGTTGCTGGCGCCATCCTGGGGTGCAGTGCTCGGGGTTATGAATGACCCCAACACTGCTCCTTTCAGCGGAGCCAGGGCTGATGCTGAAGATTGTGGCGTGCTCCTGCCCACCAAGGTGGGTGGCGGTGATCTGCGTGCGCTCTGGGCGATGACGCTACAGTTTGCCACCCCTTCGAAGGGGGCATTAGGCTCTTGGCTCGTCGTCTTCCTGCAGCGGTGGTGACGGGGATATACCGGCTGGGGGTAGCGAAGGTGGCGAGCGGGCCGCCAGGTAAGAGTATGATGACACCAAGGCCTTCATCTGCCATCCTGGTTCTTCGACATCCCTCCCCATTCCTCTGCCAGGGAAGGATGTTCTCTTGGTGCCTTCGCTTCCTCCAGCAATCTCCGAGCAGGGGCCCGGTAGGCTCTCCTCGCTGGCGCTCGTGCTGGAGAGCCCCGCCGGCCTTGGTGGTGGCGGCTAGGGTCACTACCCAGCTATCCTCTTCGCCGCTCCTCTTCGAAGCCCCGCCACTCCCGATCTTGTCAGGCTGCCCTTGGCGGGTCCTGACGGGGTTAGGTCGAGCTTCTTCTTTGGTGTTCCTTCCGCCTTCTCCTCCTCGCACCGCAGTGCCTGGGAGAAAAAGGGCAGTGAAAGGGGATTACGGGGCACTTATCTTTTTTCATGTTAAAATATGTAGGTGATTACCAAACTTTAGTCTAAGTTATGTAATCTTCTCTATCCATGTTTGTGTTACTTAAAATCTTTACTTGCTGATCACCATATTAATGAAAAATACGAGTCTTGTCGGGTACTTGTGCATGTATGGTATCCATGCCGAGGTGAGGTGCCTCTATACGCTTAAGTAACGTCCCCGGCAGGCTTCTTGCTGGTACCCTCGGTTTGTTGCCGCGAGCCTAGTCCTGCTGGGCATATAACCATAAAGAGGAACCAGCCCCCCGCCAACCTTTTTCTACCAAAGGCAACTGCGACAATCCTGACCAAAGCAACGTTCTAGCCAAGGGATGGGAGTACCTAAGTTTCAAGGGTGACCAGGTTTTCATATACACAAGTCTTTATTTTACAGGACACGTAAGGATAAATAGAAAACTTATCTGTTTGGCTTGCCGAGGATCGCCGTGTGGGCTCGTCTTCATTTCTTCTCTTCGGGACCAAGTCCATGATAAGAATCCTGCAGTTTGATGCACATGAAAACAATGCCATGTGTGATCTTATCTATATGAACACGCTATGCTCATGATATGCTTATGCATGCCTGCAATCTTCTTTGGGGGCCCCCAATGCTTCATTTATTTTTCTGTTGCTCAGAGTCTGCGCCTAGCTTTGTACAAAGGGTTACATGCAAATGAGGCAAAGCTTGTACAAAAGGGTGGTTGTCGGGCAGGGCCCGACAGCCGCACCTTACGGGTAGAACTTATGGAGATGCTCAATATTCCATGAGTTTTGCAATTGAAAGCTATCTCCAGTCTCCAGACGGACTGCGCTAGGTCTGGTGACTCGTACTACCCGGTAAGGGCCTTCCCACTTTGGCGTCAACTTGTTTGTACCTTCGGCGGACTGAACGCACCTAAGGACAATGTCACCATCCTCAAGACTCCAGGAGTTAACCCTGTGGCTGTGATAGTGATGCAGGGCTTGCTTGTAGCATGCAACACACATAGCAGCCCGGAGATGGTTCTCCTCAAGTAGCACAACATCACCACGCCGGTGCTATTCTTGCGCTACTTCATCGTAGGCAAGCACTCGAGGAGACCCGTAAATGAGTTCTGTGGGGATAACTGCTTCTGCGCCATAGACTAGGGAGAAGGGAGTCTGTCTGGCGACCCGATTCGGTGTCGTACAGAGAGACTAGAGAACCACCGGCAGCTCATCAATCCATCGCCTGCCACACTTCTGCAGCATATCGAATGTTCTCGTCTTGAGGCCTCGCAGCACTTCAGCGTTCGTCCTCTTATCTTGTCCAATGCTCCTTGGGTGAGCCGCTGATGCGAATGAAATCTTTATTGTGAGGGCATGAACGTATTGCATGAAGGAGCGACTCGTGAATTGGGAGCCATTGTTTGTGATGATCCGAGGAGGAACTTCGAAGCGGCATACCAATCCTTTCAAGAACTTGATAGCTGACTGAGTGGTCACCTTTTTCACTAACTCCACTTCCGGCCACTTTGTAAACTTGTCAATTGCGACGAACAAGAATTCAAAGCCTTGGGAAAGGGGCCCAAGATATCGATCCCCCAGACCGAAAATGGCCACGACAAAGGGATCATTTGAATAGCTTGGGCAGGCTGATGGATATTCTTGGAATGGAACTGGCATGCTTCACATCTCATGACTATCTCAATTGCATCTTAGAGGGCGGTGGGCCAATAGAATCCTTGCCGGAAAGCCTTCCCAACCAGAGCCCTCGATCCAATGTGGGAGCCGCACATACCCTTGTGTATTTCCGCCAGCAGTTCCTTTCCTTCTTCCCGGCAGATCCACTTCAATTTCACACCATTGGGCCTTCTTCTGTATTGCGTGTCGTCAACGAACTGATACATACTGGCCCTCCGGGCTACTCTTTCAGCTTCTTCTTGACTTTCGGGAAGTTCTCCTGTTTGGAGGAAATGGACAATGTGTTGTGCCCAAGTTGGAGCCTGTGGCTCGGCAACGAGGATCAACGGCACCACCTCATTCCTGGAAGCGCACTCCTCAACCGCAGATGTTGAAAGTTTGGCGGGAGGGTGCGGCTTACTAATCAAAGAGGAGTTGTTCCCGCCAAGCCCCCTGCCAGGGTTTTTGGAAAACTCTACCGGGAGAGGCTCGGCGGAGTCCAGTTTCTTCCTCTTCCTGGCCATTATTGTTTTGGATATGGAGGATTGTGTGAGATGGAGAAGAAAAGTCCCTGTTTCCATATGGAGTTTTCACGCAGCACACTTTAACATGTGGTCAGCTATGCTGTTTTCCGCACGAGATACGAAGGATTGAGTGAGATGAAGAATAAAAAGCAAATCAAGCAATGTCCAGAACACTCAAAAGTTTTTTGTCAAACCACATTTTAGCATGATTTATTGACTTAAGTGTTGTGGCATGAAAATCAGGGTGTGACAGACCTACCCCCTTGCAAGAATCTCGTCCCCGAGATTCCCAAACTAGGCGTGGAAAGGAATACGAAAACTTTGATATGGGGATAGTCTTCAGTTCTTCATGTTGCTTATGCTTCCGAGTAGTACTCCATTGAACCTTGATGTACTTGATGGTATGGCTTCGTGTATAACGTTCTTCTTGATCCAGCTTAAAAAAGGGGCCTCTCGCGTATGTCAGGTCGGGCTAGACGTCAATGGCTCGGTGATGGATGTCCTGGTAGGGATTGGGTTAGTTAGGAAGTTGGACACATTTCTGGAGTGGTGTCGTGTGGAAAAACGTTGTGCACAGTGCATGACTCAGGTGGTAACTCTAGCTGGTAGCCGCATACTCTTCGTCTTGCAGTGATCTTGGAGGGGGGCAATAAGTCTTGGTGTGAGCTTCTCTTTGATGCGGAGATGCTTGGTTTCATTGAGAGGAGGGGCTTGCAAATACACATGGTCTTCGGCGCGGAAGTTTACTTCTTGATATTGGTGGTTGGTGTAGTTCTTCCTTCTTGACATGGCGGTCTTCACATGTCTACTAACCAGCTAAGCGGCTTTTCTTCCATCTTCGGGTAGACAAGTATGTCGCCAAATAAGGATGATAACTAACTTGCCCAAGTACTCCATGAAGACTCCGTTCATGGGTTCCATAAGGTATGCTAGGGTATTGGTGGTGGTAACGGTTGAGTATCGGCTAGGGTTTCTTAACCTAGAGCCAAAGCCCATGGTCATGATCCGGCCGTGTTGTGGCTTGGTAAGGCTCAAGAGATTCATGGATTCTAGTGTGCGAGTGAACATTTATCATCTTATCCTTAAACACGATTTCCGAGATGCCAATAGTTCTATCTAGTCCTTTAAACAAATGACCTTATACCACCGAAAGCATCAACTCGTGTAGGTCAGCTCCAATCATCACTCATGCTATTATTATCCTCAGGACTCCCGAGAGGAGGTTTAATAGAATTATACATGTCTACGATCCCCAAAAATCATATGTATGGCTACCCCTAAGAATCCATGGGTAGGGCATTCAAGCCATTAAGTTTGAATTAAACATCACAATCCAAGTGCTCGGCCTATCCTTCCAAGGTTTAAGATAATGCATCTCTATCCTAAGGAAAGACGTCATAAGCCACTCCAAGATCTTATTTCCTTCCTATGAATCAACTCCAATAGCCCATTATCGCCCATCAATCATTACACAATCCATTAATTCTACAAATCCAATGTTTATGGTGTTCCACATGATCTCCTAATGTCCTATAATCCCCAAATACTTGAAAGGGCTACCTCTACTATAGTAGATCCACCAATTTCCATTATCATGGTCAGGTAACTCCAAGGTCAGGCCTATATAGATCCCTAAATCAAATCCGATAATTAATCCAATCTCCTAGTTTATTGTCCACCAAGAAATAGGGTATCATGATCGAGGTCATCAGTCTAAATCAAATTTACTCCGAACCATGTAGACATACTCAACTAGGATCACCTACTTAAATCCAAATCTCATGCCCAACGAGAATTCCTACATGTTTCCTCCAAGTCATTGTCGTAATGTCAACTATCCTCGAGCAATATCCCCTAGCAAAGTCTAATCCTTATACTTCCAAGAATTCCAGTTTGCGATCAAAATGGTCCCACTAAATCCAATTTATCTAGGGGTAATGAAAGCTATGCTACTCTATTAACATGATCCCACCAAGTACATCTACTAACAAGAAAGCCTCATAATCCACTAGTCTCTGATAATTCCTCAAGGTTGCTGATATAAACTCATCATGTTTTTTGTCCTCTATTCCTATATCCCCAAATAGGTCTTCCCTATTGCATTGTCAGTTTTGGTGCTATCTTAAGACAATAATGTGCTCGTTCACTATGTCCACTAGTTCCATATGGAACCCAGTGTTGTGCAAGGTTTACAGGGGCTTAACTGGTTCTCTTGCAATTCTGTGGCACATGGTTAAGGATTCAAGGTGGGGTATCTCGTGAAGTCTCGAAGGGTCTAGTGTCGGTACAACAAACCCTGGGTCTGTTGCCTAGACTGTGCACATGCACGGGGACAAGATTGAGGCACCAACCCAAGTTAGAGTACAAGAAGCCAAGGGGTTCAAGGAACCAATGAGAAGATCAGAGAGACCAAGGCCAAACCAAAGAAGCAAGGTATCGCCCAGAGAAAGGCCTCCCTTGCTGGGCAGGCGAGCCTGGCAAGGGTCGAGGCCATCCCCAGAAGTAGACAACCAAGGTGTCCCGGCAGGGCCTGTCGGGACTCACGCAGGCTAAACCACCTCACCAACCACTTCTCCACGACTCATGTCGTCGATCAGTGCGGTGTCAAGCCGCAAAGTAACTAAGTGACAGCCATTAGCCACATGGTAGCCTCTCCCTAGAGGAAGAACCTGCAAATGACACCCGTCCTACGACGTGTCAAGCAAGCAGGCACGGAGCTGGCAAGATAGCCCGGCAAGCCTTGCGGGGCAACCAGTGATGTGACACTAAGTGGCGCATTTAATGCGCACTGTCAGCCCATAGAGTTAGGTATGATAGCATTGTTGCTCTCATATCAATGCATAATGACTACTTTGCCACTATGGTGACCCCTTAATCTATAAAAGGAGGCCAATGGCAACCATAGACATGGTTAGAAGATTGGAGAACCCACACATCCATATGCGCGTAGTCGCTGCTGCCCTAAGACAACCCTTGCCGGGCAAGTGTAGTATGCTCTACCACCTCATTTTTTCACCATCAATCCACCAAAGCAGGAGTAGGATCTTATGCCACAATGGTGTCCCGAACCTGGGTAAAAATGCCCGCGTGATCTATACCATGCTGTCCCACGCTCCTTTGCTCTTTGTGCAACACGATGTCGCCCCGCCGAACCAGCAAGGGACTTCCTGATCCCATAGGTGGTCGTGGTTAACCCTACATCTTTGGCGCGCCACGTAGGGGGATCGCTTGCGTGAACCTGAAGGCGTGTGTAGTGCGTCATCTTCATCACCATCTTCGTTTTCAACGGCGCCATCAACCATGGCGCCCAAGAAGAAACCAGCTTCTTCAGAGCGTCCGTCTACCTCAAAGGCTCCATAGCCCACGGCCTCTAATGTTGCGGGAGGTGCGGAGGCCCACGAGGATGCAGACGCTGCGGGGGATGTGGTTGGAGCAGGCGGCACCGTCACCACTTCCCCCATGGCCGACGCAGGAGCAGGATGTACCGGAGGAGGGCAACATCATCAACACCTCGACGGCCCTGCTCCTCAAGGTTTGGGCGAAGGGGTTACACCATCTGTGCCCCTTCTACCCACTGACGAGCACAGCTGCAGCGTCGTAGCTTGGACCGGGGAAAATCACCGTCCTCCAACCATTCCTACCACAGGTGCAGTCGTAGCACGCGTGCCTCCCCCGGGACGGGTCGACCAAGACACTACGCTTGACGGAGCCGTTGGCCCTCGCGTGCCTTCGCTGCTCCACCCTGCCATCCAGGTGGTCACCCCGCAATAGCAGGGGCGCAGTACTACTGCTGCTGGCACCATAAGGAGCCGAGCAACGACATGTTCGACTTATTTAGCACCTTTGCCAAGTACGGCCTCGGAGGCCATGGCGCGGGTCCAACTGCTAGTGAGATTTTCTCCACTGGCCAAACAGATGGACGAATGGCGTGCCACTATCCGAAGTTTTCTCGGTTTCGCCAAAGCCGGGGGCTCATGGTGAGCTGACCCGCCGCAGGCTCCCCAAGCGACAGGAACGACTCGTACTACTAGCCGTACGGAGGGAGCCGTCCCCACGGTGCAGTCCCTACCACCGCAGCCAGTGCAAGCGCTGCAGAATCAAGACCATGACGCCGTTTCGATGGCCTCTTCCGATCCTCGAGCGCGTCGAGGCAAGCATCGAGCCCCGGAGGATAGGCAGAGAGGAATGCGTGCGTTGTTGTCGAGCAACACCGCGGAAACCTCCACCAGACCGACGGGTGTGTCGGCCCCGACGTCGACGAGCCCGCGCTCGATATTGGCGGCATCCTACCTTTCGAGGTTGGTTGCCCTACCTTTACTCGTGAGCTATGGCAAGTCCGTTGGCCGTCCGTTTGCACGTTCAAGCCAGAGATACCTGAGAAGTATGATGGGAGGCTGATCCCGGCTGAGTTCCTGAGCATCTACACCATCATCATTTAGGCTGCCGGGGCAAGAGATGAGAATGTGTTCGCCAACTACTTCCCTTTGGCCCTCAAATACAATGTGAGGTCTTGGGTTATGCACGTGCGAAATAACTCCATTTCATCATGGGCTAACCTGTGCCACAAATTCATCAGCACCTTCATCGGTGGCCACCAAGAAACCAGCAGGCCCAGCAACCTGCATCTTCTCCAACAGAAGGAGGGAGAAACCCTTCGTATGTATTTACAAAGATTTAGCAAAGTTCATAGAAATATCCCAAATATCTATCCAGTAGCTGTGATAGCCGTCTTCCAGTCCAATGTGCGCAACCGCCGGATCCATTCTAAGATGAACATGCAGTTGCCCAGGATTGTGAAGGAGCTCTACACGCTGGTGGATAAGTGTGCTCGGATGGAGGAGGGAAGGAAGTTGCTGGGAGAGGGAGATTGCATTAATGTTGATTCAGAGGATTATGATGAATCAACCAGTTAGAAAAAGAGCAAGAAGCATAGTAAGAAGCGGAGAGATAAGGCAACGATGACTGTCAAAGGATTGGGTATGCTTAGTACCGGTAAGAAGGCCAAAGCTGAGGTCCTAGGCCTGTCGTGTGCACTGACTGCCGGGAAGCCGCTGCTACCGAGAAAGCCGAGAAAGGTGATGGGCCGTATTGCAAAATTCATCGGACCAAGGGCCACGACCTTCAAGAGTGTCATCAGGTTGAGCAGCTTGTCAAGAGACAGAGAGCAGAGTATGATAAGCATGATAAGGAAAAGGGTCAGAATGTTGCTAGTGGTAAGGGCCGAGGTGGTGAAGTAAATCACCCCGGCAAACCCCTTCAGAATCAAGGAGAGCCCGCCAGAGCTAGAGAAAAGGGAGTCTGTGATGATGAGAGTGATGGAGGGTATGAAGAGGAAACCAGTGAGCAAGAGTTTCAAAAAGCCACTGACACCATGTGCATTGATGGCGGTGCATCTATGCACACCTCTAACCATCAACTCAAGTGGTGGGCACGAGAAGTCAATACCATGGAGCCAGCGCCAGAGGACCTAAAGACGCTCAAATGGTCCCGTATGGCAATCATCTTTGACGAGGGGGATCATCCTAGCCGTACCACTGCGGTAGGATGCTTTCTGTTGTTGGTCTCCCCAACAATCCGCAACCTCAAGGTCACAAAGATGTTGGTGGACGGCGGGGCCGGGGTGAATCTGATTTCCCCAGCAGTTATCAGCAAGCTTCAGATAGCAGAGGAAGAACTAGAAGTTACCGGCACGTTTCAAGGAGTTAATCCCAGCAGGAGTCATCCTAAAGGAAAGATCACATTATCGGTAACATTTGGGGGAGAATTGAACTACTAGACTGAGAGGATTGTGTTTGATGCGGTTGATTCCCCTGCCGTACAATGGGATTTTTGGACGCCCGGCACTGGCTAAATTCATGGCGGCATCCCACTATGCCTACAACTCCTTGAAGATGCCCGAGCCACTAGGAGTTATCACTATCCCATCAGATGAGAAGGATGCAATCATTTGTGTGGACATGATGTATCGGGACGTAGTCGCAGCAGAGGTAGCGACAGCAACTGTTCCTGCCAAGGAAAGTAAAGGAAAGAAGAAGGATTGTAGGACCTCCTGCAGGGAATCCGGGAAGCATGCCCCCACAGAGTGCACGACACCCGTTGACGACGTGCCGGAGTGTTCCTACAGCAAGAGATCCAGGGTTGTTGAACCCCAAGTTAAGAAGGTCCTGGCAGGGTTGGCTTGTGTTGATGGTACCTTTACTATCAGTGCCACCCTCGATGATAAATAGGAAAGCGCGCTCGTTGCCTTCCTGCGGGCGAATGTCCATGTGTTTGCGTGGCAACCATCTAATATCGCTGGTGTTCCCACAAAGGTAATCTAGCACCACCTTGATATTTTCCCACATGCCCAACCTGTCAAGCAGAAAGTCCGAAAGCAGGCCTTGGAAAGGCAGCAGTTCATTGTAGAAAAGATCAAGAAACTTGAGGCAACTGGTTTGGTCAGAGGAGTGCTACATAAAACATCTTTGGCAAATCCTGTGGTAGTCCGGAAGGCTAACGAGAAGTGGAGGCTTTGCGTAGATTTCACAGATCTCGACAAGGCTTGCCCGAAGGACCCATTTCTCTTGCCACGTATTGATCAGATTGTGGATTCCACTTTAGGTTGTGATTTGCTCTCCTTTCTGGATGCATACTCTAGGTACCACCAGATCCTTATGTCCAAGGAAGATGAAGAGAAGACGTCGTTCATCACTCCATGTGGTACATACTGCTTTGTCCGCATGCCATTCAGATTAAAGAGTGCCGGGTCCACTTTTGCAAGGGCAGTTCAGATTGGTATTGAGCCATAGTTGCACATAAATATTTAAGCCTATATGGATGATATTGTGGTCAATACCAAGGACAGGGCCACCCTTATTCAGGATTTGGAGGAGACATTTGCTAACCTGCACAAGATCAATTTGAAGCTCAACTCGGAGAAGTGTTATTTGGTGTTCCCTCCGGGAAGCTACCTGGGTTCTTTGTATCCCACCATGGTGTCGAGGCCAACCCCGACAAGATTAAGGCTATTGAGAAGATCCAAGCGCCAAGGACAGTTAAGGATGTGAGGCGCCTAACAGGATGTGTTGCCGCGCAAAGAAGATTCATCTCCAAGCCTGCCGGGCGCGCGCTGCCGTTCTTCAAAATTTTGAAGAAAGCACGGCCCATGAAGTGGACCCCAGAGGCAGATGCAGCTTTGCAAGAGTTGAAGGCCTTTTTGTCCTCTGTGCCTAAATTGGTTGCTCCCAAGCCCCATGAGTCGTTGTTGCTGTACTTAGCGGCAACCAACCAACTGGTTAGTGCAGCCCTGGTAGCACAGCGAGAAGTGGATGATGCAGAGAGTGAACATAGGCCAGCAAGGCTAGAAAAGGATCAGGACATCAGTGAGCATGGCGGTGAGAGCAACCCCAAGGACGCAGCAAGGAAGAAAGTGGTGCATCGCCCAGTCTACTTCGTCAGCTCTCTGTTACAGGGGGCTAGATCGAGGTACTCTGGCGTGCAAAAGTTGATCTTTGGTCTCATTATGGCCTCAAGGAAACTGCACCACTACTTCCAAGCCCATGAGATCATGGTTGTCACTCGCTTCCCATTACAAAGGATACTCTGAAACCCTGAGGCTATCGGCAGAATAGTGGAGTGGGCTTTGGAGTTATCCAACTTTGGTTTGAAGTTTGAGAGCACATCAACTATTCAGAGCAGGGCATTGGCAGAGTTTATTGCAGAATAGACGCCAACCCCTGATGAGGAGACAACAGAGACAGTTATCCCCGGCAAGGAATCACCCTAGGAATGGATTATGTATTTTGATGGTGCCTTTTCCCTACAAGGTGCAGAAGCCGGCGTGCTTCTCGTTGCCCCCTCCGGGGAGCACGTGAAGTACGTCGTCCAAATGCATTTTTCTTAGACTCAAAAACTTCCTCTTCCTCTAGACCTTCTAATAAGTTGTCTAGTTTACAATCATGTTGGGAAAACTTGGCGGCCAACCTTACTTGGTCGTACACCAGGCTAACTGGAATTTCTTGTCCATCGGATCCTCAAGGTCCGACCCTTGCCATATGATTTGTATCAAGCCTGGTATACCGTGTTTTTACCATGGCCCGGGCTTCCCGAGCACCCTCTCAGCATGCCGATATCTTCCATAGCCCAAAACGGCGCCGAGCTCCCTTGAGTAAATTAACGAGTTCATCCATACTTCCTGGAGGAGAATCGGCTGGCCATAAAGCCCTAGAAATAGTCCTCATTGCCTTCCATTCTCTCTCATGCACCTTGGACAGCTCCTGTAGCAGGTCGCCTTGGAATCCGAACACCTCTTTTTCGGGCCGCCCAGTCAACACGTCTGCAGAAATAACATCGTCAGGATTTCGCATTAGCGACCTATACGATAATAAGTTCAAAGGCATACTGAATATGCCACCTCTCAGACTTCTGTTTTCTTTTAAGGCGTCCACAAGTTGGGCCTGCATGTCTTTTAGCTCCTCGCCGAGCTGGGTGTTGGAATCCTGCAGATTGTTTTTCTCAACCCTGATCCGTGTGACTACACGTTGACCAGCGGCTTCTTGCCTCTCGGCATGCGCTTTATCCACCAGTGCGGCCTTTAATTTCTGTTTTAGCTGATCCGACGATCCTGTCATTGCATAATACATTAGCGTTTATTCACATAGAAGTCGATCATACTTTCCGGACGAAAGGGGACATTACCAGTCGGGGCCTCCTTGGATTTCTCCAGTTCGGCAATAGCGGTAGCCAGATGGTTTTGGCACTGTTTTAGCTCCCGGGATAGCATATTGTTCTTATCTATGAGTACTTGATTACATGTCGATCCTTAAAATCAGGTGCTTCAACTGTTTTCACGTCTCGGGGGCTACTGGTATATGGTTATTAAATCTACACAAAATGATCTTACCCGCATATCCTTTGAAAGCTGGCGAGTGGCTCCAGCTAGTCCATCCCGTGCAGCTCGGATTAATGCATCCGCCGAGCTGAAGGCATTGAATGCCTCTTCAGTAAAGCAGGGATCACGCATAACTGCTCTCCAGCATCGATGGTTCATTGCACTCTCCACTTCAGAGTTGGTGACAGATACGTTATCTGAATCGTTGGAGAGAGAACAATCCGACATTGCACCCGTACCGGCTCTAGCCGTGGAGGCTGGGTCCGGGGTCGGATTGGCGGACGCATGTCCGGCCGGGTCTCCGGATGATGTCCCGTGGATGCTCTTCCTGAATTATGGCGCAATAGAAAATGTCATATTTTGATATGTTTGCCATAGGGCATATTGAAAACCTTACCTTTTTGATGAAGGTAGGGGCTGGGAAGTGTCGCCGCCCGCCTTTATTTTCAAAGGCCCGCCTTGTGTTGACGCCCCCTTCCCGAGGCACGATCCCGATGTGGCATGACAAGACGAGCGCCGCCCCTTTGAGGCATGAGACAGTGCAAGTGGTGAGGCGCGATGGGCAAACTCTTTTGGAACAGATACTCCCTGAGGACTTATATGGGAAGAGGGGAGAATACCAGGGCAATCGGCCACAATGGCCACCTCTATGCCATCGTAGATCGCCTAATAGAAGACCCCCTCCTTGAGCTCCACGGATATATCCGGATCCTCTTCAGAACTGGGATCTAGGTCCCGAACATGGTCCTCCGACTGTGGAGGAGGACTGTGGATCCCCGTCGTGGCCTTCCTCCTTTCCTATTAAAAATGGTCAGGTTAAACCCAGCTGGGTGCAGTTCGGGAAGAGGATTGAGTATAGTTCTGGACTAAAAGCTTACCCAGCTAGGAGGGTTTTACATGGAAAAACCCTCTCGGCACTTGAGACGAGTGAATTCCTCTTTCTCTCCTTTATAAATATCGGCCAACATGGCGGACATGGCGGCAAAGTTGTCCGAACCCTTGCGGCCGTAATGGGATGCATCGTCCTCCCCGTTATAATTCAACATGGGGAGTCCCCTGGATTGGAGTGGCTGAACTCCCCGCATTATGGAAATCGCCATAACCTCAACTATGGACAGTCCGGATTGGGCAAGGACTTTTATTTTGTCCATTAGCATCTTGACCTCCGCACTATCCACCTCCTTGGGGCTTCGGGTTCGCCAGTTGTGGCACTTCTTTAACAGAGCATTGGAAAACTCAGGAAGGCCTCGTCGGATGGGGTCCAAGAGAGTGACGTCTTCAATATAAAACCACTCCGAGGGCCACTCTTCGGATGCCTTCTTCGGAGTACCAGATAGGTATCATGTCCCGGCTATGCACCATACTTCGGCACCGCCCACTTCGTATATGGATCCCTTTTGGGAACGAGGGATGAGGCGTAAGTGTTTCTTCCATAGCTCGAAATGGGCCTTGCAGCCTAGGAATGGCTCGTAGAGAGCGATGAAGCCCGCGATATGTAGGATGGAGCCCGGCGTGAGATTGTGTAGCTGGAGGCCATAGTACTCCAGAAAACCTCACAGGAAGGGATGGATTGGAAATCCAACACCTCTTAAGAGAAAGGAGACAAAGCACACTCACTCTCCCTCTGAAGTATTCGGGAAATTCTCCGCCAAGGCTTCACCAGTGAAGGAAGTTAATCCCGCCCGAGCGGGGACTAGATCCTAAGGGGGGAGGTAGCCCTGCGCCTGTAGCTTGGGCAGTTGGGCCTGAGATACGGAGCAGCTCTCCCAATTGCCTTTTTGAGGGCCGTGGGGACGGGAGGAAGAACTAGGGGCACTGGCCATAGTTGCGTGGTTTGTCGAGGCAAGCTCGTAGGATCTTTTCTAGTATGGAATGACATTTGAGATCTAATCTCCTTAAATATACATCTTTCGTACGCTATAGAGGGGTTATTTGTAAAAGTGTTTGGACCCTTCATATTCGTTTACCACGTGTAAGCTGAGGCAACGGAAGCACAGAAGCCGAAGGGCATGACATTTAATGTAAAAACTGAGCTGTTCGAAGAAATCGCCTTGCCAAGACCGAAGATGTAAGGGCCGAATGTAGCCCTTCGGTTCAGGCACTTTGAAATATTCGGAGGAGGAACCCGCCTTGCAATGCCGAAGACCCTCCGTGCACTGGACAAGTCGTTATTGAAGCCTGCTTTGTGGGCTACTGAGGGACTCTTGGATTATGGGGTCCTCGGGCGTCCGGGCTATGTGACGTGGGCTGGACTGATGGACCATGAAGATACAAGACATAAGACTTTCTCCCGTGTCCGGATGGGACTCTCCTTGACGTAGAAGGCAAGCTAGGCGTGTGGATATGAAGATTCCTTCCTCTGTAAACCAACTTTGTACAACCCTAACCCCCTCTGGTGTCTATATAAACCGGAGGGTTTAGTCCATAGAGCAACCATAATCATACATACTAGACATCTAGGGTTTAGTCATCTCGATCTCGAGGTAGATCAACTCTGTAACCCCTATACTCATCAAAGTCAATCTAGTAGGAAGTAGGGTATTACCTCCATCAAGAGGGCCCAAACCTGGGTAAGCAAAGTGTCCCGTGCCTCCTGTTACCTTCGATCCCTAGACGCATAGTTCTGGACCCCCTACCCGAGATCTGCAGGTTTTGACACCGACATTGGTGCTTTCATTAAGAGTTCCACTGTGCCATCGTCCAAAGGCTCGATGGCTCGCCTTGTCATCAATGACAGTATCACTTCCAGAGGAGCCCTAGTTTCAGGGAAAACCCTTCGGCTTGGTGGCTTCACCATGGTTGCCCGTTTGGCCGTTAAGCCGAAAGCAAACCCTCGAGTCGCCGAAAACCCTCTTCATATCATC
Organism: Secale cereale; assembly: GCA_902687465.1. Lineage (NCBI taxonomy): Eukaryota > Viridiplantae > Streptophyta > Magnoliopsida > Poales > Poaceae > Secale > Secale cereale. The sequence continues at coordinate 377,258,171 of LR738712.1, forward strand.
CCTAAATACTCTGACAAGACAGATCCGACAGATTTATCGTCTCTGAACGAGCTGCTAGATCGCATCGCTGCCTTGGGGGTCTCAACCGACTATGATCGGATCGGGCTTAAACCCGACCAGAGAGAGATTAAAACTCCACCGATCACACATCAGGTAGCAGTTGTGGAGGAACAAGCTGACAATAACTCTTCTCCTACATTGAGAACAAGTTATGTTCGGATTTCCAAACTCGAGAAGTCAGATACCCATTCTCGGGAGGACACTCCCTGTCCCCCGGACAAAAGATTGGACATCAAGCCTGAGAATCCACCGGAACCTGGGCTGGCAAACCGGGAAATCCCTCAAACTCCGGATTCCACTGTGGGTCAGGGTGCGAATTTAATCCCGCCCACCCACCACACGCAATATTCTCCAAGCAATTCTGGCCCTCCGGACATATGCGACCTAATGTATGTGCGACAGTTGCCTCAGGAGACAGTCCATCACTTTTGGGCCAGATTCCTCCTTGTTAAAAACAAGATAAAAGACTGTTGCAATGACGAAGCAATTTTGGTATTTTGTAACAACTGTACGACTGAAGGGATCCTTAACACCCTCAATCTCCGTCGCGTACCGCACTTTGAAAATTTGGCACACATAGTACAGAAGTACTGCGCAATGGAAAGCGCTTGGAAAAGCCAGACGGCCCGCTGGGAACCTCAGGCCTTTAAACCATCTCCCAGGCGGGCAAAAAGGATGCACCCTCGCGAGACACCTAATCATCATTCCGCGGAAAGAAAACCAAGCCCTTCACGGGACATAGAACTGTCTTTGAAGAATGGCTCAATAGGCCCTGTCAAATACACTTAACACCGGATACCGAACCAACGCACATCCTACGGGCATGTTGAATACTCCGGCAGGTGGCCAAGAGCGGCGAGGGTATCCTCACCAACAATACCCCAAAAAGATACTCTTCGGAGGATAATGATTTCAATGTATTCACGGTCTTCGAGACCTTCTCATCGAATAATGGGCGCAAAAGGGAGCTCCGCGACCTCGCCGAAGTCTGCCAAATAGCAGCAATAAACCCTTGGGACGATACGGCAATCACTTTCAACGCCGATGACAAACCAAGGTCCCGCTCAGTACGGGCACCAGCCGCATTGGTCCTAAACCCAATCGTGGACGGCTTTCGGCTCACTAAAATACTAATGGACGGTGGCAGCGGACTAAACCTCATCTACGAGGACACACTCAATAAAATGCAAATGGACAGGAGTCGCATTGAGCAGAGCAATACATCCTTTAGAGGGATCATCCCCGACAGGGAAGTAAGATGCTCAGGGAAAATTAAACTGGATGTGGTATTTAGCACACCTCAAAATTATAGGTCCGAAGAGATAATCTTCCAGGTGGCCCAACGGATATCATGCCCTCCTATGGCGAGATGCATGTGACGCTTTCAAGCTATACCTCATTATGGGTATATGAAGCTCAAAATGCACGGGCCCAGTGGTGTTATCACTATCTCTAGTGATCCGGACATAGCACTCCACGTAGAAAATAAAACCACATCCTTGGCCCTCGAGGCACTGTCTGAAGCCCTAGCGGCCGAGGAACTCACCGCTCTGTGTTCCACAGTGGATAGGGATGATGTGATCCTTGATAAAAGGACTAAACCCACCTCCTGCAAACCAGTGGATGAAAGAGTCAAATTTCAAGTCCACCGGACGGATCCCAACAAAGCAGCTTCTATCAGGGCACAACTGGAACCCACGGTCGATGCCGCATTAGAGCGTTCTTGCGCAAGAACTGGGATATCTTCGCATGGCACCCGTCGGATATGCCAGGAATCCCACGCGTGTTGGCCGAACACAGTCTCAATATACTGAAGGGATACAAGCTGGTCAAGCAAATGCTCCAGCGATTTTCCGAACCCAGGCGACATGCTATGGGGGAGGAGCTAGCCAAGCTACTCGAAGCCGGGTTCATCAGAGAGATCAAAGATTCGGACTGGCTAGCAAACTTGGTCATGGTACCAAAGAAGGATAAGTCCTGGCGCGTGTGTGTCGATTTCAAAGACCTTAACAAAGCCTACCCCAAGGACCCCTTCCCACTACCTCGCATCGATTAGATTATTGATGCAACCGCGGGACATTATTAACTGTGTTTCCTCAACGCATACTCCGGATACCATCAAATTAAGATGAAGGAGTCCGACCAAGCCGCGACGGCATTTATTACCTGCTACCTCTTGAGCATGCGTTGGTTTTCCGTTGAAGAGGAAAGGGTGATGCAGCAAAGTAGCATAAGTATTTCCCTCAGTTTTTGAGAACCAAGGTATCAATCAAGTAGGATACTACACGCATGTCGCCTAGTACCTGCACAAACAATCAAGAACCTTGCAACCAACGCGATAAAGGTGTTGTCAATCCCTTCACGGCCACTTGCAAAAGTGAGATCTGATAAAGATAATAAGATAAGTATTTTTGGTATTTTAGTTGTATAGATTGGAAAATAAAGATTGCAAAATAAATAGTAAACTGGAATTTTATATCAGAAATTTATATGATGTAAAGTAGACCCCGGGGCCATAGGTTTCACTAGTGGCTTCTCTCATGATACCATATATTACAGTGGGTGAACAAATTACTGTCGAGCAATTGATGGAAAAGCGCATATTTATGAGAATATCTAGGCATGATCATGAACATGAACATAGGCATCACGTCCGTGTCAAGTAGAATAAAACGATTCTGTATCTACTACTATTACTCCAAACATCGACCGCTATCCAGCATGCATCTAGAGTATTAAGTTCATAAGAACGGAGTAACGCCTTAACCAAGATGACGTGATGTCGAGGGATAAACTCAAGGGATATTATATAAACCCCATTTTTTTATCCTCGATGGCAACAATTCAATACGTGTTAGTTCACTTTCTGTCACTGGGATCGAGGACCGCAAGTTTGAACCCAAAGCTAAGCACTTCTCCCAGTGCAAGAAAGATCAATCTAGTAGGCCAAACCAAACTGATAATTCAAATAGACTTGCAAATATATTAAATCATGCATATAAGAATTCAGAGAAGAACCAAATATTATTCATAGATAATCTTGATCATAAACCCACAATTCATCGGATCTCGACAAACACACCGCAAAAAGAATTACATTGAATAGATTTCCAAGAACATCGATGAGAACTTTGTATTGAGAACCAAAGAGAGAGAAGAAGCCATCTAGCTAATCACTATGGACCCGAAGGTCTGTGGTAAACTACTCACACATCATCGGAGAGGCTATGGTGTTGATGTAAAATCCCTCCGTGATCGAATCCCCCTCCGGCAGAGAGCCGGAAAAGGCCCCAAGATGGGATCTCATGGGTACAGAAGGTTGCGGCGGTGGAAAAGTGGTTTCGTGGCTCCCCTGGATGTTTTCAGGGTATAAGAGTATATATAGGCGAAAGAAGTAGGTCGGTGGAGCTACGAGAGGCCCACGAGGGTGGGGGCGCGCCTACCCCCCTAGGCGCGCCCTCCTGCCTCATGGCTGCCTCGTTGCTTCCTTGACTTCCACTCCAAGTCCCCGGGATTGCATTTGTTCCAAGAAAGATCCTCGCGAAGGTTTCGTTCCGTTTGGACTCCGTTTGATATTCTTTTTCTGCGAAACACTGAAATATGCAAAAAAAAACAGCAACTGGCACTGGGCCTCCGGTTAATAGGTTAGTCCCAAAAATAATATAAAAGTGTATATTCAAGCCCATTAAACATCCAAAACAGATAATACAATAACATGGAACAATCAAAAATTGTAGATACGTTGGAAACGTATCAGCATCCCCAAGCTTAATTCCTGCTCGTCCTCGTGTAGGTAAATGATAAAAACAGAATTTTTGATGTGGAATGCTACCTAACATATTTATCAATGCAATTTTATTTATTGTGGCATGAATATTCAGATCCGAAAGATTCAAGACAAAAGTTTAATATTGACATAAAAATAATAGTACTTCAAGCATACTAACTAAGGAATTATGTCTTCTCAAAATAACATGGCCAAAGAAAGTTTATCCCTACAAAATCATATAGTTTGGCTATGCTCCATCTTCGTCACACAAAATATTCAAATCATGCACAACCCCTTTTTCAATGAAGAAATTTTCATACTTTAGTATTCTCAAACTTTTTCGACTTTCACGCAATACATGAGCGTGAGCCATGGATATAGCACTATAGGTGGAATAGACTGGTGGTTGCGGAGAAGACAAAAAGGAGAAAGATGGTCTCACATCAACTAGGCGTATTAATGGGCTATGGAGATGCCCATCAATAGATATCAATGTGAGTGAGTAGGGATTGCCATGCAACGTATGCACTAGAGCTATAAATGTATGAAAGCTCAACAAAAGAAACTAAGTGCGTGTGCATCCAACTTGCTTGCTCACGAAGACCTAGGGCATTTGAGGAAGCCCATCGTTGGAATATACAAGCCAAGTTCTATAATGAAAATTCCCACTAGTATATGAAATTGACCAATGATGTAGAGTGGAACCCTAATCAGCGGACCTTTCACGATTTGGAGGGTGGCACACGATGAACACGGGGAAAACACAAGAGAAAGACGGGGAAAACACAAGAGAGAACACTCAAATCAACACGGAAGCAATCACACAAGCGCTAGATTCGCGATACAAAGTCGAGATCCATGATCCAAAGTCAACAACGGTGATACAGATAGTCTTCTCCGTGAGGAGGTCTTGATATCCCTGGGGATCTTCTCCGTGAAGGAGGTCCTGAATCCGTAGTGGATCTTCTCCGTAGAGGCGCACCGTATCGTGGGAGAAATCCACACAAGTATGAGAATGAGCTAAACCACAGCTAACCCTAAACGGAATGAGGAGAGGGGTATATATAGTCTACGGGGCGAAGGGGGTACACGGGCCTCGGCCCAAGTGCTGCGCGCAGGCAGATCAGGAGCCGGACGTCCGGGCAGCGGGCCGGATGTCCGGGACTTCGCGGGGCGCCGGATGTCCGGGGTGGGGGCTCGGATGTCCGGGCAGGAGGGGCCGAGCCTCGGGTGCTCTCTGGACAGGAGCGCCGGATTTCCGGGCCCGAGGCCGGATGTCCGGGCCATGCTTGGCCGGATGTCCGGGGCCTGGCCGGATGTCCGGGCCCTGTGGCTAGCCTTCTGTAGAGAGATGCCCAGGGGCCGGATGTCCGGGCCAGGGGCCGGATGTCCGGGCCAGGGGCCCGGATGTCCGGGGCCTGGAGCTGCTTTCTGCCCTCCTTGTTGCATCAGCTCGTCCATGACCTTGGGGACTTGTCCATCTTCAAGCTCTTCTCCGATGTGGTCTCCTTCACACCTGAGCACACAAAGCACACCCGTTTGAGGTAGCAACCATGTCTCGCAAGATTCGTATGGAAGTAGGGCTAGGAGTGACGTCACCTCGGCCTCGAAAGCTCTAGCACGAGCACGTGTCATCGGTCCTTGAAGCACTTGGGGAGGTGAAGGAGGGCCCGTGGGGATGACCTTGGGATGCTCCGCATCATCTCCCCTCCCTTGGGAGAGATCCGTCCTCGGATCGAATTCGTCATCACCATGGAACGGAGAGAGATCCTTGACGTTGAAGGTGTCGCTCACGGAGTACTTGTCTCGAGGGAGTTCGATCTTGTAGGCGTTGTCGTTGTAGCGGGCGAGCACCTTGAATGGTCCGTCGGCGCGAGGTAGAAGCTTGGACTTGCGCTCGTGTGGGAAGCGGTCCTTGCGAAGATGAAGCCAGACAAGATCACCCGGTTGGAACACCATTTGTGTCTTGTTGACGTTGAGCTTGGTGGCGAGACGTTGGACTTGGCGCTCGATCATTGCCCTTGTATCTTCGTGCACCTTCTTGAGATAGCTTGCTCGAGCACTTGCATCCATGTTGATGCGCTCTTGTAGCGGTAGAGGTAGAATGTCCAAAGGTGACAACGGGTTGAAGCCGTAGACAACCTCGAATGGCGACTTGCCAGTGGTCGAATGTCGTGCGCGGTTGCAGGCGTACTCGGCGATGGGTAAGCAATTCTCCCATTCCCGGATGTTCCGCTTGATCAACACGCGAAGAAGAGTGGAGAGCGTGCGGTTCGTCACCTCCATCTGGCCGTTCGTTTGTGGGTGGTACGCCGAAGAAAAGAGTAGCTTGATTCCCAGCTTGGCACATAGTGTTTTCCAAAAGTAACTCAGGAACTTGACGTCCCGGTCCAACACGATCGTTTTAGGCACGCCATGAAGACGAAGTATCTCCCTGCAAAAGAGAGTGGCAACATGTGAAGCATCGTCTATCTTGTTACAAGGGATGAAATGAGCCATTTTGGAGAATCTATCTACCACCACAAGCACAGAATCTTTGCCCGTTTGAGTCCTAGGCAAGCCAAGTATGAAATCCATGCTTATGTCTTCCCATGGATGATATGGTATAGGGAGAGGCATATAAAGACCGTGAGATTGAGCTTTGGACTTAGCTTTGCGGCATGTCGAACATCGGTTGGTGAGGCGTGAGACGTCACGAAGCATCTTGGGCCAAAAATAGTTCTTAGAGAGAGTAGCAAACGTCTTGTCGCGTCCAAAGTGTCCCATGAGTCCTCCTCCATGCGATTCCTGCAAAAGGAGCAAACGAAGCGAAGACTCGGGGATACAAAGTTTGTTAGCTCTCATAAGATATCCATCCTTGATGTAGTAATGTTCCCAAGAAGTGTGAGTCAAGCATTTAGCATAAGCATTTGCGAAGAAAGGATCATGCTCATATAAATCTTTAATATGCTCAAAGCCAATCACATTTAACTCAAGTTGTGTTACAAGCATGCATTTGCGGGAAAGCGCGTCCGCCACAACATTTTCTTTCCCCTTGATGTATTTGATGACATAGGGAAAAGACTCAATGAACTCACTCCATTTAGCATGACGCTTGTTCAACTTAGTTTGACCTTTGAGATACTTGAGTGTCTCATGGTCCGTATGAAGAATGAATTCATGAGGTCTAAGATAGTGTTCCCAAACACGTAGAACTCTCACCAAGGCATAAAGCTCTTTATCATATATGGGGTAGTTAAGTTGCGCTCCCGATAGCTTCTCGCTAAAGTACGCAATTGGGCGCTTTTCTTGCATTAGCACGCCACCTATGCCGGTACCACTAGCATCACAGTGAATCTCAAACGGTTTGTCAAAGTTTGGTAGGGCTAGAAGTGGTGCGTGCGTGAGCAAGCTCTTAAGCTCATTGAACGCGGTGTCTTGCGAAGGACCCCAAATAAAGGGTGCGTTCTTCTTGCTCAAAGCGTGTAGAGGCATAGCAATGGTGCTAAAGTCCTTCACAAAACGTCGATAGAAACCGGCTAAACCAAGGAAACGACGCACTTGCATGAGATTCTTTGGTTGAGGCCAAGTTTTAATTGCTTCAATTTTAGTTTCATCAACGTAAACACCTTGAGAAGACACGACAAATCCTAGGAAGACAACCTTGTCAACGCCAAAAGTGCATTTCTCCATATTAGCATATAATTGTTGTTTGCGAAGTGCTTGCAAAACAAGTTGGACATGGTCAACATGTTCTTCAAGAGACTTGCTAAACACTAGAATGTCATCAAAGTAAACCACGACAAAGACACCTATGTAGGGTCTAAGAACAAAGTGCATAAGGCGCACAAAAGTGCCGGGTGCTTCCAATAAGCCCATTGGCATAACAAGCCACTCGTATAACCCGAACTTGGTTTTGAAAGCAGTTTTCCACTCATCACCCTCTTGAATGCGAATTTGGTAGTAGCCACTTTTAAGATCAATTTTTGAAAAGATGGTGGCACCACATAGTTCATCAAGCATATCGTCTAAGCGAGGAATAGGGTGACGGTATCGAACGGTGATAGCATTTATCGGACGACAATCGGAACACATGCGAAAAGTGCCGTCTTTCTTAGGCACGAGAATAACGGGAACGGAACAAGGGCTTAGACTTTCACGTACATGACCCTTGTCGATGAGTTTTTGCACTTGCCGTTGTATCTCCTTTGTTTCCTCGGGGTTGACGCGATAAGGAGCCTTGTTTGGAAGTGGAGCACCGGGTACAAGGTCGATGCGGTGTTCTATCCCGCGAAGTGGAGGTAGACCCGGTGGTAGCTCATCGGGAAAGACGTCCGAGAATTCCTGCAACAATTGAGACAACACAAAAGGTGGAGGTTGTGAAGTGTTAGTAGGTTTGGCTTCCCCTTTGCATAGAAGCACAAGGTGGAAGACGCTCGATGGGTTCTCACACACTTCTCTCATCTCACGTTTGGTGGAAAATAGCACTAGTTGCTTCTTGTCGCTCATCGTGGAGGCGCTCATATTTGGCTTGTGGCTCTCGCTCTCCTTTTGGTGGCTCGCTCTCTCACCATTCTCTCCACGATGGGTGGTAGGTGTAAGCTTGTCGGCGGCAACTTGACTTGGAGACATTGGCCGAAGCACGAATTCCTTGCCCTTCATCTTGAAATGATAGTGATTCGTCCGTCCATTGTGTGTGACTCCACGATCATATTGCCATGGGCGTCCAAGAATAAGGTGGCACACGGACATGGGTATCACATCACACTCGAGAGTGTCCTCGTAGGCGCCAATCTTGAAAGAGACTTGTACGGTGTGCTCGACTCGAAGATTCCGGCGTCGTTGAGCCACTGGACCTTGTAGGGGTGAGGATGCTTCGTCTTGACCAAATGAAGTTTGTCGCATAGCTCTTCGCTTGCCAAGTTGTGGCAACTTCCTCCATCGATGATAACCTTGACGGAGCGTCCATTAATGCCGACCTTTGTATGGAAAATATGACAGCGTTGGTCGTCATCTTGTTGATGTTGGAGTGTCAAGACTTTGGAGACAACAAGGTTGGGGCTTGAGTCATTGTCGCAAAACACTTGATTGTCTTCTTCTTCATTGACTTGGCGATGCATAGCGACATGCGCAAGTGCTTCCATCTTATCATCGCTCATGGAGTCATAAGATCCGTCATCATTGATGATCATGGTGCGAACGGTCTTGCACTCAAATGACTTGTGGCCTCGTCCTTGGCACTTGAAGCATTTGATGGAGCTCGTCTTGTTATTGTCTTCGGTAGGAGTTGTAGTTGAGAAAGCTCTTGGCTTGAAGTTGTTGGTAGAAGGTGGACGACTCGATGTAGTCGCATTCTTGTAGCTTGACTTGTCACCGAAGTTTGTAGAAGGCTTGGTAGAGGTAGGAGGAGTAGCCGAAGTCGTTGAAGCTTGGTTGTAGGGGCCGAAGTTCTTGGAGTTGAACTTGGAGTACTTGTAGTCCTCTTGGACTTGTCGCTCCGCTTTGGTTGCTTGGTGTACTAGCTCGAGGAGATTGTTGTATGGTTGGAAGTCCGCAATCTTCTTGATGGGATAGTTGAGTCCATTCAAGAATCGCGCCATAGTTTGTTCTTCATCTTCCGTGATGTTGGCTCTTATCATGGCAATCTCCATCTCCTTGTAGTACTCTTCAACGGACTTGGTTCCTTGCTTGAGGAGTTGTAGCTTTTTGAACAAGTCACGATTGTAGTGGGTAGGCACAAAGCGTGCTCTCATGACTTCCTTCATTTGAGCCCAAGTGGTGATAGGAGGTTCGCCTTTGGCTTCTCTTCTCTCAATGATTTGCTCCCACCAAATGAGAACATAGTCTTGGAACTCAAGTGATGCCATTGCGATCTTCTTCTCTTCATCGAAGTTGTGAAGGCGAAAGATCTTGTCAACTTTCAATGCCCATGAGAGATAGTCTTCGGGATCAATGCTTCCGAAAAACTTTGGCATGGTGAACTTGAGCTTGCCATAGCGATGCTCGTCATTGTTTCCTTGCCTATTGGGAGGGCGATCTCGATTCTGGCGGTTTGCCATATCTTGTTGCTCTTGTTGAGGAAGATGTTCTTGTTGGGGTTGTTGCTCTTGCCGCGCTTGAGGAGGAGCTTCTTCTTGCATTCTTTCTTGATGTCGCCTTTCTTGCATCTCATCGCGAAGGAAATCCTCTTCTTGACGAGTGTGTCGAGTGCGGGCTGCCACATTGCGATGTGCATCTTGTAAAGCACGTTGCGCCTCCAGAGCTTGAGCTTCTCGACGTTGTTGTGCTTGACGGTTAGCCTCGGCATCTTGTTCTTCTTGAGATTGGCGAGCTCGCTCTTGTTGTTGTTGGCGTAGTCGTTGCTGTTCTTGTGCTTGCTCAAGTGTAGCTTGGTTTTGACGACGTCGATTTTCTTGTTCATCGAATAGCTCTTGGGAACTCTTGTCATGTAGAGGATGCCAATGGTCATGTCGAGCTTGACGTGCGGCTTGACGAAAAGTGTTTGACGTAGGTGTACTTGAGTCTTGCGTTGAGTCGGTATGTCGACTTGAGCGGCTTCGTCGATGAGATGATGTTGAGGAAGAACGTCGGTTGATGATTAATGTCCGTAGCTCATTGTATTGAGTAGACATGTTGGTGTTGATGAGGTCGATTTGCTCCTTGGTACTTTGTTGGAATTGGCGCGCGTCCTCGGCGACTTGACCAATGTACTCTCGCATAGCTTCACTCTCTTGATGTAGAGCTCGTTGGACACCGAATAGATGTAGTTTGGTGACGTAGTTGTTCGCTTCTTGAGGATCGTCGAAGATCGGGTTGGTAGATGAACTTGGCCTATCCATCATCACAAGCAAGTATGTGAGTGGGAGAAAGGAGAAGACAATATCAATGTACCTTAACCGAGGTTGAAAATGGATCAATGATCACGCAACAATGTAACCCGGAAATAGCACTATTGGTATCACTTCGTGTCGATTCTCACACCTACACAAGTAAAGCTTTGAGAGGAGCTTGGTTAGGATGTGGCACAAATTCAATGCAATCGTCAAAGTGACTCAATGATGTTGAAAATGGTTCACAATTTGCTCATGCAACAAGTAGATCACTAGCAAAAAGTAGCACACGGAACACACGCACGGATAGATAAATGTGGTTGTGCAACCAAGGATGAGCCCAAAATGTGGCAAACCACGGAAAATGCTCGTGTTGCACAACGCTAGAGAGACGCTAACCGATTGCTTAATAGGCGGATACGCACTTGTGCACGACCTATAAGGGCAAAACGTAACGACTGTCTGTCACAAGTATGCTATGAGTGTATGATGTGCCGATGCTTGAGCACAAGATGAAGTTGCTATGATGTATGATCTCTTTGGATGCAAGGCGTATGATGCTATTGTTTCTTTGCTTTGGTGGCTCTTTTGCTTAAAAGCTTGTGAGCTCTTTCTTTGGGCATATATGCATGCTTCTCGGATCGAGCTAGCTATTGTGTATGCGGAACACTCGTTTGGCACATGGAGATATGCAATATACCAAGATGATGTGGTATGCAATATATATGACTATCACTAATGTGCACAAGTGTCGTGGCCCGGCAATACTCAAATGGCTAGTCTCAATAGGAAAGCTACGCAAAGATGGTTCATAGGGTGACAATGCAATTGCAAGATAGAATGAGCGAAGTGTCGTCGATGTTACCGTCCTTGCCGAAGTTGAGCGGTGGTGTTGTCGAAGTCTTGCCGTTCCAAGGTAGCCTAAACATCCAAGGAAACGGGGGAAACCACAACTCAAGTATCAAGGCAAGTGGAGACAAACTTTTCAAACTCGGAGCGGGTAAGTGATGGTGGATGCGGAAATGGTGTTGGTATGCGGAAGAATGGGTGGATCACCGAACGAAAATGGCGGTGGAAGAGTGCAAGATGGTGTGTGGTGGTGGTTTTGTGGCTGCGGGAGGCCGGATGTCCGGGCAAAAGGCCGGATGTCCGGGGCACGTGCCGGATGTCCGGGGTGCCCGAGCCAGGAAGAACTCCTTGCAAACGGTGGTGTTGGGGCAAAAATTCGGCGGATTTTTCGGATGAAAATTGGGGAAAAGTGGAGGAAAAGCTAGATCCACACGTGGCACAGCAAATCCATGGAACACGTTCAACAAAATCTTGCCAAATCAACAGATCACAAAAAATTTTTGGGGCTCTTTTTGTGGGGAATTTTCGAAATTGGGAAGAACACGACAAAAATAGGCTAGAAAACAAAGGGTGGGACTCCAAAATCGTGATCAACCTTGCTCTTGATACCAAGATGATGTAGAGTGGAACCCTAATCAGCGGACCTTTCACGATTTGGAGGGTGGCACACGATGAACACGGGGAAAACACAAGAGAAAGACGGGAAAAACACAAGAGAGAACACTCAAATCAACACGGAAGCAATCACACAAGCGCTAGATTCGTGATAAAAAGTCGAGATCCATGATCCAAAGTCAACAACGGTGATACAGATAGTCTTCTCCGTGAGGAGGTCTTGATATCCCTGGGGATCTTCTCCGTGAAGGAGGTCCTAAATCCGTAGTGGATCTTCTCCGTAGAGGCACACCGTCTCGTGGGAGAAATCCACACAAGTATGAGAATGAGCTAAACCACAGCTAACCCTAAACGGAATGAGGAGAGGGGTATATATAGTCTACGGGGCGAAGGGAGTACACGGGCCTCGGCCCAAGTGCTGCGCGCAGGCAGATCAGGAGCCGGACGTCCGGGCAGCGGGCCGGATGTCCGGGACTTCGCGGGGCGCCGGATGTCCGGGGTGGGGGCTCGGATGTCCGGGCAGGAGGGGCCGAGCCTCGGGTGCTCTCTGGACAGGAGCGCCGGATTTCCGGGCCCGAGGCCGGATGTCCGGGCCGTGCTTGGCCGGATGTCCGGGGCCTGGCCGGATGTCCGGGCCCTGTGGCTGGCCTTCTGTAGAGAGATGCCCAGGGGCCGGATGTCCGGGCCAGGGGCCGGATGTCCGGGGCCTGGAGCTGCTTTCTGCCCTCCTTGTTGCATCAGCTCGTCCATGACCTTGGGGACTTGTCCATCTTCAAGCTCTTCTCCGATGTGGTCTCCTTCACACCTGAGCACACAAAGCACACCCGTTTGAGGTAGCAACCATGTCTCGCAAGATTCGTATGGAAGTAGGGCTAGGAGTGACGTCACCTCGGCCTCGAAAGCTCTAGCACGAGCACGTGTCATCGGTCCTTGAAGCACTTGGGGAGGTGAAGGAGGGTCCGTGGGGATGACCTTGGGATGCTCCGCATCAACCAAACAAGAGACTATCTATCATGAAGATCATGGTGCTACTTTGAAGCACAAGTATGGAAAAAGGGTAGTAGCATTGTCCCTTCTCTCTTTTTCTCTCATTTTTTGGAGACTCTTTCTCTTTTTTTTTTCTCACATGGTGTAATACCCAGTATGAGATTATACCTCCCACGTGCCAAGGCACGACTTAAAGGCATAATATCATACTGGAATGATCTCAAGAATGGTATCTTTGCACAACTCATGTAAAAGAGGGATGAAATTGTAAAAGAGTAGTTGGCTTACATTCTCCACGTCACACAATGCATTACATAAACATTCATCATCCAAATAACATCAGAGTCCGACTACGGACGAAGATCCAAATGAAAGATACCATAAATAAATAACACAAGGCCCCGATCATCCTAGTAAGAGCCCTACTGATCCTCTGGATAAGACACGTAGTATCGCCCACGGTTTTCATCGAACTCCCAATACAACTCTGTGCCATCACCTGTGTGGTTCACCATGGTACCTGCATCTGGTGATGTGTAGAATCTGTGAGCCACGGAGGACTCAGCAATCCCGTTCCCGGGTAGCAAAACTATCTAAGCCTTGGGTGTGGAACAAGGCTGAAGAAAAAGGTTGCAGCTGCACTAGCACTAGCTTACGTGTTTAGAGCGAGAAGAGAAGTGCCAACGATCGTCAAAGTGATCACAAAGTGATCCTATCTAAGCACGTCAAACATAACCCCACAGTGTTCACTTCCCGAACCCCTTCGGAAAGCGACCGTCACGGTTACTCACGCTGGTAGTGTATTATGAACATGGTGTCAAGTTTTCTACAACCGGATATTAACAAATTCCCATCTGCCACATAACCGCGGGCATGGCTTTCGAAAGATCAAAACCCTGCAGGGGTGTCCAAACTTAGCCCATCATAAGCTCACGATCTGCGGAGTCGCAACTCCAAGGTGGGAAGACACGAGTATTCTCGGAATCCCGTGCTCAAGATATTCCGACTAAGGTAAAACTAATCCAGCAAGACCTCCCGGTGTGCCGACACCCTGATAGTAGCCATGCGTATCTCATCTCAGGCCACGACCGGATGGGCGATGCTACAGGTTTTAACCAGCCCTCGGTTTCCCCAAGGTTGCCCCACAGGCTCCCCAATTTGGACCAACACTCATGTGGAGCACTGGCCCAGGTTGTTGATTAAGAAAAGGGTTTATAACTCCCTATGCAAGTTTTAGTTATTAGGCAAATGTAAAACCAATGTTGGGCCTTGCTGGAAAAGCTTTCGCGCTAAGCGGGTTATCAAGGGGGGCCCATAAACCCCAACCGTGTTAGGGACGCAAAATCAAGGAACATAACACCGGTTTAAACGGTTCCTAGGGTGGCATGAGTGGAACAAAACACCAAGCAAGAGGCTTAGCCTTCCACCCATTACCAATATATAGATGATTTAGTTTAACAGATTATATAGTGTGATATCCCAACAATAACTTCATCATGAAGCAAGAATCTTCAAATCTTCTCCTGCAACTAACAATGCTATAAGAGGGCTGAGCGAAGCTTACGTAGCCAATCAAAGGTTTGCTAGGTTAGGTGGCTAGAGAGGTTCATGGCAACAATAGAAGGCTGACAAACAAACATAAGCATCGAGGCAATAAGCTAAAGAGCGAGACATCTAGCATATGCAAAGATAGTAGTGATATCTGGGTAAGGTCATCTTGCCTGTTGAGTCATCGGTGGGATCGTAACCTTGCTCCTCACACTCAACCTCGGTAGGTACCTCGTATGCGGTCTCGGCTCCCGGCTATACTCAACACAAGAACACAACATGGCACAATATCAAACACGGTGCAATGCACAATCAACATGATGCAAGTAAGATGTGCGTATGCATGTGGAAGCACTTGAGCCTAAGGAGAAGATGACGGAGAAGGCCTCATCTTGAAATACCAAGCATGCCACTGGATAGAGGGGAAGATTTCGGTTGAAATCGATATAATGATCGCCGGAAACGGACACACGGTTTGCAAATGGCAAGCAAAACAATATTCACACAAAACTGCAGTTTACAGCCACATGGCATCTTTGGAGCAAGAAATAATTATGCTACATCACTCAAACATGGAGAGAAAGGGTATGGATGTGAATTAGACATGATACTTAATAAGCATGAGCTTAGAACACACCCAACAACCTACTGGAACACAATTAACCAAGCATGGCAAGTTGCAATAAGTTTATCCAGACTTAGCCAAAATATGGGAAGGCAAAAACATCATCACGATGCTGCCTTCGGAGGCACAAAACAACATGCATATCGACTCCACTAAGTATATAAAGATCATGTACATGTAATAGACATAGCATACATCAAACGACTCCATTGAGGCAACTCCATAGGAGGCATGGATCAATAACAGCAAGCTTCACCAAATTGATCATGCCGATAAAAACCTGACAGGTAAAATTTATAGCAACTTGAGAGCAAGAAATAAATAAGCTATAGCAGGCCATATGTGCAAGTAAGGGCATGGATGGATAGAGCATAACATGGACAAGAAGATATGACCATTGGCCACTCCAAAACAAGCATGGAATTGAGTGAGGCATCAAGGAAACATAGGATCAGGTTAACAGATTCCAGACTTAGCAGTTTTTTCACTAAGTATAAAAATACCAATATTGGCATGGCATGTTTACAAGCTTGTTTAAGTCACCTCAAGGCATATCATGGAAAATGGACTGCACCACAACAAATACCATATGATTGTGCTTCTAAAACATATTGATATGTGGCATGAAGACAAACACATCACTAGCAATGAGCAAGTCAAAACAGCATCTCACAACAAGTTTCAGCACTTAACAGCCACATGCACTTTTGCAACAGAGATTAACGTGACAATATGACACCTAACATGAATGCTACAGCAACCATCATGTTGAGCACTTCACAATGAACATTTTGACATATCATATGCTCCATTTGGACCAACACGCACAAAGTTATCATATGTCAAACATGGCAACAAAATTACAGATAAGAGCAGGTTTAAACATATAGCACTCTTTCCACGATGATTAGGGCATCAAGATGAACTCAAACAAGCATGCCACAGTGGAACAAAATGAAGAGCACATCACAACGAACATTTTGATATGTTACACGCCCAAAACGGATCTACGAGCACGAAGTTATTGCAAGTTGAAGGAGGCATAAAAATTACTAGAACCAGGGACTTGGTGGATTTTTATAGCTCCCGAAAGTCAACCCGGGAGGAGGATATCCCGGGACGGAGTGGATCCGGGCGGGGACGGGGGTGTTTGGTTCGGTGAGCCGGTGGATCTGGTCCCAGCGACCAGATCGGGACGGCGGCGGCTCCGGCGGCCGGAGTCGGAGAAGACGCGGCCGGCGGTGACCGGAGCGGCGGCGGCGCTGCGCCCGGGTGGCGGGGCGCGCGGGCCGGGCGGAGGCGGCGGCCGGCGCCGGAGCAGCGGACGGGGCGGGCGACGGGTGACGGGGCTGGCCGGGGCGGCGAGCGACGGGCGATGGCGCGCGGCGGCGACGGTGCTCCGCGGCGAGGCCCCGCGGCGGCGCTGGTGGGAGGCGGCGGCGGAGGGGCAACGTGGCAGGACCGGATTCGTCTGGGCCGGGGGACGGACGTGTCCGGCGTGGTTCGAACGTGTCCGATGGCGAGGGATGAGGGTTTTTTAGAGTTTTGTGCACAAAAATGGACGTGGGGGATGTTTTTATAGCCATAGGGAGGAGACTCCAAATGGGGTGCGGTTTTCGCCCACAAGTTCACGATCCGACGACCGAGAGGATGGGAGTGGTGGTGCTGGGTTAGTGGGCTGTTGTGGAGGGGGTCTTGGGCCAAAAGGAAGAGGTGCTTTTAGCCCACTAGGTTAACCGTTGGAGTACCAAACGAACTCCAAACGCGATGAAACTTGACAGGCGGCCTACACGTACCAAAATAACAACGCACAACAAGTCTCACCTCATTCCGAGAACATTACACGGCCACACACGAAAGAAGGACTCGGGGATGCCACGTGCACGTGTGTGAGTGTCGGAACTCGAAACGGACAACGGGAAGAGGCGGGTGGGACCGGGTGCAAGTGACAACACGAATGCAATGCAATGCACATGATAACATGACATGGATGAAATGCACACACGCACACGACAAAACGAAGAAACCCGAAATGAAAGAAGAGCCCAGAATGGAATTGATGAAGTCAACGTTTCATATATTGCCATAAATGGAAGGTGTTACATCTGGGGTGTTACAAACTCTCCTCTACTACATAAAGATCTTGTCCCGAGATCTAGGACTGGAAGAAGGAAGGATACTCGGAACGAAGGTGATCTTCTCGTTCCCACGTAGTTTCTCGATCGGTATGGTGTGACCACTTCACTTTCAAGAACTTGATGGACTTGTTGCGGGTCTTGCGCTCAGTTTCTTCAAGAATAGCAACAGGGTGCTGACGGTAAGACAAGTCTTGTTGAAGATCAATCTCCTCGAATGGAATGGTGCGTTCAGCTGTCTTGAAGCACTTGCGGAGTTGAGACACATGAATCACATCATGAACATTTGCAAAGTTGGATGGAAGCTCGAGTTGGTAGGCTAGGTCGCCTCTTTTGCCAAGAATCTTGAAAGGGCCCACATATCTAGGAGCAAGCTTTCCTTTGATACCGAATCTATGGGTGCCTTTCATAGGAGAAACACGGAGATAGACATGATCCCCAATGTTGAAAGCCAAATCACGATGCTTGCCGTCATAGTAACTCTTTTGACGCGACTGAGCGGCTTTGAGATTCTCACGTATGACTTTGCACATTTCTTTAGCTTCTGAGATCAAATCATTGCCAAGAAGTTGACGTTCACCAGTCTCGGACCAGTTGAGCGGGGTACGACACTTTCTGCCATAGAGGATTTTAAAAGGAGCTTTGCCGGCACTTGCTTTGAAGCTGTTGTTGTAAGAGAACTTGGCAAATGGAAGACAATCTTCCCACTTCATGCCAAAAGAGATGACACAAGATATGAGCATGTCTTCGAGGATCAGGTTCACTCTTTCGACTTGACCACTAGTCGAGGGTGAAACGCAGTGCTGAAACGGATCTTAGTGCCCATGGCTGACTGATAGGAGTCCCAGAACTTGGATGTGAACAAACTTCCACGGTCTGAGGAGATGACTTGAGGAATGCCATTGAACGACACAATTCTGGAAGTGTGCAACTCTGCCAACTGAGCTGCGTTGATGGATTCTTTGACGGGAAGGGAATGAGCTACTTCATTCCCCTTCTTGGACTTAGGAAACCCAGTGACGAAATCCATTTCAATGTGGTCGAACTTCCACTCGGGAATAGGTAGAGGTTGGAGGAGACCGGCTGGACGTTGATGCTCCGCCTTCACTCTTCTGCAGACATCACATTCATTCACGAATTGGGCAATATCCCTTTTCATGCGAGTCCACAAATATGATTGCTTGAGGTCTTGGTACATCTTGGAGCTTCCAGGATGAATAGAGAGGAGGGTGTCATGTGCTTCATTCATTATGAGTTTTGTGAGATCACCCTTAGGAACGACAATTCTGTCCTCAAAGAACAAGGTGTCTTTCTCATCAACGCGATAGCACTTGTATTTGGGAGTACCCTTAGCAATACCATGTTTCACTTTCTGCACCATAGCATCACTTAGTTGGGCCTCACGGATCTGATCTTCCAAGGTAGGAGCAACTTGAAGGTTTGCAAGAAAGCCTTGCGGAACAACTTGGAGGTTGAGCTTCCTGTATAATTCACAAAGTTTAGGCTGGAACAGTTTGAGAAGGAGACTGTTGCAATATGCCTTTCTTCTCAAGGCATCTACAATGACATTGGCCTTGCCAGGTGTGTACTCAATGCTTGAATCATACTCTTGGATCATCTCAACCCAACGAGTCTGGCGAAGGTTCAGGTTAGGTTGTGTGAAGATGTACTTCAAGCTCTTGTGATCGGTGAAGATGTCCACTTTTCTGCCCAACAGAAGGTGTCTCCATATGATCAAGGCATGTACCACTGCTGCTAGCTCGAGATCATGTGTGGGGTAATTCTTCTCATTTGGTTTCAATTGACGAGAAGTGTATGCCACAATCTTCTTGTCTTGCATGAGAACACCACCAAGTCCTTGTAAAGAAGCATCACAAAAGACTTCATAGGGCTTGGACTCATCCGGAGGAGTAAGAATCGGAGAAGAAATGAGCTTCTCTTTGAGTGTTTTGAATGCCACATCACAATCAGGAGTCCATGAGTACTTGACATTCTTCTGCAATAGGTTGGAAAGAGGCTTGGCAATCTTGGAGAAGTTCTCAGCGAACCTTCTGCAATAGCTAGCGAGACCAAGGAAGCTTCGGAGTTGCTTGACGTTCTGCACGAGTTCCCAGTTGACAATAGCTTCAACTTTCTCGGGGTTGACATAAATACCCTCATCAGAGATGATATGGCCAAGATATAAGATCTTATCCAGCCAGAATTCACATTTGGAGAACTTCGCATAGAACTTGTGTTCACGGAGCCTGTCCAGGACCAAACGGAGGTGCTTGGCATGGTCTTCTTCATTCTTGGACAATACCAAGATGTCATCTAGATAGACGAGAACAAATTCATTGGTGTAGGGATTGAATATGAAGTGCATCATCCTCGAGAAGGTGGGTGGAGCATTTGCGAGGCCAAAAGACATGACCGTGTATTCATAGGAGCCGTAGCTTGTTCTGAATGCGGCCTTGTTAATATCCTCTTCACGGATACGAATCTGATGGTAACCCATCCGGAGATCGAGCTTTGAGAACACCTTTGCTCCTTTGAGCTGCTCGAACAATTCATTGATATTGGGGAGCGGATACTTGTTCTTTATTGTCTTCTTGTTCAATGGCCGGTAATCAACGCAAAGGCGTTCCATGCCATCCTTCTTCTTGACAAATAGAACACCACAGCCCCAAGGAAAAGTGCTAGGCCTGATTAGACCCATACGCTCTTGCTCATCAAGTTGTTTCTTCAGCTCCTTCAACTCATCAGGAGAAAGCTTGTACGGACGCCGACATGCTGGCTCGGTATTGGGCTCGAGTTCAATGACGAATTCAACTTGACGATGCAGAGGCATGCCTGGAAGCTCTTCAGGGAAAACATCTTCATATTCATCGACCACCGGAATCTGAGAGATGGCATTAATCTCGCCCTTGTCATTGAGAGAGAATAGCCTGATTGTGTTATCTCGAGAGGCGAAGATAATCACGTCTTCGTCAGGATGAGTAAGCTTGACTTCCTTATTTGCACAATCAATGTTTGCATCATGCTTGGAGAGCCAATCCATCCCAAGAATAAGATCAATGTCAGAATTGCCGAGAATAACCTGAGAAACCAGAAAATGTAATCACCCATATGAATAGATATATCCGGAGCAAAAACACTAGAAGTCATTCGTTTCCCCGGAGAAGTGACTTGCAACTTTTGAGGTAAATTTTTGGTGGTAACATTGTGCTTCGTAGCAAATGGGTGAGACATGAAAGAGCATGATGCACCTGAATCAAACAAAACTTTAGCAGGTTTAAGATTGACTGGAAGGTTACCAAGTATCACATCTAAAGAATTCTCTGCTTGAGCTGCATTCATCAGATTCACTCTTGCTGCCTTGGGGTTGTGCTTGACAATAGCAGTGCTGACATGTGGAGGAGGCGGAAGGCGCCTTGGGTTGGGACACTTGTTAGCATAATGACCCTTCTGAGTGCACTTGTTGCAAACCACTTCTGAGAGAGGACGGTGGTAAGGACCACTTGACTTCGAAGCTTTACAGTGATTCTTGGACTGATTGCTTGGGTTGGGTGGGTGGGAGAAACCACGGCCACCGGAGTGCTTGTTGTTGTTGTTGTTGTTGTTGTTGTTGTTGTTTGGAGGGCGGAGCACTGGAGGAGGTGGAAGACAAAACTTCTGCTGCTTTGCTGTGACGCCCGGGTAATCAAGCTACAGTAAACCTCTCCTAATGATGCCACGTCACCACGATTACTGTTACTAAACTCGCTTCGGTTCGAAACCGGTTCAAATTCAAAATTTAAAACAAAGTCAAAATAAAAAGTTTTCAAATGTCAAAACTAAAATGTTCATCATGTGGAAAATATTTATTGGATAATATTGGTGGTGACCAACATTTTTGCAATTGGTTGAAATACCCTAAACTAAATAAAATAGAAAACATAAAAGGTTAAAGAGAAACAAAAAAAGAAAAAAGAAAAGAGAAGACCTCCCCTGCTTGGCCGTGGCCCAGCTGGCCTTTGGACCGCTAGGCTGGCCCAGCCACACCCCCCGTAACCCCCTGCCTCCCCCCTGGGCTTTAGGCCACAATGGGCCGAGGCAGCCTAGCCGCCCCCACCAGCTGCCTAACAATAGGCCTCACCCCTGTCTCCCGCACGAACCCCCCCCACTCTCCCTCGTTCCCTCCCTGCGCCGTCACCCACGAGGCCACACGCGGCCGCGCCCGAAGGCCGCCATCGCTGGCGCCGAGCGCTGCTCCGAGCGTCGCCCATCGCGTCGACCCTGCCTCTCACGCGCCGGAGCTGGCCAGCGCCTCCCATCACCACTTGCCCCGCGCCGCCCGGCGGTACTGGCCGTCCCTGACGCCGCGCCTAAACTGCCGGCGACGGAGGCCCCCGTGCGCCCGCAGCTTCATCTCCACCGGGCCACCACCTTCGCCCTGCCGCCGCTCGCCTCCGACCATCGCCGGCCCCCACGAGCCTCCCCTGTAATGATGTGAGCAACGCCCCGTGCTCCCTCTCTACCACCCCCGTGGTCACCGCGCCCGACGACCTCCCCCGCGCCCTGCTCCCTAGCTGTCCGAGCCACCGTGGCTCTTTGCGGCTGGTGCTCCACACGCCGCCGGCGCCCGACAGTTCTAGCTGCTGCATGCGCTAGCGTCACGGCTTCCTCCCGTGGCGCCCCCCCTCCGCCGTTCTTCCTTGGCCGGGGTCGTGGCGTTGGCGACCACGCCGGCGGCCTCGCCATGCCCGTGGCTAACTCCCCCCCTGGCCGTCGATCTCGGCACCTGCCTAGTCGACTCCCACATCCGTAACCGCCCGCACGCTCAGGGGGCTCCGCCCCAGCAAACGCGCCCGTTAGCCCGCTAAGCCCCTATGGGCCAATGACGAGGGGGCCCCACCCCCCAGAACGTTTAATAAAAATGTAAAAATAAAATAGATAAATAAAAATAAATAATTAATAATATTAATTAATTAATTAACTAGATAATTAATCTAATTAATCCTGTCTTTAATTAACCTAATGGATAATTAATTAAATTAAATAATGTTAAGATTAAACTAACTAATTGTGATTAATCTAATTAACTTTAATTAGTTAAACTAATCAGGATTAGTTAATTACATATAGAGCTAATTATTATTGTGTCACTGACTAGTGGGATCCACTAGTCAGGTTGACCAGTCAACCATGCTGACGTCAGCATGATGTCATGCTGATGTCATAAATCCTTTTTAAAATTAATTTAATTAATATTAAATTCCAGAAATTAATAAAAACTTTAGAAAATGATATCTTTTAAACCGTAACTCGGATGAAAATACATTGTACATGAAAGTTGCTCAGAACGACGAGACGAACCCGAATACGCGGTCCGTTCGTCCGCCACACATCTCTATCATACCGAACATGCAACATCCCCCCTCCGTTTCATCTGCCCGAAAATGCCTAACGTCGGGAATACTTTCCCGGATGTTATTCCTCTTCGCCTGTATCACCGAGCACCGCGTTAGGTCACACGTAGCAACGCCTTTTGCCATGTTATACTTTGTGATGCTATTGTTTGCTTTGTTGTTTATTTGTTTCCCCTTCGTTGCTTATTTTCGGTAGACTCCGATACTGTGATAGACCCCGAGACCATTGATGCTTCGGTGTTCGACTACGGCTACACTTCCGAAGATTCCTTTCGTCTGCAGAGCTTCCAGGCAAGCCCCCCCTTTGATCACCAGATATCGCCTATTCTTCTCTCTACTGCTTGCATTAGAGTAGTGTAGCATGTTACTGTTCGGTTACTCCTATTCTGCTGCATAGCCTGTCATTGTTGCTACAACTATTGATACTTTACCTGCCATCCTAGTTCTTAGTATAGGATGCTAGTACTCCATCAGTGGCCGTACACCCTTGTCCGTCTGCCCTGCTATTCTATCGGGCCGTGATCACTTGGGTGTGATCACGGGTATATACTATATACATACTTTACATGATACATGATGTGACTAAAGTCGGGTCGGCTCATTGGGTACCCGCAAGTGATTCCGATGTGGGGGCTGAAAGGACAGGTGGCTCCATCCAGGTAGTGGTGGGCCTGAGTTCCCGACGGCCCCCGAGTGGATCTTTGTGGCGGAGCGACAGGGGCAGGTTGAGACACCCAGTCGAGAGGTGGCCTGGCCCTGGTCGTTGTCCGCGGTTATTTCGTAATAACACGCTTAACGAGTTTGGATATTTGATCTGGGTCTGGCCATTGGCCTATACGCACTAACCAGCTACGTGGGAATAGTTATGGGTACTCGACGTCGTGGTATCAGCCGAAGCCTTTTTGACGTCAGCGGCTTAGCGGCGCGCGCCGGGTTGGACCGCGCAACGTAACTTCCTTAGTAATGGAGGTTGCTAGGTCTGCTCACCGGCCGCCCTCGCAACATGCAGGTGTGCATTGGGCGATGGGCCCAGACCCTGCGCGCCTAGGATTTAGATCGGCGTGCTGACCTCTCTGCCGTGCTTAGGTAGGGCTGCGACGTGTTGATCTTTCGAGGCCGGGTATGACCCTGGAAAGTGTGTCCGGCCAAATGGGATCAAGCGTGCTGGGTTACGTGGTGCACCCCTGCAGAGAAGTTAATCTATTCGAATAGCCGTGTCCCTCGGTAAAAGGACGACCCGGAGTTGTATTCCGACCTCATCACAACTAGAACCGGATACTTAATAAAACACACCCTTACCAGTGCCACATACAACTCGGTGGTTGCTCTCTCACAGGGTGATGTGCGGGAGGATCGCCGAGTAGGATTATGCTATACGATGTTACTTGGTGAACTTACCATCTATTTCCCTTCTACTGCTTCAAGACGAAGGCTGCGAGACGCGAGGATACTTGTTACTTCCATATATTCTCTTCTACTGCTGCAAGATGGAGGTGGCCAGAAGCGTAGTCTTCGATTGGATTAGCTATCCCCCTCTTATTCTGGCATTCTGCAGTTTAACCCACATATATTATCCCTTTACACTTATATCATTGCATATGTAGTGTAGATCCTTGCTTGCGAGTACTTTGGATGAGTACTCACAGTTGCTTTGCTCCCCCTTTCCCCCTTCTCTCTCTCTTCTCGGATGATGCAACCAGATTGATGGAGTCCAGAAGCCAGAGGATCCCGATGATGTTTCTACATGGAGTTCGGCTTCGAGGAGTAGTTAGGAGGTCCCAGGCAGGAGGCCTTGCCTTTTCGGTCATTGCTATTTTTGTGCTAGCCTTCTTAAGGCAAACTTGTTTAACTTATGTCTGTACTCACATATTATTGCTTCCGCTGACTCTTGTGTTTTCGAGCTATGTATTCGAGCCCTCGAGGCCCCTGGCTTGCAATATAAAGCTTGTATTATTTTAATTTGTGTCTAGAGTTGTGTTGTGATATCTTCCTGTGAGTCCTTGATCTTGTCCGTACACATTTGCGTGCATGATTAGTGTACGGTCAAATCGGGGGCGTCACAAGTTGGTACCAGAGCCGACTGCCTGTAGGAACCCCCCTTTCCAACTCCTTTGCCGAAGTTGATTCTAGTCTTTGAAAAACAAATTTACTAACTTGTTGTGTGGCTTACGGGCCCACATCACCATTGGGTGGTATTAGGATCTTTTACTCCTCGTCTATACTCTGGGACTCTTATCTCTCTTCTATTCGGGATAAATGAATTTTGCTAAATCTAACATTAGGATCTCGTTATCACTTTCACCCGGAGAGCACCTTATGATCGATGATTGTCTGCTGCACCAGAAGACCCTGAAGATACTCTCCGTTGTTAACCCGAGACCCTTGTGCTCATCGCCTTGGCAAATCACTGCCACCGATATATCCCTATGGATATCTGTATGCACTTGTAATTCTCATGATCATTCCTCGTCGCTCTTGATGTTACAAGATGCCTCGAAATATTCTCCCTTGTCCCGAGAATCCTTTGAGTTTACTGTCTGGCAGTTTTATTTCGCATGAAAACCCTGACGGTTATTTCCTCACAATTATCGAGGATCCGTTCTTCTCAATTGTTCTTGTGTCTCACAATATTCTTTAGAATAGTTTTCGATCTTTCGAAGATCCTCTGCAGCCTGTTACTCTTGAAATTCTTGCCTGCTTGCATAATGGTTAATTCCATATGACTAGTAGTCTTCGTTAACATCCCTTGTCTTAGCCATTTTGATCCTATTGATTCGATGTTTGCGTATGCACACAGTCATCAGGTTATCATTTTAAAATTATCTTTCCGGCCCAGACGTCATTCCGGACATGGGTTGGTTCTCGGCAATTCAAACCTTTGTTGATTGTCCAGCTAAGTGTTTTCAACTTATCCATCCTTGATCAGAGCACCTGTTTCTGATCCTTCATTTTGGGAACCATAATTTCTTTCTATTTAAGCATTAGACTAATCAGGTGATTCTTGAATTTGATGCCTCTGCAATCTTTCTTCCTCTGAGTGAGTACCGATACTCACCTCAACTCCGTTGTGGATCGCCCGATCCATTGTTGGATTGTTATCCGACAGTGTCCTTATATTCAATCACCTTGTGAGTTCTTCCCCTGATACATAATGCCTTTGGTAAATTGTATCCTCTGCTTGGCCAACCATGCTCTGCTTTCGAGCATGTGTATTTAGAAACATGTGGTATGTGTTACTAAGATGCCCGATGGGTTGAACCTATGCCTTCCCCTAATCCATGAAAACCCGAAAGTTTTTCACAAGTCATACTCTTCCGGTGTTCTGCCAGTTAAAATTCCAACACTACAGTCTTATTAAAGCGAGAGGTGAATGAAATGATTTGCATTAAATAAGTGGGAGCCGACCTTGAACTTGTGTTCATGCCCATGAAAATGATGTAGACTGTCTCGAAAGATTCTTGCAAAATGATTATCCAGCTGTATGATTTCTTCGATATTCTTGAATTGAATCCTTACAGTTATGGTTCCGACCAGGCTGTCCTGATCTGGTATATCTGATGGGGATTCATTCTCGTGCCTCGTCTATTTTGGCCAGGTTGTAGTATCCACCGTCATAAGTCGATGACCCAGTTATACTTCTATCATGTTCTACCTTCGAGTATTGCCCCCTGTTATCTCGAAGATGTCTTGCCATTGCAACACATCATACTAACTTTGTTAAAGTAATGTCTTTCCTTGTCGTAATCACTCTACGGGTTCTGGGTTGTTGTCAACCGAGGACATCGACTAGTGAAATTATTCTGCATTACAAATCTAATACCCCTAGTATTTTGCTGGGAAATTCTAAACTCAATCTGGTCATTCCTAGACTATCGGCTGCATCCTGGTCTTGCTATCTTTGACTGTGCTACCTCGTCCTTATCTGGTGCACGAATTCTTCAGAGCGTGAGCATGACTTACGTCGAGCTTTCAACATCATGTTGCTTGTCTTGAAAGGCAACTTGGGTTCCGAGCTTTCATCCTATATATTGATCCTATAACTTGCCACTTCGTCATTCCCTTGCTTGTTGTCGTTGTTGTTTGATTGCATCCTCTTGAAACCTCCCGAAAAATGTGTCGAATCACCTTCTATATTTTGACTTCTTCTGAGATGTCAATTGTGTTCATGATGCGAAATACCATCCTTGCCTCGATGATTTTTATTATCATTGGCAACACCCTTGACTTCCTCTCATCACGAACTTGTCCACATTATGAGTACAACTTGCTCTCCAGCTAGTGTTGTGTCTGCATTGAAGTATTACTGTCTTCTAGGTCGAGAATGTTGTGGGGATTGCTCCACCTCTTAGAAATTCTCGGTACGAAGGTACTTCTCATCATCACCATTCTCCCTTGGTCCCCGTGTTGCTTTTGACCGGGATACCAATATGCTAACGATGCTGTTTGAGTTCTATACTTCTAGCGACCCTATTGCTATGAAGTTAACGATCGACAGTTTGTTCTTAGATTGTTAGTTATTGAATCGTCACTCTAACATTGATCTTGTTGCCTAAGGTCATTTTTCGGGCACACCTTTCACCTAATGATTAATGGTGTATGTTTTTTTTCTCTCTCGAGCATACAACATTACATCATTTGAATTGATAAGTGTCATCCTCTTGTTCACATTATTGTGGAAATCCCTCCGTTTGGAATTCTGGATGAATTCTCGCTGAGCCCATCAGCCACCTCCTCATCCTATCCTTGGTTTAATGATGAACTATTGTTTTGGGAACCCGCTCCCATAGTTCATTTCCCGAGAATCTTGCAATGTCATTTCGTCGATTTGTGATGCACCTTTTCTTCTCGAACATCCCGAGTCTGAGGTAAAATGACACCAATCGGATCTGAATCTCGGTCAGATATGATGGTTGGGACAACCTTCCAGTAGTTATAATATTGGTCCTTTGATGACTCGGTAATATGATGTCATGCCTAGCACCCCTGGCTGGAGGATCTTTCATTATAATCTCTTTTGCAAGGATAACTGTTCTTCCAGGAGGAAATTGTAAGACTTATCCTATAAGTTGCTCCTGATGAATCCTTTGTGTATCCAAGTCCGACCTTTGCTTCAAGACCATGCCAATGCAATCTCGAAGCATGTCTGTGGTATTCTGATTTTCAACAAGAGCATTTGAAGCCCAATGCTAAATGTTTCTTGGTCAGTTATCCAAACACCAATGTATGGGTAACATCTTGATTAATCCTTGCCTCTTTATCTGAATGGTTGGATACTTGCTCCCCAACCCTGTATGCCATGTTCTTCTTGTCCATGGGAAGGACATACTCCTATTAATTGTGTGTAATCACAATTTTCCTTTTCATTTGTTTGCTTAACCTTTCTTTGATCTACATATAATCTAAGCAGTAATATTTTTCTGCTTATGTAAACACCTTGGTGTACAAGTCTGTCAGTAAGTCCTTGATTCTATTGTTGATAACATCCCGGTACTGCCGCTGGACGAGAACTCTGCCTGTTGGTCCGCATCATTTCAACGAGCGGGAAAATGGTTCTCTTCGTTCCCCGTCCTTGGTTTCGACATTGATGCCGACATAGCTGACAAGCTATCCACTCACATGCCTCCATGTCGAGGCTGTGCAAGATGTCATCACCCTTCCTATTTCAACCCACATGGTGGGCCCATAACCCATAGGTCCACTGGATCGAAACCTGACTCTTCTTTACAACCCGAATTCTAAAGTATCCTTTGCACCTGGCTTCGTATGTGATTCATGAGCTAAATTCGATACCGTTATTCATCCTAGGATCAAACACTGTGTTATTCTCGTTGTTCAAGCCCCCATTCTAGCTTCTGTTTAGGCATCGAATGATTGCCTACCCATTTGAAACTTTGGTACCATCGTATATTGCACTCAACGAATTCACTGAAATACAACTCGTGGGGTACCTCGTGTTTTTCCCATTGAGTTCACCGTCAAATGCCCAGCCTTGTCGAGGTGCGTTCTTCCAAAGTCCCCCCCCTATCGCGTTCGTAGGACGATGGAGATCCCGAAGAAAGGATGACGACTTGGTCACGATGACTTGAAGCAGAGAAATGAAGACACCAACGAAAAACGATCAACCTCTTCGAAAGGGCAACCAAGACCGAGAAGACTCGTTAGCTTTTCGCTACCAGCACTTTCCCCCCTTACTCCACAGCTTAAATCTCGGGACGAGATTTCTTGTAGTGGAGGAGAATTGTGACGCCCGGGTAATCAAGCTACAGTAAGCCTCTCCTAATGATGCCACGTCACCACGATTACTGTTACTAAACTCACTTCGGTTCGAAACCGGTTCAAATTCAAAATTTAAAACAAAGTCAAAATGAAAAGTTTTCAAATGTCAAAACTAAAATGTTCATCATGTGGCAAATATTTATTGGATAATATTGGTGGTGACCAACATTTTTGCAATTGGTTGAAATGCCCTAAACTAAATAAAATAGAAAACATAAAAGGTTAAAGAGAAACAAAAAAAAGAAAGAAGAAAAGAGAAGACCTCCCCTGCTTGGCCGTGGCCCAGCTGGCCTTTGGACCGCTAGGCC
Organism: Secale cereale; assembly: GCA_902687465.1. Classification (NCBI taxonomy): domain Eukaryota; kingdom Viridiplantae; phylum Streptophyta; class Magnoliopsida; order Poales; family Poaceae; genus Secale; species Secale cereale. The sequence continues at coordinate 377,287,542 of LR738712.1, forward strand.
GGCCCGGCCGCACCCCCCATAACCCCCTACCTCCCCCTGGGCTTTAGGCCACAATGGGCCGAGGCAGCCCAGCCGCCCCCACCAGCTGCCTTACCCTAGGCCTCACCCCTGTCTCCCGCACGAACCCCCCCACTCTCCCTTGTTCCCTCCCCGCGCCGTCACCCACGAGGCCACACGCGCCCGCGCCCGAAGGCCGCCATCGCCGGCGCCGAGCGCTGCTCCGAGCATCGCCCATCGCTTCGACCCCGCCTCTCACGCACCGGAGCTGGCCAGCGCCTCCAATCACCACTTGCCCCGCGCCGCCCGGCGATACTGGCCGTCCCTGACGCCGCGCCTAAACTGCCGGCGATGGAGGCCCCCGTGCGCCCGCAGCTTCATCTCCACCAGGCCACCACCTTCGCCCTGCCGCCGCTCGCCTCCAACCATCGCCGGCCCCCACGAGCCTCCCCTGCAACGATGTGAGCAATGCACCGTGCTCCCTCTCTACCACCCCCATGGTCACCGCGCCCGACGACCTCCCCCGCGCCCTGCTCCCTAGCTGTCCGAACTACCGTGGCTCTTTGCGGCTGGTGCTCCGCACGCCGCCGGCGCCCGACAGTTCTTGCTGCTGCCTGCGCTAGCGTCGTGGCTTCCTCCCGTGGCGCCCCCCTCCGCCGTTCTTCCTTGGCCGGGGTCGTGGCATTGGCGACCACGCCAGCGGCCTCGCCATGCCCGTGGCTAACTCCCCCCTGGCCGTCGATCTGCGCACCTGCCCAGTCGACGCCCACACCCGTAACCGCCCGCACGCTCACGGGACTCCGCCCCAGCAAACACGCCCGTTAGCCCGCTAAGCCCCTATGGGACAATGACGAGGGGGCCCCACCCCCCCAGAACGTTTAATAAAAATGTAAAAATAAAATAGATAAATAAAAATAAATAATTAATAATATTAATTAATTAATTAACTAGACAATTAATCTAATTAATCCTGTCTTTAATTAACCTAATGGATAATTAACTAAATTAAATAATGTTAAGATTAAACTAACTAATTGTGATTAATCTAATTAACTTTAATTAGTTAAACTAATCAGGATTAGTTAATTACATATAGAGCTAATTATTACTGTGTCACTGACTAGTGGGACCCACTGGTCAGGTTGACCAGTCAACCATGCTGACGTCAGCATGATGTCATGCTCATGTCATAAATCCTTTTTAAAATTAATTTAATTAATATTAAATTCTAGAAATTAATAAAAACTTTAGAAAATCATATCTTTTAAACCATAACTCGGATGAAAATACATTGTACATGAAAGTTGCTCAGAACGACGAGACGAACCCGAATACGCGGTCCGTTCGTCCGCCACACATCTCTATCATACCGAACATGCAACATCCCCCCTCCGTTTCATCTGCCCGAAAATGCCTAACACCGGGAATACTTTCCCGGATGTTATTCCTCTTCGCCTGTATCACCGAGCACCGCGTTAGGTCACACGTAGCAACGCCTTTTGCCATGTTATACTTTGTGATGCTATTGTTTGCTCTGTTGTTTATTTGTTTCCCCTTCGTTGCTTATTTTCGGTAGACTCCGATACTTTGATAGACCCCGAGACCATTGATGCTTCGGTGTTCGACTACGGCTACGCTTCCGAAGATTCCTTTCGTCTGCAGAGCTTCCAGGCAAGCCCCCCCCCCCCCTTTGATCACCAGATATCGCCTATTCTTCTCTCTACTGCTTGCATTAGAGTAGTGTAGCATGTTACTGTTCGGTTACTCCTATTCTGCTGCATAGCCTGTCATTGTTGCTACAACTGTTGATACTTTACCTGCCATCCTAATGCTTAGTATAGGATGCTAGTACTCCATCAGTGGCCCTACACCCTTGTCCGTCTGCCCTGCTATTCTATCGGGCCGTGATCACTTGGGTGTGATCACGAGTATATACTATATACATACTTTACATGATACATGATGTGACTAAAGTCGGGTCAGCTCATTGAGTACCCGCAAGTGATTCCGATGTGGGGGCTGAAAGGGCAGGTGGCTCCATCCAGGCAGTGGTGGGCCTGAGTTCCCGACGGCCCCCGAGTGGATCTTTGTGGCGGAGCAACAGGGGCAGGTTGAGACACCCAGTCGAGAGGTGGCCTGGCCCTGGTCGTTGTCCGCGGTTATTTCATAATAACACGCTTAACGAGTTTGGATATTTGATCTGAGTCTGGCCGTTGGCCTATACGCACTAACCAGCTACGTGGGAATAGTTATGGGTACTCGACGTCGTGGTATCAGCCGAAGCCTTTTTGACGTCAGCGGCTTAGCGGCGCGCGTCGGGTTGGACCGCGTAACGTAACTTCCTTAGTAATGGAGGTTGCTAGGTCTGCTCTCCGGCCGCCCTCGCAACGTGCAGGTGTGCATTGGGCGATGGGCCCAGACCCCTACGCGCCTAGGATTTAGACCGGCGTGCTGACCTCTCTGCTGTGCTTAGGTAGGGCTGCGACGTGTTGATCTTCCAAGGCCGGGCATGACCCTCGAAAGTGTGTCCGGCCAAATGGGATCAAGCGTGCTGGGTTATGTGGTGCAACCCTGCAGGGAAGTTAATCTATTCGAATAGCCGTGTCCCTCGGTAAAAGGACGACCCGGAGTTGTATTCCGACCTCATCACAACTAGAACCGGATACTTAATAAAACACACCCTTACCAGTGCCACATACAACTCGGTGGTTGCTCTCCCACAGGGTGATGTGCGGGAGGATCGCCGAGTAGGATTATGCTATACGATGTTACTTGGTGAACTTACCATCTATTTCCCTTCTACTGCTTCAAGACGGAGGCTGCGAGACGCGAGGATACTTGTTACTTCCATATAATCTCTTCTACTGCTGCAAGATGGAGGTGGCCAGAAGCGTAGTCTTCGATTGGATTAGCTATCCCCCTCTTATTCTGGCATTCTGGAGTTTAACCCACATATATTATCCATTTACACTTATATCATTGCATATGTAGTGTAGATCCTTGCTTGCGAGTACTTTGGATGAGTACTCACGGTTGCTTTGCTCCCCCCTTTCCCCTTCTCTCTCTCTTCTCGGATGATGCAACCAGATTGATGGAGTCCAGAAGCCAGAGGATCCCGATGATGTTTCTACATGGAGTTCGGCTTCGAGGAGTAGTTAGGAGGTCCCAGGCAGGAGGCCTTACCTTTTCGGTCGTTGCTATTTTTGTGCTAGCCTTCTTAAGGCAAACTTGTTTAACTTATGTCTGTACTCAGATATTATTTCTTCCGCTGACTCTTGTGTTTTCGAGCTATGTATTCGAGCCCTCGAGGCCCCTGGCTTGTAATATAAAGCTTGTATTATTTTAATTTGTGTCTAGAGTTGTGTTGTGATATCTTCCAGTGAGTCCTTGATCTTGGTCGTACACATTTGCGTGCATGATTAGTGTACGGTCAAATCGGGGGCGTCACATTTGTGACCACTTGGGAAGAAGAGGAGGAGTTAACAGCATCTCTGATCCTCTTTTTGGAAGCTTCAACTTTGAGCTGGGCTGCCTCTTGCTTAAGGGGCATGTTATAGAATTTATCAAATTCATCTGGCTCAAACAAGGTGAGAGCTACTTGGAGTTCATCCTTCAAACCACCACGGAACTGATAAATCTTGCTCTTGGAATCTGGGATGTCTTGCTTGGCATAGTGGGCAAGGTTCTGGAACTTGACATTGTATTGATAAACGGACATGGTGCCTTGCTTCAGGTTGCGGAATTGCTCATGCATGCCTTCGATGACACTAGTTGGAATGTGGTGAGAGCGGAAATCCTTGCATAAGTCTGTCCACGAGATTTCACGTCCCTCTTTGGAATCTTTGTACTGTTGCCACCAATCAGCGGCTTGGTCCTTGAGTTGGAAGGCGGCAAACTTGACATAATCCTCAGGTCTCATGTTACTGCACTCGAAATGCTTTTTGATGTCTGTTATCCAGTCTTCAGCATCTAACGGATCCACACAGTAACTGAACGCCTTCGGTTGGTTTGCCAGGAATTGGTTGAGAGTTGCAAAGTGAGGTTGGTTGAACAAATTGCCTTGGCCTTGGTTCCCATGACCACCTTGATTTGCTTGGTTGGCTTGAATATTCTTCATCATTTGCATAAGCATCCGGGTGTTCTGGTTGGTCGCTTGCATAATTGCTCTCCAGGCCTCAGACGTAGGAGGAGGGGAAGGAGGACGATCAGGAACTTCTTCACCCTCTGGGTTAGCATTGGGAACCTTCTTAGGAGCCATCCTGAATGAGATGACAACTATTAGCCATTGATTGAAAATATATAAGCTGAATCAACGGCTAGAACTTGCAACATTAGTCTTCACAAGAACATTCGAACAAAATGAACGAATGTAATCCACAGTTTAATGGTACAACAATCTTCTCGAGAAGCCACTTGGGAGAACAAAAGGTAAATAAAAACAACAAGGAGCAGATAAAACAAATACAATATAGAAGTTTCGTCCCACATGTTCGTGCTGAAAGCTCATGGAACATGTTACAAAAGGGTTTTGCAATCCCCGGATCAGCATAGCCAATGACCCTTTAAGATGCAACTCCCGAGCGGAACAACGCCCATAAAACCACTTCACTCCATGTAGAACCCCAAACTCCATATCATAGATTCGTTGGAAGAATGCCTACAAGCTACTAGATGAACCCACCTATTAGTTTCCGAAAGTTTCCAGTTATGCAATCAAGTGTTGGGTATACAGGGGAAGCACCGGCACTCAACTCTAATCCTACATCCAACTGTATCCATCCTTCAACACATAACCAACTATTTCCGGAAACCGTTTACCTCGGACCTTTGAAACGCATCTGCTATACAAGCTATGGCAATACTCCTGAAGTACCTCCCAGTACTGGGTGATGTCGGGGTTATCTTGCCACTAACCGCTTAGAAGAGTATTCAATGTCGGTCATCTTAAGTATTCCAGAACTGCTGCGATAGATTTGTGACGACAACACCTTGGAGCTCAACTCCCCGGGACACTGCCACAACCCCTAAATGACAGGAGGCATCGAGAACAATGTTCTCGTCACAAAGACATCGGAACAATCCAAACAATACTCGCGTGATCCTACAAAAAAATTTAGTGAATTTTTGAGAGTAGAAGAGATAGAGCAATCGTCAGGAGTCCTCATTAGAGTGATAAAGGGATGAGGAGTAAAAAGAAATCCTACTCTCCGATATATATATAGGACTCAAAATATTTTCAAGTGTGTGCCTAGACTCGACCGTCAACGATTCGATCAATCAGTGGGGGCTCCTAGGTCGGAGAAGGCTCTGATACCAACTTGGAATGCCCAGTATGAGATTATACCTCCCATGGGTCGAGGCACGACTAAAAGGCATAATATCATACTGGAATGATCTCAAGAATTGTATCTTTGCACAACTCATGTAAAAGAGGATGAAATTGTAAAAGACTAGTTGGCTTACACTCGCCACGTCACACAATGCATTACATAAACATTCATCATCCAAATAACATCAGAGTCCGACTACGGACGAAGTTCCAAATGAATGATACCATAAATAAATAACACATGGTCCCGATCATCCTAGTAAGAGCCCTACTGATCCTCTGGATAAGACACGTAGTATCGACCACGCTCTTCATCGAACTCCCAATACAACTCTGTGACATCACCTGTGTGGTTCACCATGGTACCTGCATCTGGTGTTGTGTAGAATCTGTGAGCCACGGAGGACTCAGCAATCCCGTTCCCGGGTAGCAAAACTATCTAAGCCTTGGGTGTGGAACAAGGCTGAAGAACAAGGTTGCAGCTGCACTAGCACTAGCTTACGTGTTTAGAGCGATTAGAGAAGTGCCAACAATCGTCAAAGTGATCACGAAGTGATCCTATCTAAGCACGTCAAACATAACCCCACCGTGTTCACTTCCCAAACCCCTTCGGAAAGCGACAGTCATGGTTACTCACGCTGGTAGTGTATTATGAACATGGTGTCAAGTTTCTACAACCGGATATTAACAAATTCCCATCTGCCACATAACCGCGGGCACGGCTTTCGAAAGATCAAAACCCTGCAGGGGTGTCCCAACTTAGCCCATCACAAGCTCACGATCTGCGGAGTCGCAACTCCAAGGTGGGAAGACCCGAGTATTCTCGGAATCCCGTGCTCAAGATATTCCGACTAAGGTAAAACTAATCCAGCAAGACCTCCCGGCGTGCCGACACCCTGATAGTAGCCACGCGTATCTCGTCTCAGGCCACGACCGGATGGGCGATGCTATAGGTTTTTACCAGCCCTTGGGTTTCCCCAAGGTGGCCCCGCAGGCTCCCTAGTTTGGACCAACACTCATGTGGAGCACTGGCCCAGGTTGTTGATTAAGAAAAGGGTTTATAATTCCCTATGCAAGTTTTAGTTATCAGGCAAATGTAAAACCAATGTTGGGCCTTGCTGGAAAAGCTTTAGCGCTAAGCGGGTTATCAAGGGGGCCCATAAACCCCAACCGTGTTAGGGACGCAAAATCAAGGAACATAACACTGGTTTAAACGGTTCCTAGGGTGGCATGAGTGGAACAAAACACCAAGCAAGAGGCTTAGCCTTCCACCCATTACCAATATATAGATGATTTAGTTTAACAGATTATATAGTGTGATATCCCAACAATAACTTCATCATGAAGCAAGAATCTTCAAATCTTCTTCTGCAACTAACAATGCTATAAGAGGGTTGACCGAAGCTTACGTAGCCAATCAAAGGTTTGCTAGGTTGGGTGGTTAGAGAGGTTCATGGCAACAATAGGAGGCTGACAAACAAACATAGGCATCGAGGCAATAAGCTAAAGAGCGAGACATCTAGCATAGGCAAAGATAGTAGTGATATCTGGGTAAGGTCATCTTGCCTGTTGAGTCGTCGATGGGATCGTAACCTTGCTCCTCACACTCAACCTCGGTAGGAACCTTGTACTCGGTCTCGGCTCCCGGCTCTACTCAACACAAGAACACAAAATGGCACAATATCAAACACGGTGCAATGCACAATCAACATGATGCAAGTAAGATGTGCGTATGCATGTGGAAGCACTTGAGCCTAAGGAGAAGATGATAGAGAAGGACTCATTTTGGAATACCAAGCATGCCGCTGGATAGAGGGGAAGATTTCGGTTGAAATCGATATAAAGATCGCCGGAAACGAACACACAGTTTGCAAATGGCAAGCAAAACAATATTCACACAAAACTGCAGTTTACAACCACATGGCATCTTTGGAGCAAGAAATAATTATGCTACAACACTGAAACATGGATACAAAGGACATGTATGTGAAGTAGACATGATACTTAACAAGCATGAGCTTATACACACCCAAAAACCTACTGGAACACAATTAACCAAGCATGGCAAGTTGCAATAAATTTATCCAGACTTGGCCAAAATCTGGGAAGGCAAAAACATCATCACGATGCTGCCTTCGGAGGCACAAAACAACATGCATATCAACTTCACTAAGTATATAAAGATCATGGACATGTAATAGACATAGCATACATCAAACAACTCCATTGGAGCAACTCCATAGGAGGCATGTCATGTTTACAAGCTTGTTTAAGTCACCTCAAGGCATATCATGGAAAATGGACTGCACCACAGCAAAGTCCATATGATTGTGCTTCTAAAACATATTGACATGTGGCATGAAGACAAACACATCACTAGCAATGAGCAAGTCAAAACAGCATCTCACAACAAGTTTCAGCACTTAACAGCCACATGCACTTTTGCAACAGAGATTAACTTGGCAATATGACACCTAACATGAATTCTATAGCAACCAGCATGTAGAGAACTTCACAATGAACATTTTGACATATCATATTCTCCATTTGGACCAACATGCACAAAGTTATCATATCTCAAACATGGCAACAAAATTACAGATAACAACAGTTTTAAACATATAGCACTCTTGCCACGATGATTAGGGCATCAAGATGAACTCAAACAAGCATGCCACATTGGAACAAAATTAAGAGCACATCACAACGAACATTTTGATATATTACACGCTCAAAACGGATCTACGAGCACGAAGTTATTGCAAGTTGAAGGAGGCATAAAAATTACTAGAACCAGGGACTTGGTGGATTTTTATACCTCCCGAAAGTCAACCCAGGACTAGGATATCCCGGGACGGAGTGGATCCGGGCGGGGACGGGGGTGTTTGGTTCGGTGAGCGGATGGATCTGGTCCCAGCGACCAGATCGGGACGGCGGCGGCTCCGGCGGCCGGAGTCGGAGAAGACGCGGCCGGCGCTGACCGGAGGGGCGGCGGCGCTGGGCCCGGGTGGCACGGCGCGCGGGCCGGGCGGAGGCCGCGGCCGGCGCCGGAGTGGCGGACGGGGACGGTCGGGGCGGCGGGTGAGGGGGCCGGCCGGGGCGGCGAGCGACGGGCGATGGCGCGCGGCGGCGACGGTGCTCCGTGGCGGGCCGACGCCGAGGTCCCGCGGTGGCGGGCGACGGCGGGGAGCGGGAGGCGCGCGGGCGCGGGCGGCGGAGGCGCACGGCCCGGGCGGGCCGGCCCCGGGCTCGCGGGCCCGCGGCGGCACTGGTGGGAGGCGGCGACGGAGGGGCCACGTGGCACGACCGGATTCGTCCGGGCCGGCGGACGGACGTGTCCGGCGCGGTTCGGACGTGTCCGGCGGCGAGGGAGTATGTTTTTTAGGGTTTCGTCCGCAAAAATGGACGTGGGAGACGTTTTTATAGGCATAGGGAGCTAGGAGACTCCAAACGGGGTGCGGTTTTCGCCCACACGTTCACGATCCGACGACCGAGAGGATGGGAGTGGTTGTGCTGGGTTAGTGGGCTGTTGTGGAGGGGGTCTTGGGCCAAAAGGAAGAGGTGCTTTTAGCCCACTAGGTTAACCGTTGGAGTACCAAATGAACTCCAAACGCGATGAAACTTGACAGGCGGCCTACACGTACCAAAACAACAACACACGACAAGTCTCACCTCATTCCGGGAACGTTACACGGCCACACACGAAAGAAGGACTCGGGGGTGCCACGGGCACGTGTGTGAGTGTCAGAACTCGAAACGGACAACGGGAAGAGGCGAGTGGGACCGGGTGCAAGTGATAACATGAATGCAATGCAATGCACATGATAACATGACATGGATGAAATGAAAACACGCACACGACAAAACGAAGAAACCCGAAATGAAAGAAGAGTCCAGAATGGAATTGATGAAGTCAACGTTTCATATATTGCCATAAATGGAAGGTGTTACATCTGGGGTGTTACACACGGGACAATGCTCTAATAATGATGATCATCACACTTCTATTTCTTTTACAACTCAAGGATCACAACTCGATACTTAGAACAAAATAAAAATATGGCTCTACATGAATCCCTCCGGAGGTGTACCAGGATGTGCAATGAATCAAGAGTGACATGTATGAAAAATTATGCATGGTGGCCTTGCCACAAATATGATGTCAACTACATGATCATGCAAGGCAATATGAGAATGATGAAGTGTGTCATAATAAATGGAATGGTGGAAAGTTGCATGGCAATATATTGTAGAATGGCTATGGAAATGCCTTAATAGGTAGGTATGGTGGCTGTTTTGAGGAAGGTATATGGTGGGTGTATGGTACCGGCGAAAATTGCGTGGCACTAGAGAGGCTAGCAATGGTGGAAGGGTGAGAGTGTGTATAATCCATGGACTCAACATTAGTCATAAAGAACTCACATACTTATTGCAAAAATGTACAAGTCATCAAAACCAGGCAGTACAAGCATGTTCCTAGGGTAAGGGTTGGTAGGAGTTAACCATCGCGCGATCCCGACCTCCACACAAAGGAAGACAATCAAAGAAATACCTCATGCTTCAAATTTGTTGCACAACGGTTACCATACGTGCATGCTACAGGACTTGCAAACCTCAACACAACTATTTCTCAAATTCAAAATTACTCAACTAGCACAACTCTAATATCACCATCTTCATATCTCAAAACAATCATCAAGTTTCAAACTTCTCATAGTATTCAATGCACTCTATATGGAAGTTTTTATTATACCCATCTTGGATGCCTATCATATTAGGACTAATTTTATAGCCAAAGCAAATTAACATGATGTTCTAAAATACTCCCAAAATAATATAAGTGAAACATGAGAGATCAATAATTTTAATAAAATAAAACCACCACCGTTCTCTAAAAGATCTAAGTGAAGCACATAGAGTATTCTAATAAATTCCGATTCATGTGTGTCTCTCCCAAGAGGTGTGTACAGCAAGGATGATTGTGGTAAACTAAAAAAGAAAGAGTCAAATCATACAAGATGCTTCAAGCAAAACACATATCATGTGGTGAATAAAAATATAGCCTCAAGTAAAGTTACCGATAGACGAAGACGAAAGAGGGGATGTCTTCTGGAACATCCCCAAGCTTAGGCTTTTGGTTGTCCTTGAATTTTACCTTGGGGTGCCTTGGGCATCCCCAAGCTTGGGCTCTTGGCAATCTTTATTCAATAGTCCATCAAATCCTTACCCAAAAACTTGAAAACTTCACAACACAAAACTTAACAGAAAATTTCGTGAGCTCCGTTAGTATAAGAAAACAAACCACCACTTTAAGGTACTGTATTGAACTCATTCTTTATTTATATTGGTGTTAAACCTAATGTATTCCAACTTATCTATGGTTCATACCCCCCCCGATACTACTCATAGATTCATCAAAATAAGCAAACAACACACGAAAAACAGAATCTGTGAAAAACAGAACAGTTTGTAGCAATCTGTAACTTTCGAATACTTATGTAACTCTCAAAATTCTGAAATAAATTGGTGGACGTGAGGAATTTGTATATTAATGATCTGCAAAAAGAATCAACCTAAAAGCACTCTCCAGTAAACAATTGCAGCTAATCTCGTGAGCACAAATTTTCTGTTTTTTTATAGCAAGATCACAAAGACTTCACCCAAGGGTTCCCAAGGGTTCTACTTCGCACAAACACTAATTAAAACATAAAATAACATCTAAACAGAAGATAGATGAATTATTTTTTAGTAAACAGAAGCAAAAAGCAACGAACAAAAATAAAATTGGGTAGCCTCCCAACAAGGGCTATCATTTTACGCCCCTAGCTAGGCATGAAAACAAGAATAGATCTAGGTATTGCCATCTTTGGTAGGCAATCCATAAGTGGCTCTCATAATAGATTCATAAGGTAATTTAATTATCTTTCTAGGAAAGTGTTCCATGACTTTCCTTAATGGAAATCGGAATCTAATATTTCCTTGTTTAATATCAATAATTGCACCAATCGTTCTAAGGAAAGGTCTACCAAGAATAATAGGACATGTAGGATTGCATTCTATATCAAGAACGATGAAATCTACGGGCACATAATTCCTATTTGCAACAATAAGAACATCGCTAATTCTTCCCATAGGTTTCTTAATGGTGGAATCCGCAAAGTGCAAATTTAAAGAACAATCATCAAATTCACGGAAACCTAACACATCACACAAAGTTCATGGAATCGTGGAAACACTAGCACCCAAATCACATGAAGCATATAATTCATGATCTTTAATCTTTATTTTGATAGTAGGTTCCCACTCACCATAAAGTTTTCTAGGGATAGAAACTTCTAATTCAGCTTTTCTTCATAAGATTGCATTACAGCATCAATGGTATGTTTAGTAAAAGCTTTGTTTTGATCATAAGCATGAGGAGAATTTAAGGAAATACAATATATCAAAGAGAAATTATCATAATTAAATTCCTTGATATCCAAAATAGTGGGTTCATTGCTATCTAAAGTTTTGACCTCTTCAATCCCACTTTTACCAATTTTTGCATCAAGATCTAAAAACTCTGAATCATTGGGACGCCTTTTAACTAAAGTTGGCTCATCTCCAGTCCCATATTTATCAAGATTCATATTGGAAAACAAAGATTTAATAGGAGACACATCAATCACTTTTAGATCTTCATCATTATTATCATGAAAACTAGAAGAATACGCTTTCAAAACGCAATCTTATTAGCACGCATCCTAGCGGTTCTTTCTTTGCATTCATAAATGGAAATTCTCATTGTTTGAGAGACTCATTGATATCATGCTTAGGTGGAATAGATCTAAGTTTCAAAGAATCGGTATCAAGAGAAATTCTATCCACGTTCCTAGCCAACTCATCAATCTTAGGCAATTTTTTTTGAAGCAAATCATTGAAATTATTTTGCTAATTCATAAATTCTGTAACACTAGTCTCAAAATCAGAGGGCATCTTACTAAAATTTCCATAAGAATTGTTGTATGAATTACCATAATTATTAGAGGAATTACTAGGAAACGGCCTAGGATTAAAATTTCCTCTATACGCGATGTAACCGAAATTGTTCCTACCAACAAAATTCACATCCATAGATTCATTATTATTCTAAATCAAAGTGGACAAAGGCATATCATTAGGATCAAAAGAAACACTTTTATTAGCAAAAAAATTCATAAGTTCATCGATCTTTCTACTCAAAACATTAATCTCTTCAATAGCATGAACTTTTGTACTAGTGGATCCTTCGGTGTGTCATTGAGAATAATTAACCATAATATTGTCTAGGAGTTTAGTAGCCTCTCCTAAGGTGATTTCCATAAAAGTGCCTCCCGCGGTCGAATCTAAAAGATTTCTAGAAGCAAAATTCAACCCGGCATAATTTTTTTTGTATAATCATCCATAATTTCAAACCATGTGTAGGGCAATTACGTATCATTAATTTCATCCTCTCCCAAGCGTGTGCAACATGCTCATGATCAAGTTGCTTGAAATTCTTAATATCGTTTCTAAGAGAAATGATCTTAGCTAGAGGAAAATACAAAGAGATAAAAGCGTCTTTGCACTTATTCCATGAATCAATACTATTTTTAGGCAAAGAAGAGAACCAAGTTTTAGCACGAGCTCTAAGCGAAAAAGGAAATAGCTTCAATTTAACAATATCATTATCCACATCTTTCTTCTTTTGCATATCTCACAAGTCAACAAAGTTGTTTAGATGTGTAGCGACATCTTCACTAGGAAGGCCAGAAAATTGATCTTTCATGACAAGATTCAAGAAAGCAGCATTGATTTCACAAGATTCAACATTGGTAGTAGGAGCAATCGAGTGCTTCTAAAATCATTATTGTTGGTATTGGAAAAGTCACACAATTTAGCATTGTCTTGAGCCATCGTGACAAACAAACAATCCAACGCACAGGCACACAAGAAGCAAGCGAATGGAAAAGAGGCGAACAGAAAAAGGGCGAATAAAACGGCAAATGTGAAGTGGGGGAGAGGAAAATGAGAGGCAAATGGCAAATAATGTAATGCGAGGGAGAAGAGTTTGTGATGGGTACTTGGTATGTCTTGACTTGAGCATAGATCTCCCCAGCAACAACGCTAGAAATCCTTCTTGCTACTACATGAGCATGCGTTGGTTTTCCCATGAAGAGGAAAGGGTGATGCAACAAAGTAGCGTAAGTATTTCCCTCAGTTTTTGAGAACCAAGGTATCAATCTAGTAGGAGACTACACGCATGTCTCCTAGTACCTGCACAAACAATAAGGAACCTTGCAACCAACGCGATAAAGGGGTTGTCAATCCCTTCACGGCCACTTGCAAAAGTGAGATCTGAAATAATAAGATAAGTATTTTTGGTATTTTTGTTGTGTAGATTGTAAAATAAAGATAGCAAAATAAATAGTAAACTAGAATTGTAGATCGGAAATTTATATGATGTAAAGTAGACCCGGGGGCCATAGGTTTCACTAGTGGCTTCTCTCATGATAGCATATATTACGATGGGTGAACAAATTACTGCCGAGCAATTGATAGAAAAGCGCATAGTTATGATAATATCTAGGCATGATCATGCATAGGCATCACGTCCGTGTCAAGTAGACTGACATGATTCTGCATCTACTACTATTACTCCACACATCGACTACTATCCATCATGCATCTAGAGTATTAAGTTCATAAGAACGGAGTAATGCCTTAGGAAAGATGACATGATGTAGAGGGATAAACTCAAGCAATATGATATAAACCCCATCTTTTTATCCTCGATGGCAACAATACAATACGTGTCGGTTCCCTTTCTGTCACTGGTATCGAGCACCGCAAGATTGAACCCAAAGCTAAGCACGTCTCCCATTGCAAGAAAGATCAATCTAGTAGGCCAAACCAAACTGATAATTCGAAGAGACTTGCAAAGATATTAAATCATGCACATAAGAATTCAACACTATGCTTTTTGGGCTCAAGAACGCCATCGCTACCTACCAACGATGATTCAAACATGCTTGGAAAAGCAAATCAGCAAAACTGTGGAGGCATAAGTAGACGGCGTAGTCGTCAAAACCAAGCATGTCGAATCATTAGTGGACGACTTACGCCTTACATTCGACAACCTCCAGAGATATGATATAAAGCTCAATCCGGAAAAATGCGTTTTCGGCGTCCCCGCCAGGAAACTACTAGGGTTTATTGTTTCCAGTAGAGGAATTGAAGCGAACCCAGCCAAAATCCGGGCCCAGTCTTAATTGGCAACACCAACTGACCTCAAGCAGGTCCGAAAACTTGCCGGGTGCGTGGCAGCTTTGAGCCGCTTTATCTCCAGGCTGAGAGAAAAAGCACTGCCATTGTATTGCCTGCTATGACGTACCGACCACTTTGTGTGGATGGATGCTACAACAACTGGACTGGAGGAAATAAAAACTTTGCTAGCAAGTAACCCCATCCTGGCCGCACCAAACGTCGGTGAACCAATGTTGCTCAACATATCGGCAACTCACTAGGTGGTGAGCGCGGTGCTCGTCGTTGAACGAGAAGAGGAGGGGCATAAATTCCTAACTCAAAAACCGGTATACTACGTATCGACGGTCCTCACACCATGCAAATCCCGATATCTGCATTATCAGAAGATAGCATATGCGGTCTTTATGGCATCACGCAAGCTGCGACACTACTTTCAAGAGTGCTCGATCACGGTGGCTTCAGAGGTACAACTTAATGATATTATAAATAACCGGGACGCCACCGGCTGGATCGCCAAATGGATTATTGAGCTCTTACCCTTTGAAATAATGTACAAACCACGCCGAGCAATTAAATCTCAGGTGTTGGCCGACTTCGTCGGCGAATGGATAGATGCCGAACTCCCTAAAGACTACAACACATATTCCAACTGGGTGATGCACTTCGCTGGCTCTAAAATGCTAGCCGGACTTGGGGCTGGTGTCGTCTTGACATCCCCCACAAGAGAAACAATCCGTTATTTGCTGCAAATACTGTATACAGACTCCAACAATGTAGCCGAATATGAGGCCATGTTGCATGGTCTCCGAATGGCCGCCTCCATGGGCATACAACGCCTCGAGGTGCGTGGGGATTCAAACCTCGTAATATCCCAAATAAATGGCGAATTCGAGGCGAAAGACCTGAAGATGGTGGCTTATCACAACGCCGTACTCAAAATATCAGCTCGGTTCGAGGGGCTCGAGTTTCATCACGTAGCCCGAGAGAGTAATCAGGCTGCAGACATCCTTGCTAGCATTGGCTCTGAACAAGACCCAGTCCTACCAAACACCTTTGTGGAGAGGCTCTTCAAGCCATCCGTGGTGTGGCATGACGAGAATGGCAACACTAGTCTGGAGCCAATCATACCCCCCGATTCCGAACACAGTTCTGATATTATCGGAGGCTCGGGTACCGAAATAACGCCATCGGCCCACGAAATCATGGATATAGTTGCCCCGTGGACTGAGCCTTTCCTCGCCTACCTAACTAGGAACGGACTCCCAGAGGATCAGAACGAGGCCCGTCGCATCGTTCGACGCTCGAAGGCCTACAAAGTTCACGAAGGAGAACTGTACAAGAAAAGTACTACCGGAGTCCTTTAAAGATGCATCTCCGAAGAAGAGGGACGACAGCTCTTGGCTGAAATACACGCTGCTCTCGGCGGCCACCATGCTGCGGCTTGGGCCCTTGTAAGTAAGGCCTTCCGCATGGGCTTCTTTTGGCCCATGGCCCGGGCTGACGCACAGGACCTCGTACAACGTTGCGTGGGATGTCAGCTTTTCACTAATCAAAGCCATATGCTGCCCACCGCCCTAAGAACAACCCCCATCACTTGGCCCTTTCTGGTCTGGGGGCTCGATATGTTCGGAGCCCTTAAAGGGGGAAGCCATAAGAGGAAATACTTATCAGTTATGGTCGATAAGTTCACTAACAGGATAGAAGGCAAGCCAGTCAAAACAGCTGAAGCCGGACCGTTGATAGACTTCATATCCGTCGTAGTACACCGTTACGGTGTCCCACACAGTATTATTATTGACAACGGCTCTAACTTTACAGCCGATGAGGTGAAACTTGGTGCGCCAATTTGGGTATCAAACGCGATTACGCCTCCGTATAACACACTTAGATGAACGGTCAAGTCGAACGGGCTAACGACATGATAATGAGCGGCATCAAACCCAGACTAGTGTGATCTCTGCAAGAATCAGACAAACACTGGGTCAAGGAACTCAATTCCATTCTCTGGGGGTTGCAGACCACTCCCAATCGCACAACCGGATACACACCTTTTTTCATGGTGTACGGCGCGGAGCCAGTCTTGCCTTGCGATATTATTCACGACGCACCTCGAGTGCGCATGTATGAAGAGAGAGAAGCCGAGCTCGATCTGCAGGAAGACTTGGACGGCCCGGAGGAGGAGCGCGATGTCGCGAAAGCCCGTTCCGCATTCTGTCAACAGCAGGCTCGACGGTACCAAAGCCCTAGATAGACGAGAAGATTGTCGGTGCACCACATCTGGCTTGCTAACCATGGAAGTAGTCATCTTTACCCACTTGGTGGTGGGCGCAGGAGCACGGACCGCTGCTGCCCTGCTAGCTACCCGCTAACGAGAGTGTTGATCCAAGATTGGCTCAGGGCCTTGAGGGCTTGCCGCGAACCACTCTTCGGGCTGTTCCATTTCCTCAGCCTTGTCCTCTTCCTAGGCCTAGGAGGTTGCGGCATATAAAGCTTCGATTCCAGCGGGCTCATTCCCGGTAAGCTTGTCCTCGACAGGATCATCCCCTGCAACCTCCTTTGCGGTGTGTGCCTCACTTCTGCCGTGGGAGGAACATTCGTCCTTGGCCTCCTCCTCCTCCTCGGCCTCCCCGGCGTTCGCCTTTTTGGCGGCCTGGAATGCCTTGTCCTCTTCAATCCGCCTCTTGATGAACGCCTCCTCCGCCTTGGAGGTGCGCTTGAACATGTTGGTCTCCACCCTAGTAGCACTTTCCACCAGGCTGGACGCCCACGCAAGCTCTTCGTTTAGCTCGGGCAATCGCCAGTCTCCCAGAATGCCATGGGAGTGCAGTCCGGCATCCATTTCATAATGTGGTCCCGAGCGGAGTTGACATTCAATAGGATGACACCAGCCGGCAGCTTGAGCGGACCAAGGCTGCCAAAAAATTGTTCACACAGCCAGGCATGGCCATAGATGGACAAATTGTTGGTCATTCCTTGGTACAGCCACATCCTATCTGTTGCATCTCCATACTGCCAAGAGAACCTGTCAGTTTTCTACAGCGGCACAATCCGGTGACGAAGGAAATCTGCCCCCACCTGTTCGATGGTTAGCCTGGTAGCTTTTAGACGGGTAATCTTGTTTATTTCCGGGTGGAGCCTATCATCGGTGAGGACGAGCTCCCTCCAATCGTTTCTGGGCACAAGACACTCCGTCCGTGCCTGGCAAAATTCTAGGGCCTCCTCATCCTAATTCCAGCACCAGTCCCCTCTCCATTCCTCCCATCTACCACGCTGCTGGCCGAGGAGATAAGCCCAATTCTCCCTTGCCACCGGGAGAACCAACTTATATTCCCGAAGCGGTGGGCCTTGTTCTCCACCCGCAGGGCAAAATAGTTCCTGAACAAGTCGACATTGGGGGCAACTCCAACAAAGTTCTCACACATATGGGAAAAAATTGCCATGCACGCCATTGCATTCGGCGTAAAGTCCAGAAGATGGAACCCATAGATCATCATCATTTCCTCGAAGAAATCCGGAAATGGAGCATAGAGGTTGCAGATGAAGTATGCGCAAAAAAGCGATATGAATTTGGCGGGTCCTATTTCCCTTCTGCCAGAACCTTAGGTGAGCCATGCCCCTTCGTGACCTTCCTCCCCCACAGATATCCATACCTTGCTTTCAAGACATTGTCGTCCAGGTTTGACAGGAAGAAGATGATAGAGGCGAGGGGCCCAATCTTTCGATGAGATGATAACTATCGATTTGGTGGAGACGACTTTGACAATCCGGTGACGAACGTGCGAGGACGTTGTGCCTTAGCAATCGCGAAACCAATCCCCAGGGGTTACTGACAATGCCAAAAGCACCATCAGCCTGACCACAAAGGTCTATTCCTACATGCAATCAAAGAACAAGAAAGAATATGATAAAGCAATCTGAATATTGCAAATATAAATTAAGTATTGATAAAGGTGGGGATACATAAGCGGTCTTGGTCTGGTCGTTGGCCACAAACGAAGTACACGAAGTTGCAATGGCTAACTTTTTACTAAAAAGATCCCAAGGAAAAAGCTACTAGATGGATCTACTTATATAGGAGCAAGGGGTGGCGGCCAAGGAGGTGGGAGGATGTCCCAAGGCAGCCTAAAACTAACCCCAGGTCGTACAAGGGCCCAAGTGGAGGTGACACAACACCTTTGTACTTATAGTTTGACTCGGATTCTGCTACAGTGTCAGATTGTTTCATCGATATCTCAACGCTCCAGACAAATTTGAAGGTGAATCCAATTTCTTTGGAAAGAGCACGAAATCTAGTTCCAAGCAAAAATGATCACCCTATTCGGAGTATGTATGAAGGAGTTCTTGCCATTTTGAGTTAGGTATGTCTATGCAGTCCGAATCTGAATGCAGAATGTGAGAGGCTTGGACTCTATCTTCTCTTGGCCCAAAAGTGACGTGAAAGGACTTTTTCAACAACACCTAAACTTCTTTTTTTCCCTTATATTCATATGTGGATTGTACAAATGTCCAATACACCTGCAATTAGACATGGCACAAAAGTCTGTGAAGTATTTTTGTCCTGGATGACATAAATAAATTATTCCATAGTTTCTATTAGAAATCACCTCACAAATATACATGTATGCAATATTTTTAGTCGTATCCAAGGTAGTCATGTCCTCATCAGAAGACCATGTCTCCCCTTCGCTTCTTGTCCAGCTCTGCCACTCTCTTTTGCTCCCCTCTGTGGCCACCTCCTTCCCGGCAGTCATTCGCAGGCTACAACATGCTTAAATAAGGAAACATGCCATAAGTCATTTGACATAGAATCATCACCAAGATTATAGTTCATATCAAAATGATTAAACATTGGCACACTTATTTTCAATGTATTTTATCCAAATCTGATTTATTTTCTGATTCACATGGTTCTTTTGCATCAACAGTTAATTCAATGGGTGCACTCAAAATTGTTGGTATTTCAGTTGTTTGATCATATGACGCATTCATGACGCAAGCATGATTATCTAAACTAGGTGGTGTGCTCAAATCAACAGGTAATTCAGTACATGATGTATTCAAGTTAACTAGATATGCATCATCCTCATGTGAAGTTATATCATCAATGTTTTTACTGTTACCTTGTCGCAAAGACGTAGCTAATGTAGGTACGGACAATGACAATGTACCATACACTTTAGATGATGTTGCGCTCACAATCGGAGGTGTGGCTGCTCTAGTAGGTGCAATGGTGGAGGAACCAACCGGTGATGGTGAGCATGATCTGGAATAGTTGTTGTAGTCACACAATGCATCCTCCTGTATTTGTCTCTCAAAGGTACAAGCATGAACATACATACCAATCATGCAACGAGGAATATACTGAAATCTTGCACGAATATCATGGTTCAAACCACCAAACAATCTATTCATTGTATCATCCTCAGATTCTTCTATGTCACAATGATGCATATAAGATTAGAACTCTTGGTAGTAGGCATGAACAGTGTTACTGCCTTGTTTTCATTGTTCCAATTTGCGAAGCAATTCACGGCAATAGTAAGTACGAAAAGTTGTTGTCTCATTAGAGCTTTCAAATCTTTCCAAGTTTTGGGTTGGTTATCAATATTTTTCTTACAGTGTACACTCCACCAAATAGAAGAAAAACCAGTAAATGCTCTAGTGACAGCTCGTACTCTCTCCAGTTGAGAAAAATCATGGCTAGCAAAAATTTGTTCTACCTCAAACTCCCAAGCAACATAAAGAGATAACCTGACCGTGCGCTTGTGTGTGTTGTCCCACGTCTCGTGACGGTGAAGATGTATCCGTTGTCCAAGAACTTCTGTCTCTAGTACCTTTCATGATTAGTAGAAACAAGAAACAAAATTCGAGAATAATGTTCCTATGAACTACTAGGATGTGGTGGTAAAGCGATCGCAGTAAAGAAAATATCAATATCTTACAAGTTCTTACCATGCAGCAGGTGGTGACAGGCAACCAGCGGTGTGAAATAACTCCAAAGATTGAGTAAAGTGATTGCCAGGGGAATGTATGTATACACGGTGTAGAAATATGTGGAGCTTGGAAGTATTAAATATATGGTAGCAAAAGATTAGCAATAATCAATTCAGAGATGCAATGCTGAATAAACGCTCAACGATGGTACTGTGCTGGTCCTAGGCTAGACCATGCTAGAGACGTGAGCCTAGAACACTAATGAGGTCGCGGCGTAGCACAACGAGCATAAAAAGGATACGAAGTAGCTCTGGAGAGTAAGATATAAGTGAAGATCACAACGGTAGTAAAGATAATGATGAAAAACAACCGCCAAACAGGATATACAACAAGTCTCTCTCCAACTTTTCTCTTGAAAAGTTTGAGCCAATTTTATGATAATTTTTCTACAGAATGCTACTGACTCAAGCTTTCAAACGCGAAAAGAATCACTTAATTCCGAGTTGATATGAGGTGTCAAAAAAATTTAAAACTGGAACAAGCTGTGTTTGCGAACTTCGGAGGGCAAAAAGACCTATTTAGAAGCCGTTTTTGAGGTGTGAAATATTGAACAAGCTCCTGCAACTATTCAAATGCGGCTCGTTGCTAGCTTTAATTTGAGTACTTGTGGAGCCAAAACTAACTTTGTATGAAAAAGATATGCCTGTTTTACTGAACAGGGTACAAAACAGATTCCAAGACGAATTCAGCTGCGGGATTGACTCTAAATAGATCCGTTTTTTTCTCTCACTTTTTTTCCTTTTTCTATCTCTCCTTTCAAAACAAATTGGAGAAGATGCAGATTGGATCAAGCGAAGATGTGATACGACCTCAACTATGATTATGATAATGAATGGTGGATAGCACGTGGTGGAAATCAATGGGTGGTAAGGTGGACAATTGAAGGAATAACGATGCAGCGGTGGCGTGACTAATGTGAGCAGAACTCGAAACTCTAAATGAACTAGACACTAAGACCAGCAACTCGACAAAACGATGCAAACGTTAATTCAATAATGCAAACAATGAAAAGAAAATTGCAAAGGCTCAGACTGGCTAGGACAAAGGATGAATAGATCTAACTTTTTTTGTGGTTTTTTCTTGGACAATAGGTAAGAAAGTAAATCTAATCTAGGGATAACTGGAAATTCTCATCGAGCAACCTAAAAACTGATACCACTTGATAGAGGCGAGGGGCCCGATCTTTCAATGAGATGATAACTATCGATTTGGTAGAGACGACTTTGACGATCCGACTAAGAACATGCGAGGACGTTGTGCCTTAGCAATCGGTAAACCAATCTCCAAGGGTTATTGACAATTTGCAGAAGCACCATCAGCCTGACCACGAAGGTTTATTCCTACATGCAATAGAAGAAGAAGCAAGAATATGATAAAGCAATCTGAATATTGCAAATATAAATGAAGTATTGATAAAGGCAGGGATCCGTAAGCGGTCTTGGTCTGGTCGCTGGACACAAACGAAGTACACGAAGTTGCAATGGCTAACTTTTGACTAAACAAATCCCAAGGAAAAAGCTACTAGATGGATCAACTTATATAGGAGTAACGGGTGGAGGCCAAGGAGGTGGGAGGACGTCCCAAGGCAGCCTAAAACTAACCCTAGGTCGTACAAGGGCCCAAGTGGAGGTGACGCAACACCTTTGGACTTGTAGTTTGACTCAGATTCTGCTGAAGTTTCCGATTGTTTCATTGATATCTCAACACTCCGGATGAATTTGAAGCAGAATCCAATTGGGCTGGAAAGAGCACGAAATCTACTTTCCAACAAAAAAAGAATCACCCAATTTGGAGTCCGTATGAAGGAGTTCTTGCCGTTTTGAGTCAGGTATGTCTGTGAAGTCTGAATCTGAATGCAGAACATGAGAGGCTTGGACTCTATCTTCTCTTGGCCCAAAAGTGAAGTTACAGGACTTTTTGAACAGCACCTAAACTTCTCTTTTTCATTTATATTCATATGTGGATTGTATAAATGTCCCATACACCTGCAATTAGACATGGCACAAAAGTTTGTGAAGTATTTTTTCCTGGATGACATAAATAAATTATTGCATAGTTTGCATTAGAAATCACCTCGCAAATATACATGTATGCAATATTTTTGGTCGTGTCCAAGGTAGTCATGTCCTCATCAGAAGACCACATCTCCCCATCGCTTCCTGTCGAGCTCTGCCACTCTCTTTTGCTCCCCTCTGTGGCCACCTCCTTCCCAGCAGTCGTTCGCAGGCTACAACATGCTTAAATATGGAAACATGCAATAAGTCATTTGACATAGAATCATCACCAAGATTAGAGGTCATATTAAAATGATTAAACATTCGCACAATTATTTTCAAATGTATTTTATCCAAATCTGATTTATTTTCTGATTCACATGGTTCTTTTGCATCAACATTTAATTCAATGGGTGCACTCAAAATTGTTGGTATTTTAGTTGTTTGATCATATGACGCATTCATGACACTAACATGATTATCTAAACCAGGTGGTGTGCTCAAATCAACACGTAATTCAATACATGATGTATTCAAGTTAACTAGATATGCATCATCCTCATGTGAAGTTATACCGTCAATATTTTTACTGTCACCTTATCGCAAAGTCGTAGCTGGTGTAGGTACGGACGATGACAATATACCATACACTTTAGATGATGTTGTACTCACAATCAGAGGTGTGGCTGCTCTAGTAGGTGCAATGGTGGAGGAACCAGCCGGTGGTGGTGAGCATGAACTGGAATAGTAGTTGTTGTAGTCACACAATGCATCCTCCTGTTTTTTTCTCTCAAAGGTACAAGAACGAACATACATACCAATAATGCAACCAGGAATATACTGAAATCTTGCGTGAATATCATGGTTCAAACCACCAAAAAATCTATTCATTGTATCATCCTCAGATTCTTCTATGTCACAATGATGCATATAAGATTTGAACTCTTGGTAGTAAGCATGAACAGTGTTACTACCTTGTTTTAATTGTTCCAATTTACGAAGAAATTCATGGCGATAGTAAGGAGGAAAACATTGTTGTATCATTACAGCTTTGAAATCTTTCCAAATTGTGCATTGGTTATCAATATTTTTCTTACAGTGTACACTACACCAAATAGAAGAAAAACTAGTAAATGCTCTAGTGATGGCTCGTACTATCTCCAGTTCAGAATAATCATGGCTAGCAAAAATTTATTCTACTTCATACTCTCAAGCAAGATAAATAGCAGGATCAAATCTACCCTCAAATGAAGGTAAAGAGATAACTCGACCATGTGCTTGTGTGTGTTGTCCCACGTCTCGAGATGGTGAAGATGTATCTGCCGTCCAAGAACTTCTGTCTCCAGTACCTGTCATGATTAGTAGAAACAAGAAACAAAATTCGAGAACAATGTTCCTATGAACTACTAGGATATGGTGGTAAAGCGCTCATAATAAAGCAAATATCAATATCTTACAAGTTCTTACCATGCAGCAGGTGGTGAGAGGCAACTAGCGCTGTCAAATAACTCCAGAGATTGAGTAAAGCGATTGCCATAGGAATGTACGTATACACGGTGTAGAAATATGTGGAGCTTGGAAGGATTAAATATATGGTAGGAAAATATTAACAATAATCAATTCAGAGATGCAATGCTGAATAAACGCCCAACGATGGTACTGTGGTGGTCCTAGGCTAGACCATGCTAGAGACGCGAGCCTAGAACACTAATGAGGTCACGGCGTAGCACAACGAGTATCAAAAAAGGATACAAAGTAGATCTGGAGAGTAAGAAATAAGTGAAGATCACAACGACAGTAAAGATAATGATGAAAAACAACCGCCAAGCAGGATATACAACAAATCTCTCTCCAACTTTTCTCTTGGAAAGTTTGAGCCAAATTTATGATAATTTTTCTAAAGAATGCTATTGACTCAAGCTTTCAAACGCGAAAAGAATCGCTCAATTCCGAGTTGATATGAGGTGTCACAAAAATTCTAAAACTGGAACAAGCTGTGTTCACGAACTTCGGGGGGCAAAAAGACCTATTTAGAAGCCTCTTTTGAGGTGTGAAATATTGAACATGCTCCTGCCACTATTCAAACGCGGCTCGTCGCTATCTTTAATTCGAGTACTTATGGAGCCAAAACAGACTTTGTATGAAAAAGATATGCCCATTTTACTGAACAGGGTACAAAACAGATTCCAATCCGAATTCAGCTACGGGATTGAGTCTAAATAGATCCGAATTTTTTCTCTCACTTTTTTTCCTTTTTCTATCTCTCCTTTCAAAACAAACTGGATAAGATGCAGATTGAATCAAGCGAAGATGTGATACGACCTCAACTATGATTATGACAATGAATGGTGGAGAACACGTGGTGGAAATCGATGGATGGGAAGGTGCACAACTGAAGGAATAATGATGCAGCAGCGACGTGACTAATGTGAACAGAACTCGAAACTCTAAACGAACTAGACACTAAGACCAGCAACTCGACACAACGATGCAACCGATAATTCAATAATGCAAACAATGAAAAGAAAATTGCAAAGGCTCAGACTGGCTAGGACAAAGGAAGAATAGATCTAACTTTTTTTGTGTGGTTTTTTCTTGGACAAAAGGTAAGAAAATAAATGAAATCTTGGGATAACTGGAAATTCTCATCGAGAAATCTAAAAACTGATACCACTTGATAGAGGCGAGCGGCCCGATCTTTCGATGAGATGATAACTATCAATTTCGTGGAGACGACTTTGACGATCCGACTACGAACATGCAAGGATGTTGCGCCTTAGCAATCGGTAAACCAATGTCCAAGGGTTACTTAAAATACCTGAAGCACCATCAGCCTAACCATGAAGGTTTATTCCTACATGCAATAGAAGAACAAGCAAGAATACAATAAAGCAATATGAATATTGCAAATATAAATGAAGTATTGATAAAGGTGGGGATCCGTAAGCTATCTTGGTCTGGTCGCTGGACACTAACAAAGTACACAAAGTTGCAATCGCTAACTTTTGACTAAACAAATCCCAAGGAAAAAGCTACTAGATGGATCAACTTATATAGGAGTAAGGGGTGGCGGCTAAGGAGGTGGGAGGACATCCCAAGGCAGCCTAAAACTAACCCTAGGTCGTACAAGGGCCCAAGTGGAGGTGACGCAACACCTTTGGACTTGTAGTTTGACTCAGATTCTGCTGAAGTTTCCGATTGTTTCATCGATATCTCAATGCTCCGCGCGAATTTGAAACAAAATCCAATTGGGCTGGAAAGAGCACGGAATATACTTTCCAACAGAAAAAGAATCACCCAATTCGGAGTCCGTATGAATGAGTTCTTGCCGTTTTGAGTCAGGTATGTCTGTGCAGTCTGAATCTTAAGGCAGAATGTGAGAGGCTTGGACTCTATCTTCTCTTGGCCCAAAAATGACGTGAAAGGACTTTTTGAACAACACCTAAACTTCTCGTTTTCCCTTATCTTCATATGTGGATTGTACAAATATCCCATACACCTGCAATTAGACATGGCACAAAAGTCTGTAAAGTATTTTTGTCCTGGATGACATAAATAAATTATTGCATTGTTTGCATTAGAAATCACCTCACAAATATACATGTAGGCAATATTTTTGGTCGTGTCCAAGGTAGTTAAGTCCTCATCAGAAGACCACGTCTCCCTTTCGCTTCTTGTCCAGCTCTGCCACTCTCTTTTGCTCCCCTCTATGGCCACGTCCTTCCCGGCAGTCGTTCGCAGGCTACAACATGCTTAAATAAGGAAACATGCAATAAGTCATTTGACATAGAATCATCACCAAGATTAGAGGTCATATCAAAATGATTAAACATTGGCACAATTATTTTCAAATGTATTTTATCCAAATCTGATTTATTTTCTGATTCACATGGTTCTTTTGCATCAACAGTTAATTCAATGGGTGCACTCAAAATTGTTGGTATTTCAGTTGTTTGATCATATGACGCATTCATGACACTAACATGATTATCTAAACCAGGTGGTGTGCTCAAATCAACACGTAATTCAATACATGATGTATTCAAGTTAACTAGATATGCATCATCCTCATGTGAAGTTAGATCATCAATGTTTTTACTGTTACCTTGTCGCAAAGACTTAGCTGATGTAGGTACGGACGATGACAATGTCCCATACACTTTAGATGAGGTTGCGCTCACAATCAGAGGTGTGGCTGCTCTAGTAGGATCAATGATGGGGGTACCAACCGGTGGTGGTGAGCATGAACTGGAATAGTAGTTGTTGTAGTTAGACAATGTATCCTCCTGTATTTGTCTCTCAGAGGTACAAGCACGAACATACATACCAGTAATGCAACGAGGAATATACTGAAATCTTGCACGAATATCATGGTTCAAACCAACAAAAAATCTACTCATTGTATCATCCTCAGATTCTTCTATGTGACAATCATGCATATAAGATGTGAACTTTTGGTAGTAAGCATGAACATTGTTACTGCCTTGTTTTAATTGTTCCAATTCGCGAAGCAATTCATGGTGATAGTAAGGAGGAAAAAATTGTTGTCTCACTACAACTTTCAAATCTTTCCAAGTTGTGCGTTGGTTATTGATGGCTTCTCGCCCCTCGTTGGTTACCCCAAGTGGAAGGTTTGAGATGCAGTGTAGCGGAAGTTTTCCCTTGGCAAAGATACCAAGGATCGATTTCCCCTGAGACTTCTAGTTTCAACAAGAAGGTGTCAACTGCTAACGGCGCCAGATATTAGCAATCAACGTGGACCTGCACACAGATACAAATAACTTTGCTCCCAGCGAGTACAGAGAGGTTGTCAATCCCTCCGGCCTTGTCGTTTATAAAGGATCAAACGCAAGTGATAATAGTGATAGGTATTGCTGCAAATGGTAAGTAGAAGCAAAAAGTAAATAGCGGATGTGATCAGTGATGGTAATATGGACCGGGGTCCCATGATGTTCACTAGTGATGTCTCTCTCCCAAAAGACGATAAAATAGCTATGTGAGGTAAACAAATTACAGCTGGGCAATTGACAGAATTATGTGCGCAAACCAATGCTAACTATGTTGCAAGAAAGGTAGAGGTTCAAACATTGGGCGGTACGCCAAGGCAAGTAGACCGAAATCCATCAGCATCTACTACTAATCATCTACCTTGAGATATCTATCCAGTACATCTCGCTGGTATTAAGTTGCGAGTCCCACCCATAGTGTAAACTCAAAGCAACAGACAACTGCATTAAAAAAACTTTGCGTAAAGTAAACAATCCTTGCACCCGCGGGCACAAGCACCGTTGTTTTCCCCCTTGTGGCAACAGCACATCCCCTAGACTCATGTTTCTGTCACTCAAGCTAGTCATCGAGGGGCATGAACCCACAATCAAGCATAACGTTCCCTCTTGGAGTCAATACCTACTACTTGGCCAAAGCAATAAATAACAATGGAGAACATGCAAGAATTACTTACGAACATAAATATAAAAGAGGTGAATCAAATATATTACTCAAACACAATCTGAACATAATCTCACAATCCATCGGATCCCAGCAAACTCAACATAGCAACAGCATAAGGATTACATATGTGCCTCGATCATGTAGGGCAGCTCACGAGGTCTAATTAGTGAAGCACAAGAAGGGGAGGAGAACATCACATAGCTACTGGTCATGGACCCATGGTCCAAGGGAGACTACTCACAACTCATCCGGGAGGCGTCCATGGTGGTGGAGAGGCTCCCGGTGGTGATCCTCCCCTCCGGCAGGGTGCCGGGAAGAGTTCTCCTGGTGCTCCCGATCTTGGAAGCGCGGCGGCGGCGGAACAGAGATGAGATCGCGAAAAAGGGTTTCCGTCTCGAGGGTTTCGGGACGCGATATAAATATATGCCAAAGGGGGGCATCAGCGGAGGCCTGGGGGCCCAGGCGCCCCCCCGGCGTGGCCAGGAGGGGGACCGCGCCACCAGGGCGCCTGGAGCCCTGGTGGCCCCCCTCCGGCCCTACTTCGGCCGTGTGGAAGCTTCCGGAACGCTGATTTTTTATATAATTTTTCCGGGATTTTTCTGGCAGTTTTCGTGACGGGAAAACCTGAAATACAAAAACAGCAGAAAACAGAAACTGGCACTGGGGTGCACTGAGTTAATAGGTTAGTCCAAATATGATCAAAAGTGTATGGAAGTGTATAAATATCATAGCAATATCACCCAAAAGAGGCATGGAGCAAGCAGAAATTATAGATACGTTTTGGACGTATCAACATCCCCAAGCTTAATTCCTGCTCGTCCTCGAGTAGGTAAATGATAACAAGAATAATTTCTGTGGTGACATGCTATTAACCATATAAGGATTTGTCATAGTCATATGACAAAAGCTTACTGAGACAATGAATCTGCAGTAATTAAGTTGCCTCATGAGAAAATCATAAAGAACCGAAAGTTTTACAATATGATACTGAAACATCAAAAAGATTTGTAATGAGCATGGTGTGCAAATATGATAAAGTGATATCTCGCTTGCCCCCTTTAGTGAAGCAAAACATAAATGCAGGGGCACCTCCAAGGTTTAAGTGATGACTAGATACAATGATTTCAGAATAAACGATATCACAATCATGCAAAAGACAATGCTACTTTGGGACAATGCACATTACACTCAGAATGACAATCATGCTCTTAATAGTTGGTGCTTTAAAAGAAGGTGGAGACTCTTGAACCGTGGCTTTTGTTGGCAAGGTTGAAAACCCGTAGTCGGAAACAAAGACAAAACATGTACCAGAGCTCTTGGTTTTAAAAACAGAGGTAATAATTATTTTTTTAGATTATGCATGTTTCGTCAACGAATGCTAGCAGACAACTCAATCACTTCTTGAGATGGACAAGTTTCGAGGAACGGCTCCCGAATGAGGACGATCACATCCTCTTAATCTCCTTTGTTTATCACTGCCAAAGTTTTCTGATTTCTCATGAACAAAGCGTGAAGGAGGGTTTGTTTGTTATATTAATTTTGAGCCGGGCGCACCCTTTGCCAGTTCCTTCTCGTATTATGGGTTTGCACATTAGACATGCAATCCCGGGGTGAAGCTTGTCCAACTTAAAAAGATCATGAATTAACTACTACTTCCTCATGAACTAAAACAGAGGCACAAAATAGGAATGCTTTTTTTTGAATAATTTCGAGATGGTACATGAAAGTCTCCGTTAGGAATGGCAGGTAAATACCATGTATAGGAAGGTATGGTGGACTCATATGGCATGACTGGTTTAAAAGAATTTGGATGCACAAGCAGTCAGTCCGCTTAGTACAGGTGGAGGTTAGCAAAAGACTGGGAGCGACCAACTAAAAGAGCAATGACGGTCATAATCATGCAGAGCGACAAAGCAACATTGAATCAGGCATGGTAGTTATATCGCTACTCAGAAACAAAAGATCATCAAGGCTTGACAGACTTTCTTTACAGTCTTAAATATGCGTGAGCATACGCCAAGTCAATCAAAATAAATTCTTGAAGGAAGATATTACTAAACCATACCACATCATAGACAAACAAATCATGTTGGTACTCCAATAACACATTGGGAACCCCCCCCCCAGCTATTTGAGACTAACCATAAGAAAACATGAACTACTAAGCAGCATTATGCACGTAGCATTTTAATCATAGACATATCGACCAATGCAACAGAAGCAAACTCTCTTAATAAGATAAGCATGATAACTAAAGAGAGTTCAAGCAACCAACTAAACAAAATCTCTTTAAAAAGATAAGCATGAAAACTAAAAGCTAAACATGATAGTAGCTATTGAAAGACAAAGAACATACACAGCAAGGATAAACATGAAAATTCTATGTTGTGTTCTAGGTTGAAGCGGAGCGTGTTTGAAAGTGCAACTAATCCCCGGGTGGTTTTGGTAATTAATAACAACATATATATCATTGAACTAATATTTACTTGAGAATCATTTCAGAGAAGTTCGATGATATGGGTATGGAAATGTCTGAAGAAGTGGACCCCTCAAAATACTAAGACAAGCATTGGCAAAAGCTCAAGACTCTATTTTTGGTTTAGTGATCAAAGATCACATTGAGTCCATAGGAAAAGCCAATACTATTAAAAGGGGATGAGGTTGTGTTGATGATCTGGTTGCTCAAGTGCTTAGTGATCTAGCTCCCTCAACTATCAGCACCTTTCACTACTTAACACACTCATAAGTAATCTCGGACAAACCGATTCTGCAAACTCAGTCCCACCGAGATGAACCACCACAGTTATTCTTCCAAACCCTAATTTCTCGGTCCATCCGATTTTGAGTTTCGGTCTCACCGAAACTGGACTGCCAACCTTCTGTAACCAATTGACATCACTTCGGAATATCCGAGTTGTTAATTTCGGTCCCACCGAGATGGCAAGCTCCTACCTTTGACTCACTTCGGACACACCGAGATGGTATTTTCGGTCCCACCGAAAATCCCAACGTTCACTATATTTGAACTTTCGGTCTGACCGAGTTTTCACTTCGGTCTCACCGAGATGGCTCAAATATGTGTGTAACGGTTGGATTTTGTGTGGAGGATATATATACCCCTCCACCCCCTCTTCATTCGTGGAGAGAGCCATCAGAAAGTCTACCACTCCTACCATACACTTTCTGAGAAGTGAACCACCTACCCTTGTGTTGAGATCAAGCCATTCCATTCCTACCATATGAAACTTGATTTCTAGCCTTCCCAAGTTGCTTTCCACTCAATCCTTTCTTCCACCACAGCCATATCAGTGAGGAGAGTTGAGTGTTGGGGAGATTATCATTTGAAGCACAAGAGCAAGGAGTTCATCATCATCAACAACATCTTTTACCTTTTGGAGGGTGGTGCCTCCTAGATTGGTTAGGTGTCGCTTGGGAGCCTCCGTATTTGAGATGTGGAGTTGAACCAAGAAGTTTGTAAGGGCAAGGAGATCGCCTACTTCGTGAAGATCTACCCCGAGTAAGGCTAGTCCTCCGTGGGCGTAGGCCATGATGGAATAGACAAGGTTGCTTCTTCGTGGACCCTTCGTGGGTGGAGCCCTCCGTGGACTCGCGCAGCCGTTACCCTCCGTGGGTTGAAGTCTCCATCAACGTGGATGTACGATAGCACCACCTATCGGAACCACGACAAAAATCTCCGTGTCTCCAAACTGCGTTTGATCTTCTCCACCTCTCTTACTACATGTGCAATTTACTTTCCGCTGCTTATACTCTAGAATTGCATGTGTAGGGTGTTACTTGAATTGATCTTAATTGTGAAACTGCCAAAAACATTGCATGATCAAAAGGCAGATTTTTTATATTGTCAAGTAGTCTAATCACCCCCCCTCTAGACATACTTTCGATCCTACAAGTGGTATCAGAGCTTTGGTCTCCATTGTTTTGGTTTCCATTGCATTGGACTCCATAAGCTTGGTTTCACAACCTAGGAGAGTATGGCGTCTAGTGAGGGTAATTATCGTAGAGGTCCTTACTTTGATGGTACAAATTTTGCTAGTTGGAAGCATAAAATGAAAATGCATATTCTTGGTCATAACCCAGCCGCATGGGGCATTATTTGTGTTGGTATGCAAGGTGATTTCTTCGAGGAAGGAAAAGTTCCGGATCGCGAAGCTACACCGGAAGAGTTGCGGATGTTGCAAAACAATGCTCAAGCTTGTGACATTCTCTTCAATGCTTTGTGTCCCGAAGAGTTCAACAAAATCAGCCGTCTTGAGAATGCTAAAGAGATTTGGGATACTTTGGTTGAAATGCACGAAGGTACTGAATCTGTGAAGGAATCAAAGCTAGATATTCTTCAAGGTCAACTTGACAAGTTCAAGATGAAGGATGGTGAAGGAGTCGCTGAAATGTACTCTAGGCTTGCTCTCATTACAAATGAGATTGCTGGCTTAGGAAGCGAAGAAATGACCGACCGATTCATCATTAAGAAGATTCTCAGAGCTTTGGATGGAAAGTATGACACCGTGTGCACTTTGATCCAAATGATGCCAAACTACAAGACTCTCAAGCCAACTGAAGTCATTGGAAGAATTGTTGCTCATGAGATGACACTTAAGGACAAGGAAGAGCTTCACAACAAGTCAAGTGGTGCTTACAAAGCTACAAGTGATGCTCCTACTACCTCAAGTGACAAGCTAATTTCCAATGAAGAGATAAGCCTAATGGTCAAGAACTTCAACAAGTTCTACAAGAATAGAGGCAAAGAAAGAAGCTCAAAGTCTAGATCATATGATGAAAAGAGATCTTCTAGTCGTGATCGAAACTGCTACAATTGTGGAAGACCCGGACACTTCTCAAATGAGTGTACGGCTCCCCACAAGAGAAGAGAAGAATCTCCAAGAAGAAGAGCAAGAGATGAGTCACCTCGGAGAGAGAGATGGAGTAGAGATGATCGTTATGAACGAAGACCCTCTCGGAGAAGCAAGGATTCGGAGAGGAAAGACAAGTCATCAAGGAGCTACACAAGAAGAAGACATCAAGCTCATGTAGGTGAATGGGTCTCCGGCTCCGACTCCGACAATCAATCCGATGGAAGCTATCAGTCCGACTCCGACTATAGTCAAGATGAAGGTGTTGCCGGACTTGCACTCGTATCCTCCAACTCCAACTCCTACGACTTATTTGATTCACCAAATGAGGGAATTGGAAGATGCTTCATGGTTAAAGGCCCCAAGGTAACACACCCTGAATTCATTGACTTTGATAGTGATGAGGATGACTTGCTTGGTGAAGATGAGCTCTTGCATGATAAATCTAGTGAGCTTAGTAATGATGAAAATGCTAGTAGTCTTTATAGTCGAGAAGAGTCGAATGACAATGCTATGAAGGAGATTGAGCGTCTAACTAAAGAACTAAACACTCTTAAGTTAGCTCATGAAACAACTCAAGAAGATCATAGAGAGCTCCTAAGATCTCATGAGAAGCTACGCTTCGAGAAGCTCACTCTAGAGCAAGAACATGAGTTTCTAAAAGCGATCAATGACGATCTTCGAAAGAAGAGTTCTTCATATCTTGCCAAACGACTTCTCTTGTTTAATTTCTTGCCACCTATTAAGACTAAGCATGACAAGCATAAGAAAAATTCTTCCTCTAGTAGTAATAATAACAATGTTAAATCCAATATTGTTGCTTCTAGTAGTTCTCTTGATTCCACTAACAATGTTTCAAGCCAAGTTATACTTGAGCAAGAAAATAGCTTATTGAAGGAAATCATAGAGAAAGGTGTCTACAAGAGTCTTGCCGGAAGCAAGAACTTTGAGGAGATTGTTCGCAAACAAGGAAGACACCGGAAGAATCAAGGGATTGGTTTTGAGCGAAAGTTCAACGCCGAAGGTGTTGAGTGGGAAGAAGGTCAATACCCTACTCCACAGTTTGTTTCACAAAAGGAGAAGTATGATCCTACTTCTTCCAATGTGGAACAAGCTCAAGATGACCTTCCACCACAAGACCACAAGCTAAAGGCCAAGGACAAGCTTCAAGAGGAGATTGATGCATTCATTGAAGCACCTCAAGCCATGGTCAAGTGGGTTCCCAAGGACACATCAAGTTCTACTTCGTCAAGCTCAACTACAACACCAAGGATTCCCATCAAGATGATGTGGATCCCAAAGAAGAAGAACTAGAAGGTTCTTGAGGGTGACTCTGCCAACAAACTTCACTCATATTCATTTTGGCAAGAACTTGTGCAACCAACTTCCACATCATGCACTAGTTCATGGAGTCACAAACCCTCTTGTTGGTAAGTCAAGGGACAAGGTAATCATTGCTTTCATGGACATCATATTTTGTGAACTTCAATCTATGTCTATGGATATTCTTGTTTGTTCCTTGTGGGGCTAACCCATGTAGGTATTGAAAGTGGCCTAATCCAAAGGATAGCTCCCAACTCTTGATGATCTACATCAACATTGAGCATCCACATCTTCAACATCTACATGAAGTCTTCTACGACAACCCAAGGTTAGTTTGACCCTTTAAAAGGGGTTCTCACATCTAGGGGGAGCTTTGCTCTAAAAATTGAGCTAAAAGCATCTCCAAATGATGTGAACACATAAATGCTTTATGTAAAAGTGGTAACCCCACTTGTGCTTAAACGATGAGTATGACCTATGATCAAATGTTCTCATTTGGCTCCTAAGTCAAAATACTCATATATAGATGACCTAGTCATCGACAAATTGTGTGCTAGTAGCTAGAGTGTTGGTTGTGCATGTTTGACACATATTTCAGTTGCTATCTTATTGTGTGAGCATGTTGAATGCATGATTTTATCCATTCAAGGACATCCATTTGTTGTTTTGATTGTTTTGATTTTTCTGGCCAAATGGATTGACAAGAATGCCTAAGCACCTTCCCTAGCTATCTATGCTTTCTTGTCTCAAATTCTATTCATGCTCATATCACAACTTTGAACAAGTCATTTTCGGACTCTCCGAGTGAGGAGCACTCGGAGCCACCGATCCGTCTAAGGCTGACTTCCAAAACCTTCTAAGTCCATTTCGGTCTGACTGGCTTTTCATCTCGGTCCAACCGAAACGCTTAGACTGATCTAGGTTTCATCTCGGTGAAACCGAGTTCAAAATCTCGGTCTGACCGATATGCGTAACTGCACAGCAGTTATACATTTCGGTGACACCGAGTTTTTCAACTCGGTCCCACCGACAGCATGGGGATATATATATCTGAGGGCTGCGCGCGATTTAACTCTTCAAACCGTTCGCCCCCAAGTCCCCTGCTGCCGTCGCCCTGGTCTTCGGATCGTCGCCGTCGTCGCCTGTGCGCCCTCGCCGCAGGTCTCCGCCGCCGTCAACGGTAATCCTCTCCGCGCCGTTGCCGCCGTAGAGGGACTCCACCAAGTTAGGGTGAGTCCCGATCCCTTTCGTGCTCCCCATCTGACTCTTGCACGAATGGCTTGCCTTGAATCAATCTACGTTTGAGATATTCCCTAAACATCGGATCAGATCCTCTAATTTCGAGCGAAATTCTTAGGTTTAGGTTTCCACGGAACGCATCTCGGTGAAGCCAATTTTGAAACTCGGAATGACCGATTTGGCCTCTGGCCATTGCACTGCATCATTCGGTCTAACCGAGTTGTGCAAATCGGTGTGACCGAAACTTAGTTTCAGTGAAACCCTAGGTTATCGGTAGGACCGAAACCCATTTCGGTCTGACCGAAAGTGGTGTGTAGGCCTCTGTATACACTTCGGTTTCACCGAAACTTAAAATCGATTTGACCGAAATACATTCTGTGAAAACTCAAAACTAAGTTTTAAACTCATTTTTTTTGCAAAAACCTCTGCAGTTGTGATAACTCTTCTACTGTGCCTATACCTTATCTTTTCACAGGTTGTCAGCCATGTCAGATGTCAGTGACAGTCAGAACAGGTCTGAGTCTCCTTTTGCTGAGATTCCAGAGGCAGATACAAGTCCTGCTAGCAGCTCCAGTGATGATGGTGAGAGGAGCACCCCTAGTGGTTTGCCTCCTGCAGCCACCAGGACCAGGAAGAAGAGAAATTCTGATGATGAGGACTCCGACTTCATTGCTGAGGAAGTTACCTCCAAGCCAAAGCGGATTGTGGTTGCCAAAGAGCACCAAGGGCAGCAGTCAAGGAAAGGCACAAGCAAGGTAAAGCAATCAGCTGTTGCAAAGAAGCTCAACTTGGAAGAGCCAGCTCCAAGTAAGGTGAAGAAAACTTCCAAGAGGAAGAGGGTAGTATATGCTGAACCTCAAGTTGATGCAGCTGCTGAAGAAGAAGAAGAAGATGCACCCCAGCCTCCTCCTCAGAAAGCTAAGTTCATGGGTGATGCTATTCGGGCTCAAGCCTCCTCTAAGCCCAAGAAGCCTGCTCAAGCAAAGGCAGCTCCAGCCAAGCCCAAGAGAACAACCAGGAGCATTCCAGCTTTTGAGAAGAACAAAGGTGAGATGCCACCGTCTGAATCAGATGAAGAGCATGTGTTGCTTAAGCTCCGTCCCAAGTTGCCACTCCACAATGATGCTCATCCTCAAGCTGAGGACATGAAGGCAAGGAAGGATAAAGGTCTCAGGCTATGGAGACAGTCTGATCCATATGCTGTAAGGAGAAGGACTGCTGTGGACCCCAGATTCCACACCAGAGAGCAGCAGGATTTCTATGAGACCGTGCTGATGGATAAGAAGCCCATTGTTGCTGACACCAGGTATGTTGACTGGAAGTACATTGACAGTGAAGAGCACCGAGACTTCTTTCCCCATGTGCATGAGAGCTTTACTGCATGTGGAGTTGCTGATTTTGTGGGTCAAGAGCTGACAGCTTGGAATGACGAGATGATCATGCAGTTCTACGCCACAGCCCACTTCTATCCTGATGGCAAGATCACTTGGATGACTGAAGGTCAAAGGTTTTCTTCGTCTGTTGAAGAATGGGCAGAACTTCTGAATGCTCCAGTGCAGAGAGAGGACGACATTGATGTCTATGGGATTCCTAAGAAGAGTCATGATTCCATGAAGAACATGTACAAGGAGATCCCCGCTGCTGATTTGGAAGGGTGGAAGCTTGGCTCAGTGTACTATCTCCAGGCAGGTCTGACCACCACTAAAACTATTCTGAGGCATACATTGATGCCTAAGTCTGGAGACCACCGCATGATTCGAGGCTATTCTATCAACATGCTGCACATTCTCGATGAGAAGGCACCTTTCAAGGTGATGGACTTAATGGTAGAAACCATTAAGAGGACTGCAGCTGACCAGAAGAGGTCGTGTGGGTTTGCCCCGCAGATTCAGATGCTCATCAATGCCAAGTTTGGCACGGGCAAATTCATGTTGGATAGGAAGCACTTGCCACTGCAGCCAGAGCATGAGGACAACGTAGTTGTGATGGATGAGGAGGATCCAACCTCAGTTGAAGGACAGGCCAAAATCGAAGCTGCGAAGAAAGCTAAAGCTGACAGAGAGGCAGCAGCAGCAGCAGCTAAGCCAAAGAGCTTTGGAGAACAGATTCTTGAAGCTACCCAGAGGATTGAACAACGCCTGGCCAGCATTGAGCAATCTCAGGAGAGCCTAGAGAGGATTGTTGAGGACAAGATCCACGCTCTGGACGTGAAGCTGACAGAGATTCAGGTGTCCGTCAACAAGCTTGAGGCAGACATGGAAGAAGCAAGGCAGGAGAGAGCAGAACTCATGCAGGATGATCTAGTCCAAGACTCTCATCGCCAGACTGCTCAGGTTCCCAGAGGATCACGATCTGCAGCTATCCCAGTGACTGACTCCAGGGCTACCACTTCAGCACCAGCTACAGCTCCAGCAGTTACTCCAGCTCCAGCATCCACTCCTCCAGCGCAGACATCAGCAGAAGTCTTCGCCGATGCAGTCATTTCTACACCGACATCTACCCAGACGGGAGCCGCCAGCAGAGCCCGCAGTGACGCTTAGTTCTATACCTTTTCGAACTTTTTGGTAACTTGTTGCCAAAGGGGGAGAAATTGTATAGATCATAGGGCTTCGAGAGAGAGAGTGCTCTTTCGTTCTTTTGCCGGTTTCTTTGAGATACATTGGTTTCTTTTGATCTTTCAAAACTTTCAGTGTGCTTGCTACTACGTTTGATGCTACCTTAATGAGTGCTTAGTCATACTATGCTTTAATGTGTGCTTAATACTTATCATATGCTATTCTTTATTGTATGGCTATTTACTCTTGTCTTGGTGATTGAGTGCATGTTATTCATTCTTATCATTTTGTGCGCTCCACCAAGATGTATGTGACATGGAAGAGTGACCCATAATCCTAATCGATTGTGCATTTGCATTCAAACGCAAATTTTAAATAATGCACAAATTTAGGGGGAGCTCTTGTTTATCACATACTTCTCAAAGCGACGATATTATTCATTGATTATATCTTTTGTCGAAGCTTTGATCTATATGTTGTCATCAATTACCAAAAAGGGGGAGATTGAAAGTGCAACTAATCCCCGGGTGGTTTTGGTAATTAATAACAACATATATATCATTGAACTAATATTTACTTGAGAATCATTTCAGAGAAGTTCGATGATATGGGTATGGAAATGTCTGAAGAAGTGGACCCCTCAAAATACTAAGACAAGCATTGGCAAAAGCTCAAGACTCTATTTTTGGTTTAGTGATCAAAGATCACATTGAGTCCATAGGAAAAGCCAATACTATTAAAAGGGGATGAGGTTGTGTTGATGATCTGGTTGCTCAAGTGCTTAGTGATCTAGCTCCCTCAACTATCAGCACCTTTCACTACTTAACACACTCATAAGTAATCTCGGACAAACCGATTCTGCAAACTCAGTCCCACCGAGATGAACCACCACAGTTATTCTTCCAAACCCTAATTTCTCGGTCCATCCGATTTTGAGTTTCGGTCTCACCGAAACTGGACTGCCAACCTTCTGTAACCAATTGACATCACTTCGGAATATCCGAGTTGTTAATTTCGGTCCCACCGAGATGGCAAGCTCCTACCTTTGACTCACTTCGGACACACCGAGATGGTATTTTCGGTCCCACCGAAAATCCCAACGTTCACTATATTTGAACTTTCGGTCTGATCGAGTTTTCACTTCGGTCTCACCGAGATGGCTCAAATATGTGTGTAACGGTTGGATTTTGTGTGGAGGTTATATATACCCCTCCACCCCCTCTTCATTCGTGGAGAGAGCCATCAGAAAGTCTACCACTCCTACCATACACTTTCTGAGAAGTGAACCACCTACCCTTGTGTTGAGATCAAGCCATTCCATTCCTACCATATGAAACTTGATTTCTAGCCTTCCCAAGTTGCTTTCCACTCAATCCTTTCTTCCACCACAGCCATATCAGTGAGGAGAGTTGGGTGTTGAGGAGATTATCATTTGAAGCACAAGAGCAAGGAGTTCATCATCATCAACAACATCTTTTACCTTTTGGAGGGTGGTGCCTCCTAGATTGGTTAGGTGTCGCTTGGGAGCCTCCGTCTTTGAGATGTGGAGTTGAACCAAGAAGTTTGTAAGGGCAAGGAGATCGCCTACTTCGTGAAGATCTACCCCGAGTAAGGCTAGTCCTCCGTGGGCGTAGGCCATGATGGAATAGACAAGGTTGCTTCTTCGTGGACCCTTCGTGGGTGGAGCCCTCCGTGGACTCGCGCAGCCGTTACCCTCCGTGGGTTGAAGTCTCCATCAACGTGGATGTACGATAGCACCACCTATCGGAACCACGACAAAAATCTCCGTGTCTCCAAACTGCGTTTGATCTTCTCCACCTCTCTTACTACATGTGCAATTTACTTTCCGCTGCTTATACTCTAGAATTGCATGTGTAGGGTGTTACTTGAATTGATCTTAATTGTGAAACTGCCAAAAACATTGCATGATCAAAAGGCAGATTTTTTATATTGTCAAGTAGTCTAATCACCCCCCCCTCTAGACATATTTTCGATCCTACAGTGTTTCTCTCCCACACAAAGAAAGCTGAGTTCCGACTCGTTATGAAAAGCTAAAGAAAACTAAAAAGGAAACTAAGAGCAAGACGCTCCAAGCATAGCACATAACACATGAAGTGATAAAAATACAGTGGAACGAAAGACGAACTGATAATGTTGATGGAGAAGGGGATGCACGGGGGCATCCCCAAGCTTAGACGCTTGAGTCTTCTTGAATATTTCTTGGGGGTGCATGGGGGCATCCCCAAGCTTGAGCGCTTGACACTCCTGAATCTTTTTATCATCTTCCCTCGCACACTTGAAAACTCCCTTCATACATAACTCATCATAATCTGATTAGCGAGGTTAGTACCCTTAATAAAATAATTGTTCCTTGCTGGAAATAAAGATATTCTTGAAGGTCTACTGTTTCTCAAGATTGCCAAAAGGTTTTTGCAAAGAAAAAGCAAGCTCAAGGTTTGCAAAATGAATGAAAGGCAAAACAGGACAGAATCTGTGAAAAACAGAACAGCAGGTAGTAAATGATTTTTTCGGGGTACTTCTGCAACTCAAATAAAAAAACTCAGAACAGACGCACGAAAGACAATTGTATAGAGCACGCTGTCGAAAACATTCAGACCAAAAAGATGATCTGGTGATTTTATACGAATTTTTCTATCCAAGGACAGAATCTGTTTCCTGGACAGCACGTCACAACTTTTGAACTTTCTTGCAATCAGAGGCTACACTTGGCACAAAAATTGAAAAGTAAAGATACAATGATTATGCTACTGTAGTAACAAACATCAAGACCACTAAAACTGAAAGAAAAAACTAAAAGCAAAGATAACAAGGGTTGTCTCCCTAGAGCTCTTTCTTTATAGCCATAAAGATAGGCTTAAGACTTTAATGATGCTCTCGTAGGAATAAGAGTTGAAGAACAGAAGAGAGCATCAAGAAGCAAATACCGAACACATTTAAGCCTAACATGCTTCCTATGCATAGGAATATTGCAATACAATAATTCATTGAAGCACAAAGCAATAAGCATAGGAAGACAAAACAAGTGCAGCTTCAAAACCTTCAACATAAAGAGAGGGAACTTGATATTATTGAAATATCTATAAGCATATGTTCCCTTCTCATAATAATTTTTTGTGGGATCACGAATAAACTCAACAATATAAGCATCACATAAAGCATTGTTACCATGATCCACATGCAAAAAGGTATCATCACTCTTCATATAAGCAAAATCTTTCTTATTAGGAATAGTGAGAGTAAAGCAATCATAAACATCATGGTAATAATTGTATTTAGGAGGCATATCATAATCATAATAAATTTTATCCTCAATAGTAGGTGGACTGAAAACATCATATTCATCATTGTAATCATCAAAAGTTGGGGGACTAAAAATATCATGTTCATCAAACGTGTCATCCCCAAGCTTAGAGCTTTCCATGTCATTAGCAATATTGATATTCAAAGAAAGCATACTAATAACATCACCACCATCATGATTGTTATGCAAATAATAAAGTTCCATAGGTTTTTTAATTTTCTCTTCAAACACATCATGTCCCAAAGCAAGGTAGAGCTTATAAAGCTCTCTCATATTTTTGTTGTTTTCCATTAAGCAAAACTAGTGAAAAGACATAAAGAAAACTGAAAGGTAAACTAACAAGACTAAAAAGCTAAGGTAAAAGATAGCGTGCAACTCCCCTATCCTGAAGAGTGGAGTCCCCGGCAACGGCGCCAGAAAACTTTGCTTGATGGCTTCTCGCCCCTCGTTGGTTACCCCAAGTGGAAGGTTTGAGATGCAGTGTAGCGGAAGTTTTCCCTTGGCAAAGATACCAAGGATCGATTTCCCCTGAGACTCCTAGTTCCAACAAGAAGGTGTCAACTGCTAACGGCGCCAGATATTAGCAATCAACGTGGACCTGCACACAGATACAAATAACTTTGCTCCCAACGAGTACAGAGAGGTTGTCAATCCCTCCGGCCTTGTCGTTTACAAAGGATCAAACGCAAGTGATAATAGTGATAGGTATTGCTGCAAATGGTAAGTAGAAGCAGAAAGTAAATAACGGATGTGATCAGTGATGGTAATATGGACCGGGGTCCCATGATGTTCACTAGTGATGTCTCTCTCCCAAAAGACGATAAAACAGCTATGTGAGGTAAACAAATTACAGCTGGGCAATTGACAGAATTATGTGCGCAAACCAATGCTAACTATGTTGCAAGAAAGGTAGAGGTTCAAAGCATGGGCGGTACGCCAAGGCAAGTAGACCGAAATCCATCAGCATCTACTACTAATCATCTACCTTGAGATATCTATCCAGAACATCTCGCTGGTATTAAGTTGCGAGTCCCACCCATAGTGTAAACTCAAAGCAACAGACAACTGCATTAAAAGAACTTTGCGTAAAGTAAACAATCCTTGCACCCGCGGGCACAAGCACCGTTGTTTTCCCCCTTGTGGCAACAGCACATCCCCTAGACTCATGTTTCTGTCACTCAAGCTAGTCATCGAGGGGCATGAACCCACAATCAAGCATAACGTTCCCTCTTGGAGTCACTACCTACTACTTGGCCAAAGCAATAAATAACAACGGAGAACATGCAAGAATTACTTACGAACATAAATATAAAAGAGGTGAATCAAATATATTACTCAAACACAATCTGAACATAATCTCATAATCCATCGGATCCCAGCAAACTCAACATAGCAACAGCATAAGGATTACATATGTGCCTCGATCATGTAGGGCAGCTCACGAGGTCTAATTAGTGAAGCACAAGAAGGGGAGGAGAACATCACATAGTACTGGTCATGGACCCATGGTCCAAGGGAGACTACTCACAACTCATCCGGGAGGCGTCCATGGTGTTGGAGAGGCTCCCGGTGGTGATCCTCCCCTCCGGCAGGGTGCCGGGAAGAGTTCTCCTGGTGCTCCCGATCTTGGAAGCGCGGCGGCGGCGGAACAGAGATGAGATCGCAAAAAAGGGTTTCCGTCTCGAGGGTTTCGGGACGCGATATAAATATATGCCAAAGGGGGGCATCAGCGGAGGCCTGGGGGGCCCAGGCGCCCCCCCCCCCGGCGCGGCCAGGAGGGGGGCCGCGCCACCAGGGCACCTGGAGCCCTGGTGGCCCCCCTCCGGCCCTACTTCGGCCATGTGGAAGCTTCCGGAACGCTGGTTTTTTATATAATTTTTCCGGGATTTTTCTGGCAGTTTTCGTGACGGGAAAACCTGTAATACAAAAACAGCAGAAAACAGAAACTGGCACTGGGGTGCACTGAGTTAATAGGTTAGTCCAAATATGATCAAAAGTGTATGGAAGTGTATAAATATCATACCAATATCACCCAAAAGAGGCATGGAGCAAGCAGAAATTATAGATACATTTTGGACGTATCAGTTATCAATATTTTTCTTACAGTGTACACTATACCAGATAGAAGAAAAACCAGTAAATGCTCTAGTGACGGCTCGTACTATCTCCAGTTCAGAAAAATCATGGCTAGCCAAAATTTGTTCTACTTCAAACTCTCAATCAAGATAAATAGCAGGATTAAATCTACCCTCAAATGAAGGTAAAGAGATAACCTGACCATGTGCTTGTGTGTGTTGTCCCACGTCTCGTGATGGTGAAGATGTATCTGTCGTCCAAGAACTTCTGTCTCCAGTACCTATCATGATTAGTAGAAACAAGAAACAAAATTCGAGAATAATGTTCCTATGAACTACTAGGATGTGGTGGTAAAGCGCTCACAATAAAGCAAATATCAATATCTTACAAGTTCTTACCATGTAGCAGGTGGTGACAGGCAACCAGCGGTGTTAAATAACTATAGAGATTGAGTAAAGTGATTTCCAAGGGAATGTACGTATACACGGTGTAGAAAGATGTGGAGATTGGAAGGATTATATTTATGTTAGCAAAAGATTAGTAATAATCAATTCAGAGATGCAATGCTGAATAAACGCTCAACAACGGTACTGTGCTGGTCCTAGGCTAGACCGTGCTAGAGACGCGAGCCTAAAACACTAATGAGATCACGGCGGACCACAACAAGCCTGAATAAAGGATACGAAGTATCTCTAGACAGCAAGATATAAGTGAAGATCACACCGGCTGTAAAGATAATGATGAAAAAAACCGACAAGCAGGATATACAACAACTCTCTCTCCAACTTTCCTCTTGAAAAGTTTGAGCCAATTTTATGATAATTTTTCCATATAATGCTACTCACTCAAGCTCTCAAACGCAAAAAGAATTGCTCAATCCCGAATTGATTTGAGGTGTCCAAAAAAATTCTAAAATTGGAACAAGCTGTGTTCGTAAACTTCAGAGGGCAAAAAGACCTATTTAGAAGCCACTTTTGAGGTGTGAAATATTGAACTTACTCCTACATCTATTCAGATACGGCTCGTCGCTAGCTTTAATTTGAGTACTTGTGGAGCCTAAATGGACTCCGTATGAAAAAGATATGCCTATTTTACTGAACAGGGTACAAAATTGATTCCAATCCGAATTCAGCTACGGGATTGAGTCTAAATAGATCCGAATTTTCTTTTTTTCTCTCTCACTTTTTTTCTTTTTCTATCTCTCCTTTCAAAACAAACTGGATAAGATGCAGATTGGATCAAGCGAAGATGAGATACGACCTCAACTATGATTGTGACAATGAATGGTTGATAGCACGTGGTGGAAATCGATGGATGGGAAGGTGGACAGCTGAAGGAATAATGATAAAGGGGTGGCGTGACTAATGTGAA
The DNA here is from genome assembly GCA_902687465.1 of Secale cereale. NCBI lineage: Eukaryota > Viridiplantae > Streptophyta > Magnoliopsida > Poales > Poaceae > Secale > Secale cereale. Next base: position 377,332,325 of record LR738712.1, read on the forward strand.
CAGAACTCGAAACTCTAAATGAACTAGACACTAAGACCATCAACTCAACAGAACGATGCAACCGATAATTCAATAATGCAAACAATGAAAAGAAAATTGCAAAGGCTCAGACTAGCAAGGACAAAGGATGAATAGATCTAACTTTTCGTGTGGTTTTTTCTTGGACAATAGGTAAGAAAATAAATCTAATCTAGGGATAACTGGAAATTCTCATCAAGCAACCTAAAAACTGATACCATTTGATAGAGGCGAGGGGCCCGATCTTTTGATGAGATGATAACTATCGATCTGTTGGAGACGATTGTGACGATCCGACTACAAACATGCGAGGACGTTGCGCCTTAGCAATCGCTAAACCAATCTCCAGGGGTTACTGACAATGCCAGAAGCACCATCAGCCTGACCACGAAGGTCTATTCCTACATGCAATAGAAGAACAAGCAATAATATGATAAAGCAATCTGAATATTGCAAATATAAATGAAGTATTGATAAAGGCAGGGATCCGTAAGCGGTCTTGGTCTGGTCGCTGGACACAAACGAAGTACACGAAGTTGCAATGGCTAACTTTTGATTCAACAAATCCCTATGAAAAAGCTACTAGATGGATCTACTTATATAGGAGCAAGGGGTGGCGGCCAAGGAGGTGCAAGGACATCCCAAGGCAACCTAAAACTAACCCTATGTCGTACAAGGGCCCAAGTGGAGGTGACGCAACACCTTTGGACTTGTAGTTTGACTCGGATTCTGGTGCAGTGTCAGATTGTTTTATCGATATCTCAATGCTCTAGACATATTTGAAGGTGAATCCAATTGGGCTGGTAAGAGCACGAAATCTACTTTCCAATAAAAAAGAATCACCCAATTCGGAGTCCATATGAAGGAGTTCTTGCCGTTTTGAGTGAGGTATGTCTGTGAAGTCCGAATCTGAATGTAGAACGTGATTGTCTTGGACTCTATCTTCTCTTGGCCCAAGAGTGACGTTAATGGACTTTTTGAACAGCACCTAAACTTCTCTTTTTCATTTATATTCATATGTGGATTGTATAAATGTCCCATACACCTGCAATTAGACATGGCACAAAAGTCTGTGAAGTATTTTTGTCCTGGATGACATAAATAAATTATTGCATAGTTTGCATTAGAAATCACCTCACAAATATACATGTATGCAATATTTTTTGTCGTATCCAAGGTAGTCATGTCCTCATCAGAAGACCACGTCTCCCCTTTGCTTGTTGTCCAACTCTGCCACTCTCTTTTGCTCCCCTGTGTGGCCACCTCCTTCCCGGCAGTCGTTCGCTTGGAGGCGGTAGATTTCTTCCCCATCTTCTCAGGCTACGGCGGAGGGCGGGGGAAGGAATCTCGATAGGGATCAGAAGTGGATTTGAATGGAGAAAAAGAGTATTTCTTTGGATTGAGGAAGAAGATGGTAAAGGGACAAGGCGGGCGATGAATGAGCGGTGCCCCTTCGTGTTTTTCTCTCTTAAGGGAGGATGATGTAGGGGAAGACACGACTCTTCAGAAAAGTTACCATTTTACATTAACTTCTACAAATCCACGACCCCGCGACCCGCGGTAATTACGTGAAGTGGACATTTGATTGACTGGTTATCAAGACAAACTGCTGCACGCGCAGCATTCTCTCGCCATGTGTCCGTGCACTATTTGGGGCCTAACTCAACATGCCCAGCGGCACATATGGCTCAGGCCCCGGGCTTCTGTCGGGCTACACAAATAGGGGCGTATGTTTTCCCCTGACTTGTGCAAGGAGAACAAACCGCTAGCCCGGCAAACTCTCAGCCTCCAAGGGCACGCCAAGCAGAAGAGGTTAGCCCTTTGAGAGATCAAGGAGCGGATCAAGAAAACGAAGTCAAGTTGAAAGAGCAAGATAAAAACCTCCCTTGCGGGGCAGGAGAGCCTGGCGAGGTCGAGGTTACCCCGAAGACAAGTCCTAGGACCGCCCCGGCATGCCTGCCGGGGACGCGGAGAATGGGTTACCCCGCCAAGGCTCCAGCGCTCCTCCCCACAGTAACATAAGTCATCAATCGGTGCGGTGTCAAGCCCCCAAGTGACTAAGCGGTTGTAATTTGGTACGTGGCAACCACTTCCGAAGGGAATAACCTCCAAATAACACCCGTCCATCAACATGTCACGCAGGCACGCGAGAAGGTGGCAGAACGGCCCGATAAGGCTTACCGGGCTATGCCATGATGTGACACTAAGCGGCGCATTTAATGTGCCTTGTCCTGTCTGTAGAGTTAGGTATGATAGCACTGTTAGCTATCTAAACAGTACATAATGACCGATTTGCCATTGTGGTGACCCCTTGATCTATAAAAGGAGGGTCGTGGCTACCATAGAGAGGATTCAGACCATTGTACACTCATACGCGCGTAGTTGCTTTCGCCTTAAGGCATCGTTGCCAGGATAGAGCACTATGTCTCGACCACAGCCCCCCCCCCCCATCAATCCACCAAAGCAGGAGTAGTGTTTTACCTCTCGTGGTGGCCCAAACCTGGGCAAAACTGCCCATGTGATCGCTGTCGTGCTGCTCTGCGCCCTCCGCTCTTTGTGTAGTATGCTCTCCCCCTACCGATCCACAAGGGGCCGATGACCCCATAGGTGGCCGTGTTTGCCCATGATAGTGTACGAACATGAAAGTAACTTCGGTGAGAAATACGTACTCCCCCAATCTTAGGCTTTTGCCCAGCTTGGTAATCACCATCCGTAGTAGCCGTCTGGTCCCATGTGAAAGTGTTGGGGCAGCGGCACCTGAGTGTTCCATTCCTGGGGCTCTTCCTCTACCGCTGCATGTGTGTTCTAGTAGGGAACAATGTCCTCTGGTAGGAAGGTGTATCCATTCCTGACATAAGAGTCAAACAAAGCAGGTGTAGGCAACGAGATAATATCACGAGTATTCTCACTAAAAACCAACTTATAACAAATGTTGTGAGGAGGCACGGGAGCATCAATAAAGTGGTGGTACTCCATCGCCTGGTGATCTAAATATACTCTGGGCAGCAAGTAATCATGGAGGCGTAATGGAACATTAAAGCGTCTTGCTAGGCGAGTTGCACAAATACCACCATGAATTTTGCCTTTAGTTCTGTTATTATGGAGATGGCGTGCAATGATAGCCCCTAAGTTATAGGTATGGTCATTGTGAAGTGCACGGCGTAAAATGGCGAGGTTGGGGGCACTAAGTATACTGCCTTTCTCTCTGGCAATCAGGCTTTTCGTGATAAATAAGGCAAAGTAATGCACATAAGGAAATTGCAGACTAGTACTTGTGGCTTTCGACACGCCCCTTTCCTCACCTATCATTAAGGTGCGAAGGAAATCCTCAAACTCCGCCGGTCTGGGCTCTCTCAATTCCCCATCATAAGCGATCAAATATATATCATAGAATTCAGCAAGTGGTATCTGATGATGTTCACAATATAAAACAAAGCGCACTTCAGGGGGTTAGAGCCTATTCGGAAAATGGAACAGGGGTACCCAGACTTGCCTGTCTGAGGCCCATAACGTGGCTCCATCGACGGCCTGGTATGGCCCAACTTCAAAAACCACAGCTCAAGACCCCCGCGAGGGGCCAGGCCTCGCGAGGCGGACAACGGCAAGACCTCCCTGGGGGAAACCTATCTAGTCTGGCTCCCGAGGAGCGGAGATATCTATGCAAGGCGCACCTCGCGAGGTTCACGTGACGTGAGCCATGATGTCTAAGGCCAGGCGGGCGCCAGCGGGCGCAGTCTCGAGGAATCAAGCAAATGTTTCCATATCGGTGCAACAAGACCAAGGACTGTTAGGACAGCAGAATGGAGGTCATCGTGGAGCCCGACGCGGCATCACCACTAGAGCCTTTGGCAGGCAAAGACCACTTTTGTTACGATAATTTGTACTAGCTGTTCCCCTTCAAATTTGGCCGTTGTGGGATCCCTTCCCGTCGATATTTGGGAAGAGGACCAAGGCCACTATAAATAGGACCTAGCCACCACCATGGAAAGAGAGATCATCTGGTAGAGGGGATCATCTGGTAGAGGGAGATCATCTGGTAAAGGGGAAAGCCATCGGTGGGGAAAGAGAGAGAGAGAGAGAGAGAGAGAGAGAGAGAGAGAGAGAGAGAGAGAGAGAGAGAGATCAAATCCATTCCACCCCACACACACCACAAGCTCATTCGAGCCTAAGAACACCTCTCCTCCGGAGGCTGTTCATCCATTGTACTAGTTCACTCTCAGCCCCACGAGGCAATCCACCACACACACTAGAGTAGGGTATTACACCGCAAGGTGGCCCGAACCAGTATAATCCTCTATGTCCCTTGTTCTTTGAGTTTGTCGAGCTAGGCTGTGGAATATAGGGCGAGCGCGCTAGGGAGAGAGTGTTCTTCGTGCACACCCTAGAGTTCGAAAGTCTCAAGGGTTTGCGGAACCCGAAATCCGAAATTTGGCGCGCCATGTAGGGGTGTGCCGAAACCTCTCTTTTGTCGATCGACGCATCACCGCTCCACCGCTTCCATGGCTGACGCTCGCCGGGCTCGTGCTGAGCGACGGGTCGCCCTCGCCGCCCGTATCGCTCAGACAGCTCCCGCCGGTGGATCTCCCCGCCGTTCTCCATCGCCCGCCGCCAATGCAGCCACCGGCACGGCAAGGCACAAGCAGCAGGCCTCGTCACTGCAACCCTTAGTGTGGCGAAATGGACGCACCGCAACCCCTTTACTGACCCCAGCCAGCTCGTCGTCCCACGGTCGTCGCGGACGCACATGCCGTGCTGCTCATGGCGCGCGAGCTCCTGCGCTACCGCCCCATCGACGACTTCTATGAGGACTGCCTAGACCGCATCGCCGAGCTCATCAGCGCCGCTGAGGGCTCTCCTGCCTTGTCCCACTCGCTACCTCGCCCGCCTCCCTTTGCGGGCAACATTGCCCATGAAGCGCCTCCACCACCTCCGCGTCAAGACGTCGTCCACGCTCCAAGGCACGCGGCCCCGTGGCGCAAGACACCACACGGGGCGCCCATGCATGATGAAGGAAGCTGCCAAGAGATCCAGTGGCCGCAAGGAGGAGCTCCTGCGCTCCCGCCACCACCACATCGAGACCATGCGCCCCCTGCAATGGCGGCACATGAGAACCAAGACCAAGCTACGCCTCCATGACAGGCTCCGGTGTCGACAGCAGGCTGTTGGGCCTTCACCCCTGAGCTACGCAGCGTCATCTGGCCCGGGAAGTTCAAGCCCGACCAGCCTCCACGCTACAACGGCACCCCCAACCCTGCTGAGTTTCTGTAGCTCTATGAGCTGAGGATCGAGGCGTCCAACGGCGACGAGAAGATTACAGAAAACTGGTTCCCCATGGCTCTCAAGGACGGGGCGTGCTCGTAGCTCCTGAACCTGCCCGCGGGATCGATCTCCTCCTGGGGTGAGATGCGTGAGCATTTATCGCCAATTTCCAGGGCACCCGCGACCGCCCACCAGCCGCAGGTGACCTGTGGCGCGTCAAGCAACAACCAGGAGAAATTCTGCAGAAGTACATCCAGCGCTTCAACAACGTCCGCCCCAAGATTCCCAAGGTGACGGACAAGGCCATCATCTTAGCACTCTCCGATGGAGTCCGCGATGTCAAGATGAAGGAGGAGCTCGCCATCCACGAGGATCTGTGCACAGCGCTGAAGCTATTCAACCTGGCGACCAAGTGCGCCAGAGCTGAGGAGGGGCGCCTTTCCCTCGTCGAGCTCCCAACTGCTGACACAGAACACAAGAAGGCCAAGGCTAAAGACGTGAAATGTAAGGGGCTGGCCGTGCTCACGGCAGAACCAAAGATGAAGCATGGTCGTGACCACCCAGAGTCATCCAAGAGCAGCCGTCCATTCTTCGCCTTCCACAATGTGCACAGCCACAACACCAACGACTGTTAGGAGCTCAGGGCTATCACCGACGGGCACATCGGCCGATGCCCCGACCGCAACGACCGAGGCTATGGCCATGGAGGAAGCCGAACTGGGGGGCGCTGTGACGACTGCAGCCCCCGTCAGGAGTGGCGCGATCAGCCTCGTGAGGAACGCTAGCACGACCAGCCTCGCGAGGGCGCCTGGAGGAACCAGCCTCGTGAGGACCGTCCTCAGGGCAAGGCCGGCCTCCCTCCACTGCCACCACGACCAAGGAGGAACGACGGCCAAGACGAAGGGGCTGGGGGCTTCTAGGAGCCTCGTGTCATCGCCTGCATCTTGGGCGGTGTGCAGGCTCCAGCCTCTCAGCGCATTTTCAAGCAGTTCGCCCGAGAAGTGAACGCGGCTCTCCCCGGGATAGAGGCCATGCGGCCGCTCAAGGGGTCCAAGTGTACCATCACCTTCAGCTCAGCTAACCATCTCAAGTGTGCGGCAACCGCCGGCGCTCTCCTGATGCTCTCCTCACCCATCATCAGCAACGTCCAAGTCACCAAGACCCTTATCGATGGTAGTGTAGGGCTCAATGTTCTCTTTGTCGACATGTTTGACTGTCTCCAAGTGCCATATGACCAGCTGCAGCCCACCAGGCCTTTCTCAAGTGTGACCGACGGCTCCACCACCCCAATCGGGCAGATCCAGCTCCACGTTACCTTCGGCACCCGCGACAAATACAACACCGAGCTCATGGACTTCTATGTTGCCTACATCCGTCTCCCATACAACGCCATTCTTGGGTATCCAGCCCTGGCCAAGTTCATGGCAGTGACTCATCATGGCTACAACGTCCTCAAGATGCCCGGAAGCCGCGACATCGTCACCATCGCGTGCGAGGAAAAGGACGATGTGTGCTCCCTCGAGCGCGCTTACCAGGCTGCGGCAGTCGAGGACCGAGAAATCGAAAAGATCATCTAGCCCCCTGAAGCTATCTTGAGGAAGAAGAAGCAGCTGCTCGCCCTGGATTCTCATGAGGAAGAAGCACCCGGCGGGCGCGCCTCAGGATCTGTGCCCATGGATGGGGCGCCTCCCTCCCTCGCATAGGAAGGCGTGCCCAGTGCCCCTCTCAGGCTGGGCTCGGGGGCTCTCCTCTGGAGGGCCTCCGACCTAGCCAATATCGCGAGGGAGCCGCTCTAGCAACATGTGGAGGCATGCTTCACCGCACATTTCCCTCAAGAGAGCGGAACGCGCGAAGCGTCGAGTGCTTAGGAGTTCATTGACCAGACCATCGAAGACTTGCAGGTACCAAGGGCAATGCGGGGCGAGCGCCGCCCCCACCATGAAGTGCAGCTGTCTTTGAAAGGATCGATATGGTTGACTAGAGGGGGGGGGGTGAATAGGCAACTAACAATTTTTAGCTTTTCTTAACCACTTAAAAATTAAGCGACAAAATAAGTTGTCTAGATATTCTACTAGGATGACAACTAAGATAAAGAAGCACAACAACTACACATGCATGCTATAGGAGTTGAACAAGTAAAGCATGCAAAAGTAAAGGTAAGAAATAACCACAAGTGGAACCGGAGGAGACGAGGATGTGTTTCCGAAGTTCCTTCCCTTTGAGGGGAAGTACGTCTCCGTTGGAGCGGTGTGGAGGCACAATGCTCCCCAAGAAGCCACTAGGGCCACCGTATTCTCCTCACGCCCTCACACGATGCAAGGTGCCGTGATTCCACTAGTGGTGCCCTTGAAGGCGGCAACCGAACCTTTACAAACAAGGTTGGGGCTATCTCCACAACTTGGAGGCTCCCAACAAACCACGAAGCTTCACCACAATGGAATATGGCTTCAAGGTGACCTCAACCGTCTAGGGTGCTCAAACACCCAAGAGTAACAAGATCCGCAAGGGATTAGTGGGGAGAATCAAATATCTCTTGGTGGAAGTGTAGATCGATGCCTCCTCAAGCAATCCCGAGCAAATCAACAAGTTTGATTGGCTAGGGAGAGAGATCGGGCGGAAATGGAGCTTTGGGAGCAACAATGGAGTAGTGGGGGAAGAGGTAAGTCTTCTTGGAGAAGAAGACCCCCTATATATAGTGGGGTGACAAATCCAACCGTTATTGGAGTTTTCAGCCCGCAGAGAGCGGTAGTACCGCGCATGAGTTGCGGTACTACCGCTGGCTGAGCGGTACTACCGCTTGGGAAGCGGTACTACCGCATAGGCAAAAGATTGCGACATGATTGACAACCACAGATGAAATAAATTACATCCGTGGCTACATCCGCAGGGAAAACGGTAGTAGCAAAACGCGACACGGTACTACCGCTTAAGATAAGCGGTACTACCGCGTTGTATGCGGAAGTAAAAAATTACTTCCGCATCCACTTCTGTACTTAGACTCAGCGCCTGGGCCAGATACACGGTACTACCGCTCTGGGGACGCGGTACTACCGTGGGAGCGGTACTACCGTGTCGGCAGGCGGTACTACCGTGTAACTGCGCGGTACTACCGCTTGGTTGAGCGGTACTACCGCTTGCTAGGCAGTTGATCAGTTAAGAAGCCACAGTTTTGCATAAACGAAAGATAACCGGTTGGACCTCCAGAGAAGCAAGGAAAGGTGGTGTGGGAGAAGGATGTGTACGTGTTGATTCTACCCAAACCTTTCCGACGCGGACCCCCTCTTAATAGTACAGCTTTCCTATTACTCAAAGCCACCGACAGGGAGCAAAAAGAAAACACCGTCCTTAATAGAATCCGAGGGGCAAGCAATCATCTTGTGCCATAAGGAAGATATACCTGTATGAGCTTAGAGCACACGATCAGTCCGCAAATGATTGTCATCAATCACCAAAACTACTTAGGGAGAAATATGCCCTTACAATCTCCCCCTTTTTGGTGTATTGATGACAACACGAGATTTGCGCAGAGAAGAAACAATAGAGTATGCAATACAAGCCCTAGAGTATAGGTGAGCTCCCCCTGGATGTGTGCCTTCACACGATTGTGCTTTGGACTGCACAACACACATACTAGGTATAGTGCTCCCCTATAATCTACACACGAGATACTCTATATAACACTAACTGCACAGGATAAATATTAAAGACATAATGATAAGTGCAACGATAACGGGGCATATGTCTTACACCATATGATAGTCTCACGCACACGACATAAACACGCAAATAAACCAAGTTCAACGAAAAACACACGAACAAGCACAAGACGGCAAATCACTCTCCCCCTTTGTCATCGAGACACCACAAAGGGGAAAAGAGGACACGAAGACGGGTGGCAGCCCGGGAGAAGCTCAGTCGTCATACTCATCATCAAACCCCTGCTGCTCCTCCTGATACTCATCATCAGATCCCTGCTGCTCTGGCTGATACTCCTCATCAGACTCTGACCACTTGTACCCCTGGCGAGCCATCCAGGTAGCCTCAGGTGTGATGTTGTCCTCGGATCCATTGGACACCTCCTCTCCATACAAAGCAAGAATCTTCTTGTCACGCTGACGTGTCTTCTTGTCAGTCACATGAGCACGGTATTGCCCCTTAGCCTGCATGCAGAAGAGGGCCTTCATCTTCTGCCGAAGCCTTTTAGCCCAAGAAGGCTTCTCCACTGCAGAGGAAGAAGAAGGGGCATATCTGCCAGAGCGTACATCAGCAGTCTCCTCCAGAGGCTCCTCCTCAGTGCCCATCTGGGCAGCAGCAGCCTGAGCACGTGTAGTGGTGTTGGCCCAACGAGTCTTGACGCGAAGCCGGATAGGATCATGGCGGTAGTAGTCGGCCTCGAACTCCTCCTCTGGATACAACTTCTCCCAAGTCTTGGAGATGAGCAGAAATAAGTATGGACCATAGATGGGTACCTTGCGAGAGTAGATGGCAAACCAGAGCTCATTCCACATGATGTGGGAAATGTCAAGCGGTGCAGCCTGGGCGGAGCGAGCCTCTTGACACATCAGAAGCATATCAACCAGATAGGCATGGACCTTGTCCTTATCGCCAACACGAGGGAATAGAGTGTTGCGAAAGATCCGATACATGATGTCCAAGAAGGGGTTCAACACCCAAGTTGTTTTGCCACTAGCAAGGGTCTTTTCCTCATAAAATGGAAGCAGTTTGTCTTTGTTTGCTGATTCAGGATTGGCGTGAGGCCGAAAACCAATTGGGGTATGGAGACCCTCATCAGGAAGCTGAAGAAGATCCATGAACTCCTTCCAAGTAGAGGTCATCTTGTGACCATTGGTCATCCAAGTCATGGGGCGATCCTCCTTGGCCTGGAAATTGACAGAGGCATAGAACTGCGCAATAAGCTCAGGGTCAAAGTCATTCTGGAAGGTCATGATGTGCTCCAGACCCAACTGCTCGATCAAATCAAGGGCTTCTGCAAAGTATGCCCGGTTCTTGTCCTTCCTCATGTGCTCCACATCCACCCAGTGAGCATCCACATAAAGATTGGCCTTGGTCTTGAGCACCTCATGATAGATGCGAAACTGCTGCTTGGTCCAGAAGATATCATCGCCAGGAAAGTGCTCACGGGGTTCTCCATACGGGTTGATCTTCCTTCGAGACATGAACTCAGCGGCAGGCATCTCCTCCATAGACATGGAGGATTCCTTACGTTTGTTGGCTGAAGTCTTGTACCGGCGCTGGGGATTGGAGCCCTCTGGCAAATCACTTGGGGTACGCAGGCGCTTGGAACCGGTGTCACGGACTGGGTTGGTACGACGACCCTCAAAACCGGAGCCACCACCTAAAAACACAAACACAAGACCACAACAACACAAATACAAGAAGAATCAATGCCAAAGCCTCGAAAGACACAAGAAACCAGGAGAAATAGGAAAGAGATCATGCTACGAAGAAAATAGGATACAAGCGGTAGTACTGCTGACCCTTGCGGAAGTAAAAAATTAGTACCGCAGGGTAAGCGGTAGTACCGCATATCACATGCGGTAGTACCGCATACGCTGCGGTAGTAATATTTTACTTCCGCCAGAAGAGGCGGAACTAAAATATTAGTACCGCAACGGAAGCGGTAGTACCGCATACGGACGCGGTAGTACCGCATGCGTTGCGGTAGTAATATTTTACTTCCGTCAAAGAGGCGGAACTAAAAACTTAGTGCTGCATGCGGAGCGGTAGTACCGCATTGGGTCGCGGTAGTACCGCTCGGCAAGCAGTACTAAATTTTTACTTCCGCCCGAGCGGTAGTACCGCTGAGGACGGCGGGTAGTACCGCTCAGGTCAGATCAGATCTGGATTACATCGTGCGGTAGTACCGCGGTTCTCCAGCGGTAGTACCGCACGAAATAGATCTGAGAAGAGCAGATCTAGAAACTACCAACGAGATCGATACACGGTACTACGGCTGATCATAGTAACTTCGTAGCAACAACTCTAATCATATTTCTAGAGCACAAACACTCTTCCACACCCTAAGCATCCATGGATAAGATCACGAAGAACACAAGAACAATAAGCATCTCCCCTAACCCTAAAAACTTAGGCAAGGCAATAAGAAGAGGCGAAAAGGGGAGAAACCTGCATCCATGGCAAGAGGGCATGGTGGGGATCGATTCCACCGGTCGAAAAGCAAGAAGAGTGGCCGAGGGAGGAGATCCGGCGAGGTCCTCCGGCGGCGTTCTTGAGAGAGAGAGACATGGACGACGTGGGGGTTAGGAGTGAATGGGTATGGGGGAGATGGAACTCCCCCTGCCTGCTTATAACCCCCACACGTTCGGATATGTGCGGTAGTACCGCGGTCATCGCAGTAGTACCGCTCGCATGGTAGTACCGCTCGCCGGGCGGTAGTACCGCCTTGCCAGCGGCAGTAAAAAATTACTGCCGTGCTGGTGGTGCGGTAGTACCGTATGCCTCAGCGGTAGTACCGTAAACAGTCACGGTAGTACCGCTCCCTCAAGAAAATGCACGAAAAAGGCAAGAGGCTTTAAGCACTAGAGAGAGTAAAACACCATGTGCACAAGCACAACAAAAAACACAAATTCCTCACAAGAGGGCGGTGGCCGAGGCCACCTATGTTTGAGTTTTATAGATATGGCACCGCGAAGAATTATCCTTGGGCCCATGATCAAAGCTCGACTTGAAGCATTTAAGCCAACTATGTATGGCAAATGAAAAAGTTTTGGTTAGTTTATGCATAATGGGGGAGGAATAGTTCATTGAGAGAACAGTACTCCCCCTAAATCCATGCCTACATCTAGACAAAATAGCTATGTCGAGTGTGAGGAGTGTGTGCACAGATTCAAACCACATTGCTCAAATCAATGATATTTAGCTCATGCCTTAACTCGCGAAATCTTGCTTCATCCAGTGGCTTTGTGAAGATATCTGCAAGGTTGTCATGAGTGTTGACGTAGTGAAGCTCGATTTCTCCTTGCCTTATGTGATCCCTGATGAAGTGATACCGAATCTCAATATGCTTCGTCTTGAAGTGTAGCACCGGGTTGAGAGAAATCTTGATGGCACTTTCATTGTCACACCAAAGAGGCACTTTGTCACAAGTGACACCGTAATCCTTTAAAGTTTGCCTCATCCATAAGAGTTGAGCACACCAACTGCCAGCTGCCACATATTCTGCTTCGGTGGACGAGAGAGACACACAACTTTGCTTTTTGGAAGACCAACTAAGAAGAGAGCAACCAATAAATTGGCACCCTCCCGAGGTGGACTTCCTATCCACTTTGTCTCCTGCCCAGTCAGAATCAGAGAAACCAACAAGGTTGAAATTTGCTCCTCTTGGGTACCATAAGCCAAAGTTTGGGGTATGAGCCAAATATCGAAAGATTCGCTTGACAGCCACAAAGTGACTTTCCTTAGGTGAGGCTTGAAACCGTGCACAAATTCCCACACTCAACATAATATCCGGTCTAGATGCACAAAGGTAAAGCAAGGATCCGATCATAGAGCGATATACCTTTTGATCCACCGCTTTACCATTGGGATCAATGTCAAGTTGGCATTGGAGTAGTAGCCGGCTTGACATCACTAAGGTTGAACCTCTTGAGCATGTCTTGAGTATACTTGGATTGTTTGATGAAGATGCCTTCTCTTCGTTGTTTGATCTCAAATCCAAGGAAGTACTTCAACTCTCCCATCATGGACATCTCAAAATGTGTGGTCATGAGTGCGGCGAACTCATCATTGAAAGCTTTGTTAGGAGAACCAAAGATAATATCATCAACATACAGTTGGCATACAAACAACTCCCCTTTGACCTTCTTAGTAAAAAGAGTGGGGTCGATTTTCCCAATTTCAAACCCACGATCTTGTAACAACTCGGTAAGGTGCTCATACCACGCTCGTGGGGCTTGTTTAAGGCCATAGAGTGCCTTATCAAGTTGATACACATGATTGGGGAACTTGGGATCCTCGAACCCCGGGGGTTGTTTAACATACACCAACTCATTAATGGGACCATTAAGAAATGCACTTTTCACATCCATTTGTTGCAATTTAAAGTTATGATGAGAAGCATAGGCAAGCAACAAACGAATGGATTCAAGACGAGCAACGGGGGCAAAGGTTTCACCGTAGTCGATGCCCTCGACTTGGGAGTAGCCTTGAGCCACCAGACGTGCCTCGTTGCGGATGACAATGCCATGGGCATCTTGCTTGTTCTTAAAGATCCATTTGGTTCCAATGACATTATGGTTCTCCTTTGGTCTTGGCACCAGACGCCACACTTTGTTGCGCTCGAAGTTATTGAGTTCTTCATGCATGGCATTGAGCCAGTCAGGGTCTTCGAGCGCCTCATAGACCTTCTTAGGTTCAACAAAAGAGACAAAAGCTTGATGAGCACAATAATTTGCTAATTGTCTAAGAGTGCTTACCCCCCTTTTGATGCTTCCTAAAATGTTCTCGATGTGATGCTCGTTGGAAGCAAGCCTGGAGGCAACTTTTGCAGCACGACGCTCTAATTGCTCTTCAAGTGATAACTGAGGAGCATTGAGTTGATCATCTTGAGCGTCATCATGAGCAAGTTCTTGATCTTGAGCTTCCTTTTGACCTTGATCTTGCTCGGGAGACTGAACTTGGCCTTGTGCATCAATTGGTGGTTCTTCACCAACTTGAGGTTGATCTTGCACTTGGCCTTGTTCAACAGGTTGAGGGCCTTCACTTTGTTCTTCGGAAGCGTATGGGTCTTGGGTTGGTGATGGTTCCACTTGAGTGGAACATTGTCCTTCTCCTTCGGCCACAAGGGGTTCCTCAATGGGTAGGATATATCCAACACCCATTCTTCTTATGGCTTGAGGAGGAATTTCATCACCTGCATCACAAGTACCACTTTGCTCCACTTGGGAGCCGTTATTTTCATCAAACTCTACGTTACTCGTCTCCTCTATGAGTCCAGTGGACTTGTTGAGGACACGGTAAGCATGAGAGTTTGTAGCATAACCAACAAATATGCCCTCATGAGCTCTAGATTCAAATTTAGACAAACGAACACCCTTCTTGAGAATGAAACACTTACACCCGAACACCCGGAAGTACTTGAGATTGGGCTTGTTACCGGTAAGAATCTCATACGGAGTTTTGTTCAAGCCTTTGCGGAGATAGAGACGATTTGACGCATGGCAAGCGGTGTTGATGGCTTCGGCCCAGAAGTTGTATGGAGAGTTGAATTCAACCATCATGGTTCTTGCAGCATCTATTAAGGTTCGGTTCTTTCTCTCCGCAACACCGTTTTGCTGAGGGGTACACGGGGCGGCATATTGATGTTTGATCCCCTCATCACCAAGAAACTCATCCAAGGTGTAGTTCTTGAACTCGGTGCCATTGTCACTTCTGATCATCAAAATCTTTGCTTCATGTTGTCGTTGAGCTTCATTTGCAAAGTTGATGACGGTTTGTTGGGTCTCACTCTTCTTCTTGAAGAAGTACACCCAGGTATATCTTGAGTAATCATCCACAATCACCAAGCAATATTTCCTACCCCCAAGACTATCAAAAGTGGGAGGGCCAAAGAGATCCATGTGGAGGAGCTCTAGAGGTCTCTTTGAATAGATGATAGTCGTGGGAGGGTGAGCCTTCTCATGTAATTTTCCTTCAATGCACGCCCTGCAAGCACGATCTTTGGCAAAGCTAACATTTGTTAGTCCTCGGACATGGTCCCCCTTGAGAAGACTTTGCAAAGATCTCATATTGACGTGGGCTAAACGGCGATGCCAAAGCCATCCCACATCAACTTTAGCAATTAGGCATGTCGCGACCTTAGTGGGTTGCTTCGAGAAGTTCACCACATAAAGACCGTTCTCGACATGCCCAACATAGGCTACTTTAAGAGTCTTGCTCCACAAGAGGGCCACAGAATCAATATCAAAGAATGTAGCAAAGCCCATGAGTGCAAGTTGGCGAACAGAAAGTAAATTGTATGCAAGGGACTCAACAAGCAAGACTTTCTCGATCGTGAGATCATGAGAGACAACAACCTTGCCAAGTCCCAATACCTTAGAAGATGAAGAATCACCCCATTCGACGTTGGTGGCCATAGATGAACCGAGATGCACGTCCACCACCAAGTCTTTGCTTCCGGTCATATGATTTGTGGCTCCGCTATCGAGCAACCATGATCCCCCACCGGAAGAAAATTCCTACAATAGATCAATGCTTGGATTTAGGTACCCATTTGGTAATGGGTCCTTTGAGGTTAGTGACAAGGGTCTTGGGAACCCAAATGGACCATTCAATGTACTCATAAGAAGAACCAACAAATTTAGCAAACACATGGCCATCACTAGCACAGCATAAAACATATGAAGGATTAAAATCGCCGGCCATGTTTGATGGTATGGTGGAGTTTTTCTTGACACCACCACTTTTCTTCTTGGTTGACGTGCCCTCTCCTTCTTTCACAAAGGATTGTCGGAGAGGGGGTGGTTGCTTTGTCATGTCATTCTTCTTCTTCTTGGGCTTAGGAGCATACCCAATTCCTTCCTTTGCCACAACTTCTTTTTGATTGCTCAAAAGGGCGTTGAGGTTCTTCTCACCTTGTATGCAAGTCACAAGGCCTTTCACAAGTTGCTTCTTTAATTCGGCATTCTCTTCAACAAGATGCACATGCTCACAACATGGGTTAGTAGCATTTGCATTATCAATTAAAACCATGCGAGGAAAGATAGCCTTTTCCTTGGTTAGCGAAACTTGGAGTTGATCATGAGACTCCTTGAGAGTAGCATGCATTCCTTTCAAGGCCTTGTGAGCCTTGTCAAGTATGTTAAACTCCTCTTTGAGTTTAGCATGGTCAACCTCAAGTTTTGCCTTCTCAGAGTTAAGGACACGGGAGACAACTAAAGCATGATCAAGATCTTTCTTTAATTTAGCATGATCACCGTTGTGTGACTCCTCAAGAGCCAAACGAAGACCATGCTCTTCCTCTAGGTCGTTAGAGAGATCCGATATCTCATCGGCATAGTCTCGACTATGCCCTTCCATTTTAGTAATGGTTTCCTCGTGAGCCTCGATAATGTCATTGGCCTCACCGAGTTGTTCCAAGAGAGCAACAAAATGCTTCTTGGGTTTGCCCTTGAGATTCTTAATGAACACATCAAATTCATTTTCTCCCTCCTTAATACCCTCACCCTCATCAATACAATTAGTCAATGAAGGTTTAGGAGAGATAGTAGTATTGATGTTTGGGGTTACCTTGTTGGTGGCCTTGGCCATGAGACACTTGGCGATGATGTTCTCGTTGGGTGAGTTGAAGAGAGATGAGTGCGGGGTGGTAGCAATTGCAATTGTGGCCATAGTGGTCACCTCATTGTCATCATCCTCCACATGTTCTTCTTGAGCCACCAACACTTTCAGAGGAGTCTTCTTGATGAAGTTGTTCTTGTTGGGATAGGACTTTGACTTGTCCTTCCGAATGAGCTTGCCTCCAAAGTCTTCTCTCTTCTCATATGGGCAATCCACAACGAAGTGACTTACATTTCCACAGTTGAAGCATGTCCTTACTTGTTGCTTCCCTTTGTTCCCACTGGAGTTGTTCCTGTTAAAGTTGGACCTTGAGTTCTTCTTGCCCCAGAATTGCCTTGAAGCAAGAGCCATGTGCTCGTGATAGGCATATTTGGTGTCCTCGGGGCAACACTCATCATCATCTTCCACTTCCTCCTCTTCCACACAAGCCTTGGCCTTCAGAGCAAGATTAGGCTTCTTGGATCGTTGAGCTCTAAGGACCGCATTGTCGGCGGTTACATCAAGGATCCTCATGGCAACAAATTCATCCAACACTTCGTTTGAGGATAAAGTGTGGAAGTCCGGTCTCTGACGAATGACAGAGGACATGGCCTTATGATAGGGCATCATGGCCTTGAGGAACTTGCGCTTGATCCAATTGTCATCCGTATCCTTACTGCCATCCTTACTGCCATGATCTTGAAGAGACACTGCAAGAATAGTTAATCTTCGATAAAGTTCACGAGGATCTTCATCTTCGATCATAGCAAACTCAGCAGCTTCATCTTGCACCACTTCATAGTTGGAGCGTTGAATACTTGTGCTTCCCTTGTACATTGTGCCAACATGCTCCCATGCTTCCTTGGCCACAGTGAAGGGACGAAGGTGAGCAATGTCTTCAGGAGGGATTGAATCTTGAAGAATGCAAAGTGCGGACTCATTGAACTGATGATCGGCAGTTTCTGTTGGAGTCATGTTGTCGGGATCGTACGGATAAAAACCTTGCTCAATGATTCTCCAAAGGTTAGTGGAACAGTGATTAATATGATGTTTGAAACGAAACACCCAAGTAGCAAAATCAGTATTTTTAACAAACTTGGGAGGGGGCCCAACAGAATTTAAATGCGGTGTGGGAACGGGTCCTCCATAGTGAGTAGGAGGAGCAGATTGGGCAAATTTCCCACTTCCATGCTTAGTGACCGGGGCTTGCTCACTACTAGCTTCTCCCTTGTCGGGATTAGCCTCTGACACGTTGGTAGCGGGACGACCCACTTCCAACGGTGAGGTGGATAATTTAAGCCCCTCAAACATTTCTTTAAACATGCCTTTGACCTCGCTCGCTAGTGATTCTTTCAATGTGGTCAAGGCCACATTGAACTCCTCACGAGTGACCGAGGCTCCCCCATCTGACGTAGGCAAGGACGGATTTCCACCGGAATGGTCCTCCGTCTCGACTACGTTGTCAACCATACTCTTCGGACGGTAAAGTCCTTAAAAAGAGACGAGGCTCTAATACCAATTGAAAGGATCGATATGGTTGACTAGAGGGGGGGGGGGGTGAATAGGCAACTAACAATTTTTAGCTTTTCTTAACCACTTAAAAATTAAGCGACAAAATAAGTTGTCTAGATATTCTACTAGGATGACAACTAAGATAAAGAAGCACAACAACTACACATGCATGCTATAGGAGTTGAACAAGTAAAGCATGCAAAAGTAAAGGTAAGAAATAACCACAAGTGGAAACGGAGGAGACGAGGATGTGTTTCCGAAGTTCCTTTCCTTTGAGGGGAAGTACGTCTCCGTTAGAGCGGTGTGGAGGCACAATGCTCCCCAAGAAGCCACTAGGGCCACCGTATTCTCCTCACGCCCTCACACGATGCAAGGTGCCGTGATTCCACTAGTGGTGCCCTTGAAGGCGGCAACCGAACCTTTACAAACAAGGTTGGGGCTATCTCCACAACTTGGAGGCTCCCAACAAACCACGAAGCTTCACCACAATGGAATATGGCTTCGAGGTGACCTCAACCGTCTAGGGTGCTTAAACACCCAAGAGTAACAAGATCCACAAGGGATTAGTGGGGAGAATCAAATATCTCTTGGTGGAAGTGTAGATCGATGCCTCCTCAAGCAATCCCGAGCAAATCAACAAGTTTGATTGGCTAGGGAGAGAGATCGGGCGGAAATGGAGCTTTGGGAGCAACAATGGAGTAGTGGGGGAAGAGGTAAGTCTTCTTGGAGAAGAAGACCCCCTATATATAGTGGGGGGGACAAATCCAACCATTATTGGAGTTTTCAGCCCGCAGAGAGCGGTAGTACCGCGCATGAGTTGCGGTACTACCGCTGGCTGAGCGGTACTACCGCTTGGGAAGCGGTACTACCGCACAGGCAAAAGATTGCGACATGATTGACAACCACGGATGAAATAAATTACATCCGTGGCTACATCCACAGGGAAAACGGTAGTAGCAAAACGCGACACGATACTACCGCTTAAGATAAGCGGTACTACCGCGTTGTATGCAGAAGTAAAAAATTACTTCCGCATCCACTTCTGTACTTAGACTCAGCGCCTGGGCCAGATACACGGTACTACCGCTCTGGGGACGCGGTACTACCATGGGAGCGGTACTACCGTGTCGGCAGGCGGTACTACCGTGTAACTGCGCGGTACTACCGCTTGGTTGAGCGGTACTACCGCTTGCTAGGCAGTTGATCAGTTAAGAAGCCACAGTTTTGCATAAACGAAAGATAACCGGTTGGACCTCCAGAGAAGCAAGGAAAGGTGGTGTGGGAGAAGGATGTGTACGTGTTGATTCTACCCAAACCTTTCCGACGCGGACCCCCTCTTAATAGTACGGCTTTCCTATTACTCAAAGCCACCGACAGGGAGCAAAAAGAAAACACCGTCCTTCATGAATCTGAGGGACAAGCAATCTTCTTATTCCATAAGGGAGATATACCTGTATGAGCTTAGAGCACACGATCAGTCCGCAAATGATTGTCATCAATCACCAAAACTACTTAGGGAGAAATATGCCCTTACAGTCTTCACAGGCCCGGGTGACGGGCTACGCGTCTGTGTCAACGTCCCAGGACTCAACAGAGTCGCGTCTCAGGAGCTCCACTGGGCGTCTTAGGTGGGCTGGTGCGAGGGCCCACCTCACAGCTACGTACGCATGCCTTTCGGCTTGCCATACCGGGCGACCCTGTACCAACGCCACATGCGGGGAGTCCTGGCTGCTCACAAGGCCCGGCATCGGGAGATCCTGGCAGAAGTGGCGTCGTTTCTTCACGAGCTCTCGCAACCCCTGGAGCCGCGCGTGGTCCCGGAGTCAGGCGGCTCATGAGGAGCGACACCTGCAACAAGCATCTTCAGCTACATCAACATCTCCCCAGCATCGGTGCCAGGTGACTCTGTTTCAGTTTGTTCATTTGGGGGCGCCCCTCGGGCTGCATCATCCCCAAGTTGCACGGGCTTGCCCATGCAATGTGTATCCTTTTGCATCTTTAGCTTACTTTGTTGGGGCGCCCCTCGGGCTACATCATCCCCAGGCCGCATGGGTTCGTCCCTATAACGTGTATCGCATTCGCATTACCTGAGCTAGTTTGCCTCTTTCTGTGAGTTGCTTCATGCTTATTATATGCCAGCCCGGTACTTGATGCCTCGAATGTCGCATGCCCCAGTTTCCCTCCACCATGGGAGCCGAGCGCCGTTTGTTTCTCTTCAGGATTTTTTGCATGAGAAGTCTAGGCACGGCATCTGTGCTCGGGTTCGTCCCTGCAGCGTTGATAGATCAAATGACTGAGCTCTGTCTGGCGGACCGGCCCTGTTGACGTCACCTCCTGGGGTCGTTGGTGTCTGGCCTTCTCATGTGATCGCCTCAGGAAATTCACTCGGCGCAGGTTTCCTCACCATCTCGCAAGACCCCCCCCCCCACAGCTACCAATTATCAAGATGAGGTGCAACCCGCCTTGAGGTAGGGCCTCATGAGTCTCGCGCTGACTCACGAGTGCCCAGACACACCTTGTCAGGCCCTGCCGTGCAAGCCAAGTGTTAGGGCGGGGCTGTACATGCCCCGAGGGCTCCACTCAGTGGTTGCCCTCACCCACGTACCAGTGGAAGCACCATGCTCCAAGCTGGCAATCGACATGGTCGAGGAGCAGCTATGCCCGTGCAAGTGGGGAAGCGCTATGCTCTATGCTGGTGATAAACAACTGAGGGCGGCCCCTTGGTCGTATCAACCTCAGGGGGCCAGCAGGCTCGGTGCCTAGCCTCTTCGCAACACTTTCCCTTCGGGAGAGTCGCGCAATGGGGTTGGGTACGGGGGCTGCGCTCAGGCCACGCCTGGTGTGTGCCCCGCCAAGATAGGTATGGAGGTCTATTCGAACGTCAAGGAGGACTCCTGAGCATCGCGCCTCAGGAGCCTAACTGGTCACATAGCCCCTCACCCCTGGCCTCGTCCTGGCGATCCAGACGAGCCAGCGGCGGCTGATGTATGCGCGGGGTTGGGCTCTGCCAACGTAGAACACTAAAACCTAGTTTCGCGTTTCCTTCCCGAGGGTTGTTCGTACGTCAAGGGGGACTCCTGAGCATCGCAACTCAGGACCCTAACTGGTCACGTAGCCCCTCACCCCTGGCCTCGTCCTGGCGATCCGGACGAGCCAGCGGCGGCTGAGGTATGCGCGGGGCCGGGCTCTTCCGACGCAGAACACTAAAGCAAGCGGGAAGGAAATTGTGAAATCCTAGCCGCGCTGCCGCAAAAGAATGAACTAGGCACACCGCGTGGAGAATCACCTCAGGCCCATCAAGATAAGTCACGCATTCAAATTGGCACGATGCTACGACTCGGCAAGTTTGATTTCTGTAGTCTTGCTCCGGCAATGCCGCCTCCCTTTTTAGCCTCCGGGAAGCTGGTTGCACGCTAAGGGGGACCTCTTGAGCATCGCGCCTCAGGAGCTCTTACCTTACCCCGGGCCGCCCACCTCCTGGCCTTGACCATGGCATCGTGACCTAGCATCCAACGACGGCAGAAGCTTGCCTTGGGACTGGGACCCGCCGGCGTAGAGCGCAAGGCTACTGTAAGGACAAAAAGGGGGGACATTTCCGAAGCAAGACTTGCAACCATGGTTTCGTAATAAGAATAATAAATATCGAAGCAAAAGCATTACAAGTTCTTTACACACCCCACGGGGTTTGCTTTGATTCCTCACAGGGAACAAAAGAAGGAGATCCCAAGAGGCCCCAACTGCAGCTTCCGCCGCCGACGCCATCATCAACAGTGGGGCACGAGATTCAGGCGCCAACCCTCCTTCAGGTCACCAACGACGACGAGCTGATGCAGTTGTCGCTCTCCGGGCGCGGCATGAGCTCGGTGGCGCATAGCCGTCATCGCTCATCTCCGGGGACTCATCAGGCTTGGGAGAGCTGCTAGATTCCTAGGGGCCGTCGCTGTTGCTGGAGGAGATGTCGGCAGGGCCGAGGGCAGGCATGGCATCTGCCACCGCACCACCCTGGCGGCTCCCACCTGGGCAGCAATCTAGGCGGCGGCCTTCCCCATCGAAGACCTTGAAGAACAACGTGGAGGCACCATCAAACTCATAGTGGATGATGGAGGCTCCATCAGGGAGACACACATGGGCGATTTCGCCCCATCCTCGAGTCATGAAGACATCGTCGGAGGGGACGACCTCTACCTCCGCCTCTGAAGCCTGGCTGCAGCACTCAGCGTGAAGCAACCACAGCAGGACCTCTCGCCGGCATCAGCTCCGCGAAGAACCGCAGGAGCCGAATCCAAGAAGGCGGTGGCATCGCTGTCCACACCACGAACTAGCGCGAGGAGCCTTCAGCGTGCGTTCAGGGGCTGGCAGCTCGTGCGAACCCAGCTGGACGACTTGGACCACGACGCGGGCGGTGCGGGGTGCAACCCCTCTTCCTGAGCCTTGCGCTTGGGCGTACAAGGGCAACGGTAGCCGGGAGGAGGCCGCTCACACCAAGGCCTCGTCACCTCCAGCCTCTCGCCAGCGCAACGGGGGCAGCTGAACCTTTTCTTCAACGGAAGCGGTTCACGCTCCTCGCAGGTTTTTTCCTTTCTTAGCAGCGGAGAATCTCCTTATCAGCGCCATGGGCATCATAGTAGGCCGGCGTACCAAGGAGGAAGAAGGAAAGGGAAGGCGACAAGAAGAAGGAGATGAGCAACGGGGGCTTCACCCTCACCTCATTTATAGCCAAGAGGAGGCCAACCGCCTGCCTCCACGATCGCACATAATGATGGTTTTTCTATGCATGCAGCACGGTCACGTCAAGTCGGGCAATTGCCGAGGCAGCGTGGGGAAGCGGAGACGCCCACGTCCAATCCAGTCGCCATGCGTCGACCAAGGCCACATGCGATTGGGGCCCTCGGCGCTCTGCACTTGTCCCTTTGCTTCGCCTCAAAACCAAGTTCGAGTGCACCTAGGGACCGGGGGTTACTGTCGATGTTCTGGGAACGGGGCTACGTAGACTTGCCTGCTTGCGGCCCATAACGTGGCTCCGTCGATGGCCTGGTACGGCCAAGCATCAACAACCACAACTCAAGACCCTCGCAATGGGCCAAACCTCGCGAGGCGGACGACGGCAAGACTGAAGGAAATATGCCCTAGAGGAAATAATAAAGTTATTATTTATTTCCTTATATCATGATAAATGTCTTTTATTCAGGCTAGAATTGTATTAACCGGAAACTTAGTACATGTGTGCATACATAGACAAAACAAAGTGTCCCTAGTATGCCTCTACTAATCTAGCTCATTGATCAAAGATGGTTATGTTTCCTAGCCATAGACATGAATTGTCATTTGATCAATCGTATCACATCATTAGAAGAATGATGTGATGGACTAGACCCATCCTTTGGCTTAGCACTATGATCGTTTAGTTTTACTGCTATTGCTTTCTTCATGACTTATACATGTTCCCATGACTATGAGATTATGCAACTCCCGAATGCCGGAGGAACACCTTGTGTGCTATCAAATGTCAGAAAGTAACAGGGTGATTATAAAGATGCTCTACATGTGTCTCCGAAGGTGTTCGTGGTGTTCGCATAAATCAAGAATAGGATTTGTCACTCCGAGTGTCGGAGAGGTATCTTTGGGCCCTCTCGGTAATACACATCATAATAAGCCTTGCAAGCAAATGACTAATGAGTTAGTCACGAGATGATGTATTATGTAACGAGTAAAGATACTTGACGGTAACGAGATTAACTAGGTAAGGTGATACCGACGATCAAATCTCGGGCAAGTAACATACCGATGACAAAGGGAACAACGTATGTTGTTATGCGGTTTGACCGATAAAGATCTTCGTAGAATAAGTAGGAGCCAATATGAGCATCCAAGTTCCACTATTGGTTATTGATCGGAGATGAGTCTCGGTCATGTCTACATAGTTCTCGAACCCGTAGGGTCCGCACGCTTAACGTTTGATGACTATCGGTATTATGAGTTTATGAGTTTTGATGTACCAAAGGTAGTTCGGAGTCCCGGATGAGATCACACACATGACGAGGAGTCTCGGAATGTCCGAGACATAAAGATCGATATATTGGAAGGCTATATTCGGACAACGGAAAGGTTCCGAGTGGTTCGGGCATTTTTGGGAGTACCGGGAGGTTACCGGAACCCCCGGGAGAAGTTATGGGCCTTATGGGCCATAAGAAGGAAGCACACCAGCCCACAAGGCGCTGGTGCGCCCCCTTGGGCAGGAGGCCGAATACGAAAAGGTTTGGGGGTGGCGCCCCCTTTCCTTCTCTCCTACTCCTCCTTCCCTTCCTCTCCTACTCCAACTAGGGAAGGGGGGGAATCCTACTCCCGGTGGGAGTAGGACTCCTCCTAGGCGCGCCATAGAGTGTTGGCCTCTCCCCCTCCTCCAGTCCTTTATATACGGGGGTGGGGGGCACCCCATAGAAACACAAGTTGATCATTTGATCTCTCCCAACTGTGTGCGGTGCCCTTCTCCACAGAAACACACCTCAGTCATATCGTTGTAGCGCTTAGGCGAAGCCCTGCACCGGTAGCTTCATCATCTCCGTCACCATGCCGGCGTGCTGACGAAACTCTCCCGTGAAGTTCTACTGGATCAAGATCTCGTGGGACGCCATCAAGCTAAACGTGTGCTGAACGCACATGCTTCGTACGTTCGGTGCTTGATCGGTTGGATCACGAAGAAAGTTTGACTACATCAACCGCGTCACTAGACGCTTCCGCTCCCAGTCTACGAGAGTACGTAGACACACTCTCCCCTCTCGTTGTTGTGCATCTAGTAGATAGATCTTGCGTGATCGTAGATTTTTTTTTTTGAAATAATGCGTTCCCCTATGGTGGAATCAAGAGCCAGGTCTATGTGTAGATGATATGCACGAGTGGAACACAAGTGATTTGTGGACAATACTAGTCATACTGCTTACCAGCATGTCATACTTTGTTTCAGCGGTATTGTTGGATGAAGCGGCCCGGACCGACATTACGCATACGCTCACGCTAGACTGGTTCTACCGACGTGCTTCGCACACAGGTGACTGACGGGTGTCAGTTTCTCCAACTTTAGTTGAATCGAGTGTGGCTACGCCCGGTCCTTGTGAAGGATAAACAACACATACTTGACGAAAAATCGTTGTGGTTTTGTATGCGTAGGTAAGAACAGTTCTTGCTAATCCCGTAGCAGCCACGTAAAACTTGCAACAGCAAAGTAGAGGACGTCTAACTTGTTTTTGCAGGGCATGTTGTGATTTGATATGGTCAAGACATGATGAGTTATACGTTATTGTATGAGATGATCATGTTTTGTAAAGTTATCGGCAACTGGTAGGAGCCATATGGTTCTCGCTTTAGTGTATGAAATACAATCGCCATGTAATTTCTTTACTTTATCACTAAGCGGTAGCGATAGTCGTGGAAGCAATAGTTGTCAAGACGACAACAATGCTACGATGGAGATCAAGGTGTCGCGCCGGTGATGATGGTGATCATGACGGTGCCTTGGAGATGGAGATCAAAAGCACAAGATGATGATGGCCATATCATGTCACATATTTTGATTGCATGTGATGTTTATCTTATTATGCTTCTTATTTTTGCTTAGTACGACGGTAGCATTATAAGATGATCCCTTACAAAATTTCAAGGTACAGGTGTTCTCCCTGAGTATGCACCACTAAGAAAGTTCGTCGTGCCGAGACACCATGTGATGATCGGGTGTGATAAGCTCTATGTTCACATACAATGGGTGTAAGCCAGTTTTGCACACCCAGAATACTCGGGTTAAACTTGACGAGCCTAGCATGTACAGACATGGCCTCGGAACACTGGAGACAGAAAGGTCGAGTGTGAATCATATAGTAGATAGGATCAACATAAGATGTTCACCATTGAAAACTACTCCATCTCACATGATGATCGGACATGGTTTAGTTGATTCGGATCACGTGATCATTTAGATGACCAGAGGGATGTCTATCTAAGTGGGAGTTCTTTAGTAATATGATTAATTGAACTTTAATTTATCATGAACTTAGTCCTGGTAGTATTTGCAAATTATGTTGTAGATCAATAGCTCGCGTTATAGCTCCCCTATGTTTTTTGATATGTTCCTAGACAAAACTAAGTTGAAAGATGTTAGTAGCAATGATGCGGACTTGTTCCGTGTTCTGAGGATTTTCCTCTTTGCTGCACAGAAGTATTATGTCCTTGATGCACCGCTAAGTGACATATCTATTGCAGGAGCAGATGTAGACGTTATGAACGTTTGACAAGCTCGGTATGATGACTACTTGATAGTTTAGTGCGCCATTCTTTACGGCTTATAACTGGGACTTCAAAAACGTTTTGAACACCACAGAGCATATGAGATGTTCCAAGAGTTGAAATTAGTATTTCATACTCATGCCCGTGTCGAGAGGTATAAGACCTCTTACAGTACTTTGCCTACAAGACGGAGGAGAATAGCTCAAACAGTGAGCATGTGCTCAGATTGTCTGGGTACTACAATTACTTGAATCAAGTGGGAGTTAATCTTCCAGATAAGATAATAATTGACAAAGTTCTCTAGTCACGATCACCAAGTTAGTAGAACTTTGTGATGGACTATAATATGCAAGAAATGACGAAAGTAATTCCCGAGCTCTTCGCGATACTGAAATCGGCGAGGGTAGAAATCAAGAAAGAGCATCAAGTGTTGATGGTTAACAAGACCACTTGTTTCAAGTAAAGGGCAAAGGGATAGAAGGGGAACTTCGAGAAGAATGACAAGCAAGTTGTCACTCCCGTGAAGAAAGCCAAAGCTAAACTCAAGCCTGAAACTAAGTGCTTCTATTGCAAAGGAAATGGTCATTGGAAGTGGAACCGCCCTAGATACTTGGCGGATAAGAAGGATGGCAAAGTGAACAAAGGTATATTTGATATACAGATTATTGATGTGTATTTTACTAGTGTTCATAAGCAACCCTTGGGTATTTGATACCAGTTTAGTTGCTAAAATTAGTAAATCGAAAAGAGAGTTACAGAATGAACAAAGACTAGTTAAAGGTGAAGTGACGATGTGTGTTGGAAGTGGTTCCAAGATTGATATGATCATCATCGCACACTCACTATACTTTTGGGATTAGTGTAGAACCTATATAATGTTATTTGGCATTTGCGTTGAGCATGAATATGATTTGATCATGTTTGTTGCAATACGGTTATTCATTTAAAGTCAAAGAATAATTTATATTTTGTTTACATGAATAAAACCTTTGATGGTCATACACCCAATCGAAATAGTTTGTTGGATCTCGATCGTAGTGATACACATATTCATAATATTGAAGCTAAAAGATGCAAGGTTAATAATGATAGTGCATCTTATTTGTGGCACTGCCGTTTAGGTCATATTGGTGTAAAACGCATGAAGAAACTCCATAGTGATGGACTTTTGCAATCACTTGATTATGAATCACTTGATGCTTGCGAACCATGCCTCATGGGCAAGATGACTAAAACTCCGTTCTCCGGAGCAATGGAGCAAGCAACAGATTTGTTGGAAATCATACATACTGATGTATGTGGACCGATGAGTGTTGAAGCTCGCGGTGGGTATCGTTATTTTCTGACCTTCACTGATGACTTGAACAGATATGGGTATATCTACTTGATGAAGCACAAGTCTGAAACATTTGAAAAGTTCAAAGAATTTCAGAGTGAAGTAGAGAGTCATCGTAACAAGAAAATAAAAGTTTCTACAATTTGATCGTGGAGGTGAATATTTGAGTTATGAGTTTGGTATTCATTAAAAACAATGTGGAATAGTTTCACAGCTCACGCCACTCGGAGCACCACAGTGTAATGGTGTGTCCGAACGTCGTAACTGTACTTTATTAGATATAGTGCGATCTATGATGTCACTTACCGATTTACCACTATCGTTTTGGGTTATGCAGTAGAGACAGCTGCATTCATGTTTAATAAGGGCACCATCTAAATCCGTTGAGACGACGCCTTATGAACTGTGGTTTGGCAAGAAACCAAAGTTGTCATTTCTTAAAGTTTGGGGCTGTGATTCTTTTGTGAAAAATCTTCAACCTGATAAGCTTGAACCCAAGTCGGAGAAATGTGTCTTCATAGGATACCCAAAGGAGACTGTTGGGTACACCTTATATCACAGATCCGAAGGCAAGATATGCATTGCTTAGAATGGATCCTTTCTAGAGAAGGAGTTTCTCTCGAAAGAAGTGAGTGGGAGGAAAGTGGAACTTGATGAGGTAATTGTACCTTCTCCCGAATAGGAAAGTAGTACATCACATAAACTAGTTCCAGTGATTCCTACACCAATTAGTGAGGAAGCTAATGATGATGATCATGAAACTACGGATCAAGTTAGTACTGAACTTCGAAGATCAACCAGAGTACGTTCCGCGCCAGAGTGGTATGGCAACCCGGTTCTGGAAGTCATGTTACTAGACCATGATGAACCTACGAACTATGAGGAAGTGATGATGAGCCTAGATTTCGCAAAATGGCTTGAGGCCATGAAATCTGAGATGGGATCCATGTATGAGAACAAAGTGTGGACTTTGGTTGACTTGCTCGATGATCGGCAAGGCATCGAAAATAAATGGATCTTCAAGAGGAAGACCGATGCTGACTGTAATGTTACTGTTTACAAAGCTCGACTTGTTGCGAAAGGTTTTTGACAAGTTCAAGGAGTTGACTGCGATGAGACTTTCTCACCCGTAGCGATGCTTAAGTCTGTCTGAATCATGTTAGCAATTGCCGCATTTTATGATTATGAAATCTGGCAAATGGATGTCAAAACTGCATTCTTGAATGTATATCTTAAAGAAGAGTTGTATATGATGCAACCAGAAGGTTTTGTCGATCCTAAAGGTGCTAAAAAAGTGTGCAAGCTCCTGCGATCCATTTATGGACTGGTGCAAGCATCTCGGAGTTGGAATATACGCTTTGATAAGGTGATCAAAGCATATGGTTTTATACAGACTTTTGGAGAAGCCTGTATTTACAAGAAAGTGAGTGGGAGCACTACATCCTTTTCTGATAAGTATATGTGAATGACATATTGTCGATCGGAAATGATGTAGAATTTTCTGGAAAGCATAAAGGAGTGTTTGAAAGGATTTTTTTCAAAGAAAGACCTCGGTGAAGCTACTTACATATTGAGCATCAAGATCAATAGAGATAGATCGAGATGCTTGATAAGTTTTTTCAATGAGTACATACCTTGACAAGTTTTTGAAGTAGTTCAAAACTGTATCAGTCAGAGAAGGAGTGCTTGCCCGAGTTGTAAGGTATAAACTTGAGTAAGACTCAAAGCCCGACCTCGGCAGAAGATAGAGAAAGAATGAAAGTCATTCCCTATGCCTTAGCCATAGGTTGTATAAAGTATTCCATGCTGTGTACCAAACCTGTTGTGTACCTTACCATGAGTTTGGCAAGGATTTACATAAGTGATCTAGGAGTAGATCACTGGACAGCGGTCAAAATTATCCTTAGTTACTGGATGACTAAGGAAATATTTCTCAGTTATGGAAGTGATAAAGAGTTCGTCGTAAAGAGTTATGTCGATGCAAGCTTTGACACCAATCCAGATGACTCTAAGTATCAATTTGGATGCATATTGAAAGTGGGAGCAATTAGCTAGAGTAGCTCCCTACAGAGCATTGTAGACATAGAAATTTGTGAAATACATACGGATCTGAATGTGACAGACTTGTTAACTAAACTTATCTCACAAGCAAAACATGATCACACCTTATTACTCTTGGGTGTTAATCACATAGCGATGTGAACTAGATTATTGACTCTAGTAAACCCTTTGGGTGTTGGTCACATGGCGATGTGAACTATGGGTGTTATTCACATAACGATGTGAACTATCGATATTAAATCACATGGCTATGTGAGCTAGATTATTGACTCTAGTGCAAGTGGGAGACTGAAGGAAATATGCCCTAGAGGCAATAATTAAGTTATTATTTATTTCCTTATATCATTATAAATGTCTTTTATTCATGCTAGAATTGTATTAACCGAAAACTTAGTACATGTGTGAATACATAGACAAAACAGAGTGTCCCTAGTATGCCTCTACTAGACTAGCTCATTGATCAAAGATTGTTATGTTTCCTAGCCATAGACATGAGTTGTCATTTGATCAACGGGATCATATCATTAGGAGAATGATGTGATGGACTAGACCCATCCGTTAGCTTAGGACTATGATCGTTTAGTTTTACTGCTATTGCTTTCTTCATGACTTATACATGTTCCTATGACTATGAGATTATGCAACTCCCGAATGCCGGAGGAACACCTTGTGTGCTATCAAACGTCACAACGTAACTGGGTGATTATAAAGATGCTCTACAGGTGTCTCCGAAGGTGTTCGTGGTGTTGGCATAGATCAAGAATAGGATTTGTCACTCCGAGTGTCGCAGAGGTATCTCTGGGCCCTCTCGGTAATACACATCATAATAAGCCTTGCAAGCAAATGACTAATGAGTTAGTCACGAGATGATGTATTACAAAACGAGTAAAGAGACTTGCCGGTAACGAGATTAACTAGGTAAGGTGATACCGACGATCTAATCTCGGGCAAGTAACATACCGATGACAAAGGGAACAACGTATGTTGTTATGCGGTTTGACCGATAAAGATCTTCGTAGAATATGTAGGAGCCAATATGAGCGTCCAGGTTCCGCTATTGGTTATTGACCGGAGATGAGTCTCGGTCATGTTTACATAGTTCTCGAACCCGTAGGGTCCGCACGCTTAACGTTTGATGACCATCGATATTATGAGTTTATAAGTTTTGATGTACCGAAGGTAGTTCGGAGTCCCGGATGAGATCACAGACATGACGAGGAGTCTCGGAATGTCCGAGACATAAAGATCGTTATATTGGAAGGCTATATTTGGACATCAGAAAGGTTCTGAGTGGTTTGGGCATTTTTCGGAGTACCGGGAGGTTACCGGAACCCCCCGGGAGAAGTTATGGGCCATAAGAAGGAAGCGCACCAGCCCACAAGGGGCTGGTGCGCCCCCCATGGGCAGGAGGCCGAATAGGAAAAGGTTTGGGGGGTTGTGGCCCCCTTTCCTTCTCTCCTACTCCTCCTTCCCTTCCTCTACTACTCCAACTAGGGAAGGGGGGAATCCTACTCCCGGTGGGAGTAGGACTCCTCCTAGGCGCGCCATAGAGGGCCGGCCTCTCCCCCTCCTCCACTCCTTTATATACAGGTGTGGGGGCACCCCATAGACACACAAGTTGATCAGTTGATCTCTCCCAACCGTGTGCGGCGCCCCTCTCCACAGAAACACACCTCGGTCATATCGTTGCAGCGCTTAGGCGAAGCCCTGCACCGGTAGCTTCATCATCTCCGTCACCACGCCATCGTGCTGACGAAACTCTCCCACGAAGTTCTACTGGATCAAGAGCTCGTGGGACGTCATCAAGCTATACGTGTGCTGACCGCAGAGGCTTCGTACGTTCGTTGCTTGCTCGGTTGGATCGCGAAGAAAGTTCAACTACATCAACCGCGTCACTAGACGCTTCCGCTCGCAGTCTACGAGGGTACGTAGACACACTCCCCCCTCTCGTTGCTGTGCATCTCGTAGATAGATCTTGCGTGATCATATAACTTTTTTTAAATACTGTGTTCCCCTACAAAGACCTCCCCGAGGGAAGCCTCTCTAGGCTGGCTCCCGAGGAGCGGAGATATCTATGCAAGGCGCACCTCGTGAGGTTCACGTGACGTGAGCCATGACGTCCAAGGCCAGGCGGGCGCCAGTGGGCGCAGTGTAGCAGTTTCCCCTTTGGTGCTAGGGGCGCAAGCGCAAGCGCGGAGTCCCGAGGAATCAAGCAAAGGTTTCCATGTCAGTGCAACTAGACCCAGGACTGTCAGGTCGAAAGAATGGAGGTCATCGTGGAGCCCGACGCGGCGTCACCACCAAAGCCTTTGGCACATGAACATCACTTTTGTCAGGATATCTTCTACTACCTATTCCCCTTCAAATTATGCCGTGTGGGATCCCTTCCCGCCGATATTTGGGAAGAGGACCAAGGCCACTATAAATAGGATCTAGCCACCACCATGGAAAAGAGAGATCATCTGGTTGAGGGGGTCATCTAGTAGAGGGAGATCATCTGGTACACGAGAAAGCCATCGGTGGGAGAGAGAGAGAGAGAGAGAGAGAGAGAGAGAGAGAGAGATCAGATCCATTCCACCCCACACACACAACAAGCTCATTCGAGCCCAAGGACACCTCTCCTCCGGAGGCTGTTCATCCATTGTAGTAGTTCATCCTCATCCTCATGAGGCAATCCACCACACACACTGGAGTAGGGTATTACACCGCAAGGTGGCCCGAACCAGTATAATCCTCTCTGTCCCTTGTTCTTTGAGTTCGTCGAGCTAGGCTGTGGAATCATAGGGCGAGTGCACTGGGGAGAGAGTGTTCTTCGTGCGCTCGCCAGAGTTCAAACCTCTCAACGGTTTGCGGAACCTGAAATCCGACAAAAGTTTTGTGCAAAATAATTTGTATGGAGGTGGTGTTGGTCACTGACGGTGTCAAAACCGGCCGATCTCGGGTAGGGGGTCCCGAACTGTGCATCTAAGGCCGATGGTTACTGGAGACTGGGGACACGATGTTTTACCCAGGTTCGGGCCCTGTCTATGGAGGTAATACCCTACTTCCTTCTTGATTGATCTTGATGAATATGTGTATTACAAGAGTTGATCTACCACGAGATCGTAATGGCTAAATCCTAGAAGCCTAGCCTGTATGACTATGCTAATGTGTGTCTATCCTCTCCGGACTACTCCCTCCGGTTTATATAGACACCTGCGGGATCTAGGGTTACATAGAGTCGGTTACATAAGAAGGAATCTTCATAGTTGGTCGCCAAGCTTGCCTTCCACGCCAAGGAGAGTGCAATCCGGACACGGGTGCAGTCTTCGGCCTTCATGTGTTCACAGCCCATCAATCCGGCCCATGGATAATAGGTCGGACACCCGAGGACCCCTTAGTCCAGGACTCCCTCAGTAGCCCCCGAACCAGTCTTCAATAACGAGGTGTTCGGCACACGAATTGTCTTTGGCATTGCAAGGCGGGTTCCTCCTCTAGTGACCTCCAAGTAATGTATTCGGCCATTGATCCAATGTTGCTCCCCTTGGCTTCTGCGCGTTAAATAACTTTGTCTTCCATGTGTAAAGCAAATGTGGAAGGTCAGGGCATTTTTGCAAATAGCACCCCGTCCATGCAAGTAAGAGTGCCTATTTAAAGAGATTGGATATTAGACCCATTTGGCACTATGCAGAGAAAATCCCCGGAGACTGCTAGGAGAAACCATTCCAACATGGCTAGCGTTCCCAGCTCCTCCTCCCGTTCCGGCCCAGAGAAAGGCGAGTGGGAGAGGTGTTCTATATCCCACAGTCAATTAGCAAAGCTGCAAACACAGGGATTT
The DNA here is from genome assembly GCA_902687465.1 of Secale cereale. NCBI lineage: Eukaryota > Viridiplantae > Streptophyta > Magnoliopsida > Poales > Poaceae > Secale > Secale cereale. Next base: position 377,365,900 of record LR738712.1, read on the forward strand.
CTCCCCCCTACAGATCTGGTCCCTGTTCGAGCGGGGCTAGCCTCCTTAAATGGTGAGACTCAGGCAGAGGACTTCCCCATTCCCTCCGGGGGAGCGAGTGTGCTTCGTCCCCTATCTGCTGAGGGGCGTCGGATTTCCAATCCATCCGTTCCTTTGAGGGCTTCTGGAATACTATGGCCTTCGGCTGCACTACTTCACCCCTGCCTCGATTCTGCATATTGCGGGTTATGTTGCTTTATGCGAATTATTTCTGGGCGTTGAGGCCGATTTTGAGCTGTGGAGGAAGTTGTTCTGTCTTGTCCCGCGCAACCATGAGGGGTCAATATTTGAAGTGGGCGGAGCCGAAGTATGGCGCATTGCCGACACCGGATATCTGTCTGGCACACCAAGGAAGGCATCTGGAGAATGGCCTTCCGAATGGTTCTATATTGAAGACGTCGCGCTTCCCGACCCAGTTCAAAATGGTCTTCCTGTATTTGCGAGCGTTCCGCTGAAGAAGCACCATAGTTGGCGTCCCCAGTGTCCTGAAGAGGATGACAGCGCGGAAGTTCGTCAGCTCCTGAGCAAGATAAAGATACTCGCTCAGTCCAGACTCACAATAGTCGAGGTTATGGCGACTTCCATAGTGCGAGGGGTCCAGCCGCTTCAATACAGAAGGCTCCCAATGTGGCACTATAATGGAGAGGATGCTGCCTCCCGCTGTGGCCGGAAAGGTCCGGATACCCCCGTTGCTCTGGCCAAGATATTGGCCGAGCTGTTCAAAGGGGAGGAAGAGGAATTTCTTCGCATTAAGCGCAGAGATGGGTATTCTAGGTACAATCCTCCCAATTGGGTAAGCCCCAACCTCTCTGTTTTACTCATTCCAATTCCGGATTACCTTTGATAAATTTCTAATCCGTTTGTTATGACAACACTAGCGAAAGGTCACCGAAGGACTTCATAGTCCCGCCCCACAGCCGGGGAACCACAACCGGGAGCTTGATCCCAGGTTTGAAGAGGATCCAGATATATTCGTGGTGCTTGCGGATGGTGTGTTTTACGAGACGAGCTATGATGGCACATAAGTGGCCATCACCGCCGATTACGATGGCCTTCTTCCCACTTCACATGTAAGTAATCAAGAGACACCTCCTCTAAAAGAGTTGTGACACCCGAGACCAATGCGCCAGGTGTCAGCCAGTTATTCGTCGTCGTTGCCATGTCATCTGCTTGCGTGTTGCATCTTTGCTTTGTCATCATATGCATTGCATCATCATGTTTTCAAAACTTGCATCCGTCCGAGTTCGCCCGTCCTTTCCATTGTCCGTTCTGAGCCCAGACACACTTGCACGCGCCCGCGGCACCTCCGAATATTTATTTTATGACTGGCTGGAAAATGTTCTCGGAATGGGTTGAAACTTGGCGTGTGGTCTTATTATAGTGTAGACAGACCGCCTGTCAAATTTTGTCGCATTCAGAGCTCGTTTGAGAGCCCAACGGTTAACCGTGTTCACCGTCGGAAGCCTTTCTCTTTTGGCCCACCACCCCTTTCACAACAGCCTCCAAGCCCATTCTAACCCCCTCCATGCTCTAGGTCATCGGATCAGGATCGCGTGGCCGAAAACCGCTCCATTTGGACACTCCTAGCTCCCTCTACCTATAAAAGAGCACCACCCCCAAAATTTTCGCACATGAAACCCTAGCCCCGTCCTCCTCCGCGCGCCGGACATGTCCGCACCGCCGTCGGACATGTCCGCACCGCCGTCGGACATGTCCACCCCGCCTCCATGTCGCCCGGGCCAACCCCTGGCCGCAACGTCGTCATCGCCGCCTCCCGCACCCACTCACGGCGTGCCACGTCAGTGCCCCGTCTCCACCACGCCCGCCTCTCGCCGCCGCGGGCCCGCGAGCCCGGCCGCCGCCGCCGCAATGTAACATCCCAAAATTCTAAATTTTGGAATGTTATAATAAATAGATAGATTTGATTGCTGTTTGATGTGCTGAGTGAAATTGAGTGAAATTTGAAACTTTTGAAAGTTAAATGAGAGGGAATAAAATGACTTTCCCAAAACTTTCACTTTGCTTTTTGATCTCCGAGGGAATTCAAATTCTTTTCAACACAAAACCCTAGAGTGAAGATAAAATGACTTCTTCCATTTATTATTAAATGATAAAGGGCTTTGAAAGGATTTCGAATTTCATCCTCGCAATATTTTCAATTCAGAAACTTTATGCGACTCAATGATTTTCCCGAGAGAAGATAAAATGACTTCTTCAAATTATAGGAAATATGAGTTGGAAGTTTTTCTGAAGTTTTCTCGAACTCAATTTCAAATATTGAGTTATTTGGTTTTTATTCAAATTATTTTTCTCCAAAAAATAAATTACATGGAAAATAGGGTAACATGATTCCCTACAACAGAAAATTGCAGAGAAATATATTTGAATTCATTTTGGTATTTTAGAATGATTTTTATTGGATTTTAATTGCATCAGTAGCACCTTTTGATTTATTAGAATTTGTGAGGATTTTATTTGACAGTAGTAAAATGTTCATGTTGTAGGGCTTATTTTTCTGCAAATTTTGATATATTATATGCCTATAGGATATTTTTAGTTATTTTGATTTTATTCGTTTTTCTGTCTGTTAAAAAAATGTTTAGAAAAAAGAAAAAAAAATACCCTCCGCCGAGCTGGGCCGGCCAAGCTGCCCGCCAGGCTGCGGCCCAGCCAGCCCGCGCCGCTCGTCCCCGAGCTCGGGCAGGTCTCCGCCCGCACGACACAGCCGCCGTTGCCGTGCCGCATGAGGCCACCTCGCCTCTGCCCCCTTCCTCACACAAGCTTCGCCCCCCTCCTCCATGAATACGCCGACGCCCCTCCCGTTTCTCTCCTCTCTCTTCCTCCTCGAGCGCCGCCGCCGCCGCTCAACCGCCGCTGCGCAGCTGAGCCGCCGCCTTCCATCCCTCTCACTCTGCCGCGTGCCATGCCACACCGCCTGCCACCCGCGCCACCCCGTCGAGCCCCTCGCCGACCGGAGTTTACCACCGGTCGACATCTCGCCGGAGCCCCGATCCACTGCCGGTTTTCCGGCGAAAACCGTCGAGACGGTAAAACCCGTCGAACCGCCCTGGTTTTTTTTTCCGGTAGATTGGTTTTCCCTTTAGATCGGTTTATTTTATTTTTAGGTTTTATCTATTCAGAGAACGTTCTTTAGTTAGAGTTAGAAAACGAGCGTTCGCTCGATAGTTTTTTTCTTTTTCTGTTTAGTTTTTCGGCCAGGGACCTCTCTGTAATTATTATTTTTACAGATTAGCCCCTAAACTTCATTAGGCCACAACTTTTTAGCAGTTGGTCCAAATCCAACGAAACCAACGCCCACGTCTTCGTTACGAAGCCCTCTTTCCAGTAATACAACTTAAACATGTTTTTGAAAGTTTTAAAATTTGAATTCAACTAGTTTTATATTCAAACTTCGTTTGATCATAACTTGAGTTTCGTAACTCCGTTTCAGTTGATTCTTTTTGCAAATCGAAGCTCTTGACCTAAACTTTCTGATAAGGCCAAATTCACAAAATTTTGGTACTGTTGGAAATTGTTTTGTGTTTCAAGAGTCATTCGTGTGTTTTTCGAAGTTTTCCGAAGTGTTTCTTCGCTCTGTCTGATCTTTCTGAGTGATTGCTTATGTGTGGTTACTATTGCTTGCTTACGATAGATTGACCGGAGTGTGACGAGTAGATCTATCAAGAGTTTTGAGTGCGAATCATCTTCATCAACATTGGAGGCAAGTTCACACTTTGATCATACTTCCCAATTACCCAGTTTTCATTGCATTAGTTCAACACTCACACATTGCATGAGTAGGATCAATTAACTTGTGGGATTGGGAAGTAGATTGAGGTAGTACCTATTACCTACATTACATTCAAACCTTTGGGAGTTACTTCTACGTTTGCCGTTAGGACATATATGCTCGTAGACGTGGATTGGGTGAGTGAAATCCATGACAGATGTGAGTTTGTTAATTAATGGTTCAACTTAAGGTGGCAACATTAATACACATCTGGGTGGACTGAGGCACCTGGGTATTCCAGCGATTGCCTGTTTTTCTTTTGGACCGCCACCCAGGCTCAAAGGGATCATGAGATTATTCATACTAGAAACTTCCGTGTGCAACCACAATGCTATTATGGGCTCTAGCGAACTCTTACCGTGGTGGACTAGCAGATGTAGGGGATGTAGGTTGGTACGGTCCGCCTGATGGTAAGGTGCTAGCGTTTCTGAAAGACTATGTCTCGGTCACCATTTCTCAAACACCATGCAGTGCGAGAAACCAAACGGAGGCGATCGAGTCTTGTGGGAAAAGTGCACAAACCTCTGCCGAGTGTACAAACTGATCATGATTAGCCGTGTCCCCGGTTATGGACGTCTTGAGTATATAGTACTTGGACTTTCATGTGAATCTCAACATGTTACTCTAATTTAATATTGTTGGGTTTAATGAACTTTAATTGGGGTTGAGAGGATGTCTATCTTCTCAACGATGTTTCAACTACCATGATAGTTAATTAAAATATATTCCTTTGCAGTAGGGAAAAATTGGCTTTACGCAAAAACTTTAGCCTTACAGCCTCCACCAGCCAAATATGCATGTAGTTGTAGGCTTTGTTCATCATTCTCATTACAGTGTGAATTTGCCAGTACATTCAATGTACTGACCCTTTGTGGCTGCAACGTCTCATGTTGCAGGATTATCTTACGACGAGTAAGTGATACGTTAGGGGTTACGATTTCTACACTCAACTTTGCCGTTGGTGTTGATGGGAATCCACGACCTTTGTTGCTTCCGCTATGATCGATTGAGGTAATAGTATTTACGTTACTTAATACATGTGATTTACCTCTATTATAAATCCTGTTTGTACTGTGTGTGTCAGCATACCGATCTAGGGATGACACATAACACAAAGACTTCGGTCCATTCGGATCGTGGTCGCTACAAGATGGTATCAGAGCACATGTTGACTGTAGGACGTGACCCTAGAAACTAGCAAGCCCATAGGAAAGGATTTTTCTAAAATTATCTTTTCAAAAAGATTCTATACCTCTCTTCTTTTCCGAGTTTTGTCAAAATCTTCCCTCTTACCTCAAATAGTTAGACAATAACCTTTTACCATTTGGATCACTTCGGAGTAAAGAGGATTTTACCATACATTGGAAGTGTTGAAGCTACAACAATGGATACTCCGAAGATTTGAAGAGTTGACGACTTTGATGGAGATGATGACCTTTAGAAGACCAACCCTCTATTATGTACTTGTGTTAGATGCGACAATTGTGAGCCGTCATTTGATTGACGTTTTCTGATGGCCACAAACTAAAACCCGTCTTTCCAAAAATCATTGTTTGTATTTAGTGTCCCTCTCTATCTCTTCTGAATCTCATCCCAAAACCTTTGGACCCAATAGAGGATGACTGAGGATAGGCTTGAAGTCTCTGGACCAATGACCCAACCGGAGGCAGAACTATGGATACAAAACATGGAGGATCACTTCAGGAAAAAATTGGTAGCAAGGAAGTATGATGTTCAATACGCTCTCCAGTACTTTAAAAAAAGTGCTGCAACATGGTGGAAGATGCATCAAGACATACAAGGATGTAATAGAGCAAAAAATTGGGAAGAATTCAAGAAGACCCTGTTAGGATCCCGTCTCATCCGCAAGCATGTTGACAACCCGAAGAAGAAACATTGTGCCTGTAGGATTTGTGGAGAAATAGGACACACCCAGGAGGAGCACAAGGATGAATGCCCTAATTGTGAAGGAAGTCACCTAGCTGAAGAATGCCCAACTAGGAAGATCACTTGTTTCTTGTGTGAAGGGACTACCCATTACCCTGCTCAGTGTCACATTTACCCCATGGTGCAACAAACTATCCAGCAGGAGAAAGAAGTAATGAAAGAAGTCCTCGAGGAAACCTTAAAGGAATCCGCGATGGAGGAAGATATTGACGACCCTGATGGAGAAGGACTAGAAAGATATTACTCACGTGCTTGCTATTCATGTGGAGAAGAAGGACACTTTTCCTAGCATTGCACGAAGGAAAGCCATGAGTATCTGGGAGACTTCCCGACAGAAGAAGTGGAGTTTGATCCACAAAAGATAGAAGTATTGATAGGAACGAAGAAGTCAAGTAAGAGGAAGAACATGTGTCCCCAGAAGAACCCAATTTCTGCGGAAAAGGACCTGAGTCACATCACATGTTACCGGTGCAAGGATTTAGGTCATTATGCTATCAATTGCCCAACCAGGAAGCGAAGGACCCAATAGTCACCATGAAGTCCTTAGATTGTCTGATGAGATTAGTTCACACTACAAGGAAGTAGAGCCTTTTGCCAAAAGAAGGATCAGACGAGAGGAAATGTTGAGAAGAGTAGTTGAGATCTGGAAATTAGAATGAAGCATGTAGCTAAAACATGGAATACACTTTATTACAATGTTGAGTGAGTTATGGAAAGAACATTGTAATAGTTCGTGAAGCAATAGAAGTTGATATTTTGGAGTCTAAGAAGGAGATGTTATGAGTTATTGGATGATTGCGAGTGCCCCTCACCCAGACCAAAACCTAGAACCCATGGACCAGTTGACCCCAAACCTTTCTTGGACAAAGACCTCGTTTTACCCAAGGATGTCCGTATGTTGTCCTAAGAACCCCTTTTGTCTTATACCCACAGATGACAACCCTTTACGAGTCTTTTCTCAAAGGCCCGGAAACCATCATGACCCTGACTAGCGATCAGGATTATCCAAAGATCCCGAAGGACATGATGAAGCATATTCACCTGGAAGGAGATGCAGTTTACAAGGGTTATTCCTTCATGGAGAATGGAGTTGAACTTTGGTACGTGGAGGTCCACCTCCACCGTGTGAAAGGAGTTTGCCCAAATACTATGGGTCAATACTTTTTAATCTCCCGAGTACCGCGAACAACATTCTTTGATTCTGTTCGCGAAGCTGCTATGGAGGTCATACGTCAGATTGGAGAAATACTCGAAGCAAGACTTCGTTTTACCCAGGGATGCCTGAGTATGATGCATGCAGAGATGGTGGAGATGAAGCACACATCCAATAGTATGAAGCAAAAGATTGATGATTTTAAGAATCACGTCGCACAATTCCGGTGGGACTGAAGCATCCTTAGCTAGGACGAATGGATATAGATGGAAAAAATTCTTGACCATACCAGACTATCTGGATAGTAGAAATTGTAGTGATGCACCCTTGGAAATTGGAGTATTGAGTACTGGTTCAAGAAGTAATAAAAGATTTGATATGAGGAGAATATAGATTGTGGATGAACCAGTGCATTTTTCTTAGTTGGACCTTACTGAGTGAACCCTGGACCAATAGAACAGAAAGTGTTGCTCCAAGGAGTAGAGTTTGCACAAATAAGTTGGAGTTTATTTATGATACTTACCCCAAGAGTATGAAGGAAAAAAACTACAATTGGATTTAAGGATGGTGTAATGCTGGAGTATGGAGCAATAGTGACTCCAAGGATGAGTTAAGGATATACAAGTTCTGACGTGGACCCTTAGCCGAGGACCTAAGGAGGCTACATAAACACAAGGGAACCACGAGACTTGTCTATATTTATGTGTATCTGCTGTAGTAAAGCAGTGCATTTTGCTATAGATTGTACCAAGAAGAAGGAGTTTTGTGCTAAAGTATTGGAGTTGAAGCCTGCAATGGAAGTGCAGTAGATCGTAGTAAGTTGAGAATCGGTGAAGTTGGCAGCAGGGTATTGAGTTTGGATTTTGTGAATTGTTACTACATAAGTGAAGGGTGAAGACATGATGCATGGAATAAGATTTTGAAGAAACTAGTGTTATTCATTTTAAGTGTGGTAGAATCCAACACCGTTACCCGAATACACTAGCTAGTGGTTAGTTACGTCAGACTTGGAGTGGATTGCCCAAGGATGAGTCTGAGTAATTACATCGTAGTTTTACCCAAGAGAAGTAAAGGATGCTTGGATGGATTTAAGAAAACCAAGGAAGTTGGAGGTCGGAAGAATGATCAATTGCAACCCGATGATGAGACCAAGTGTTACTAGTGATGAGATGAGCCATAACCCACAGGCCCCAGGACATTTCAGGAAAGCAAGCACACTCTTGCTGAAGGAAAACCCCTGGCAGAAGTTACGACTTTATCAACTGACGATCTTATAGGTTTACGCAAAACCCGAGGGTTGTGAAGAAACACTAGAAGTCTTGTTTGGCTTGCAGAATAAATGGATATGTTCGAATTCAGTTCGTCGACAAGAGAAAATCTGCAATGCTTGTGAGGATGACCGAGTGTTAGAATGCGAGATTCACTAAACCATATAGAAGGTAATGATTTAGGTGCGGGATGGATTGATCACCATACCGACTTACTCCTATTATTCGCCTCTGTTATACGGGATGGTAAATCTGAGTGACTTACCTATAGTAGAGAGACGACGATGTCAAAACCTTGTTTAAACCTTAGAAAGGTATAGAAGTTTTTCCCTTGTACACGACATGCTGTTGCCAACCGTAGGATATACGGTGAGGATGAAGCCCAGACCCGTTTTCTGCAGGGACCCAAATCAAATTGTTTAATGACCCCCATGAGATATCGATATTTGTTTAGTATTGGCACCAGACTTGTTAGTTAGGAAGAACCAGTCTCAGAGGAACCTTGTCAAGATGAAAGGGCCCAAGAATGGATGGCAAATGTCATGCCACTATCGAAAGAGCCAGAGAAGGAAATACCCTGAAGATTTGAGAAGATCGACACTGTCAACTATAAGGATGGAGTACTTGAGTTCTGATGGAACCATAACCATCATTCTAATTGGTTAGGAGACCCCAAACCCCAACCTATTTCTTGCTAGCCTCTCCGAATCTCGAGGACGAGATTCATTTTAAGTGTGGTAGGTTTGTAACATCCCAAAATTCTAAATTTTGGAATGTTATAATAAATAGATAGATTTGATTGCTGTTTGATGTGCTGAGTGAAATTGAGTGAAATTTGAAACTTTTGAAAGTTAAATGAGAGGGAATAAAATGACTTTCCCAAAACTTTCACTTTGCTTTTTGACCTCCGAGGGAATTCAAATTCTTTTCAACACAAAACCCTAGAGTGAAGATAAAATGACTTCTTCCATTTATTATTAAATGATAAAGGGCTTTGAAAGGATTTTGAATTTCATCCTCGCAATATTTTCAATTCAAAAACTTTATGCGACTCAATGATTTTCCCGAGAGAAGATAAAATGACTTCTTCAAATTATAGGAAATATGAGTTGGAAGTTTTTCTAAAGTTTTCGCGAACTCAATTTCAAATATTGAGTTATTTGGTTTTTATTCAAATTATTTTTCTCCAAAAAATAAATTACATGGAAAATAGGGTAACACGATTCCCTACAACAGAAAATTGGAGAGAAATATATTTGAATTCATTTTGGTATTTTAGAATGATTTTCATTGGATTTTAATTGCATCAGTAGCACCTTTTGATTTATTAGAATTTGTGAGGATTTTATTTGACATTAGTAAAATGTTCATATTGTAGGGCTTATTTTTCTGCAAATTGTGATATATTATATGCCTATAGGATATTTTTAGTTATTTTGATTTTATTCGTTTTTCTGTCTGTTAAAAAAATGTTTAGAAAAAAGAAAAAAAATACCCACCACCGAGCTGGGCCGGCCCAGCCAGCCCGCGCCGCTTGTCCCCGAGCTCGGGCAGGTCTCCGCCCGCACGACACTGCCGCCGCTGCCATGCCGCACGAGGCCACCTCGCCTCTGCCCCCTTCCCCACGCAAGCTTCGCCCCCCTCCTCCATAAATACGCCACCGCACCTCCCGTTTCTCTCCTCTCTCTTCCTCCTCGAGCGCCGCCGCCGCTGCCGCGACTTGCCGCCGCCGCCGCTGCGCAGCTGAGCCGCCGCCTTCCCCCCCCCCTCACTCTGCCGCGCGCCACGCCGCACCGCCTGCCACCCGCGCCACCCCGCCGAGCCCCTCGCCGACCGGAGTTCACCGCCGGTCGATATCTCGCCGGAGCCCCGATCCACTGTCGGTTTTTTCAGTAGATTGGTTTTCCCTTTAGATCGGTTTATTTTTTTAGGTTTTATCTATTCAGTGAACGTTCTTTAGTTAGAGTTAGAAAACGAGAGTTCGCTCGATAGTTTTTTTCTTTTTCTGTTTAGTTTTTCGGCCAGGGACCTCTCTCTAATTATTATTTTTATAGATTAGCCCCTAAACTTCATTAGGCCACAACTTTTTAGCAGTTGGTCCAAATCCAACGAAACCAACGCCCACGTCTTCGTTACGAAGCCCTATTTCCAGTAATACAACTTAAAAATGTTTTTGAGAGTTTTAAAATTTGAATTCAACTAGTTTTAGATTCAAACTTCGTTTGATCATAACTTGAGTTTCGTAACTCCGTTGAAGTTGATTCTTTTTGCAAATCGAAGCTCTTGACCTAAACTTTCTGATAAGGCCAAATTCACATAATTTTGGTACTGTTGGAAATTGTTTTGTGTTTCAAGAGTCATTCGTGTGTTTTTTGAAGTTTTCCGAAGTGTTTCTTCGCTCTGTCTGATCTTTCTGAGTGATTGCTTATGTGTGGTTACTATTGCTTGCTTACGATAGATTGACTGGACTGTGACGAGTAGATCTATCAAGAGTTTTGAGTGCGAATCATCTTCATCAACATTGCAAGCAAGTTCACACTTTGATCATACTTCCCAATTACCCAGTTTTCATTGCATTAGTTCAACCCTCACACATTGCATGAGTAGGATCAATTAACTTATGGGATTGGGAAGTAGATTGAGGTAGTACCTATTACCTGCATTACATTCAAACCTTTGGGAGTTACTTCTACGTTTGCTGTTAGGACATGATATGCTCGTAGACGTGGATTGGGTGAGTGAAATCCATGACAGATGTGAGTTTGTTAATTAATGGTTCAACTTAAGGTGGCAACATTAATACACATCTGGGTGGATTGAGGCACCTGGGTATTCCAGCGATTGCCTGTTTTTCTTTTGGACCGCCAGCCAAGCTCAAAGGGATCATGAGATTATTCATACTAGAAACTTCCGTGTGCAACCACAATGCTATTATGGGCTCTAGCATAGTATGAGTAAGTCGTGCGAACTCTTACAGTGGTGGACTAGCAGATGTAGGGGATGTAGGTTGGTACGGTCCGCCCAATCGTAAGGTGCTAGCGCTTCTGAAAGACTATATCTCGGTCATCCGTTTCTCAAACACCATGCAGTGCGAGAAACCAAACGGAGGCGATCGAGTCTTGTGGGAAAAGTGCACAAACCTCTGCAGAGTGTACAAACTGATCATGATTAGCCGTGTCCCCGGTTATGGACGTCTTGAGTATCTAGTACTTGGATTTTCATGTGAATCTCAACATGTTACTTTAATTTAATATTGTTGGGTTTAATGAACTTTAATTGGGTTGAGAGGATGTCTATCTTCTCAACGATGTTTCAACTACCATGATAGTTAATTAAAATATATTCCTTTGCAGTAGGGAAAAATTGGCTTTACGCAAAAACTTTAGCCTTACAGCCTCCACCAGCCAAATATGCATGTAGTTGTAGGCTTTGTTCATCATTCTCATTACAGTGTGAATTTGCCAGTACATTCAATGTACTGACCCTCTGTTGCTGCAACGTCTCATGTTGCAGGATTATCTTACGACGAGTAAGTGATACGTTAGGGGTTACGATTTCTACACTCAACTTTGCCGTTAGTGTTGATGGGAATCCACGACCTTTGTTGCTTCCGCTATGATCGATTGAGGTAATAGTATTTATGTTACTTAATACATGTGATTTACCTCTGTTATAAATCATGTTTGTACTGTGTGTGTCAGCATACCGATCCAGGGATGACACAGAACACAGAGACTTCGGTCCATTCGGATCGTGGTCGCTACACGCAAGCCCGCTCCCTCCGTGCGCCCGTCGCCTCGCTCCTCCGCGCCTCGCTCCACCCCGTCGCCGCTCTGTCACCGCGTGTCGCCCCGCCGGCAGGCAGCGCCGCCGTTCGCCGGGCTGCTGCCGCCCGGAGAGCCGCGCCCGAGCTGTTGCTCCTTCTGTGCGCCCCCGATCCACGCGCCCACGCTGGAGCTGCTGACTCCCGCCGCCGTCTTCGATCCTGCCGGCCCCGGATCCGGTGAGTCGCCGGCCGGATCCGCCTCGTCCGGCTGCTTTCCCGCCGCCCTGGCCTCGCCGGACCTCGCCATGTCCGCCGTCCTGTCTCCGCTCGGACTGGACGCCAGGCAGCGCCGGCCTCGTGGGCCTTGCCGCGGCCACGTGGGCCACCGAGCGCCTGGGCCCAACCGTCGGCCCAACTCTGCCTTCCCCTCCGGCCCTCCTCTGTGATGGGCTCGGCCCGCTTCGGTGAGGCCCGCCTAACCCTCGCCCCTATGTGCGTTTTTATATTTGACGCTTGCTTGTGTTTTTTTCCTAAGTCAAAAAGCTGCCAAGTCCCTGAATAGTGTAAATTTATGTGCATGTTTGACGTGTGATAACTTATTGTGTGGTGGTCCGATTGGAGCACATAATATTTTAAAATGTTTGTTGTGATACACTCTTCATTTTGTTCCATTGTGGCATGCTTGTTTGAGTTCATCTTGATGCTCTAATCATCGTTGCAAGAGAGCTATATGTTTAAAACTGCTGATAACTGTAATTTTGTTGCATGCTTGTGGTGATGATATCTTTTTGCATGTTTATCCAAATGGAGCATATGATACGTCAAAATGTTAATTGTGAAGTGCTCTACATGATGGTTGCTGTAGCATTCATGTTAGGTGCCATATTGCCATGTTAATCTCTGTTGCAAAAGTGCATTTGGCTGTTAAGTGCTGAAACTTGTTATGAGATGCTGATTTGACTTGCTCATTGCTATTGGTGTGATTGTCTTCATGCCACATGTCTATATGTTTTAGAAGCACAATCATATGGTCTTGTTGTGGTACAATCCAATTTTCATGATATGCCTTGGGGTGACTTAAACAAGCTTGTAAACATGCCATGCCAATGTTGCTGTTTTATACTTAGTGGAAAAACTGCTAAGTCTGAAACTGTTAAACCTGATGCTATGTTTGCTTGATGCCCCACTCAGATCCATGCATGTTTTGGTATGTCAAATGATCTTTACTTGTTATCCATGCTATGCTCTATTCATCCATGCCCTTGTTTGCATATATTCCTTGCTATAGCTTATTTATTTCTTACTCTCAAGTTGCTATAAATGTACCTGTCAGACTTTTATCAGCATGATGAAATTGGTGAAGCTTGTTGTTATTGATCCATGCCTCCTATGGAGTTGTTCCAATGGAGTTGTTTGATGTATGCTATGTCTATTACATGTCCATGATCTTTATATACTTAGTAGAGTTGATATGCTTGTTGTTTTGCGCCTCCGAAGGTAGCATCGTGATGATGTTTTTGCCTTCCCAGATTTTGACTAAGGCTGTGTTTGGTTGAGCTTTTGTAGCCAACTTCTGGCTTTTGGAAGCTATAAGCTAACCAAAGGGGAAAAAGAGAAGCAAAATCTGGAGAAGTTGCAGCTTCCTCGTAGTGTATTTTTCGAAGCAGGTGAACCCCCAACTTCAGCAATGCATTTTTAGCTATCCCCTGAGAGTTTGATGGTATTTACCCACCTTTGCCACTGGTAAGTGGAAAACGATTCAGTCGATGGACAAGGGCATCCCGCACGAGAGAAGGGCTATCCAGAAACCTTCAACTCGATCCCCATCCACCCGACCGGCTGCTAGGGTTCCTAGCCGTCGCCAGCGCCGCCGCCGTCCCTCCACCACCGCATGCCAACCCGCTGGCGCCGCCTCCCGCGTTTGCCTCCCCGCCGCGACCTCCTCCCTCCTCCACTGCTCGACGGACCTCCTCCATCCGCCTCCCCGCCGCGACCTCCTCCCTCCTCCACTATTTGCCGAACCTCCTCCAACCAGCAAGTGTCGCCGCCCTCCACCACCGGTGACGCCTCCCACTGCCCCGCTGTGACCTCCTCCCTCCATTCTCCAAAGTAGCCGCTCCCTCTCCTCCCACTCCCCGTTCCCCTCCCACCTCCTGTACAAGTAGAAAGAGGATGGATATTTTTTTGCTCTGTCATATTGTTGTCAATGGATGATTTAAAGTAGATGAATTTTGGATGCGATGATGCATATTGCTTGTCATATTTTTTGTATATTGATGTGAAGCGGAAGAGATTTTGATAGTATTGCTGCACACTGTTGTATGTCCAGTACACTGGCTGTTTATTGATGAATAATTAATGCTTTTTGTTGTACATTGGATGATTGTGTGCTCCGACGAGAAGTAGCATCAACACAAGCGGATCCCGTTGAAGAGGAGGAGAACAAAGATACCATGGATACTATTCGTAGTAGGATAGCCGATGCTCGTATGTGTTAGCTATGAATCATCTAAATTGTCATAATTTTTCTTTGCAGAACGATCGTTCTATTGCTACCAATGTACATATCACTATTTTACGGTCTAATTGCACATAAAAATATTGAATCGTTGTCCAAGGTCATTACAAACAATTCACAGTGAAATCTACAGTTTCACAGCTGTTTCAGCCAAACAGTTTCCAGCTTTTCCACTGCTAAAAGTTCACAACAACCTTTTCACACCTCACAGCTCACAGCAGCTTTTACAGAATCTGCAGCTCAACCAAACACAGCCTAAGTCTGGATAAATTTATTGCAACTTGTCATGCTTGTTTAATTGTGTACCAGCAATTTTTTGAGTGTGCTCTAAGTTCATGCTTGTTAAGTATCATGTATATTTCACATCCATGCCTCTTGTTATCATGTTTGGGTGCTGTAGCATAATTATACCTTGCTCCAAAGTTGTGATGTTGCTGTTTTTGGACAGCTTGTTGTTATATCTTGTTTCGTGTGTATGTGTTGAACCGTTGCTCCGTTTTGAGCATGTCCTATATGAAACTTGTGTGTTTTTGCATCTAGAAGCATAATATCATGTTGTTTACCTGTTTAGAGTGTGTTGTCTTGTTGTTTGGATGCATTTTGCATAATTGCCATGCTTGTCTTGTTTTGTTCATATCTTCTAGGCCGTAGCTCCGAATTAAACAAACTTTATATGTAACTTGACTAGAATTTCGAGTAGATCATCATGGTGCATGTTAAATTGCTGTTTAGCAAGGTTTGTTCAGATCTGGACCAATTTTGAGATGTGCATATGAGGACTTACCGGATTTGTTATGTGTTGATTCCGGCCTCATTTAAACTTGTTGGTTGGTGTTGTTCTTGTGTGCATCATCCCTTGCAATGTTTTGTATCATATAGACTTGTCTTGCATCATACTTGGTTGAGCATCTTGTCATGTTCTTGTGTTGTGTGTTTACCTTGTTGTGTGCTTCTTCTCGCTAGTTCTTTTCCCGTTGCGATCGTGAGGATTCGTTCGACTACACATGGTTCGTCTTCGAGGCTTCTTCTTCGTCTACCTCACGGCCTTGTTCTTCTTCCTTGCGGGATCTTAGGCAAGATGACCATCACCTTGGATACCTTTACTATCATTGCCATGCTAGTTGTCTCGATGCTATCGCTATATGTCGCGCTACCCATCATTTATTGTCAGCCCCTTTCCTAGTTGCCATGAAACCTCTAACCGTTGACACCTTCCCAGCAAACCGTTGTGTGGCTATGTTACCCGCTTGCTCAGCCCCTCTTATAGTGTTGTTAGTTGCAGGCAAAGATGAAGTTTTGCTCCATGTTGGGAGCTTGGCTTGTTGGATTCTCACAATATCTATTATTATTAACAAACCTATATACTTGGCAATGGGTGGAAGGCTTGGCCTTTTGCTCGGTGTTTTGTTCCACTCATGCCACCTTAGGGGCCGATAAACCAGCGTTATGTTCCTTGATTTTGCGTTCCTTACACGGTTGGGTATATGGGGACCCCTTGACAATTCGTCTTTGAATAAAACTCCTCCAGCAAGGCCCAACATTGGTTTTAATTTGCCTCATAATAACAACTTAATTAATTAAATAAATTGCATAGGGGGTCGCGCCCTCGAGGATTCTTTCTACATAGCG
>LR738712.1:377382054-377424514 GCA_902687465.1 Secale cereale
CAATGCTGATGGTTTTGGTCCCAAACGGGGAGACTGCGGGGCCACCACGGGGAAACTCGAGGTCGGGCTCCCGTAGGATCACCTACCCGGTTGTGGCCTGAGACGAGATACACGCGGCTACTATCAGGGTGTCGTCACGCCGGGAGGTCCTGCTGGACTTGTTTTACCATTGTCGAAATGTCTTGTGCATCGGGATTCCGAGCCTGATCGGATTGTCCCTAAGATAAGGGGTAATTTTATTATTATCTCTACTGATCGTGAGAGCTTGTGATGGGCTAAGTTGGGACACCCCTGCAGGGTTAAGATCTTTCGAAAGCCGTGCCCACGGTTATGTGGCAGATTGGAATTTGTTAATGTCCGGTTGTAGAAAACTTGACAGAGGATCCGAAGTAAAATACACGAACCGCCTGAGTAACCGTGACCGTATCTTTTCACTTTGAGAAGAGAACACGGTGGGGTTATGTTTGACTCGTAGGTAGTTAAGGATCTTTAGCGATCATTACTAGTTTGCGACCGTTTGCGTAGATGCTCATCTTATTCTTGTACTCGTAAGTTAGCCACCATATATATTGCTTAGCCGCTGCTGCAACCTCACCACTTTACCTCTTCCTACCCATTAAGCTTTGCTAGTCTTGATACCCATGGTTATGGGATTGCTGAGTCCTCGTGGCTCACAGATACTACACCAACAGTTGCAGGTGCAGGTTTCCGATGACTAGACGCGAGAGCGATGTCCTTTGTGTTGGAGTTCTTTCTTCTTCTTCATCTCCTGTCTTGGGTTAGGTTCCTGGTCGGCAGCCTGGGATAGCAGATGGATGTCGTTGTGCTTTTCATGTTTGCATCCGTAGTCGGATGCCTTGTATTGATGTTGTTGTATTCATGTAAATTGTATATGATTGTTGTATCCCCCATTTAGGTATGTAATGGTACGATGTAATGATATCCATCTTGCTAAGCGTCTGAAATGCGGTTGTGCCCCAATCACGAATGTGTCACGTGATCGGGATAGAACCACATCTTGGGCCTGACAAGAGTGCTCTTATTCTGCCTCACCCACCACAGGGGAGGCGTTCGGCAATTCCGAAGAGATCGATTCCTATGCCGGACAAGCCTACAAAGAGGAAGGCCGGTGAAGACACAGCCAGGCCCTCCTCGAAGAGGTATGGATTTATAAATATGTTTTTCAGAGGCCACATCCAACTGTGACTTGTGCGTTTGTCTTGTTACAGGAAAAAGGTTCGCCGAACTGTGGCCGGGCGCCCGGCCGGTCATGCTCCCGACAACCGGTATTTAGATCCTACCAGAGAGACGGGGGGCGGTGTGGGAATAATGCCAGACTGTCCTTCGACCGAGGGTTCGGAAGATATGTCCGTCACCAACTCAGAAGTAGAGAGCGCCATGAATCATCGGCGCTGCAGGGCTGTCTTACGAGACCCCAAGTTCTCGGAAGAGGCATTTAATGCCTTCAGCCCGGGTGACGCATACATCCGAGCTGCTCGAGATGGGCTTAGAAAAGCCACGAAACAATATTTGACAGATGTGCAGGTAAGTTTTCTTTGTCCAAAAAAGGATAACCATATGCCCGTAGCCCCCAAGACAGAAAGTAGTTGGTACAACTGATTTAAGGATCGTTGTATAACTAGTTCCTTACAGAGAAGAATGGCCTGCTAGCCCGAGAGCTGAAGCAGTGTCGGGCGCAGCTAAATGTTGCAACCGCTGAACTAGAAAACTTCGAGAAGGCGTCTTCTGGTAACATTCCCCTCCATCGAGGAACAATAATTTTATACCAACTGTACTGATATTGTTGCTTATCACATAATAGGATCGCCCGATCAACTTGAAGAGAAGTTGAAGATCGCCCAAGAGGGAGAAAGAGAAGCGAGAAGGCTACATGCTGCGGGCGAGCGTGTTCTGTCCCGAGTCAGAGGGGAGAAAAACAAGCTACAAGATTCCAACACTAAATTGGGTGAAGAATTGAAAGATGTGCGAGCCCAGCTAGCCGATTCAGTGAAGGAGAACAAGAAGCTGCGGGGCGGCATATTCAGTATGTGTCTGGACTATTTTAAGGTAGTTCGGAGATAAATGGAACTGATATAGTTATAATTGCAGGTATATTGACGGGCCGTCCTGAAGAGGAGGTGTCCGGATCATCAATGATCTACTACAAGGGCTGTCAAAAGTGCACGAACAAGCTCGGCTTGCGTTGCGGAGCGTTGCCAAGGCCCTATGGCCATCCGCCTCCCTCCGGGAAGTATGGAGGAGCTTGTAGAGCTGTTTAAAGGAGCGCGACGGTTTATCCGACTATGGAAGATATCAGCCCGCCGAGAGGGTGCGCGAGTGTAATGCCCAGGATGGGACTATACCTCCTACGTGTCGAGGCACGACTTAAAGGTATAAGCCCATCCTAGAATGATCTCAAGTTTGGTATCTTTGCACGACTCATGTAAAAGAGGGATTAAATTGCAAAAGGAGACAGTTGGCTTACACTCGCCACTTCACACAATACAGTACATAAGCAATACATCATTCAAAACATCACAACCCGACTACGGGTGAAGATCCAAAAGAAAGATACCAAAACAACATAAAGCCACAGGTCAGGATCGAATCCTAGTAGAAACCACTACTGATCGTCGAAACGTCACAAGCAAACGGCCACTCTCTTCATCGAGTTCCCAGTGAAGAACTTGATCCAGCTCCTGCATCAAACTCGGCTGAACCTGCATCTGGTGTGGTGAAGTAACTGTGAGCCACAGAGGACTCAGCAATCCCGTTCCCGGGTAACAAGACTATTTAAGCCTTGGGTGAGGACAAGGCTGAAGAAAGAACGAGAGGTGAAGGAACAGCAAGAGTCTGCAGCAGCAACTAGCACTAACTTACGTAAAAGAGAGCGAGAAGAGAAGTGCCTCGGTCGAAAGATGATCACGAAGTGATCCTAACTAAAGCCGGTCAAACATAACCCCAGCGTGTTCAACTCCCGAATCCCTATTCGGAAATTGACAGTCACGGTACACACGCTGGTAGTGTATTAGAACATTGTGTCAAGTTTTCTACAACCGGATATTAACAAGCTCCCATCTGCCACATAACCGCGGGCACGGCTTTCGAAAGTTCAAACCCTGCAGGGGTGTTCCAACTTGATCCATTACAAGCCCACGATCCGCGGAGTCGCAACTCCATAGGTGGGAAGACCCGAGTATTCTCGGAATCCCGTGCTCAAGTTAAACCGAACTAAGGTAAGGCTAATCCAGCAAATCCTCCCGGCGTGTCGACACCCTGATAGTAGCCGCGCGTATCTAAGTCTCAGGACACGACCGGATGGGCGATTCTACAAGACCCAATCCTCGAGTTTCCCCGTGGTGGTTCCCGCAGACTCCCCGTTTGGGACCAACACCATCAGCACTGGCCCCCCTGCTATGTAGAATTAAGAATCCTCGGGGACGCGACCCCCTATGCAAATTTAATTATTTAATTAAGTTGTTATTATGAGGCAAATAGTACCAAAAGTTGGGACTTGCTGGAAAAGACTTAGCACTTAGCGGTTTATCAAGGGGGTCCCATACACCCCAACCGTGTTAGGAACGCATAATCAAGGAACATAACACCGGTTTATACGGTTCCTAACGGCATGAGTGGAACAAAACACCAAGCAAAAGGCTTAGCCTTCCACCCTGCCAGTATATAGATGATTTCATTTTAAGCATTTATATAGTGTGATATAACCCAACCAAACTTCAACATGAAGCAAGCATCTTCAATCTTCACCTGCAACTAACAATGCTATAAGAGGGGCTGAGCGAAGCGTACTTAGCCATTCAACGGTTTGCATAGGTAGGGTGGTTAAACATGGTGATGGTTACAGTAGGAGGCTGAAAGGAAAGACATGGGCATCGAGGCAAAAACTATAGAGCGGAACTACTAGCAATAGGCAAAGATAGTAATGTTATCGGGGTTCGGTCATCTTGCCTGGGATTCCACAAGGGATAAGAACGGATCCATGAAGTAGACGAAGCAACAAAGACGAGCGAATCCTCTCAACTCCGGAACGAAACCGAAGCTAACAAGAGAAGCAACCGGAAAGAAGCAAACAACACGGTAAACACACGAGCATAAACATGGCATACAATGCACATCCAAATATGATGCATGTCCGGTTTAAATAGGCATGGCATGGCAAGTGAACAAACAAATACTACAAGTTAAGTGGAGCTCAATATGCAACGAGTTGCATATTGACGAAACACCACATTTTATTATTTAGTTGACTCTCATTATTTACAAGACAAGATTAAATGTTTGTTAACATGGCAAGAGGTGAAGCATAAATAAACTACCTATTAAGGCATTTTAAATGAGGCCGGAAATAACAACAACATATCCGGAAAATCCCCATGAGCATGTTTAGTAATTATAAGCAAACAACAATTAAACATTATAATGTTGTTGAATGATGCGGATGACATGATCAAGTTTATGCAAGTTTTATTAAAAGATTAACAAGAAGATGATATGAAGCACCTGTCACCGTGGTGGAAGAAAAGGGTGCCACAGCAACGATCCGAAAATGATGCAACGGCATCATATCGGTTCCGGTAACTCGTTGAGAGACCGGAGCAAAAGCAAAGGTGGAGTGAGCGAGCGGAACAAGATGAAAGGTGGGGTGATCCCGTTACCGGGTTCCCACGAGTCGGCGACGAGGCAACCGAGGAACATGACAAACGGACGAAACGGCACGGAGCACACACGGGAAACATTTCATACATCAGAAGCAAGCAAACGTTCTCGGGTCATCGTCTCGGGGTTATACCTTCGAAGCGTGCGTTTCGGGGCGGTTCGAGATCGTAGAGGGACGTAGAGGAAGTAGTCGTTCCGTAGAGGGAAGTAGTTTTTCACGTTTCCGAAGAGGTACTTGACGGGTCGTCGAGCGACGGTAGTTGTACTCGTTCCGTAGAGGGAAGTAGTGGTACACGGGGCGTCTCCGAGACGGTAGTTGTTCGGGTCTTCGACGACGGTAGACGTTCATGTTACGTGTTGTGGTACTTGCGACGTCGGTGTACACGGAATCTCCATGTGTAGTCGAACTTGACGCATCCGAAGGGGTACTTGACGCGTCGGGTAGTGTCGTCGTGTAGGCGTTCCCGCTCGTAGATGTACTTCTCATCGTAGCCGTTCGGTCGTCGTGGTACTTGGTCGTATAGGCGTACACGGGTACCCTGTCAAGTTCAACAGCACAAGCAACACACAGAACAACAGCGGCAGCACGGTCTCGGCTTGAGGCAGCAGAGGAGGCAGCAGGGGACGGCGCCCTGGAGGAGAGGCCATGGCCTCTGGAGGATGGAGGCAGCAGGACGGGCGACCTGGGCGCTACGGGAGCTGGGGCCTCGGGATGGGGACGAGTCTGCATCGAGAGGAAGGAGGGTCCCGACGCCTGGAGGCTGTCGGGGGGGTCTTGGCGCCGGGACGGAGGGGAGCGAGCCCGCTCGGGCCTGGGGCGCTGCGGGATCTGGCCGCTGCGGCCTGGCGATTGGAGGGCGAGGCGAGCGGGACGCCATGGCGCGAGGGAGGCGCTGCTGGCCTTGGGCGTCGGAGAGAAGATGCAGCGGCGCGGGCTCCTGGAGCTGGCTCGGGGCGGAGTCTCCCGCTGGAGATGGAGGGCGCCCCCATGAAGTGAAGAAGGACGAGGCCGCATGGGGCGCGGCTGCGCGGCCTGGATGCTCCAAGGCGCTCGGGAGGTGGCAGGCGCAGGGCAGAGGGAGGAAGAAGCGGGCGCTCGAGGGAGAAGCCATGCTGGGGCGGCTACGAGGAAAGGAAGCGGGCGCTCGGGCCCTGGCCGACGGACGAGAGGGTGGCGGCGGCGCTGGGAAAAAGAGGGAGGAGCGAGGCTAGAGCTAGGATTCGGTGCACTGGAGTGGGAAAAGGAGGCCGGCTGGGCCTAGGGTGAGGAGTTGCCCAACGGGCCGGCTGGAGGGGCTGAGGCCCAGAGGGAGGAGGAGAAGACGGGCCAGGAGGACCTGGGCCGCGGCTGGGATGCCTTCTTTTTATCTCTTAAACAGAAATAAAATAGAGAGAGCAAAAATAAATAAGAAAAGAAGGTCATGAACAGAAAATAAAAGATGGAACATTTTTAAGGTTTTATGGAATAAAACCAACCCAACAAAATAGTTCCAACAAAAATAGGGACATGCAAACTAAAACATTTAGCTTGCAATAAAAGGAGTTTAGATTTCGGAGGAGCCTCGAAACACGGGAAAGAATATTGGCAAGGTTTAGAAGTAGAAACTCGAAGTAGGAAGCATGGGAAAATTATGCACGTGTGTTGCGGGTAATTCCAAACAAATGGAATATTATTATATAGCTCCCTAATAATATTGAGAGACTTCTATATGTTATAAAGAGAAGTCATTCTTCCCTCGATTTAAATGGACCGAAGGCCCACACAATTTATTTAGGTTGAGATGCAAAATAAAATATGACATGATGGCATGATGACATGATGCAATGCAAAAATAAATAACACAAGCTCAAAAGAAACACACGGGCAACCCGGAACATCTGGAATCTTCTGGAATCTTCTGGGACGTCGGTCTCGGGCGTCACAACTCTCCCACACTAACAGAGGATCTCGACCCGAGATCCTAGAGATATCACCGGGTAAAAATGAAAAGAAGAGGTAAAACAAAGTTGCTTCTTTGGCAGACGAGTGAAGCCACGAACCTTGAGAGGTTGAACAAGTTGAATAAAGAATACAACGGATATGAACCAAGTTGAAAACACTCCGTTAGAAAGAAGAACAAGGAGCATTATGAGAACCTTGAAGGTTGAAAGACATGAAAAAAGAGCTCACAGACGAAAAGAATATGAAACCGCAATGGTATAGCCAAGGAATAAGAATGACAGAATTTGGACAGCACTCCGTCTGAAAATGGAAGGAATTAACAAGAACTTGAGGAGATGGAGTGATACTTGATGAAATGAACAACATATTGCCTCCGAAATAATTGAAAGAATGGCACAAGGTTAAGAAAGACTTCAGACAGCACTCCGGTTAAAAGACAAGCAAGGGAAGAATATGATCTCGATAAAACGAGATGATGGTTAAAGAGAGCAATATCACAATGCCTCCGGAATGAAAGGATAGCATATAAATCAAAGAAAGAAATGAATGGAGAAGAAAAAGACAACTTCTCCGACAAATGAATATGAAAAACATCCTTACGAAGAAGGTTTGAACGGAGTTGTTGGGAATTCAACAACGAGAAGAATAAGCTTGATGTGGGCTTATGGAAAACATCTCAAAATTAAGAGGTGACAACCAGCCACTAACGGAAACGATTGATTGGATTGAGATCAACAAGGAGACGATAAACTTATTTCACCGGAATGATACATGAAGAACTTGGGTCATTTATAAGCACCATAATAGCAACAATTCTTAGGGAAAGCTTTTAGGTGAAATACAACCCAAGATAACTCCAAGAGATAAAAAAATGAGGGGTTGAAAGGATCTCCTGAACAGAAAGAAATGATGGTTTAATTATCTCATTCTTGATAACTCGTGAATCATAATTCATGAAGGACTTGTCAAGAATGACATAACACCATCTGAAAAGATAAGGTAGAAAGAATAGCACTTCAAAATGCAAGAAGAAGAAATATTTGAGCTCCAACAAGAATCTTGATGAAGACTTCGATGATGAATTAAATGATGATGAACCACCATGAAAACTCCGGTAATGAAAGCATGAGAAGTGAAAGACGAAAAGAATAAAATTCAAGGCCTGCGATGAATTAGATGGAGCTTTGAAATGATAATTGAAATAACTTGGAGCTCCGGAAAACAAGATGAAGAATTTCGAACCGAGAATATGATAAGTTGAACAAGCTCCAGACAAAAAGAATTAAATCACCTTGAAGGAATAAGAATAAGAATTATGTCATGCATCTCCTTCACCAATTAAATTGATGACAACCAAGGATTTGGCATACTACTTCTTCTCGTTGGAAAGAATTAAAGAGAGATCTAGCACAAGCTTGGATAAATCTTCAACGAACCACCGGTAGGATTATGAAAAGAACGAGTGAATTAAAATGATAACAACAGAAGGGTAATCTTGAAAGAACCACCGTAAGAATATGGAGACGAACGAAGAGACATCAATGAAGAATATTTTGAGGACAAAGTTGAAAACTGAGAACAAAGAAATATTCTGAAATGATGGTCTTCGGAGGATCACAAAGAAAAGAATTCATGAAATGCTTCGGATGGCATAAAAGAATTCCTCACAAACGGAACAATAATGAGGATGGCATGAAGCTAGAACCACGAATCTTGAAGAAGACGGGCCAAGATTTAAGAGAAACACTTCTCCGGTCTCCAAATGTTGAGAATGAAGACGAGAAATGCCATAAGAATTGTTGAGCACTCCGGAATGAAGAATTAAAAAGGTTGAAACAATGGTGAGAAGAATTTGAAAGCGATCTTGGAGAAGGACTGTGACTGATGGAAATCATTCTTATGTCACATTTTGAAAAGAATTCTCCGGAAAAAGAAGAGTCAGGTAAGATCCTGGGAAAAGACCTGTGGTTTAGGGTCTACTAAAGAAATCACCGCTGAAAAAGATTGCTTAAGAGATATTGCACCGGTTGAATTAAATGGCTTGAATAAGATAGCAACCTCAAAATAGTTTGAACGGATTAAGAATGGAATTATGAATCTTCAGCACTCCGGATATGAATAACAAGAGGAGAATGATTAATTGGTGCACTGGAATAAGAAAGCATTGTGAAAATAGGAAAAAGGATAAGATCAACACCATCTTGAATTACATCCACCGGCAGAATTCGAGAACAAAAGAATGATGAACTTGAAGCTCTTGAACATCTTCACGATAAATCACCGGATAAGAACATTGAAGGAAAAGAATGAAGAAATATCACATGAATAAAATGATACTTCATTTGAGAATTGTTGCTCTGAGAAGAAGAAGGGTGGGAGGGTGGGGAAAACAAAGACAACTTGAGATGAATGAAATAGACAAATCGTCAGATTTCTCAACGGCGTCCGTATGGAATAACTTGAAGAGAAGGCACACCGGTTGAAAAGGATTAACATGAAAAACTTGATGGTCAAGAAGAATTAGCACTCCCATAGAAATATGAGAACACCAATTAAGAAAGGTATGGAATCAACATTTGACATCGAAGCAACTCGAATACCAGAATCAAAACAAAAACAAAGGATAGATATGCAACATGATCTTCACAATATCATTCGAACGTAGAATGAACGAATGAATTCCGCAGGTACATCAGCTTGTCGAGAAGCTACTTGGGAGAACAAAAGATAAATAAAATAGGAACAAGGAACAGATAGAACAAATACAAGATAGAAGCTTCGTCCGACATATTCGTGCTGAAAGCTCATGGAACGTGTTACAAAAGGGTTTTGCAATCCCCGGATCAGCATAGCCAAGGACCCTTTAAGATGCAACTCCCGATCAGAACAAGTCCATAAAACCACTTCACTCAATGTAGAACCCCAAACTTCATATCGTGCATCCGTTGGAAGAATGCCTAGAACTACTAGATGAACCCACCTATAGATTTCCGAAAATTTCCAGTTATGCAATCAGGTGTTGGGGATACACGGTAAGCACCGCGCAATCAACTCTAAACCTACATCCAGGTGTATTCATCCTTCAACACATAACCAGTTGTTCTCGGAAACTGTTTACCTCGGACCTTCGAAACGCATCCACTATACAAGCTATGGCAATACTCCCGAACTACCTCCCCAGTACTGGGTGATGTCGGGGTTATCTTGCCACTACCGCATAGGAGAGTTTTCGATGTCGGCCGTCTTAAGTATTCTAGTACAGCCGCGATGGATTTGTGACGACAACACCTCGGAGCTCAACTCCCCGGGACACTGCCACAACCCCTAATGACAGGAGGCATCGAGAACAATGTTCTCGTCACAAAGACATCGAAACAATCCAAACAATACTCGCGAGATCCTAAAAAGAATTTGGTGCATTTTTTGAAAGTAGAAGAGGCAAGAGTAAACGTCAGGAGTCCTCACCAGAGAGAAAAGGGATGAGAAGCAAAGAAATCCTACTCTCCGATATAAATATAGGACTCAAAACATTTTCAAGTGTGTGCCTAGACTCAACCGTCAACGATTCGATCAATCAGTGGGGGCTTCTAGGTCGGAGAAGGCTCTGAATACCAACTTGTAATGCCCAGGATGGGACTATACCTCCTACGTGTCGAGGCACGACTTAAAGGTATAAGCCCATCCTAGAATGATCTCAAGTTTGGTATCTTTGCACGACTCATGTAAAAGAGGGATTAAATTGCAAAAGGAGATAGTTGGCTTACACTCGCCACTTCACACAATACAATACATTAGCAATACATCATTCAAAACATCACAACCCGACTATGGGTGAAGATCCAAAAGAAAGATACCAAAACAACATAAAGCCACAGGTCAGGATCGAATCCTAGTAGAAACCACTACTGATCGTCGAAACGTCACAAGCAAACGGCCACTCTCTTCATCGAGTTCCCAGTGAAGAACTTGATCCAACTCCTGCATCAAACTCGGCTGAACCTGCATCTGGTGTGGTGAAGTAACTGTGAGCCACAGAGGACTCAGCAATCCCGTTCCCGGGTAACAAGACTATTTAAGCCTTGGGTGAGGACAAGGCTGAAGAAAGAACGAGAGGTGAAGGAACAACAAGAGTCTGCAGCAGCAACTAGCACTAACTTACGTAAAAGAGAGCGAGAAGAGAAGTGCCTCGGTCGAAAGATGATCACGAAGTGATCCTAACTAAAGCCGGTCAAACATAACCCCACCGTGTTCAACTACCGAATCCCTATTCGGAAATTGACAGTCACGGTACACACGCTGGTAGTGTATTAGAACATTGTGTCAAGTTTTCTACAACCGGATATTAACAAGCTCCCATCTGCCACATAACCGCGGGCACGGCTTTCGAAAGTTCAAACCCTGCAGGGGTGTTCCAACTTGACCCATTACAAGCCCACGATCCGCGGAGTCGCAACTCCATAGGTGGGAAGACCCGAGTATTCTCAGAATCCCGTGCTCAAGTTAAACCGAACTAAGGTAAGGCTAATCCAGCAAATCCTCCCGGCGTGTCTACACCCTGATAGTAGCCGCGCGTATCTAAGTCTCAGGACACGACCGGATGGGCGATTCTACAGGACCCAATCCTCGAGTTTCCCCGTGGTGGTTCCCGCAGACTCCCCGTTTGGGACCAACACCATCAGCACTGGCCCCCCTGCTATGTAGAATTAAGAATCCTCGGGGACGCGACCCCCTATGCAAATTTAATTATTTAATTAAGTTGTTATTATGAGGCAAATAGTACCAAAAGTTGGGACTTGCTGGAAAAGACTTAGCACTTAGCGGTTTATCAAGGGGGTCCCATACACCCCAACCGTGTTAGGAACGCATAATCAAGGAACATAACACCGGTTTATACGGTTCCTAACGGCATGAGTGGAACAAAACACTAAGCAAAAGGCTTAGCTTTCCACCCTGCCAGTATATAGATGATTTCATTTTAAGCATTTATATAGTGTGATATAACCTAACCAAACTTCAACATGAAGCAAGCATCTTCAATCTTCACCTGCAACTAACAATGCTATAAGAGGGGCTGAGCGAAGCGTACTTAGCCATTCAACGGTTTGCATAGGTAGGGTGGTTAAACATGGTGATGGTTACAGTAGGAGGCTGACAGGAAAGACATGGGCTTCGGGGCAAAAACTATAGAGCGGAACTACTAGCAATAGGCAAAGATAGTAATGTTATCAGGGTTCGGTCATCTTGCCTGGGATTCCACAAGGGAGAAGAACGGATCCATGAAGTAGACGGAGCAACAAAGACGAGCGAATCCTCTCAACTCCGGAACGAAACCGAAGCTAACAAGAGAAGCAACCGGAAAGAAGCAAACAACACGGTAAACACACGAGCATAAACATGGCATACGATGCACATCCAAATATGATGCATGTCCGGTTTAAATATGCATGGCATGGCAAGTGCACAAACAAATACTACAAGTTAAGTGGAGCTCAATACGCAACGAGTTGCATATTGACGAAACACCACATTTTATTATTTAGTTGACTCTCATTATTTACAAGACAAGATTAAATGTTTGTTAACATGGCAAGAGGTGAAGCATAAATAAACTACCTATTAAGGCATTTTAAATGAGGCCGGAAATAACAACAACATATCCGGAAAATCCCCATGAGCATGTTTAGTAATTATAAGCAAACAACAATTAAACATTATAATGTTGTTGAATGATGCGGATGACATGATCAAGTTTATGCAAGTTTTATTAAAAGATTAACAAGAAGATGATATGAAGCACTTGTCACCATGGTGGAAGAAAAGGGTGCCACGGCAACGATCCGAAAATGATGCAACGGCATCATATCGGTTCCGGTAACTCGTTGAGAGACCGGAGAAAAAGCAAAGGTGGAGTGAGCGAGCGGAACAAGATGAAAGGTGGGGTGATCCCGTTACCGGGTTCCCACGAGTCGGCGACGAGGCAACCGAGGAACATGACAAACGGACGAAACGGCACGGAGCACACACGGGAAACATTTCATACATCAGAAGCAAGCAAACGTTCTCGGGTCATCGTCTCGGGGTTATACCTTCGAAGCGTGCGTTTCGGGGCGGTTCGAGATCGTAGAGGGACGTAGAGGAAGTAGTCGTTCCGTAGAGGGAAGTAGTTGTTCACGTTTCCGAAGAGGTACTTGACGGGTCGTCGAGCGACGGTAGTTGTACTCGTTCCGTAGAGGGAAGTAGTGGTACACGGGGCGTCTCCGAGACGGTAGTTGTTCGGGTCTTCGACGACGGTAGACGTTCACGTTACGTGTTGTGGTACTTGCGACGTCGGGGTACACGGAATCTCCATGTGTAGTCGAACTTGACGCATCCGAAGGGGTACTTGACGCGTCGGGTAGTGTCGTCGTGTAGGCGTTCCCGCTCGTAGATGTACTTGTCATCGTAGCCGTTCGGCCGTCGTGGTACTTGGTCGTATAGGCGTACACGGGTACCCTGTCAAGTTCAACAGCACAAGCAACACACAAAACAACAGCGGCAGCACGGTCTCGGCTTGAGGCAGCAGAGGAGGCAGCAGGGGACGGCGCCCTGGAGGAGAGGCCATGGCCTCTGGAGGATGGAGGCAGCAGGACGGGCGACCTGGGCGCTGCGAGAGCTGGGGCCTCGGGATGGGGACGAGTCTGCATCGAGAGGAAGGAGGGTCGCGACGCCTGGAGGCTGTCGGGGAGGTCTTGGCGCCGGGACGGAGGGGAGCGAGGCCGCTCGGGCCTGGGGCGCTACGGGATCTGGCCGCTGCGGCCTGGCGATTGGAGGGCGAGGCGAGCGGGACGCCATGGCGCGAGGGAGGCGCTGCTGGCCTTGGGCGTCGGAGAGAAGATGCAGCGGCGCGGGCTCCTTGAGCTGGCTCGGGGCGGAGTCTCCCGCTGGAGGTGGAGGGCGCCCCCATGAAGTGAAGAAGGACGAGGCCGCATGGGGCGCGGCTGCGCGGCCTGGCTGCTCCAAGGCGCTCGGGAGGTGGCAGGTGCAGGGCAGAGGGAGGAAGAAGCGGGCGCTCGAGGGAGAAGCCGTGCTGGGGCGGCTACGAGGAAAGGAAGCGAGCGCTCGGGCCCTGGCCGACGGATGAGAGGGTGGCGGCGGCGCTGGGAAAAAGAGGGAGGAGCGAGGCTGGAGCTAGGGTTCGGTGCACTGGAGTGGGAAAAGGAGGCCGGCTGGGCCTAGGGTGAGGAGTTGCCCAACGGGCCGGCTCGAGGGGCTGAGGCCCAGAGGGAGGAGGAGAAGACGGGCCAGGAGGACCTGGGCCGCGGCTGGGATGCCTTCTTTTTATCTCTTAAACAGAAATAAAAGAGAGAGAGCAAAAATAAATAAGAAAAGAAGGTCATGAACAGAAAATAAAAGATGGAACATTTTGTAAGGTTTTATGGAATAAAACCAACCCAACAAAATAGTTCCAACAAAAATAGGGACATGCAAACTAAAACATTTAGCTTGCAATAAAAGGAGTTTAGATTTCGGAGGAGCCTCGAAACACGGGAAAGAATATTGGCAAGGTTTAGAAGTAGAAACTCGAAGTAGGAAGCATGGGGAAATTATGCACGTGTGTTGCGGGTAATTCCAAACAAATGGAATATTATTATATAGCTCCCTAATAATATAAGAGACTTCTATATGTTATAAAGAGAAGTCATTCTTCTCTCGATTTAAATGGACCGAAGGCCCACATAATTTATTTAGGTTGAGATGCAAAATAAAATATGACATGATGGCATGATGACATGATGCAATGCAAAAATAAATAACACAAGCTCAAAAGAAACACACGGGCAACCCGGAACATCTGGAATCTTCTGGAATCTTCTGGGACGTCGGTCTCGGGCGTCACAGCGAGAGGCCTGGGCCATGGTGAAGACGTGATATACCAAGCTGGATCCTAATCGCATGGCCCATGTCGGACCGCTAGGGTCGAATGGGGAAGAAATTCCCGTTAGTTTAGTATATGACCAAGTAGAGGTGGCCGCCAAATATTCCCAACATGATTGTAAGTTAGACCGTCTGTTGGACGGTATAGAGGATGAAGTGTTTGAGTCCAAGTGACTATGTACTTTCCTTAACATGTGGAACTCTAGCTGAATTGTATAGCATTTGTCATGGTGGACCTTTTCGCTTCAACCTCCAGACCCAAGGGTGCGGAGTGTTTCGGAATACCATCGCGGCCGAATAGACCGGGGTATGCATGGAAAACTACGTGTAGGGGTCATAGTTGCTTGAACAGATAAGTTGTATCCGGCTAGTTATGTTATATTGCATTGAGATTGTAAGAAACATCTTCCAGAGAGAATAGTTCCGTTAAGGGTTTCTTTCCCTGGGTGTGCATGCATTAGTATACATGTCCGAATTGTGATGTGAAAATCACAGTGTGTATAGCTTCTGGGGGTTCACAATGGAGTGAGTGCAAAACACATCTTTAATTCACCGACCGAATATTCCCGTAAGAACTCTAGCTTTTGGCTTCACCCAGTCTGAGGTACACATCCGGATGACCCGACAGTAACAATCGCAGAGGTGCTCCCTTTATGCCCTAGCCGAACTAATGGGAACGTAGGGCATACGCACAGGATCCAAGCAACCCAGCTTGGCCAAAACTTAAGTCATATCGATGCATATAGTGGCGAAGAAAAGGTACATATGGAAAAAACTCATATGTGAAGAGCTTGATGCTCAAGGAATAATAATAAAAAGCTTCTGTCCAAGAAGCCCCCAAGTATAGTGGACGTACATATTTAAAGATGTATGCGTCAGGGGTGTGCGGTCGAGCCGTACGAAAGCTTTAAAGCGAGAAAGAAAAAAGTAATCGAAAAAGAGAGAAAAAATAATGGAAACTACAGAGGAGAAGGGGACGAACAAGGAGTTTGGCGCTAGGCATAGAATCTTCGGAGTCTGGCCGCGTTCCAGGGGTTTGGCTCGAGGCGATTGTCTGATGCATTGCGAAGATGCTACGCCCCTCCGGTGAGAACTTCGTCAATTATGAAGGGACCCTCCGATTTGGGCTTGAGTTTGTCATTTTTCTTCTCCGGCAGGCGTAGAACGAGTTCACCAATTTGTAGGTCTTGGCCCGTACTTCTCTACTTTGATATCTTCGAGCCAGCTGTTGGTAGAATGTTGAATGGGCTTTTGCGACATCGCGCTCCTCTTCCAGGGCATCAAGGTTGTCCTGCCGATCCAGCACGGCTTCTCTCTCTTCTTACATACGCACTCGAGGTGAGTCGTGGATAATATCACAGGGCAATACCGCCTCCGCGCCATACACCATGACGAAAGGTGTGTATCCGGTAGTACGGTTGGGCATGGTCCGCAGCCCCCAGAGTACAGAGTCAAGCTCCTCCATCCAGTGCTTGTCAGATTCTTTCAAATACCGCACTAGTCTGGGTTTGATGCTGCTCATAATAAGACCATTGGCTCATTTGAATTGACCGTTTGTTTGTGGGTGGTAGATAGAGGCGTAATCGAGCTTAATGCCCAGATTAGCACACCAGATTTTTACCTCATCGGCTGTGAAATCATGAGTGGCATAGTTCAACTCATGAGGTTTTAGTTGTCGTGAAGCATACGAAACAACTCTTCCTTCCTGCATAAGAACTGCTCCAAGTCCTCGACGTGAAGCGTCGCAGTAAACCTCATAGTCCTTTCGTTGATTTGGCAAAATCAACACGGGTGATGAGACCAACCGTTTCTTTAATTCCTGGAAACTGACCTCACACTCTTCAGTCCAACTGAACTTGGTATCCTTCTTTAACAACTCCGTCATAGGTTTCGCAATCCTCGAGAAATTCTCAATAAATCTCCGGTAGTATCCTGCAAGTCCAAGAAAACTCCGGATCTCTCCAACTGTTGTTGGTGCTTCCCAATTTGTCACAGTGTCAACTTTGGCGGGATCTACTGCTATTCCTTCTCCGGATATAACGTGTCCGAGGAATCCAACTTCCTTCAACCAAAACTCGCATTTGCTAAACTTGGCATACAACTAATGTTCTCTGAGCTTCTCCAATACCAAACGCAAATGCTCTGCATGTTCCCCTTCATCCTTTGAGAAGATCAATATATCATCTATGAACACCACGACGAACTTATCCAAAAACTCCATAAACACCTTGTTCATCAGGTTCATAAAGTATGCTAGTGCGTTAGTCAGACCAAAAGACATAACGGTATACTTGTACAACCCATATCTGGTGGTAAAGGCCGTCTTAGGTATATGCTGCTCTCAAATCTTCAATTGATGGTACCCTGATCGCAGATCGATCTTGGAAAATACCTTAGCTCCTTGCAATCTGTCGAACAGATCATTGATCATCGATAGTGGGTACTTGTTCTTGATTGTTACTTCATTCAACCCTCGATAATCAACAACCATTCTTAACGATTCGTCCTTCTATTCCACTAGAAGTACTGGCGAACCCCAAGGCGAAGAACTTGGGCGAATGTAACCTTTATCCAGTAACTCCTTAATCTGTTTCTTAATCTCCTCCAAATCCTTTGCGGGCATCCTGTATGGTCTCTTAGAAATTGGCCCTGTGCCTGGCAAAAGCTCAATCAAAAACTCAATATCTCTATCTGGTGGCATGCCTGGCAGTTCTTCTGGAAATACGTCAGTAAAATCTTTCACCACTGGTACTTCCTCCTGAACAACTCCTGATAAGGAATTTACTCTGTTCTTTTTCGGCACATGCCGGGATACATACTTGATCCTTCTTCCTTCTGGCGTAGTAACCAAAATGGACTTAC
Organism: Secale cereale; assembly: GCA_902687465.1. Lineage (NCBI taxonomy): Eukaryota > Viridiplantae > Streptophyta > Magnoliopsida > Poales > Poaceae > Secale > Secale cereale. The sequence goes on from LR738712.1 coordinate 377,399,447, forward strand.
TGGCGCATTCAATGTTCCCTCCGTACTTGGATAACCAATCCATGCCTAATATCACATCCAATCCTTGAGATTCCAATACTATTAGGTCCGCAGGGAATGTGTAGTTACCAATCCTTAATGGCAACTGATCACACCATAACTTAGCCATATACTCTGCTCCAGGTGAGGTTACTAACATGGGTGACCTAAGGGCTTGGGTTGGCAGCTTATACTTATCCACAAATCCCCTTAAAATTTATGAATGCGTTGCACCAGTATCAAAAGGAACGAGTGCAGTAAAGGACTTAACTAAAAACTTACCTATTACTGCATCTGGCTGAGCTTCAACCTCCTCCACGCTAACGTGGTTCACTTGCCCCCTATTGAAAGGGTTCAGCTTCTTTCCAGAGCTTACATTGCCATTTCCATTCTGGGCTTCTGAACATTCATTGGCGTAATGTCCCGTCTTCTGGCACTTAAAGCAAGTGACTTGACTCAGGCCTCGCTTGACTCGAGTTGTTGGGTTGGTGCGGTTCTGTCCGTTGCTTCCTCCATTCCCATTACCATTCTTGGAGCCATTATGATTATGCGAGCTACCTCCTCCATGGGTATGTTGAAATTGTCCTACCGGTTTAGGGGTAAAACGTGGCTTCTGTTGAGCTCCAGAATTGTACTTTCCTTGTCCATACTTCCTCTTGCGACTTTCAATCTGTTGGTGCTTCCCTTCAATCATTAGAGCTCGATCAACCAGTTCCTGGTAGTTGTTGAAGCTTGCTACCATCAATTGTACGCTCATCTCATCATTCAGCCCTTCCATAAATCTTTCTTGCTTAGCGGCATCTGTGGCCACATCATCTGGGGCATAACGGGATAGAGTACTAAACTCATCTACGTACTGAGCCACAGTACGATTGCCTTGGCGCAAGTTGCGAAACTCCCACTTCTTCATACTCATAGATCCAGTTGAGACATGGGCGGTACGAAAAGCTTGCTGAAACTGATCCCAAGTAACATTAGCTATGGGAAAAGTGGCCGTGTAATTCTCCCACCACGCTGCGGCTGGTCCAGACAACTGATGTGGGGAAAAACGCACCTTCTCAGCATCTGAGCAGTTAACAGTGGTCAAATCCCTTCCAATCTTGCGCAGCCGACTATTGCTTCAATGCTACTAGCAAACACCGGTGGTTGCAACCTTAAGAAACGGGTCAGGTTGTCCACGGGTGGTGGTGGTGGAGGGTTGTTGTTGTTCTGGTTGTTCTGAGTGTTCTGGACAAGAAGTTGCATCAAAGTGTTCTGCTGCTGGATCAACTGAGTGGGCTCAGGGGGAAACTCAAATCCAGGCTCACTTCTTGGAGGCATCTGATGGGTGTAGAGCGAAGAGATTAGAATAGAAAGGAGGTCTAAGGGAAAATCACTACCCAAATGCACATGAGACAAACACACACATATCACACCAATATCAATTCAAAACAAGGGCTTACACGGATCTAATGTTACAAAAGTGCTCTAAGTCTACTAAATAGGAAAACTACTAGTCATAGGAAGGTCTTCTAGAAATTTTGATCGGCAGAGGATTCCATGATGTCAGCTCCAGCTTAATCTTCATAGTCCTCATCATCGCTATCATCGGGGTCTGAGTCCGTGTCGTCAAGGATGATGTAGTCTTCAGGTGGAATCTCCTTGGGTTCTTCTTCCTCTTCTTCCCCTCCTGGTGCTGGATCTCCCATGAATACTCCTAGCTTTCGTGTCAAATCATCATTCTTCTCCACAAGTATTAACATCTCCTCCTCGTATCTGTCGCGTGTAGACTTGAGTTCCTCCTCTAACTCCAAGTTTCTTGTTAGTGCTTTCTTCAAGTCTACCATCCCTGCACACATCTGGTGCTCCTGGCGACGAATATGCTGGTTTAACTCTTGAATGAACAAGGCGATGGACCTGTCCTTCCGGTGTTGATCATGTCCCACCGCTCATCTCGGCGTCCACAAATCTGGTAGATGGTGTCCTTTAGCTCCTTCTTGTAGATTTCTCCAATCCTTCCCATAGTGATGTGGGCTGCCATGCTCTTGCCTAGGCTCCATGTAGGCGCATTAAAGGAAAATTCTATGGGTGCGGTGACGGGCATGAACGTCCTTCCTGGAACTTGAGCTTGAATCAACCAGCACTCCTCTTCAGGTAAAGTGGAGTTGTAGGTTCTGGTGAAGCTTAGTAGTCTAATGTTTAGATATCTAGTGACTTCCTTTAGGTGTCGTCCGAACGGTGTATCTTCATCGGGTTGCGTGAACTTGTTCCTTGCATCCGCCATCCTAAAAGAGTAGAAAAGATGAGGAGTCAGAAAACAGAAGAGTGAATAGTGCTCTAGTGTTTTGGCTTAGTGGTCGTGTCCTACAGTCAGCGTGTGCTCTGATACCATCTTGTAGCGACCAGACCTCAAACAGTCCGATCTCTGTGCATCAGTGTCATCCCTGGATCAGTAATGCTGACACGCACAGTACTTGAAGGATTTATAACAGAGTGGCAATCGCACACTTATTACATCAATAGTTCCAACGATGAACTTATTACAATAAAAATGGCTTAAGGCCATCTAACAACGATAATAGCGGAAGGCTTGGAAGATAAGTGAGTCCATCAACTCCAACGGCATCACTGAGTATAGAACCACTACCTAAGAGGCACCTTACTCGTCGTTTGAAAAGTCTGCAACATGAACGTTGTAGCCCGAAAACGGGTCAGCACATGGAATATGCTGGCAAAGTAACACATAGAGAGTAACAGAAGTAAAGCTATACTATATGCAATATGGCTGGTGGAAAGCTCTATGGTTACAATTTTTGCGTAAAGCCAATTTTTCCCTACTGCAAAGGAATATATTTTAATTAACTATCATGGTAGTTGAAACATCATTGAGAAGATAGACATCCCCTCAATCCCAATTAATCATCATCATTAAAACCCAACAATATTAATTAAAGTAACATGATGAGATTCACATGATAATCCAAGTACTAGATACTCAAGACGTCCATAACCGGAGACACGGCTAATCATGATTAGTTTGTACACTCTGCAGAGGTTTGTGCACTTTTCCCCACAAGACTCGATCTCCTCCGTTGGGATTCTCGCACTATATGTTGTTTGAGAAACGGATAACCGGGACATAGTCTTTCAGAAGCACTAGCACCTTACGAACGGGTGGACCGTACCAACCTACATCCCCTACATCTGCTAGTCCACCATTGTAAGAGTTTGCACGAGTTAGTCAACTATGCTAGAGCCCATAATAGCTTGTGGCTGCACACGGAAGTTTCTAGTATGAATAATCTCATGATCCCTTTGAGACTAGGTGGCGGTTCATAAAGAAAAACAGGCAATCGCTGGAATACCCAGGTGCCTCAATCCACCCAGATGTGTATTTAAGTTGCCACCTTAAGTTGAACCATTAATTAACAATCTCACATCTGTCATGGATACACTCACCCAATCCACGTCCACGAGCATAGCATAACCTATTAGCAAACGTAGAAGTAACTCCCAAGGGTTTGAAAATAAAGCAGGTAATAGGTACTACCTCAATCTACTTCCCAGTCCCACATGTTATTAGATCCTACTCATGTAATGTGTTTGAGGATAAACTAATGCAATGAAAACTGGGTATTGGAAGTATGATCAAAGTGTTACTTGCCTTGCTGATGATCCGCAAAACCTAGAGATTCAAAGTAGCAAGCGGCGCACTCCGGGTACTCTATCGCAAACAAACAAGCACACAATAAGCACTTAACTAATGCACGGGTAAAACTCAAATAAGATATCTAACCAGAAAGTTCAACTTAAGAACTCCGGTTTGCAAAAGAAACAAACCAAACGAAACAACGAAAGTCAAACGGCGAAAGAGAAACATCTACCATACCAATCTGGACCTAAGTCCAAATTTAACAGAGGCAAACGCTTGGGTGACTAGGTTGAACGGAAAGAGGGTTTCGAGACGAAACTCCAGGCGCTTGAATCGCCTGATTCCGATAAACGAGCAAAAAGATAAACTAGAACGAAGATCGGATCAGAAATCGCGATCAGAAAAAATAACTACGAAAAGAAACCTAAAAACAGCTTAACGAACGGACGTTCGTCAGCTGAGACTAAACGACGAACTCGTTCGTTAAAACGAACGAACGGGTTAACGCTCGCTAAACAACTAAACCGAGAAAAGAAAAAAAACCGACCTAACTAAAAAAACGAACTAGGGTTCTAAAAAAACCGACGGTTTACTACCGAGAACCGGCGGCGGTGCGGCTACCTCGTCGTTCGGCCGGCGGGAGGTCGGCGGCGGCGGCGGGCGGTGGCAGGCGGCGGCAGAGCAGCTGCGATGGCGGTAGTGTGCTACGGTGGCGGCGGTGGGGTGGTGCTGCGGCGGCTGCGTGGCTTGCGGCGGCGGCGGCGTGCTGCGGCGGCAGCGTGGCTTGCGGCGGCGGGGCTGGCTTGCGGCGGCGGGGTGGGACAAGGGGGCGGGGGCGGCGGTATATATAGGGGGGCTTGTTGCTTGGGGGAGGGGGCAAGCAACCGACGGCGGGGCGGAGTCCGCCTTGGGCACGGCGGCGCGACACGGGGATGGCGGCGGCGGCGCGGGCCTGGCTCGGCTGGGCCTTCGGCCTAGTCGGGGCTCGGGTCTCCTAGTTTTTTTTAAACGCCGAAGCTACGAAAAATCCTAGAAAATAAAATAAAAATCTAAAATTGCCAAAACAAATTTTCATCGTCTAAATCGAATATTTAGAACAAGATGAATATTTTTTTGGCACTAAAATGCATTCTTGAAAACATGCAATTTTTCCTAATTCAAATAAAACTCCAAAGAAAACTTATTTGATTTTTTTATTAAATCCTCAGTATTTCTTTATTTTTGGGTGAGTCATTTTACTCCCTATCTCATATTTTCATAATAGAAAAACTTGAAGATAAAATAAATAAAATCAAACATCCTATTTTCAAAATTTGAGAAACCTCAAATATGAAAATAACGAATTCCCCAACTCTCTCCGAGGGTCCTTGAGTTGCGTAGGATTTACTTGGATCCACCAAAAGCAAGAAAAATATGATATGCATGATGATCTAATGTATAACATTCCAAATTGGAAATTTGGGATGTTACAGTAATGGGGATTGTTTGTAAGGCAGTTGGGGGCATATGGGTTTGGTTGGTGAAGAGTTGGCATCCGACGCAGCGTTGGACAAGGTCATGCGCGTCTGCTCGGGCCGTCGGCCAATAAAACCCTGTATGGAAGGCCTTGCTAACAATGCCCGGGCTGCGGCGTGGTGTCCGCCTAGACCAGCATGAATTTCCGCCAAAAGTTGCCTCCCCTCTTCCTCGGAGATACATCTTTGAAGTACTCCGGTAGTACTTTTCTTGTAGACCTCTCTGTCGAGAACCATGTAGGCCTTCGAACGCCGGACAATGCGGCGAGCCTCATTCTGGTCTTCAGGGAGTTCCTTCCTATTAATGTAGGCCAAGAAAGGTTCGGTCCATGGGGAAATGACTGCCATAATGAGATGGGCCGACAGTGTAATTTCAGTGGCTGAGCCCTCGATGATATCGTGTGTTCGGAATCTGGGGTTGTGCTCAGATCCAAACTGTTGTTGTCGCCCTCCCCTGGCCACACCACGGATGGCTTAAAAAGCCTTTCCAGGAAGATGTTAGGTGGGACGGGGTCGCGCTTGGGCCAGTGCGAGCAAGGACGTCCTCCGCCTGGTTACTTTCTCGGGCGACGTGATGAAATTCAAGCCCCTCGAACCGAGCCGACATCTTTAAGACGACATTACAATAAGCTGCCATCTTTGGATCTTTGGCATCAAAGTCACCGTTTATTTGAGATATTGTTAGGTTTGAGTCCCCGCGCACCTCCAGGCGTTGCATGCCCATGGATACGACCATCCGAAGACCATGTAATAAGGCCTCGTATTCGGTTGCGTTGTTGGAGTTTGTGTATAATATTTGGAGCACGTAGTGGACAACATCTCCAGTGGGGGGCGTTTACACGACGCCCGCTCCCAGCCCCGTCAACATTTTGGAGCCGTCAAAATACATAACCCAATTGGAATATGCGCCGTACTCTGTAGGGAGTTCGGCCTTTGTCCATTCGGCGACGAAGTCAGCCAGTACTTGGGATTTGATGGCTCGACGTGGCTTGTATGTTATGTCAAATGGAAGTAGCTCGATGGCCCATTTGGCAATCTGGCCTATGGAATTGCGGTTGTTTATTATGTCATTCAGTGGTACTTCAGAGGCCACTGGATTGAACACTCCTGGAAGTAGTGTCGTAGCTTTCGGGACGCTATGAAGACCGCGTATGCTATCTTTTGATAATGGGGGTACCGGGATTTGCATGGTGTGAGGACAGTAGATACGTAGTATACTGGTTTTTTAAGTGGGAATTTGTGTCCGTCCTGTTCTCATTCGACGACGAGCATGGCGCTCACCACCTGATGTGTTGCCGATATGTATAGCAACATGGGTTCGCCGGCGTTTGGTGCGGCCAAGATTGGGTTGCTTGCTAGGAGGGCCTTTATTTCCTCTAGTCCGGCAGTCACCGCGTTTGTCCATTAGAAGTTATCGGTGCGTTGTAAGAGGTGATAGAGTGGTAGTGCCTTTTATCCTAATCTGGAGATAAAGCTACTTAACGCTGCCACACAACCAGCTAGTTTTTGGACTTGTTTGAGGTCTGTTGGCGTAGCCAACTGTGATAGAGCTCGGATTTTAGCTGGATTTGCTTCTATTCCTCTATTGGAAACAATGAAGCCCGACAGTTTTCCAGCGGGGACGCCGACAACACATTTTTCCGGGCTGAGCTTAATTTCATACGCACGGAGGTTGTCGAATGTAAGACGTAAGTCGTCTATTAGTGTTTCAACGTGCCTAGTTTTGATGACGACGTCATCGACGTAGGCTTCGACTGTCTTGCCGATCTGCTTCTCCAGGCATGTTTGAATCATGCGTTGGTATGTGGCGCCAGCGTTCTTGAGCCCGAAGGGCATGGTGTTGCAGCAAAATGGCCCGTATGGGGTAATAAACGCTGTTGCAACCTGATCGGACTCCTTCATTTTGATTTGATGGTATACGGAATATGCATCGAGGAAGCACAGTGAGTCATGTCATGTGGTGGCGTCAATGATTTGATCAATGCGGGGGAGGGGGAAGGGATCCTTTGGGCAAGCCTTGTTGAGGTCTTTGAAATCGACACACAGGCGCCAGGATTTGTCCTTCTTTGGTACCATCACAAGGTATGCTAGCTAGTCCGGATGTTTGATTTCTCTAATGAATCTAGCCTCGATAAGCTTGGCTAGCTCCTCCCCCATGGCTTGTCACTTGGGTACGGAAAAGCGCCGCAGTGTTTGCTTGACCGGCCTAAATCCCTTTAATATATTAAGGCTATGTTCGGCCAGCTTGCGTGGGATCCCTGGCATATTTGAAGGGTGCCAGGCAAATATGTCCCAGTTTTCGTGCAGGAATTCTCGTAGTGCAGCGTCAACTGTTGGGTCCAGTTGCGCTCCAATACATACTGTCTTCTTGGGGTCCGTTGGGTGGACCTGAAATTTGACTATTTCTTCTGCTGGTTTGAAGGAGGTGGATTTGGGGTGTTTGTCGAGAATCACATCGTCCCTGTCCACCGTGGAGCATAGTGCGGTAAACTCCTAGGCCGCGAGGGCTTTGGATAGTGCCTCATGGAGTCCGGAGTCTGAAGACCTCCCAGACTAGGAGTCTGAAGACTGATTGTCTGGAGTCTGAAGACCTCCCAGACTCAATAGTCCGGGCTCCGGAGTATCTTCTGATTGTTTAGGACTACCATCCGATTCTATGTTCGGAGAGCTGGTCGCATCCTTTCGCTGGTGGGTATCCGGCTCTTCCTAATCGGCGATCCAAACATAGTTCGTCTTTGATATAGAAGAAGACTTGTCGTCCTGCTCCTCGACTACCGCTATCTGGTGGGTGACCGGTGGAGTTTTGATTTCTCTCTGATCGGTTTTAAGCCCGGTCTGATCATAATCTGTGGCGATTCCCAAAGCAGCGATGCGATCTAGGAGCTCGTTCAAGGACGAGAACTCTGCCGGATCCATCTCCTTGGAGTGTTCGGAGTTGATGCGAAGGGGGTTTTCGATGGCACGAGATGTCATCGTCGGCTCAACGGCCGAACGGGCGATCATGGTAAAGCCGCCCAGCCGGAGGGTTTGTCCTGGGGCCAGGACTCCCCCGGAGGCGATGTTGTCTTTAAGGACAAGGCGTGCCATCGAACCTTTCGTCGACGTCACAGTGGAACTCTCAATGAAAGCACCAATGTCGGTGTCAAAACCGGCGGATCTCGGGTAGGGGGACCCGAACTGTGCGTCTAAGGTCGATGGTTACAAGACACTGGGGACACGATGTTTTACCCAGGTTCGGGCCCTCTCTATGGAGTTAATACCCTACTTCCTGCTTGATTGATCTTGATGAATATGAGTATTACAAGAGTTGATCTACCACGAGATCGTAATGGCTAAACCCTAGAAGCCTAGCCTGTATGACTATGGTAATGTGTGTCCATCCTCTCCGGACTACTCCCTCCGGTTTATATAGACACCGGGGGGATCTAAGCTTGCCTTCCATGCCAAGGAGAGTCCAATCCGGACACGGGTGCAGTCTTCGACCTTCATGTCTTCACATCCCATCAATCCGGCCCATGGATAATAGGCCAGACGCCTGAGGACCCCTTAGTCTACGACTCCCTCAGTCACACTCATCTGCGATGAAGTTGGTAAGTCCAGCATTTGGAATGAATTACACGAACTCTTGGTAAAATCCGGCTTCATTAATGAAGGCAATGTGCGGCCATTCGCACGGCCGAACCTTTGTCCTACAAGGAATGTTGAGGTCATTGTCCAAGGATTCACCAAGGAGTCCATTCGCACTTCGCGTTGAGGAAGTCCTCCGGAAGATATTCATTTCTCCTATTAACAAATTCTGAAAAACATTGGGGCACCAAATGATGTCAACAAAACTTCACAAGATTGATAGAAACTACTCATATGTATGTCTAGAGGCCATATCAAGCACTCAAATTACTTGGAACACAAATAATTCAACATGCAAGCTCATTTTCTGTAGCACCAAGAGTAGATAATTACTCAAAATATAAACCACTAAAACAAAAACTATTTGGAGCGATGGAGGAGTCACATACTAAGGAGCAATCCCTCAAAACAGTTTCGGAAACAGAGCTGCAAGCATAGAGATCACAAATATTAGCCTTGGGAGCAAGAAAACGAGAGAGAGAGAGAGAGAGAGAGAGAGAGAGAGAGAGAGAGAGAGAGAGAGACATAGAGCTAGGGGGATTTTTTTCCTGGAGGTGAGTGATGATGTGAGGTAAGGGAGAGAGTGAGGGGGTACTTGTGGGGCCCACTACCCACTTGGGTACGCCAGTTGGGTGTTGCGGGGGCACCTAGGGCGCCCCCTGTGGTGTTTTTAGTGCCAGAAATTCTCAAATATTCAGCAAAAAATGTGTTAAATTTTCATGTCATTTTGAGCACTTCCATTTTTGGGCACTTTTCTATTGCATAGGTAATTCAGAAAACAGGACAATCATGGCATTTTATTGTATTTAACCAAAAATTACAGCGAATATAAATTTGATATAGAAGGTTGTGCATACTAAATTCCTCGACCACATGCCTCTCGAAACTAACCCGTTAATAAGATTGATCAAGTCTTATCAATAACCACTTTCGATTAGCATGAACCCAAAGAATCTTCGTAAAACACTAAGTTACCTCAACGGGGATATACATCTCCCCAACAATAAGTGTTTCATATTTCCTTTTGATAGTAGGAAGAAGGAGTTGAAAACTTCCAATGGTAATTGTTGGACTCTTTTCAATAAGTTACCATTCACTTGAAATTGTTTCTACGGAAAATGCACCATATGCTTGTTACCATTGATATGAAAAGTGACATTGCTTTTGTTGCAATCAATAACAGCCCCTGGAGTATTCAGAAAGGGTGCATGAAGGATAATCAACATGTTGTCGTCCTCGGGCATATCAAGTATAACAAAGTCTGTTAAGATAATAACATTTGCAACTACAACGGGAACATCCTCACTATTTGCAACGTTATTTCAGTGGGTGTGAGTTTATTCAAATCAAGTATTTTGTATAAAGAGAAAGGCATAACACTAACACCTGCTCCTAAATCACATAAAGCAGTTTTGGCACCATTTCTTTTAATGGAGCAAGGTATAGTTGGTATTCATGGATCTCCTAATTTTTTAGGTACTCCATCCTTAAAAGAATAGTTTACTAGAATGGTGGAGATTTCTGCTTTAGGTATTTTTATTTTGTTACAGACAATAGCGTTCATATACTTAGCATGAGGGGCCATCTTTAAAATATCTGTGAAACGAGTACGCAAAAAGTCTGGCCTAAGCATTTCAGCAAAGCGTTCAAATTCTTCCTCATCCTTTTTCTTAGATGGTTTAGGTGGGGAGGGCATGTGTTTTTGGACCCATGGTTCTCTTTATTTACCATGTTTTCTAGCAACAAAATCTCATATATCATAATGTTTATTTGTAGAATGTGAGTTATCAAGACCAACATCAGGTTCTATTTCAACATCATTGTCTGGTTCTTTATCATTGTCTGGTTGAGCATCTACATGAACATCATCATTATCATTATCATTATCACTAGGTGAATGTTTATTACCAGATTGAGTTTCAGCATCAGAAATAGAAACATCATTACTATCCTCATAAGGTTCTTCTGTCTCATGTTTACTAGAAGTATGCAAAGTTGTATCATTTTTATTTTTCATTTTCCTTTTAGAAGGACTAGGTGCATCAACATTAGTTCTTTGAGAGACCTGTTCATTTCTTTTAGGGTGACCTTCAGGATAAAGTGGCTCCTGAGTCATTTTACCTCCTCTAGTCATTACTCTAGCAACATGATCATTCATATTAATATTCATTTCATTGAGCAATTTACCCTGAGATTTAGCAACTTGTTATATCCGAGTTTGGGCCGCAGAAGCATTGGGATTTCCCAGAGAGGAGAGGATGATGTAGTAGAGTAGAGATAAGTCTTTCCATAAGATATGAAACCAAGGTTATCAATCCAGTAAGAGAACCAAGCGACACTATGTAAACAACACCTGCACACAAACAACAAATACTTGCAACCCAATGCGTAAAAGGGTTGTCAATCCCTCAACGATTATGAGCAAGATTAGATTGTATAGGTTTTGATAATTAGATCTAACTAAAATATCAAATAAAATAAATAAAATAAAATTGTACCAAGGTATTTTTGGTTTTAATAAGATAGAAAATAAACCCGGGGGGGCATAGATTTCACTAGAGGCTTCTCTCAAGAAAATAACATATGGTGGGTAAACAAATTACTGTTGGACAATTGATAGAAAAACAAATAATTATGATGATATCCAAGGCAATGATTATGCATATAGGCATCACGTCCAAGATGAGTAGACCGACTCCCGCCTGCATCTACTACTTTTACTCCACACATCGACCGCTATCCAGCATGCATCTAGTGTACTAAGTTCATGAAAGAATGGAGTAATGCCTTAAGCAAGATGACATGATGGAGACAAGATAAACTCATGTATGAATAAACCCCATCTTTTTACCCTTGATAACAATGATACATGCGTGTCATGTCTCCTTCTATCACTAAGATTGAACATCACAAGATCGAATCCATCGAAAAGTAGCTATTCTCATGCCAAGAAAAATCAATCTAGTTGGCCAAACTAAACAAATAGATAGGATAAGAAATATGAGGCTACACAAATCATGCATAAAAGAGTTCAGAAAAACTTAAATAATATTCATGGATAAATCTGATCATAAACTCACAGTTCATCGGATGCCAACAAACACATTGTAAAAATTCATTACATCAAATAGATCTCCAAGAACATCAAGGGGAACATTGTATTGAAGATAAAAAAGAGAGAAGAAGCCATCTAGATATGGACCTGTAGTGTAATGCCCAGGATGCGACTATATCTCCTACGTGTCGAGGCACGAATTAGAGACATAAGCGCATTATGGAATGATCGCAAGCGTGGTATCTATGCACAACGCATGTAATGAACATGGAATAAAGAGTAAAATAGTTGGCTTACACTCGCCACGTCACACAATTAATTCAACATTCATACATTCATCCAAATAACACAAGGTCCGACTACGGAAGAAATCAAACGAGAAAAGATACCACAACCACAAGTCCTGATCGCCCCTAGTAGGAACCACTACTAATCGTCGGGATACGTCACATACATACGGCCACGCTCTTCATCGAACTCCTAGTGAAGTTCTTGACCTTCTCCTGCGTCGTACTCAGTTGTACCTGCATCTGGTGTGTGTTGTAATCTGTGAGTCACAAGGACTCATCAATCCCATTCCCGGGTATCAAAACTAACAAAGCCTTTAGGTATGGAGAGGTAATAAAGTGTCTGCAGCAAGCACTAAGCAACTAGCTTACGAATTTAGAGCGAGATGAGAATATGTGCCAACGGTCGCCAAAGATGATCAATAAGTGATCCTAGCTACTCACGTGCATGCATAACCCCACCGTGTTCACTTTCCGAAAACCCCTTCAAAAAGAGACCGTCACGGTTACTCACACAGGTAGTGTATTCTTAAGGATATGGTGTCAAGTTATATTAACCGGATATTAACAAATTCCCATCTGCCACATAACCGCGGGCATGGCTTTCGAAAGTTCATGACCCTGCAGGGGTGTCCCAATTTAGCCCATCACAAGCCCACGATCTGCGAAGTAACAACTCCATGTTGGGTAGCTCCAAGTATTCTCGGAATCCCGTGCTCAAGTTCTTCGAAGAAAGGAAAACTAGCCCAAGGAGATCTCCCATTGAGTCAGATCCGTGTCCAGAGCCGCACGCTCTCCATCTACGGACTCATCCGTCTATGCAAAATGGACGATAGCCGAAAATGCCTCGAGTTGCCCCGAGGTGGCACCGCCGACTGCTAGGTAGGTGGACCAACACTCATGAGGAGCACTGGCCCGGGGTGGATTGAGTACTCTAGTTAATTACTCCCTATGCAAGTTTTAGTTGTTAAGCAAATGGTATAACAAAAGTTGGATCTGCTCGGGAAAGCTTTACTTTAAGCAAAGAAACAAGGGGTCCCATAACCCCAACCATGTGAGGAACGCAAAATCAAGGAACATAACACCGGTTTATCGGGTCCTAAGGTGGCATGAGTGGAACAAAACACCAAGCAGAAGGCCAAGCCTTCCACCCATTTCTAATATATATGTGCATTAATTTAATTAAGATATATTTGTGTTATCCCAATAACAAGTCCAAACATGGAGCAATCTTCAACCTTCACCTGCCACTAACAACGCTATAAGAGGGGCTGAGCAAAAGCGTACTTAGCCAATCAACAGTTTGCTAGGAAGGCGGTTACAGTGTTTCATGGCAACATAGGAGGCTGACAAAAAAAGTATAGGCATCGAGGCAAAACTATAGAGCGAGACAACTAGCAAAGCAAAGATAGAGGTGATATCGGGGAACAGTCATCTTCCCTATTAAGTCCTTGGTGGGATGGTAAGACGGATCCTCAAACTCAGTCTCAACAAGATCCTCGAACTCGGTATCGGCTCCCGGCTCTACCCAACACAAGAGCACAACAACGGTACAAGATCAATCATGGTGCAAAGCACAAACAGCATGATGCAAGACATGTCATGGGATGCAAGTCATGATGTGCGTATGCATGAGGATGCTCTCGAGCCTAAAGGAGAAGATGATGGAAATGGCTTCATCTTGGGTAACCAAGCAAGCCACTGTATAGAGGGGAAGATTTCGGTCGAAATCGATATAAGGATCATTGGAATCGGATGCACGGTTTGCAAATGGCAAGCAAAACAAGATGCAATGCAAAACTGAAGTTAACAGCAACATGGTATCTTTGGAGCAAGGTTTAAATATGCTACAACACCCAAACATGAAGGCAGAAGGCATGGATGTGAAGTAGACATGATTCTCAACAAGTACGAACTTAGAGCACTCCCGAAAACTTACTGGAACAAAATTAAACAAGGATGGTAAGATTCAATAAGTTAACGGATTTCTCAGACTTGGTGAAATTACTAGGCATGCAATCTGGAACGATATGTTGCTGCCTTTAGAGGCAAACAACAGCAAGCAAAACAAGTACAACAAGCATGAAATTCACATGATCATGAGTAAGACATATTATACTTCCAATTCATACAAAGAAACAAGTCATTCCATGCAAGGGTTGCTTAACACAAGCTTTGCCAAATTGAATGTTCTATTAACACGCTGACAGTTTTAATTTCAACATTTTGAGAGCAAGATACAACAAGCTATAGCAGGCATATATGCAAACAAAGGCATGGATTGATAGACAACAACATGGACATCAAGACATGCTCACTAGTTATTCCAAAACATGCATTGAAAAGATTATGGTATCAAGTTTACATGGCAACTTGTTATTACAGATTCTAGACTTAGCATATTTTACTAAGTGTTAAAATAGTAACATTGACATGGCATGTTAACAAGCTTGTTTAAGTCACCACAGAGCATATCATGGAAAACCAAATACACCACTTCAAAGATAACATGATTATGCTCCTAAAACATGTTGATATGTGGCTCAAAAGAAAATCACACAAAATGCTACGAAAAAGACAAATCATCAAGTGATAACAATTTTAGCAACTTAACAGACACAAGCACTTTTGCAATAGGGTTAAACATGACATAATGCAAGCTAACATGTACGCAAATGCATCCATCTTGAAGAGCATCACAAGACGAATATTTTGACATATCATACACTCCTCTTGGGCTAACATGCACAAAGTTATGACCTCACGAACATGCACACATATTGTTAACAGTCAACTAGTGCTGAAATAGTAACATCACGAAGCAGCCTTGCAACAAAGATTAAGACATCTAGATGAACCCTAACATGCACAAAACTGATGCTAACACGTAGAGCACTTCGAGACGAACATTTCAATATATAATATGCGTGAAATGAAGTTACGGTCACGAAGATACGACATGATGAAGAGGGCAACATATTATAGGAATTTCGGGACTTAGAAGAATTTTACCCTCCGAAAAGTCAACGGGACGTGACGGAGCGGGATTTGGAGATCCGGGCGCGGGGTGGCCGTTTGGACGAGATCCCGGTGGATCTCGTCCCGATCGGGCCGGATCCGGACCGGCGGCGGCTCCGGCGACCGGAGTTGGCCGGAGCGGCGACGGACGACGGAGCCGAGGGCGGCCGGCGACTGGGTCGGGCCGGCCGGGGTGGCGGCACTCGCAAGCGGAGGCGACAGAGAAGATGCGGGCCAGCGATGCGGCGGAGCTTGTCGGCGGCGGGCGGCGGCCTGACGGGGCTGCTCGGGGAGCCGGGCGGCGAGCGGGTCCGGTGCGGCGGCGGTGGCGCGGCCCGGGAGGCGGACGAGCCGGGCCGGGGGCGGCTACGGGCCCCGGCGGGCCTGCGGCGACGCGGGTGGAGAGGAGCCGACGGCGGTGCGACGTGTCGCGCTAGGTTGGCTGAGGGGGCGGGGCGGACGTGTCCGGCGCGCGGGTGGACACGTCCGGCTGCGCGAGGTGGAAGAAGCTAGGGTTGGATCCGGAATTCATGGGAGATGAACATATTTATATGTAGGGGAGCTAGGAGAGTCCAAATGGGGTGCGGTTTTCGCCCACACGATCACGATCCAATGACCGAGTGCGTGGAGGTGGTTAGGATGGGCTTGTGGGCTGTTGTGGAGGGGTGTTGTGCCAAAAGAGAGAGGGCTTCCGCGGGGAAGGCGCTTAACCGTTGGAGTATCAAACGACCTCGAAACGAGACAAAACTTGACAGGTGGTCTACCGATGATATACCAAGACCACTCGACAACTCTCGGCCCATTCTGAGGATGTTTTTAACCCACTCATGAAACAAAGACTAGAGAGGTGCGACGGGTGCCGTGTGAGAGAGTCGGAAACCGAAACAGACAACGGAGACGATGCAACTACACACGGATGCAAGTGAGACTATACCAATGCAATGCACATAATGAAAATGACATGGTGACATGCAACACACGCACAGGGCAAAAACACAAAATACCCAAAATGAAGGATGAGCCTAGAATGTAATTGATTAAGTCAACGATGCATATATTTCCATATTGGGATTCTTACATCCGGGGTGTTACATGTAGGTCTGTGGTAAACTACTCATGCATCATCGGAGGGGTAGCAAGGATGGTGAAGAAACCCTTCTTGATCGTTAGCCCCTCGGGTACAATGCCAGATAAAGCCTTTAGATTGGATCTCGTGGTTCTGGAACTTGCGGCAGCGAAAAAAGTATCTCATCTGCTCCCATAAGGGTTTGGGGATTTTAGTGTATTTATAGAGGCGAAGGTAGGTCAAAATGATGCTCGTGGGCCCCACAACCCACGAGGGAGTGTAGGGGGCCTATGGCACGCCCTGGTGCCTAGTGCGCCCCCTTTCATCTGCTGGTACCTTACCTAAGCTTCTAGGGTCTCTTATTGCCAAAAAAAATCTCCAGAAAGTTTCGTGGCATTTGGACTTCGTTTGGTATTGATATTCCATCAAACAAAAGAAAAACAAGCAAAAAAACAGGAACTTACACTGGGCAATAAGTTAATAGGTTTGTTCCAAAAAATGTTATAAAGTTTCTTGTAAATGTATATAAAATATCAAAAATTTATAATATAATAGCATGGAACAATCAATAATTATACATACGTTGGAGATGTATCAGCATGCCCAAGCTTAATTCCTGCTCATCCTCGAATAGGTAAATGATAAAAGTAGAATTTTTGATTTGGAATGCTACGTAACATATTCATCATATGTTATTTTCTTTGTAGCATGGACATTAATGATTTAAATAAATAGTCTATAATTTTACATGAAGACATCAATACTCAAGCATATCAACAAGCAACTAAGAATTACAAAATATCAATGCTAAGGAAAGTTATCACTGTCCCATTATGTCCAAACATTAATCCATTCATGAAACAAATCCAAATATTACATACATCCAATGCACAAGTATGACAATAGTGTTCCCTAGTTGGTGCTTTATAAGAGAAGATGGAGACTCAATTGCAGAAAAGTAAATACATAGGCCCTTCACGGAGGGAACCGAAGATTTGTAGAGGTGCCAGAGATCATGGCTTAAATTGAGAGATAAATTATTTTGAGAGGCATCCATTTATTTGTCAATGAAATCGACCGAGAATTCCCAATATTTTCCATGATAGACAAATTATAGGAAGTTCCCAAACAGAAAGTAGAGTTTTTTCCTTTCCACCATTCTTTCACAATCCATGGCTAGCCAACACATCCACAGGTGCCTTCCATACCAACACATCCTAAGGAATTTATTATAGTATTTTTTTTCATTTCGGGACTGGGCATCCCAATTACCGACCACACTCTCATGCAATGACAAGTGAATAAACACTCATCATGAGAATAAAATATCTAGCATGGAAAATATTGGCCACCCCCTGCCGCTTCATGAGCGCTACATGCACACAAAAAGGAAATTCATTTTCATAATTAGAGTTGGCACATACAAATTTAATTGGAACGGTATGGAAATACTGCATATGGGTACGTATTGCGGGCTCATTTGGCACAACTTTAGGTTTAATGAGGTGGATGCACAAGCAGTATTCCCGCTTAGCACAAATAAAGGCTAACAAAATAGATTGTGAAGCAACCAACCAAAAATGAAAATAGTTATAAAAACATTGAAGATAATTAACATTGAATAATGCACCAAAAGTAAAATATAATTTCAATACATAACTATTGACTTTATGTGCATGCATAGGGAATCACAAACCTTAACACCAATATTCTTACTAAAGCATAATTACTCATCAACATGACTCACATATCACTCCCTCCATATCGCAAAACTATTGCAATGAATTAAGTTCGTAATTTTCAATGATCTTCATGATTTTTTTATTATATCCTCCTTGGATATCTTTCACTTTGGAACTTGATTCATTTCCGTGCAAATTACCATTACTATTCTTTAACTCTCAAAAAGATATAAGTGAAGCACGAGAGCATAAATATTTCTTCCAAATTTTCATCGCTCAAAATAATATAAGTGAAGCATGAGAGGATATTTCTTTCAAATTTACTAACTATCAAAATAATATAAGTGAAGCACGAGAGTTTATTTATTTAACATATAACCACCAATGTGCTTAAAAATATATAAGGGAAGTACTAGAGCAACTGCCTAGCTCAAAAGATTTAAGTGAAGCACGTAGAGTATTCTAACAAATCATGATATGTGTGTGGCTCTCTCAAAAAAGTGTGTGCATCAAGGATTATTGTGCCAAACCAAATAACAAAGCAAGCAAAGACTCATATAATACAAGACATTCCAAGCAAAACTCATGATATGTGACGAATAAAAATATAGCTACTAGTAAAATTACCGATGGTCGTTATAAGAAAGAGGGGATGCCTTCCGGGGCATCCCCAAGCTTAGTAGTCCTATAATATTACCTTGGTATGCCTGTGGAATCCGCAAGATCAGGCTCTTGCCACTCGTTATTCCTTCATCCATCGTGATCTCACCCAAAACTTGAAAACTTCAATCACACAAAACTCATCAAAACCTCATGAGATACGTTAGCATAACAAAACCAATCCATACTTTAAGTACTGTTGCAAACCAGTCATATTTTATTATTACATTATATCTAATGTATTCTAACTTTACCATGGCTTATACCCCCCGATGCAATCCATAGATTCATCAAAATAAGCTCATAATGCAACGAAAACAGAATCTGTCAAAAACAGAACCGTCTGTAAAGACGTAATTTATAGCCATACTTCTATAACTCTAAAAATTCTGAAAAGCTAGGACAACGTGGGAAATTTGAATATCAATGATCTGTAACAATTTCAGAAATTGTTCACACTCCGACAATTGCGAATAATTCTTCTATTGGATGCAAAAGTTTTTGTTAATGCACATAATCAAATCAACTATCACCCAAAACATCCAAAAGTTTGCTTGGCACAAACACTAACTAAAACACAAATACACAATCACAATAGTAGAATAATTGTGTATTTTTTGGAAAACAGGAAAAAAAGAAAAAAAAACTATTGGGTTACCTCCCAACAAGCGCTATTGTTTTACGCCCCTAGCTAGGCATAATTCATAGATCTAAGTGTTGTCATCTTTAGCTTTGGTTCCATAGGTGGCCCTCATGATTGACTCATGTGCTGGATTAATTCTATTTCTAGGGAAGTGTTCCATGCCCTTCTTTAATGGAAATTGAAATTTAATATTACCTTCTTTAATGTCAATAACGTCACTCATAGTTCGTAAAAATGGTCTACCAAGTATGATGGGACAAGATGGATTGCAATCAATGTCAAGGACAATAAACTCAATGGGCACATAATTCCTATTTTCAAGAATCAAAACATCATTAATTCTACCCAAAGGCTTTTTAATAGTAGAATCCGCTAAGCTCAAATTGAGAGAACATTCATCCATATTGGTAAAACCTAGCACATCACATAGAGATTTCGGAATTGTGGAAACACTAGGACCCAAATCACATAAAACATTGCATTCATAGTTTATAACCTTGGCTTTAATGGTGGGTTCCCATTCATCATATAATTTTCTAGGAATTGAAACTCTAGATCCAACTTTTGTTCTAAGGCTTTCATTAATTCTTCTACAATATGTTTAGTAAAAGCTTTATTTTGTTCATAGGCACAGGGTGAATTTAACATGGATTACAGCAAAGAAATACACTCAATCAAGAAGCAACAATCATAATTAAAATATTTGTAATCCAAAGGAGTGGGCACATCACTATTTATAGTTTTTACCTCGCCAAGCCCACTTTCAGTAATTGTTTCATCAAGTTTGTCACCCTCCGAATCATGAGGACGCTTTCTAACTAAATTTGACACTTCTTTAGTCCTCTTATCATCAATTTTAACAATACTATACAAGGAATCAATAGAAGAAACACCAATCAATTTAATCTCTTCATCATTACTACGAAAGTAATCCGGTGGAATCGCTATTTCTAAAAATTCTATTTTAGCTCTAAGAATTGCGGTTAATTTTTCACTTTCATCCATAGAGACATACAGAGCTTTGGTTGATTCATCAATATCAACCTTAGGTTGCAAAATTTTAGTCTTAAGACTTTCCACATCATGAATAATTATATCGAGGCTCCTAGACATATCATCAAGTTTACGCATTTTTTTCTTCTATCGTAGTGTTGAAAACTTTTTGAGCATTGATGATTTATTTAATATTGCTTTCAAGATCATAGTGCAACCAATTATTATTATAACAAGAATGACCATAGGAATTTCCATAATTATTAGAGGAATTTCCAGGAAAGGCCTAGGATTAAAATTACCTCTATACGCATTTTTATTAAAATTATTTCACGAGACAAAATTCACATCGACGAGATCATTATTTCCCTCAATCAAAGTGGACAAAGGCACATCATTATGATCAATAGGATCATTTTTACTACCAGCCAATTTCTTAAGAGCATCAACTTTATCACTCAGAGTACTAATTTCTTCAATAGAATTCACTTTTTTACTAGTAGGAGTTGTTTCGGTATGCCACTGTGAATAATTAGCCATAATATTATCAAGCAATTTAGTAGTTTAACCCAAAGTAATCTTCATAAAAGTACCACCGGCGATGGAATCTAATAGGTTTCTAGAAACAAAATTCAATCCCGCATAAAAAAATAGTATGATCATCCACAAATTTAAACCATGAGTGGGGCAATTTCTAATCATTAATTTCATTCTTTCCCAAGATTGGGCAACATGTTCATGCTCAAGTTGCTTAAAATTCAGGATTTGATTCCCAAGGGAAATAATTTTTGCGGGAGGAAAATACTTAGTGATAAAAGCATTTTGCACTTGTCCCAAGAATCAGTACTATTTCATGGCAAAGATGAAAACCCATTTTTTTCTCGAACACGCAAAGAGAACGGAAATAGTTTTAGTTTCACAATATCAGTGTCCACATCTTTTTTTCTTTTGCATATCACACAATTATGTCAAAGTGTTTGGATGGGACGTGGCATCCTCATTAGGATTACCGGAAAATTGCTCATTAGTACTAATAAAATCATTATTATTAGTAATAGAAAAATCACACAACTTTGTATTTTCTTCAGACACCATGACTACACAAACAAGATCACAACAAACAGAATATCAAACTAGAGAATGGAAAATGGAGAATATTTTTGTATTTTTGTAAAAACGGTTTAGAAGTGGGGAGATGAAAATGAGAGGCAAATGGTAAATAAAGTAATTGCAAGGCGATGAAGGTTTATGCGTAGGTACTTGATAGATGTATATGATGTCTCTCCAGTAGCGGCGCCAAAAATTCTTCCTGTTGTGAGTTGCATTGGGATTTCCCCAAAGAGGAGGGAATGATGTAGTACAGTGGATATAAGTATTTCCCTCGGTTATGAATCTAGGGTTATCAATCCAGTAGGGGAACCGAGCAACACTATGTAAACAGCACCGGCACACAAACAACAAATACTTGCAACCCAACGCGTATAGGGGTCACTAGTACGCGTCGGTGTTATACAAACGGTTTTTAACCCCTTTCCGTGACGGCATTTGGAACCGTCGCCAAGTGGGTGTGGGCGATAAGGGGGGTCCTTCCCACATGACCCAGAAATCGTCAGGGATAGGCCCTCCTGGGACACCAAATGAGCTCGTGTGCGATCGAGTGAGGCATTGAAACCCAATCATTTTCGTAGGTATGTACATCCCACACGGTGAATTCCACAAAAACATTTCCGTAGGTATGTACATCCCACACGATGAATCCCAAAAAAACATTTCCATTGGTATGTATATCACACACAGTCAATCCAAGGAATATGTTTCCGTTCTTATGTACATTTCACACAGTCAATCCAGGGAAAACGTTTCCGTTTGTATGTATAACACACACAGTCAATCCAAGGAATACGTTTCCGTTCTTATGTGCAATCCACACAGTCAATCCAGGGAAAACGTTTCCGTTCATATGTACATCCCACACAGTTTTATGTGTAGGCTCGTGTGTGAAAGGTGTAACTATCACACATGCTCTACCTTGGTTAAATGTTTGCTTTTATCAACTACATCTCACACGATTTGATGAAGAAAATTGTGTGGCATTAGGCTATCCATCACAAGCGCTTATACTGTTAGAACTGTTTGCAAAGTTCCATGACACAATTAGTAGGTTTATTAGTTTACAATTAATAATTCCAGTATGACGCAAATTCACATTTCATATCGAACAGCTGTTTACCAATTTCATATCAGGCACATTAATATATTATAATATCATAGTACGATAGCTACATGAAAACATCGCAGTACAACATATAGCTAGCTCAACTTCATAAGAACAATATATTCATTTCTCTAATTGAGATCATCTAGGCTCGTCTTATCCACCTCTGCTTGCAGTTCAGTAAGAACCTGTTTTGCATGGGCCAACTGGGAAAGTGCTTCCTCCTTTGCCAACACCATCTTAGCAAAGTCTGATTAAAAGAATTTGAGCTCATTCTCCACCTTCCACTTTTTATCCCGCATCTTCGAATATTCTTCAGCGTTGACAACAATTTATCTACGCCTACATCTGTTCTCTTCCTCATACATTCTCCAGAGCATCGCTAGGAACATCTTCAAAGACTCTGGCCACTCTTGACTATCCATTCCAAGTAAGAACACTTCCGTTCACTCTACAATATTTAAAACTAGATTAGTAACAATTTTAGGGGAAATGGGTTTATAGCAACATAGAAAATCACCAAAGCTTATTTTGAAAAACTGAAGAAACATGTTAATTACGACATATCTTCTAAAAAAGATCAATGTGCAAATGAATTAATTGCTACTAAGGCAACAACCAAATTCTATAACATCAGAAGCTATAATAACTACAACAACGCTACAAGTTCTTACTCATGTACAATAAATAACAAAGTGAACATTTTATGAGCAAGGTAAATATAACTGCAACAACATAGCGACAGTGTTTGGATGACAGCAAATTGATACTAATAGGTGTGTACATGCACAAATTTAGTAACATAGAACTAATAGCACTAAGGCTATCCACTATGTATGCCAAAATTGGTGTAAATATAGTTGCTGCTAGATCTCACACTGGTGCCCTCCACTGGTGAGCCGATGCAGCGGAAAAAAAATCAGGGACCCAGACTCTGGAGCACATAGTTGCTCGGATGCCAAGTTCCTTCGTGCCATAAAGATTTAGTAGTTTACTGCTTGGCTGCTCGGATGTGTGGACCAAAGTTGGCATCATAAACGGCTAAAGCGGTGCCAAATAATTTTCTAATGGCACCACTGATGAGATGGAAACATTTAAGAAACTAGGTACAAATTGTGACACTGTCTTAGGATGCGTTTGGTTGAAGGTGTGGTATGAGTGGGTTGGGACCGTGACAGTGTCTGAATCACATCTAACAAATGACTTGTAACAACGAAATAGGGTCTAACCTTCTCTGCACATGCCAGAAACTTCCTCCCACTGTCCACAGATTCAAACGCAACTAGCTTCACGCATGGAGATTGATGGTGATAACGAGCAGATAGATCTTCAACCACCCCGCTCCATTTGTTGCCACTGATGGTGCTAGCGAGCTACAAGAGGAAGAAATGACTCAAATCGACCGCCAGGTAAAAATCCTTCATTCCAAGTCATAGCCCGAGAGAGAGAAGAGAGGCATACCCGGGTGGTGAATGAGTCGTTGCCGGAGGAGGAACCGCTGGAAAGGTCTTTGAATAAGACCATGGCGACCCCGACGGTATGATGCGAGACGGCGAGAGCGAGGAAGTGGTTATAACTTAGGAAGGAAGGAAGGAGGAACATGGGTAATGTAACGTGTGGTCGGGGAGAAAAGGGAGGAGGGGTGCGGGGGTAGATATTTTGGCCGTAGGCCAAAATATTGGAAATGTGGAGGCAAACTTTGCGCGCGGTGCCGCCGGACCATTCACTTTGAAAGATTGTCTGCATCACAAACAATTCTTCTGCTTTACGCGCATGGGATGAGTTTGATAATTAAAATTTTGGTGGAAATTTCCACGGGTACGTCATTGCATAATTTAACATTGCTTGCTAATTTGGGCACAGAAAAGAGCGTACAGCAGACAGACCACACTTCCTGAATCGAGCCATTTTAGTAATTAAATAGAGCCAGTAGACCTAAACAATGCTCTAACAAAAGACATGCATTAAAAACAAAGCCTAAGTACGCATAATTTTAAAAAATCCGCCGCCGCGCCGACCTATGCATCGCCGGTATGAGATGAGACGTCGATGACTTGTCCTGGCGACATACCGCCGTCGGTGGACTCCGCGCCCCCCTGCTGAAGTCGACCGCGTCCTCGTCCTCGTCCTTGGCGCCGCCCTCAAGGTTGTAGTACCCGTAGTAGTGGCTGCGCCAGAGCTCGTGTTGGTACTCCACCGCTGATTCCTCGATGGACAGACTCTTCTCTACCTCAACCTCGGCCACACACAACTCCTCCCCCCGGCGCTCCTCAATCTCCGTCGCCTCCTGCATC
The DNA here is from genome assembly GCA_902687465.1 of Secale cereale. Lineage (NCBI taxonomy): Eukaryota > Viridiplantae > Streptophyta > Magnoliopsida > Poales > Poaceae > Secale > Secale cereale. Next base: position 377,424,150 of record LR738712.1, read on the forward strand.
TCCAGCTCCCTCTCGACGACCTCATGAGGAAGCAGGTGTTCCATGGCCACAACCACCCTTTCAAAGGTGGGTTGCATGCTGGAGTCCAAGGTGGCTGGAATATCTTGGCATGTGCATCCTCGATCTTGGAGTGGATGGCCTCGACCCAGGCTAGGGCGACATCGGCGGTACGTACGGCAGCTCGAGCACTCTCGGCATTTGCAGCCGCCGTCGTAGTAGCACCTGCAGCCGTCTCGGCTGACGTAGCTTCCATGTCGGCTTCCACAGACGCCCTCTTGGCGGAAGCGGCCATGCTCAATGCGGATGCGGCGGAACTCTCAACATAGGCGGCCACGCTCTTGGCGCAGGCGACGGAACTCGGGGGG
>LR738712.1:377424631-377535451 GCA_902687465.1 Secale cereale
CGCAGCCATCGTACGAACCTTCATGAAGTGTTTCTGCGGTGTCATCTTTGCAAGAAGGGGGTGTGGGAATAGGGATCAGGATTCGTGGATTCGGGGGTTGCCGGCACTGGAGCAGACGAGCCGACGAAGCTTAACGAGGTAGACTTAAACAAACCTAGATATTTTCATCGCAAACGGTTCCTAGAAAACAACAGTGAGTGATGTTGTAGATATTTTTTATTAAAATCTGATGCACTTTGTGTATAAAATGGACAATCTCTTTCGAAGTATCAGGGTTTCGGATGAAAACTCATATGCTACAAAGGAATTTAATTTTTTGAACTTATTTGGACTCCAGACTTTTTCTGTGTTCAAAATGCACCATTCAAAGCCACATCATCAATTTTCAACCCTCTCTGACTTCATTTGGTATTTTTCATGCATTTACTGATTTTTTCAGCTAAATGACCCTGAAATTGAAATGCATGACGAATGAACTCTGAAACGGTTGAAAGTTGGCATGGTATCATCATTTCACCCACATAACATGTGATAAAAAGTTGAGAGGGTTACGGCAAAAACTGTATGCACTTCGTGTACAAAATGGACAATCTCTATCAAAGTATCGGGATTTCGGACAAAAACTCATCAGTTACAAAGGGATTTCATTTTTTGAACTTATTTGAACTCTAGACTTTTTTAGTGTTTCAAAATGCACCATTCATAGCCACATCATCAATTTTCAACCCTTTCTGACTTCATTTGGTAGTTTTCATGCATTTACTCATTTTTTTGAGCTAAATGATCCCGAAATTGAAAAGCATTACAAATGAACTCCGAAAAGGTTGAAAGATGGCATGGTATCATCATTTCGCCCACATAGCATGTGCCAGAAAGATGAGAGGGTTACGACAAAAACTACATGCACTTCATGTACAAAATGGATAATCTCTTTCGAAATATTAGGGTTTCGTACGAAAACTCATCTGTTACAAAGGTATTTCATTTTTGTGAACTTATTTGAACACTAGACTTTTTTTTGTTCAAAATGCACGATTCAGAGGCACATCGTCAATTTTCAACCCTTTTTGACTTCATTTGGTATTTTTCATGCATTTACCAATTTTTTTTAGCTAAATGACCCCGAAATTGAAAAGCATTACAAAGGAACTCCGAAAAGGTTGACAGTTGGCATGGTATCATCATTTCGCCCACATAGCATGTGCTAAAAAGATGATATAGTTACGGCAAAAAATGGATGCACTTAGTTTACAAAATGGACAATCTCTTTCGAAGTATTAGGGTTTCATACAAAAACTCATCTGTTACAAACCTTTTTCATTTTTTTGAACTTATTTCAACTCCAGACTTTTTGTGTGTTCAAAATGCACCATTCAGAGCCACATCATCAATTTCCAACCCTTTCTGACTTCATTTGGTATTTTTCTTGCATTTGCTGATTTTTTAAAGCTAAATGACCCTGAAATTGAAAAGCACTACAAATGAACTTTGAAAAGGTTGAAAGTTGGCATGGTATCATCATTTCACCCACATAGCACATGCTAAAAAGTTGAGATGGTTATGGCAAAAACTGGACGCACTTCGTGTACAAAATGGACAATCTCTTTCGAAGTATCACGGTTTCGGACGAAAACTCATCTGTTACAAAGGGATTTTATTTTTTTGAACTCTAGAATTTTTGTGTGTTCAAAATTCACCATTCAAAGCCACATCATCAATTTTCATCCCTTTCTGACTTCATTTGGTATTTTCATGCATTTATTGATTTTTTAAAAGCTAAATGACCCTGAAATTGAGAAGCATTACAAATGAACTCTGAAAAGGTTGAAAGTTGGCATGGTATCATCATTTGACCCACATAGCATGTGCTAAAAAGATGAGAGGGTTACAACAAAAACTGGATGCACTTCATGTACAAAATGGACAATCTCTTTCGAAGTATCAGGGTTTCATAAGAATACTCATTTGTTACAAAGATATTTTATTTTTTGAACTTATTTGAACTCCAGACTTTTTGTGTGTTCAAAATGCACCATTCAGAACCACATCAACAATTTTCAACCCTTTCTGACTTCATTTGGTATTTTTCATGCATTTACTGATTTTTTATGCTAAATGACCCTTAAATTGAAAAGCACTACAAATGAACTTTGAAAAGGTTGAAAGTTGGCATGGTATCATCATTTCACCCACATAGCATATGCTAAAAAGTTGAGAGGGTTACGCCAAAAACTGGACGCACTTCGTGTACAAAATGGACAATCTGTTTCGAACTATCAGGGTTTCGGATGAAAACTCATCTGTTACAAAGGGATTTCATTTATTTGAACTTATTTGAACTCTAGCCTTTTTGTGTGTTCAAAATGCACCATTCAAGGCCACGGCATCAATTTTCAACCCTTTCTGACTTCATTTGACCTTCTAAAGACATTTAAGTGATTTTTTAGCCATTTAATGACCATAATTCAAATTTGAACTACATCTACATGCAACGGCTAACCATAACGGTTTGAAAAATCATATTATTGTGTACTTGTGTTTGAGTTAAAAAATCTTCAGACCATGTAAATACCTGGTGTTCAAAAAAGAAAATGTAAATATCTAGCAAGAGAACCGCCCCCCACACGATTGGCATTCTATTTCGCTCCTCGAGGTTTGGAAGGTGAATGGCGGGGGGTTATTAATCAGACACGGTTCTGTATTGGAAACCGTCTACTATTATGTTCACACACGGATTCTAATGCGGCAATCGTGTGTAATTCAAACTACAGTACTCGTAAATTCCAGCGATAGGCAAGTGTACTGTTCCCTTCGTTCTAGATTCTAGCCGCAAATAAATACTACCATGCTCATGTCGTCCGCCTGCATTCTCATCTACATCCTCCCCTCGCTCGCCCCATCTCTCTATCTCTCAACGCTCTGCCATGGCATCGCCGATCTTCCCACGCTTCGACGAGGAGTCACCGCCCGCCGAGTACACTCATTTGATGAGTAGCGACGAGGAGGACCCCTACTCGCCGTTGGACAAGGTTGCGCCGGACCCCCAACTTTGGATTGGTTTTGGGGCCAGTACAATCTTTGTCTGTGGAAGTCACCGTCGCCGGCTGAGAAAGCTAGGAAAGTGGCATTTAAGAAGGATATGGTGGAGGAGAAAGCCAGATACCAGGCGGCCTGTGTAGCCCGTGATCCCACCTCGAAAAAGGAGAAGGTGGAGCTTTGGGCACGTCGTTGTGCGGAGGAGGCGTACGAAGACGGGTACTTCGACAAGAAGGCCAAAGGTGCTAGGCACCTCATCGCTGCGTGGAGGTGGGCCGATAAGCTCCCGCATGCCACGATGAGGAGCTCCAGTGGGCGCCTAACAAAATGGAAAGATCGTCCGCGCTCGTCCGCGAGCAAGAGGCAGATCAGTATGTCAAGCGCTGCGAGGCGACGAGGCGGAGTACTGCCTCCGCTCTGGGATGACACCGCACATCAGGAGTGATTATTTGTTTTAGTATCTTCCGTTTTCAATTTTCTGCGTGGTACCTTGTAGTTAAGTATCATCACGTATATGTGATGATATTATATATTCTGTGATGAACTAATGAACAATTAATATATATATATATATATATATATATATATATATATATATATATATATATATATATACTATGAATTCAATTTTCTATCTACTTTTGTATACTAATTTGAATCTAGTTGTTATCATCCACATATACAGAATGGAAAGCATATATACACACATTGAAACAGAACATATAAGAACGGAAAATAGAGTACACACATTGAAATAGTGCAATTAACAGAGCAATACTATGATTGATGTTAATACATAGTTATCCACGTCGAAACGACTCAACAAAATAAAACGCGTCCATGAGACCATGTCCATCAGCCCTTGCTTATGGTAGCTCTTGGCTCTGCCTGAACTCGTGCAGGCGTTCGTCCAAGCGGTCGACACGCTCGCGGTACATCTGGAACGCGATCTCGACCTCCAAGTTGGGTATTTCATCGGAGATCACTAGCCCGAGGATGCGACGGCCATGTTCCTCTACTGCGCCCAGGTGGACACCTGGGCCAAGGAGGCGGTCGAGCCTACGGACCAGCGCGTTGGCATCCAGCCGACCGCGGGCAAGGCGAACGGCGCCACTCATACGAACAGCGCGGCGGGCGTTCGGTACAAGTACGGCGCAGCCAACCTCTGGTGCAAGTATGGTACTGAGCGCCTCTACCCACTCCTGACGAGGAATGTGGGTACTAACAGGACGTGTACCTAGCTGTGACGCCATGTCGACAGCATGCAAGCACCGATGGATCCGCTCTTGCTGTGTGGCGGGACGCGCCTCTCGCTCTGCGGTGCTCCAACGGTCTCGCAGTGCGGCGACCCGTAACCTATCCGCGCGGACGCGCCTAGCTTGGTATGCGGTGCGCCATTGATCATGTTGTGCGGCGAGCTGCAGCCTGTCGGTGCTAACATGCCTATCTTGATCTGCGGCGCTGAAGCGCCATGCGCCAAAGGTCTGGTCAACCCTAGCGATGATGTGCATCAAGGCATTGTCCATCGCATTGCCGGTGAGCGCCTCGGCCTCAACAGTCGTGGCGCCTGCTCGTTTTCCTCGTCGACGAGGTTGATGGAAGAGGCGGCGCTTTGGCGGGTTGGCATGCTTGGAAAAGGTGGATGTGCTACAGGTTGCGCTTGTTGCCTCGGTGCATCGCGTGCAGCCTAGGTTTATGCACAATATCACTGGGTGGCGGGAAACAAGTGAGGAAATGGCATGAAACGGTGGCGTGTTCATAAAACACCATCAATTAATGCAAACTTAGCATAGAAGGAACATCGAGGTAGCACAAGAACTAGATGATGATCAGATGAACATAGAACACACTAGGGAACCCGTCGGTAATGAATTCATCAACCGCAAATGGTTGAATACTAGCAAGCATTTTCCCACAACACACACGACTTATTCCATCACAACCAGGTCGGATGGATCAACTGTATGCCACGTATCGCACATTGTCAAAAACTAATGCGGTAGACCTTCTTTAACATGTGTTAAAAAACAAGGACCATGAGGTTAATTCCACCCCACAACACACATGGCTTATTCCATCACAAACAGGTCGGATGGATCTACTGTATACCACGTATCACACATTGTCAAAAAGTAATGCGATAGACCTTCCTTAGCATGTGTTAAAAAACAAAAAAAACAAAACCAATTGATGGGATGTATCATGAAGGTCCTTAATGGACATTTATGATCTAAGGACCTTCATGATCTATCCCATCAGTGGGTTTTGAAATTTTGACAACTTTCCATCCGGTCACCCATCTCATGGCTGCTCTAGCCTGAGCATAGTTAACTTGAGAGTTCTCTTAGATGAGCTATTGGTGGAACAACTAGTCCTTGATTATATAGGATGCCCTCTTCGATCCTTACGTCGTACCCGGATGACCGCGCGTCGCCCAATGGACAATAGATGTTGTGTAGACAGAGCATATCACATATGTCTTATTAGAAGCAATCGTCTGTGTTATTATTGGTCTTCGCACACATTTTTGATTACATACCTATTTGCCGCGTATCACACACATCTTGTTATATTGAACCGTTTCTGTTCGCTTATCTCAACGCAAACAGTTCATCCGAGTGAACCGCATGTCGTATATCGCACACACCTTGATCTGGTTGACTGTTTCTTTTATGTTGCCTAATCACACACAGTTCATTCGAGCGAAACGTATGTTGTATATCACACACACATTCATCTGGCTACCCATTTCTTTTGTTCCTCCTCATCGCAAATAGTCAACTGAATTGAACCGTATGCCCTGCATCGCACATGCAACTAAAATCTGAACCGTGTTTGATGCATCCATCATCGCAAACGTTTTGCACCTTTTTTGATGGTTTTTTATACCCCCGTTTGCGATTATTGCATCGCACACAGTTTCGTCGAAAAAACCTCTGATCATAGTGTCGCGTTAGCAGCATCCTGTAGTAGTGGGTTGTCAACCCCTCAACGGTTATGAGCAAGATTAAACTGTATAGGATTTGATAAATAGATCTAACTAAAATATGAAATAAAATAAATAAATAAAAATTCTAAAGATATTTTTTGTTTTAGTATGATAGAAAATAGACCTGGGGGCGTAGATTTCACTGGAAGATTCTCTCATGAAAACAGCACATGGTGTATAAACAAATTACTGTTGGGAAACTGATAGAAAAGCTAATAATTATGAAGATATCCAAGGCAATAAATATGCATATAGGCATCATCACTACTGCAGGATGCTGCTAACGCGACACTACGATCAGAGACCCTTCGACGAAACTGTATGCGATGCAATAATCGCAAACGGTGGTGTAAAATAACCGTCAAAAAGGTGCAAAACATTTGCGATGATGGATGCATCAAACACGGTGCAGATTCTAGTTGCGTGTACGATGTAGGGCATACGGGTGATCCAGAAGAACTGTTTGCGATGAGGAAGAACAACAGAAACGGGCAGCCATATCAATCTGTGTGCGATATACGGGATACAACTCGCTCCGGTGAACTATGTGCTATGAGGGAATGCAACAAAAACGGTCAGTCAGATCAAGGTGTGTGTGATATAAGGCATACGGTTCACTCGGACAAACTGTTTTCGATTAAGCAAGAGAACGGAAACGGTTCATCTTAACAAGATGTGTGTGATATGCGGCATTTGCAATGAGCCAAAAGAACAAAAATGATTTGTGTAAACCAGAACGGTGTGATACGTAGCAAACAGCCCACTCGGATGACCTGTTTGCGATGAGAAATTATAACACAGATGGTGACTATAGTAAGTTCGTGTGCGATTCTATTCGTAGAAAAAACTTTGAAAAATGCAAACTAGTTGCTTGCGGTGGCTAGGAGTATCGCACACGATGCGTGTGCGAGTACTTGTGTGCGATGATTAGTGAGTTACACATAATGAACGGTCTCAAGGGTGATATGCTGATCATGGAGTCCAAGAAGACCGTCGTCGGAAGGTTGCCAGCTCAGCCTATTAGCCTATATTTTATTCTAATTGTATGCATAAGTAGGTCGTGTGTGTTTTGTGCCTTGCCGCATGTGGCATTTTAAATTATCATGAATATGCAAGACAATTGTTAACCGTTGCCGTTGTAAATTTGCCTCAACGACGAGCAGAACACGCCGGGACGCCACGGCGAGAAACCACGTGGTCAACCTTCTGGCATCCCGTGGGAGACGTGATGGCGCATCCATAGGACACGATGGTGATATTATGACCGTGTGTGATAGTGGGCAGACATGTACACGTACATCCGAGAACAAGGGCCCACGTTTCAGGCTTCCGATGCGTGGCATACGGTTGATCCAAAAGAATTGTTTGCGAAGAGGCAGAACAACAGGAACGTGGCTTTGTAGGCCCAGAACCATCAATAAATTTTCACTTTGTTTCTCATCACATTGCAGATTAGAACGCAATAAGTAATTGCAAATATGTTCATACAAATCAAACTAATATGTGTTCACACCAATCAAACTAATATGTGTTCACACTTAGCACCGGCTATAAACACTACCCACTCGAAAATTACTTCACGGTTCCTCTCCTCATCACCCACAAAACTAGACTTTCCTATCCTGTGGTACCGCCATGACCGGAAGGAGGAGTTTTGGGTGGACATATAACCAGGCAGCAAAGACCAAGGCCGCGGAAGCACTAGAGAGGCCCCGTCGCGAAGCGGCAGCGGTAGTAGAGATGTCTCGGCACGCCACGGAGCCCTCGAACGAGCTCTCACGAGCACGCGAGGGCTCTCACAAGCGCACTCGCCGCATCGGCGACCGCGACGAGCTGGCGGAACTGAAGTCCTTGTCTGGCGATGACGACATTCTCGCTGGCCTCATTAAGCAGGAGGAGCCGGTCGACGGCTTTATGAAGCTGCTCGAGATCAGCGATGCCTCGGTTGACAAGGCGACCGGCCTCATCGAGCAACTCATGGGTGACAATGGGAAGCTCCTCAAGGCGCTCGCCGAGAAGGAGGAGGAGGCCGCCGGCTGGAAGATGCTGCATGAGCAGAGCAGTGCCTTGGGGATGACGCTGACAGTGGTCGTCGAGGAACTGATGGGTAACTTGAAGAAGCTCCGGATCAAGCGCGAGCAGGAGGTGGAGGAATCCGTGGCTGATTTCAAGAAAAGTCGTGAGGAATTTAAGAAGGAGCTGGAGGACGTCGTCACCAAGCGATCCATCAAAGAGTATATACAGTAGTGATCCAGATCATTGTCTGCGATTTCCTTCTTCTCCCGCCCCCTGTCTTCCGGGCTTTGCTGCATGTGGCATTTTAAATTATCCGGAATATGTAAGACAATTATTATCTATGCCAATGTAAATTTGTCATCACACTATCTGTTGCCATTTTATTTGTCGTCGTATTATCTGTTGCCCTATGTGGCTATTTAAATTAGGCCAGAATACGAGTTGATAACACGAACAAAGCAAATGATGCCATGGGATCACAAGCAAACACCCTCCGTCCAGGCGCTTTAATTAACCCATTAATGGAGAAGTTGTGAGTGAGGTGGGCGGCGCACGGTGCATGGAGGTCAAAGAGCTCGCTTCCAGATGAGCATGGGTGGCCTTGCTGCTCGCACGTGTCCCGTCGAGCCTGCGCGGCGGACTACTCACACGCGTCCCCTCGAGCCTGCACGGCGGACTTCTCGCGCTCGTCCCGTCTAATCAAATAGCTGCACGCACGCCATCGAGTATATATGGTTAAATTTCGACCTGATTAATATAATACAACCATTTGCGATATTAACGCGTCAACTTTTTGTTTCAAAAAGGACTTCGTTGGCTACTAATGTGTGCACCTCTTCTCAAACTAGACAATTTTTGTACGATGGCATATATGTGCCATGGTATGAAACCATGCCAAGTTTCATGTTTTTTGGGTGAGTTTTTTGATTTACTAGGATTTAAAAACTGAGATTCTCAATGTTTCAGGACGACGACAAGTTTGTAATTCATTCCCATTCCTTAAATGAGACCTAAACATGCACCCAATGACACATGTACGATTTCCCACCCATTTTGCTTCATAGGAACATGTGCTTGTAGTTCAAATTTGAATTATGGACTACATTAAAAGCTTAGAAAACTTAATTAATAATATATACAATGGCCAAAAAAATTCTGAATAGTTTCAAATTTCAGCACGACACTCTTGTTATTCTATGTTGCCTGTAGAAAACAAAGTTCAAGGCGAGAAGAGGCAGCAATTATCGTTTCGCCCACAAGAGGGGCATGTTTCCTTACCGAAACCAGTAGGATTGCGACATGCTCCAGTTTGTAAGAGGCTTGTAATATAGCTTCGCCAAAATTGGACAATTATATGTACCATGTAGTGACACTATGCCAAGTGTCATGATTTCCTGGTGAGTTTTTGATTTGCAGAGATTTGAAAACTGAGATTCGCAATGTTTGTGGCCAAGCCAGGACGGCGAGATGGTTGAATTCGCTCCCATTCATTCCATGTGACATAAACATGCACCCCAAGCAAACATGTATGTTTTTTCTAGCCATTTTGGTGCATTGGAGCATGTATTTGTAGTTCGGATTTGAATTATGGACATTAAATGCCTAGAAAACTCAATTAATGAATAAAAAAGGTCAAACGAACCCTGAATAATTTCAAAGTTCAGAGCGAATCTCCCGTTGTTCCGTGTTGCGTGTAGAAGAAAATACGAGGCTAGAATAGGGAGTGATTATCGTTTGGCCCATAAGGGGACACATTTCCCTATCGAAACCACGATGGTTCTTACGACAGGCTCCGGTTTGTAAGAGGTTTGTAATAAAGCTTGGCCCAAATTGGCAATGTTTTTACCACAACATATATGTGACATGACGTGACACCATGCCACCTTTGATGAATTTCTGGTGAGTTTTGGATTTATGGGGATTTAAAAACTGAGATTCAAAATGTTTGAGGACGAGCCAGGACACTGGTACGGTTATAATTCATTCCCATTCCTGGCATGGGACGTAAACATGCACCCAAGAACACATGTATAATTTTTCTAGCCATGTTGGTGAATTGGAGCATGTATTTATAGTTCAGATTTGAATTATGGACATTAAATGTCTAGGAAACTAAATTAGTGTATAAAAATGCAAAATGAACCCTTAGCACGGATATCCTGTCTTTCCATGTTGTGTGTAGAAGAAAATACGAGGCTAGAATAGGGAGCGATTATCGTTTCGCCCACAAGGGGAACACATTTCCCTATCGGAACCACAAGGCTTCTTTGGGAGGAGCTCCGGTTTGCAAGAGCTTTGTAATAAAGCTTGGCCCAAATTGGACAATGTTTTTATCACGACATATATGTGCCATGACGTGACACCATGCCACCTTTGATGACTTTCTGGTGAGTTTAGGATTTATGGGGATTTAAAAATGGAGATTCCAAATGTTTGAGGACGAGCCAGGATGCGAGTACAGTTGTAATTCGTTCCCATTCCCGACATGGGACCTAAACATGCACCCAAGGACACATGTATAAATTTTCTAGCCATTTTGGTGAACTAGATCATGTATTTGAAGTTTAGATTTGGTTTATGGATATTAAATGCCTAGGAAACTCAATTAGTGTATAAAAATGCCAAACGAACCATGAATAAGTTTAAATTTCAGCACGGATATCCTATCGTTCCATGTTGCCCGTACAAGAAAATACAAGGCGGAAAGAGGGAGCGATTATCGTTTCACCCACAAGGGGAACATGTGTGATAGCCTAGCTTATTAGGGATGATAGACTACTCATATCAATAAGGAATTCCTTCTTTTCCGGAAGCCCATTCGGATAGAATTCCAAAGTTAAGCGTGCTCATCTTGGAGTAATTTCAGGATGGGTGACCAACCGGGAAGTTGCTCCCGTGTGCGCACGTGTGAGGACAAAGTGCGCAGAAAATAGTCGTATTGGTATGTGGGGCCAGTCTAGATCCCGCCAGGAGTAATGACCACCGACGGGTGTGTCCGGGACGTTACAACATGTTTCCCTATCGGAACCACGAGGCTTCTTTGAGAGAAGCTCCGGTTTGTAAGAGGTTTTTAATAAAGCTTGGCCCAAATTGGACAATGTTTTTTCCACGACATATAGGTGCCATGATGTGACACCGTGCCACCTTTGATGACTTTCTGGTGATTTTAGGATTTACGGGGATTTAAAAACCAAGATTCCAAATGTTTGAGGACGAGCCAGGACGCGGGTATGGTTGTAATTCGTTCCCATTCCCGACATGGGACCTAAACATGCACCCAAGGACACATGTATAAATTTTCTAGGCATTTTGGTGAACTGGAGCATGTATTTGAAGTTCAGATTTGAATTGTGTACATTAAATGCCTAGGAAACTCAATTACTGTATAAAAAGGCCAAACGAACCGTGAATAAGTTTAAATTAAGCACAAATATCATGTCGTTCCATGTTGCCCGTAGAAGAAAATACAAGGGGAAAAGAGGCAGTGATTATGTTTCGCCCACAAGGGGGACACGTTTACCTATCAAAACCACGAGGCTTCTTTGAGAGAAGCTTCGGTTTGTAAGAGGCTTGTAATAGAACTTGCGCCAAAATGGACGAAAAAATTTCCTCGACATATATGTGCCAAGTCGTGACACCATGGCAGGTTTCACGATTTTCGGGTGAGTTTTTGATTTACGGGGATTTACAAACCGAGATTCTTCTCACGAAATGTTTTCAAATAGCACACGGTTCACTAACGAAAGTCGTGTGCCTACCAAACCGTGGCCGGTGCCCCCTCCCCCTGCCGCACGTGCGATCTGAGTCGTGCTTTCTGATTGGCCAGAACCCAAATCCCATGGATCGTCCGTGTGCACTGTTGGATGCTCCAGATCGAACGGCAACCCTGAGCCCTTTAGACAGCACATGCAGTACATGGGTAAGCACTGTGGGCATGCGTCGTGCTTGCTCGTGCTTCCTTCTCTACTAGGTTTTCTAAACAGGCTACCATTTCTCGCCACTCCTCTCATCGGTTTCCCGCCTCTTCTCCCATCGTTTTCCCGCTACAAGTGTCAGTGCTCATTGAAGGCTAGCGACGAGACACCGGCCATGTAAATATCACACCGTACATGGGTAACCAAATTATGAATAAATACCACACTATAGCATGGAAGCTTTCAGTCATATATGCATGATGTAGATGTTCGTTTAATTCGTATAGCTCATCTCATCCAAAATCAGTTAGTGTTATAAAAAATATATTTTAAGATTCATGGAATTGTACATTGTAAAGCATAAAGTAAAAACAAAAAGTGACAATTCATTTAGAAAAAAAAGGATGGGCAATTAGGATATGGAAGATTCTAGAACGAAGGAGAAGTGCTTGTGTTTTGAGGTTTGTGCATTATGCTTAAGTTCAACCATGGAGTCTTCTAGATTGTACATGTGACAGAATCTGGTGGAATGTACATGATATCCAACGGCCAGTAGTGCTCGGATTTGCCATCTCTATACCATCGGATTGGCTTCATCCAACGACCAACTTTCAAAGTTATTCGCACACTATATAGGGGTATCGATATAGATATAGATGTGTCCCATGCTAGACCAAATAAAGTCTGAGCGCATGCGTGGGACCCCCCCTTCCGCCTCGAAGTTAGGAAACTGACATCGTACGTAATGAACCAGGCTTGGAGTTAGGTACAGTGTTCGGTTTGTAATGTAGTTGGTGGCCCATCGAAGTTTTGCATTCGTGATTTAAACACATCACACACCACCGTACCCATACATATTTTCAGGACGCATGTAATGTATACGGGGTCTTCTGATCGACCACGTCTCCCTTGTGTGGTTTTTTGTGACGACACGCATATCTGTGGGCTCGCCGAGTGTATATATATATCATCCCTTTGACAGATAATGAGGGGTATGTATTGGCCATGAATGGATTCCTCCTAGTTCGTGTTAGGGCCGGTCACCGTCACATGTCGCTCAACCAAAGCTCGAGCTCATGCGTTGTCAGAATTCCCTCCCGCATGCTCGGATTGCTGGGTTTGACCTACATCATACCCTACGTATCTCGTCCTTAACTACCTTGCCTTCATGGTCGTTATCTGCATATCGAGAGGTAGGCACCACATCTAAATTGTACATTATTCTATATTGAAACGTACATAATTTTCCGCCGCATGCAAGAGGTTCTGGTTTTGTGGTCCCTCTCGTGCGATTTTATGATGGTTCAATGTATTGGCCCAAGCGGTTTATCAACAACAACATTTGTCGTTTGACCCGACGATAGATTCATTGGTCCGTCTTATGGTAGGTCATGACGACATGCATGTATGACCAAAGTAACGATCATTACCTGCATCCGCCCCACTGACACGAAGTGGCAGGTGGTGGGCCAAGCATCCTAGCTAGGTACGACATCATTATAGATATATCCAAGGGTGCTTTCGGGTTTGCGAGGCACGTACCACCAAAGTTATGCATTGTGTATTTAAAGTTTTAAACATCCCCAATGTTCCTACATATATTTGGCCACTTTCCAGGTGGTTCTTGACGTCTGGCCCCTCTCATCGATCTTCGACGACGCGCCCAACCGTGGGCCCGCGCGGTCAAAGTTGCGCATTGGAATTTTGAACATGACAGACCACCCTTTTCACTCATATATATTTGGGCCAAATGTTGGTGTGGCTGTCTTCTTACCCTCTCTAACACTTTTTCCTGCAAAGACTCTGATGACACTCAACGGACACAGGTATAATATCTTAACCGTGTGCAATACAAGTGCGATGTGAATCACCACACATGCGCAAGAGCGAGCAAAGGTGGAGGTACTGGCTCAACCGTGTGTGATGCAAGTGCGCTGTAAAATCACCACGACCGCGCAAGCACGAGCAAAGGGTGGAGGTACTGGCTTAATCGTGTGCGATGCAAGTGCGCTGTAAAATCACCACCTGTGTAAGCTAAAGGCGGGTAAGTCTATTTGGAAATTAGGATGAACCGTGTGTGATATACTAGCTAGCTAGAAATATGAAAACAAACTACTCGCCTTGAGCGTTGCAAAAATCGGCGGTTCCGCCACTTTTCCTTATTATCATACACACATATTGTTATTGGACCATGCGTGATCTTGGGCACTCCCGCCTCGCATCAATTCCTTTACCCATATTTTAGTAGCCGCCATACTTCAACCATCGCCCACACTCCTGCAGCACCGGCCTGATAGTAAAATTGCAGTAGCCGAGGCATTTCAACCGTCGCCCTCCCTCGTCCACCACCATCTCCACCCACCATTACTAAAATTTTCAGTAGCCGCGAGGTATCCTCAAACACCCCCCACTGTCCCCACCCGCCCCCCTCAAACCCCATGTCACGGCCGCCGCCAGCACCGCCGCTAACCCCGGCCGGTCTGCCCGTTCTGTAATGCCCCGGATGTAATACTTTCCCTTTTGGGCATATAATATATCTCCGGCTTCATCTATTTCCATTCCGGGTTCTTGTCTTTCGGGCTTTCGTCGTTTTGTTGTGTGAGTGTGTGGCATTCATTCATATCATGTAGACATGTGCATCGCTTTGCATTTGTGTTGTCGGTTGCATCCGGTTCCGCGTGTTTCTTCCCGTTGTCCGTTTCGCGTTCCGGAGCTCCCTCACGTGTCCGTGACGTCCCGTAGGCCTACTTTGTGGTTCGGGCGTTTAACGTTACCGGTGTGCCGCGAGGTTGTTGTGTGTGTTGTTGTTTTGTTGTGTGCAACCCGCCTGTCAAATCTCATCTCGTTTGGACTCTGTTGACTTTTCCATCCGTTGTTCGTGTGGGTCCGAAGTGCCTTCACTTCGTGTCCCAGAAACACCCCTGCTGCAGTCTTTTGTCTCTCCTAGGCCCTTCTAAATCTATCCCCGCGATCGGATCCGTCGGATCGCGATCGGAGGGCTCCTAACGCCCCTAAACTCCCTCCTAACCCTAAAAACTGCTATATATAGACCCCTAGTCTATTTTGGGCATCCCCTTCTTCTTCCTCCTCTCGCCCCTCTTTTTTTTTTCCTTTTCTTCTTCAGATCCAAAATTCTTCCCGGATCCCGAGGGGATCCATCGAAGCAGCCAGCCGCAACCGCAGCAGCCCCGATCGGATCCCGGTCGATCCCGTTCGGGGGGTCAACGCACCGCATCAGGCCGCTCGCCCGTCGCGCCAGGTCTCGCCCGCTTGCTTGGGCCGTAGGGGGGAGGACCACTTCGCCAGGGGGCTTCGCTCGCCTGGATCCCGCGCCGCCAGCCCGAGCAAGCCGGTCCCCACTTCGTCGCCCCGCTCGCCTCCTCCGGCCCAGGCCCAAGCCGGGCGCTCCTCTTCCAGCCCAGCCGCCGGGTCGCGTCGGGCCGCCGCCTTCGCTCCACTGGGCCGGGCGCCCTCCGGGCCACCGCAGCAGCCGCCGGCCCACTTCCCTCCGCGCGCCTGGGCGCCGCCAAGCCAGATCGCCAGCGCCTCGCCTGGCCTCTCCGCGCAGCACCGGGCCGCACCACCGCGGGCCGCCAGGCGCCACAGCGGGCCGCCTCTCCAGCCGCCACCTTGCGGGCCGCACCAGATCCGGCCCGTCTCCCCTTTTTTTTCCTGATCCAGTTCAGATCTGCTAGAGGTTGACCCCCCCTAATCCTTCTAAGTACCAGTTTTTCATCTGTCTGATGCAAAGTTTGAACTGCTCTAACTTTTACTGTGTTGCTCCGTTTTGCGCGTGTAATATGTCCAGACGTTCGTGGAGATGTCCTCTACGTTTTACCTGTTGTTGTCATGCATGTTAGAGATCATCTAGGTGCTTGTTTTGCTGTTGCAAGAGTGCATCATGATATAAACTGCTGTTATGTGTTATTTTCATGCCACCTTTGCCATGTGATATCTTTTAGCTCGTTTGTCCAAATGATGCAAATGACATGTCCACGTGTTCGTCTTGCCACGAACTACGTGTTGCTTGTGATAGGTTGCATGGTAGATTTATTATTGCCTTGTTATCATCGTTGCAAAGTGCCATGTTCATATGATGTGTTTTCACTTGTTATGAAATGCCATCTTGTTGAGCTCGTTGCAATCGTTGTGTTCACCTCTATGATGCATGCTTGTGTGTTTCGGGATCACCGTCATGTGTACTTTGATGAGGTGTTTACCCTTTGCCATGTTTAGTTTCGAGGTGACTTAAACATGCTCTTTTATATGCCATGATGATATTGCTGTTTTAGGACTTAGTGATTTATCACTAAGTCTGAAATCTGTAACGTTCCGATGCCATGTTCGTGTGATGTTCTAGGACAAAGCATGATAGTTTTGGAGTGGATTTTGATTGTTCCTTGTAGTATATATTGTTGTCTTTCCATTCATGTCCTCACATGTCCATTTAAGTGGCTGTAGCATGTTTATCTTTTGCTCTAAAGTTTCAATAAAATTCTGCTGCCAGAATTTTATTGTAAAGTTCAATATGTCCAAGATCATTGCTATTGATCCGTGACTCCGTTGGGGGTGCACCTTGGACCTAGTTGCTGTACTATATGTCTAGTTTGTGTTCATGTCCTTTGCCATGCTTTTTGGGTGCTGTAGCTTAATTATTTTGAGCTCCAAAGATGCTATGTTGCTGTAATTTTCAGCTTTCGCTCAAATCTTGTTTCGGGCATAACTTTTAGCCCGTAACTCCGATTTCAGCGAATCTTATATCAAACTTGGTTGATTTTCTGTGTAGATTAATAATATCAGATTGTTATCATGTTTTGAGGTGTTTTGCTTGAGTGATGTTTTACGTGCTCCGTGTGCATCCTTAGTGCATCCATCATGCATTCATCTTTTCCGAGTGCGCATTGCATCTTGTTGATTGGTGCTTGGTGTGATTGTTTTGTTTAGAGCCGGAAGCTGAGACCGGGTACGAAGTTGAGCATGAGGTTTCCAACGAGGTTGAGCACGAGGACCCTTCTTACGATCCGAACGACTTCTCTTCAGGCAAGATGACCGAACCCCGATAACATTACTATCTTTGCCTATTGCTAGTAGTCTCGATCTATAGTTTTGCCTCGATGCCCATGATCTTCTTGTCAGCCTCCTACTTGTAACCAATTGCCATGTTTAACCAACCTACCTATGCAAACCGTTGCTTGGCTAAGTACGCTTCGCTCAGCCCTTCTTATAGCGTTGCTAGTTGCAGGTGAAGATCGAAGATGCTTGCTTCATGTTGAAGTTTGGTTGGGTTATATCACACTATATAAATGCTTATAATGAAATCATCTATATATTGGCAAGGGTGGAAGGCTAAGCCTTTTGCTTGGTGATTTGTTCCACTCATGCCGTTAGGAACCGTATAAGCCGGTATTATGTTCCTTGATTATGCGTTCCTAACACGGTTGGGGTGTATGGGACCCCCTCGATAAACCGCTAAGTGCTAAGTCTTTTCCAGCAAGTCCCAACCTTGGTACTATTTGCCTAAACAACTAAAACTTTCCGAGGGAGTAATTAACCCGAGGCTTAATTAATTCAACCCCCTGGGCCAGTGCTCGACTTGAGTGTTGGTCCAAACCAGAGTCACTTGCGGATACTACCCAGTTCGCTGGGGTCTTCGGTATATGTACGTAGCGCTCATCCGGACGTGTCCTGAGACCTAGATACGCGCGGCTACTATCAGGGTGTCGACACGCCGGGAGGATTTGCTGGATTAGCCTTACCTTAGCTCGGTATATCTTGAGCACGGGATTCCGAGGATACTCGGGTCTTCCCACTTTGGAGTTGCGACTCCGCGGATCGTGGGCTTGTAATGGGTCAAGTTGGAACACCCCTGCAGGGTTTGAACTTTCAAAAGCCGTGCCCGCGGTTATGTGGCAGATGGGAGCTTGTTAATTCCGGTTGTAGATAACTTGACACAATGTTTCTAATACACTACCAGCGTGTGTTCCGTGACTGTCAATTTCCGAATAGGGATTCGGGAGTTGAACACGGAGGGGTTATGATTGTGGAGCTTGTAGCTAGGATCACTTCGTGATCACTTCTCGCCGATGCCTTCTCTTCTCGCTCTCACTTGCGTAAGCTAGATGCTAGTTGCTGCTGCAGACTTATTCTTTCTTCAGCCTTTTCCTCACCTAAAGGCTTTGATAGTTCTGTTACCCGGGAACGGGATTGCTGAGTCCTCTGTGGCTCACAGTTACTTCACCCACCAGATGCAGGTCCAGCTGTGAGCTATCCAGGTGATGGCACCGAGCTAGACTGAGAGTACGACGAGGAGCGTAGTCGGTACTACGTGCACTACCCGGACGATCAGTAGTGGAGTCTCTTACTAGGATTCGATCCGCCTGTGGTTTACTTTATCTGAGTTTGGTACTTTGTCTTTTGGCTTTTGCCCTTAGAGGGTTGTGATGTTCTTAATGTATGATGTTTGAGACTTGTACTGTAATTCTGTGACGTGGCGAGTGTAAGCCAACTATTTTCAGTTTACTATCCCCTCTTTTACATGAGTTGTGTAAAGATTACCGAACTTGAGATCATTCTAGGATGGAATTATGCCTTTAAGTCGTGCCTCGACACGTAGGAGGTATAACTCCATCCTGGGCATTACAAGTTGGTATCAGATCCTTCTCCGACCTAGGAGCCCCCACTGTTTGATCGAATCGTTGACGGTCGAGTCTAGGCACACACTGAAAACTTTTGAATCCTATATTATATCGGAGAGTAGGATTTCTTTGCTTCTCATCCCCTTTCTCTCTGGTGAGGACTCCTGACGTCTACTCTTGTCTCTCCTATCTTCAAAATTTGCACAAATTTTTTTTTAGGAATCCCGCGAGTATTCTGGGATTGTTTCGATGTTCTTGTGACAAGGATATTGTTCCCGATGCCTCCTGTTACCTAGGAGTTGAGCTTCGGGGTATCATTGTAACAAGCATATCGCGGCAGTACTAAATACTTAAGACGACCGACATCGAAAATCTCCCATATACGGCCAGTGGCAAGATAACCCCGACATCACCCAGTACTGGGGAGGTAGTTCGGGAGTATTGCCATAGCTTGTTATAGTGGATGCTTTTCGAAGGTCTGAGGTACACAGTTTCCGAGAAAGACTGGTTATGTGTTGAAGGATGGATACACCTGGATGTAGGTTAGAGTTGATTGCGCGGTGCTTCCCGTGTATCCCCAACACCTGATTGCATAACTGGAATCTTTCGGAAATCTATAGGTGGGTTTTATCCAGTAGATCGTAGGCATTCTTCCAACGAATGCAGGTTAGTGAGTTCGGGGTTCGACATTGAGTGAAGGGGTTATATGACCGAGGTTACTATCAGGAGTTGCATCTTAAAGGGTCCTTGGCTATGCTGATCCGGGGATTGCAAAACCTTTTCGTAACGCGTTCATATGCTTTCAGCACAAAGATGTTAGAACGAAACTCCTCTCTTGTGTTTGTTCCCGTCTGTACCCTGTTGTTTTTCTTATTTTATCCTTTTGATCCCTATGTGGCTTCTCGTGAAGACTGATGTTATCAATTAACTAAGAATATCATTCGTTCCTCTTGTTCGGATGATTTCATTCGTTCTTATTGTTCGAATGATTATTGTGAAGACTTGCTGCAATTCATTCCATTGATTCAGCTTATTCCTTTTGCCAATCAAATGCTGATTCGTGGTCATCTCTTACAGGATGGCTCCGAAAAAGGTTCCGAATGCTAACCCAGAGGGTGAAGAGGTTCCAGAACGTCCTCCTTCTCCTCCTCCTCCGCCTGAGGCTTGGAGAGCAATTATGCAGACTACTGCCCAGAACACTCAGTTGATGATGCAGATGATGCAGATGATGCAAGCTAATCAAGCTAATCAGGGTGTTCCAGTGAATCAAGGCAACTTCTTCCAGCAGCACCATGCTACTCTCAACCAGTTCCTGGCTAACAATCCTAAAGCTTTCAGTTACTGTGTCGACCCTCTTGATGCTGAGGATTGGTTGACCGACATAAAGAAGCATTTTGAGTGCAGTAACGTGAAGGAAGATGACTATGTGAAGTTTGCAGCCTTCCAACTGAAAGATCAAGCAGCTGACTGGTGGCAGCAGTACAAAGACTCAAGGCCGGGTCAAGTGATCTCTTGGGAGAATTTCTGCAAGGATTTCCGCTCGCACCACATTCCTACAAGTGTCATCGAGGGTATGCGTGAGCAATTCCGCAACCTCAAGCAGGGCTCCATGACAGTCTATCAGTATAATGTCAAGTTCCAAAACCTCTCTCGCTATACAAAGCAAGACATTCTTGATGCAAAGAGTAAAATCTATCAGTTCCGTGGAGGTCTCAAAGATGAACTTCAGCTTGCTCTCACTTTGTTCGAGCTAGACGAATTCGATAAGTTCTATAACATGGCTTTGAAACAAGAAGCAGCTCAGCTTAAGATGGAGGCTTCTAAGAAGAGAATTCGAGATGCTGTTCACTCTTCCTCATCGTCTCAGTTGGCTGCGAAACAACAGAAATTCTGGCTTCCTCCTCCTCCAGTGATTCGAGCTCCTTACAATAACTCCAACAACAAGAACTCTAGTGGTCGTGGTTTCTCCCACCCACCCAACCCGAGCAACCGGTCGAAGAAGCAGTTTCAGTCTCAAGGCTCCAAGTCCAGTGGCTCTCATTTCCGTCCTCTCTCTGAAGTGGTGTGCAACAAGTGTGGCCAGAAGGGTCATTATGCCAACAGATGTCCGAATCCGAAGCATCTTCCTCCTCCTCCACCTATGAGTTCAGCTATTGTCAAGCATGATCCAAAGTCTGCAAGGGTCAATATGATGAGTGCAGTTGAAGCGGAGAATTCTTCTGATGTCATTTTGGGTAACCTCTCAGTGAACTCTTTTCCAGCTAAAGTATTGTTTGATTCGGGTGCATCTTTGTCCTTCATTTCAAGACCTTTTGTTGCTAAGCATGAATTGGTTTCGGAGAGGATTCCTAGACCTTTGAAGATTATTTCTCCGGGTTTGCAAATGACTTCCAACACAGTTGCTCTGAATATTTCTATTCGCATGGGTGATTATCGATTTCTGGCTAATCCGGTGGTTCTTGGTAATTCTGATATTGACCTCATTCTCGGAATGGATTGGCTTTCTCAGCATGATGCCCACATTGATTGTGCTCAAAAGGAAGTCAAGTTGACTCATTCTGATGAAGATGTGATTATCTTCGCCTCCAGGGATAATACTATTCGGCTTTTCTCTCTCAATGATAAGGGCGAAATTAATGCCATAGAGCAAATTCCTGTGGTGAACGAATATCAAGACGTCTTTCCAGAAGAACTTCCAGGCATGCCTCCACACCGTCAGGTGGAGTTTGTCATTGAACTCAAGCCGGGCACTGAGCCTGCTTGCCGGCGTCCGTACAAGCTCTCTCCGGATGAATTGAAGGAATTGAAGAAGCAGCTTGATAAGCAGGAGAGTATGGGTCTCATCAGACCGAGTACATCTCCGTGGGGCTGTGGCGTCTTATTTGTCAAGAAGAAAGATGGCACGGAGCGTCTCTGTGTTGGCTACCGGCCATTGAACAAGAAGACGATTAAGAACAAGTATCCGCTCCCCAACATCAACGAACTCTTTGAGCAGCTCAAAGGAGCTAAAGTATTCTCTAAGCTTGACCTCCGAATGGGCTATCATCAAATTCGCATTCGCGAGGAAGACATTCCCAAGACGGCCTTCAGAACGAGCTACGGTTCATACGAGTATACCGTCATGTCCTTCGGTCTCGCCAATGCTCCTCCTACCTTTTCAAGGATGATGCATTACATCTTCAACCCCTATACTGGCGAGTTCGTGCTTGTGTATCTGGATGATATTCTGGTGTTTTCCAAGAATGAAGAAGATCACGAAAAGCACTTGCGTCTGGTTCTTGATCGACTCCGAGAGCATAAATTCTATGCCAAGTTCTCAAAGTGCGAGTTTTGGCTCGATAAGGTTTTGTACCTGGGCCACATCATCTCAGCTGACGGTATTGCGGTTAATCCCGAGAAAGTTGAAGCAATTGTCAACTGGGAAGCTCCTCAGAACGTCAAGCAGCTCCGCAGTTTTCTGGGTCTTGCCAGCTATTGCAGAAGGTTTGTTGAAAACTTCTCCAAGATTGCCAAGCCTTTTTCCAACCTGCTTCAGAAGAATGTCAAATACTTTTGGTCTCCCGAATGTGAAGTGGCATTCAAAACTCTCAAAGATAAGCTTGTCTCTGCTCCAGTTCTGACTTCTCCGGATGAAACTAAGCCCTATGAAGTGTTCTGTGATGCTTCTCTTCAAGGTCTTGGTGGTGTGCTTATGCAAGATAAGAGAATTGTGGCATATACTTCTCGGCAGCTCAAGCCAAGTGAGAAGAACTACCCCACACATGATCTCGAGCTAGCGGCTGTGGTACATGCTCTGATTACGTGGAGACATCTGTTGTTGGGCAGAAAGGTCGACATCTTCACAGATCACAAGAGCTTGAAATACATCTTCACACAGCCGCATCTGAACCTCCGCCAGACTCGTTGGGTTGAAATGATCCAAGAGTACAACCCCAGCATCGAATACACTCCTGGCAAGGCGAATGTGATTGCAGATGCTTTGAGCAAAAAGGCATATTGCAACAGCCTTCTTATCAAGCCATACCAGCCTGAGCTTTGTGAAGCATTCAGGAAACTCAACCTCCAGGTTGTTCCGCAGGGTTTTCTTGCAAATCTCCAAATTGCTCCTACCTTGGAAGATCAAGTCCGTGAGGCCCAGCTCAGTGATACCATGATGAAGAAAGTGAAACATGGGATTGCAAAGGGCACTCCAAAATACAAGTGCTTCCGTGTTGATGAGAGAGATACCTTGTTCTTCGAGGACAGACTCGTTGTTCCCAAAGGTGATCTCAGGAAGCTCATAATGGAAGAAGCTCATGATTCCCTCCTTTCCATTCATCCTGGCAGTTCCAAGATGTATCAAGACCTCAAGCAATCTTACTGGTGGACACGCATGAAAAGGGAGATTGCCCAATTCGTGAATGAATGTGATGTATGCAGAAGAGTGAAAGCAGAACATCAACGCCCAGCTGGTCTTCTCCAACCTCTTCCTATTCCCGAGTGGAAGTTCGACCACATTGAAATGGACTTCGTCACTGGTTTTCCTAAATCCAAGCGAGGCAATGATGCTATCTTTGTGGTGATTGACAAGCTTAGCAAAGTCGCTCACTTTCTTCCAGTCAAAGAATCAATTAATGCAGCTCAACTTGCAGAGCTGTACACTTCCAGAATTGTGTCCCTACATGGCATTCCTCAAGTGATATCCTCAGACCGTGGCAGCTTGTTCACATCAAGGTTCTGGGACTCCTTTCAGTCCGCCATGGGCACTAAGATCAGGTTCAGCACTGCCTTTCACCCTCAGACTAGTGGTCAAGTCGAGCGTGTGAATCAGATTCTAGAAGACATGCTCAGAGCCTGTGTCATCTCCTTCGGCATGAAATGGGAAGACTGCCTTCTATTTGCCGAGTTCTCTTACAACAACAACTTTCAAGCAAGTGCAGGCAAAGCACCATTTGAAATTCTTTATGGCAGAAAGTGACGTACCCCTCTCAACTGGTCTGAAACAGGCGAACACCAACTTCTTGGCAATGACTTGATCTCAGAAGCCGAAGAAATGTGCAAAGTCATACATGAGAATCTCAAGGCCGCTCAGTCGCGTCAGAAGAGCTACTATGACGGAAAGCATCGTGATTTGGCTTTCGACATCGGTGATCATGTCTACCTCCGAGTTTCTCCGATGAAAGGAACCCAAAGATTCGGTATCAAAGAAAAACTTGCTCCTAGATACGTCGGGCCTTTCAAGATTCTTGGCAAAAGAGGCGATCTAGCCTATCAGCTCGAGCTCCCTTCCAACTTTGCAAATGTTCATGATGTCTTCCATGTGTCTCAGCTTCGCAAATGCTTCAAGGCACCTGAGCGCATGATTCCGTTTGAAGAGATTGATCTTCAACAAGACCTTTCCTACCGAGAGCATCCAGTTGCAATTCTCGAAGAAACCGAACGCAAGACTCGCAACAAGTCCATCAAGTTTCTGAAAGTCAAGTGGTCACATCACACCGACCGAGAAGCTACCTGGGAACGAGAAGATCATCTTCGTTCCGAGTACCCTTCCTTTTTCCAGTCCTAGATCTCGGGACGAGATCTTTTTGTAGTAGAGGAGAGTTTGTAATGCCCCGGATGTAATACTTTCCCTTTTGGGCATATAATATACCTCCGGCTTCATCTATTTCCATTCCGGGTTCTTGTCTTTCGGGCTTTCGTCGTTTTGTTGTGTGAGTGTGTGGCATTCATTCATATCATGTAGACATGTGCATCGCTTTGCATTTGTGTTGTCGGTTGCATCCGGTTCCGCGTGTTTCTTCCCGTTGTCCGTTTCGCGTTCCGGAGCTCCCTCACGTGTCCGTGACGTCCCGTAGGCCTACTTTGTGGTTCGGGCGTTTAACGTTACCGGTGTGCCGCGAGGTTGTTGTGTGTGTTGTTGTTTTGTTGTGTGCAACCCGCCTCTCAAATCTCATCTCGTTTGGACTCCGTTGACTTTTCCATCCGTTGTTCGTGTGGGTCCGAAGTGCCTTCACTTCGTGTCCCAGAAACACCCCTGCTGCAGTCTTTTGTCTCTCCTAGGCCCTTCTAAATCTATCCCCGCGATCGGATCCGTCGGATCGCGATCGGAGGGCTCCTAACGCCCCTAAACTCCCTCCTAACCCTAAAAACTGCTATATATAGACCCCTAGTCTATTTTGGGCATCCCCTTCTTCTTCCTCCTCTCTCCCCTCTTTTTTTTCCTTTTCTTCTTCAGATCCAAAATTCTTCCCGGATCCCGAGGGGATCCATCGAAGCAGCCAGCCGCAACCGCAGCAGCCCCGATCGGATCCCGATCGATCCCGTTCGGGGGGTCAACGCACCGCATCAGGCCGCTCGCCCGTCGCGCCAGGTCTCGCCCGCTCGCTTGGGCCGTAGGGGGGAGGACCACTTCGCCAGGGGGCTTCGCTCGCCTGGATCCCGCGACGCCAGCCCGAGCAAGCCGGTCCCCACTTCGTCGCCCCGCTCGCCTCCTCCGGCCCAGGCCCAAGCCGGGCGCTCCTCTTCCAGCCCAGCCGTCGGGTCGCGTCGGGCCGCCGCCTTTGCTCCACCGGGCCGGGCGCCCTCCGGGCCACCGCAGCAGCCGCCGGCCCACTTCCCTCCGCGCGCCTGGGCGCCGCCAAGCCAGATCGCCAGCGCCTCGCCTGGCCTCTCCGCGCAGCACCGGGCCGCACCACCGCGGGCCGCCAGGCGCCACCGCGGGCCGCCAGGCGCCACCGCGGGCCGCCTCTCCAGCCGCCACCTCGCGGGCCGCACCAGATCCGGCCCGTCTCCCTTTTTTTTTCCTTATCCAGTTCAGATATGCTAGAGGTTGACCCCCCCCTAATCCTTCTAAGTACCAGTTTTTCATCTGTCTGATGCAAAGTTTGAACTGCTCTAACTTTTACTGTGTTGCTCCGTTTTGCGCGTGTAATATGTCCAGACGTTCGTGGAGATGTCCTCTACGTTTTACCTGTTGTTGTCATGCATGTTAGAGATCATCTAGGTGCTTGTTTTGCTGTTGCAAGAGTGCATCATGATATAAACTGCTGTTATGTGTTATTTTCATGCCACCTTTGCCATGTGATATCTTTTAGCTCGTTTGTCCAAATGATGCAAATGACATGTCCACGTGTTCGTCTTGCCACGAACTACGTGTTGCTTGTGATAGGTTGCATGGTAGATTTATTATTGCCTTGTTATCATCGTTGCAAAGTGCCATGTTCATATGATGTGTTTTCACTTGTTATGAAATGCCATCTTGTTGAGCTCGTTGCAATCGTTGTGTTCACCTCTATGATGCATGCTTGTGTGTTTCGGGATCACCGTCATGTGTACTTTGATGAGGTGTTTACCCTTTGCCATGTTTAGTTTCGAGGTGACTTAAACATGCTCTTTTATATGCCATGATGATATTGCTGTTTTAGGACTTAGTGATTTATCACTAAGTCTGAAATCTGTAACGTTCCGATGCCATGTTCGTGTGATGTTCTAGGACAAAGCATGATAGTTTTGGAGTGGATTTGGTTGTTCCTTGTAGTATATATTGTTGTCTTTCCATTCATGTCCTCACATGTACATTTAAGTGTCTGTAGCATGTTTATCTTTTGCTCTAAAGTTTCAATAAAATTCTGCTGCCAGAATTTTATTGTAAAGTTCAATATGTCCAAGATCATTGCTATTGATCCGTGACTCCGTTGGGGGTGCACCTTGGACCTAGTTGCTGTACTATATGTCTAGTTTGTGTTCATGTCCTTTGCCATGCTTTTTGGGTGCTGTAGCTTAATTATTTTGAGCTCCAAAGATGCTATGTTGCTGTAATTTTCAGCTTTCGCTCAAATCTTGTTTCGGGCATAACTTTTAGCCCGTAACTCCGATTTCAGCGAATCTTATATCAAACTTGGTTGATTTTCTGTGTAGATTAATAATATCAGATTGTTATCATGTTTTGAGGTGTTTTGCTTGAGTGATGTTTTACGTGCTCCGTGTGCATCCTTAGTGCATCCATCATGCATTCATCTTTTCCGAGTGCGCATTGCATCTTGTTGATTGGTGCTTGGTGTGATTGTTTTGTTTAGAGCCGGAAGCTGAGACCGGGTACGAAGTTGAGCACGAGGTTTCCAACGAGGTTGAGCACGAGGACCCTTCTTACGATCCGAACGACTTCTCTTCAAGCAAGATGACCGAACCCCGATAACATTACTATCTTTGCCTATTGCTAATAGTCTCGATCTATAGTTTTGCCTTGATGCCCATGATCTTCTTGTCAGCCTCCTACTTGTAACCAATTGCCATGTTTAACCAACCTACCTATGCAAACCGTTGCTTGGCTAAGTACGCTTCGCTCAGCCCTTCTTATAGCGTTGCTAGTTGCAGGTGAAGATCGAAGATGCTTGCTTCATGTTGAAGTTTGGTTGGGTTATATCACACTATATAAATGCTTATAATGAAATCATCTATATATTGGCAAGGGTGGAAGGCTAAGCCTTTTGCTTGGTGATTTGTTCCACTCATGCCGTTAGGAACCGTATAAGCCGGTATTATGTTCCTTGATTATGCGTTCCTAACACGGTTGGGGTGTATGGGACCCCCTCGATAAACCGCTAAGTGCTAAGTCTTTTCCAGCAAGTCCCAACCTTGGTACTATTTGCCTAAACAACTAAAACTTTCCGAGGGAGTAATTAACCCGAGGCTTAATTAATTCAACCCCCTGGGCCAGTGCTCGACTTGAGTGTTGGTCCAAACCAGAGTCACTTGCGGATACTACCCAGTTCGCTGGGGTCTTCGGTATATGTACGTAGCGCTCATCCGGACGTGTCCTGAGACCTAGATACGCGCGGCTACTATCAGGGTGTCGACACGCCGGGAGGATTTGCTGGATTAGCCTTACCTTAGCTCGGTATATCTTGAGCACGGGATTCCGAGGATACTCAGGTCTTCCCACTTTGGAGTTGCGACTCCGCGGATCGTGGGCTTGTAATGGGTCAAGTTGGAACACCCCTGCAGGGTTTGAACTTTCGAAAGCCGTGCCCGCGGTTATGTGGCAGATGGGAGCTTGTTAATTCCGGTTGTAGATAACTTGACACAATGTTTCTAATACACTACCAGCGTGTGTTCCGTGACTGTCAATTTCCGAATAGGGATTCGGGAGTTGAACACGGAGGGGTTATGATTGTGGACTTGTAGCTAGGATCACTTCGTGATCACTTCTCGCCGATGCCTTCTCTTCTCGCTCTCACTTGCGTAAGCTAGATGCTAGTTGCTGCTGCAGACTTATTCTTTCTTCAGCCTTTTCCTCACCTAAAGGCTTTGATAGTTCTGTTACCCGGGAACGGGATTGCTGAGTCCTCTGTGGCTCACAGTTACTTCACCCACCAGATGCAGGTCCAGCTGTGAGCTATCCAGGTGATGGCACCGAGCTAGACTGGGAGTACGACGAGGAGCGTAGTCGGTACTACGTGCGCTACCCGGACGATCAGTAGTGGAGTCTCTTACTAGGATTCGATCTGCCTGTGGTTTACTTTATCTGAGTTTGGTACTTTGTCTTTTGGCTTTTGCCCTTAGAGGGTTGTGATGTTCTTAATGTATGATGTTTGAGACTTGTACTGTAATTCTATGACGTGGCGAGTGTAAGCCAACTATTTTCAGTTTACTATCCCCTCTTTTACATGAGTTGTGTAAAGATTACCGAACTTGAGATCATTCTATGATGGAATTATGCCTTTAAGTCGTGCCTCGACACGTAGGAGGTATAACTCCATCCTGGGCATTACACGTTCCTCCTAGCTTAGATAATAAAGTTCAGGTTACCCAGCAATTCGCCTGAGTTTTTAGATGAGGCCTGCGGTGTCCCTCCCCACCAGATCCACATCCCCTGCTCCAGAATGTCGCGGCCTAAGCTCGACCACGTATCCCAGGGAGCCTGATGAGCGTTCGGCCAAGAAGAGGTTTATCATGGCCTCTCTAGAGGATGTTGGCGAGGTGGCCGCTGTTCGCTCTGACCTGTCAATCCCGGAGAAACACGTCGCGGCGAAAGTCGACGAAGACATTGACTATGTTGCCATGCCTAAGGCTTCATGTCAGCGGGCTCGTGTATTACTGTATCTCGAGAAAGCTGGCTACGACATCAACCTCGTCCACGGCGACGGCTTCATGCGGGCCATGTCACAGGTTAAGTGGTCCATCCCCAACCCTGCTACTTCTCGAGCTTGCGTTATATTCCCTCGAAGAGGAAAGGGAGATGCACCACAATAGCGTAAGTATTTCCCTTAGTTTTTGAGAACCAAGGTATCAATCCAGTAGGAGACCACGCGCAAGTCCCTCGCACCTGCACAAACAAATAAGAAATTCGCAGCCAACGCGATAAGGGGTTGTCAATCCCTTTACGGTCACTTACGAAAGTGAGATCTGATAGAGATGATAGTTTGATATTTTTTTGTATTTTTGTTTATAAGAACAGAAAGTAAAAGCGGAAAAGTAAAGTAGGTGTAGATTGATATGTTGATAATAGACCCGGGGGCCATAGTGTTCTCTTGTGGCTTCTCTCATGATCGCGATATTCTACGGTGGGTAAACAAATTACTGTCGAGCAATTGATAGAAAAACAAATAATTATGAGACTATCTAGGCATGATGTAATGCCCAGGATGGAACTATACCTCCTACGTGTCGAGGCACGACTTAAAGGCATAAGTCCATCCTAGAATGATCTCAAGTTTGGTATCTTTGCACAACTCATGTAAAAGAGGGATTAAATTGCAAAAGAAGATAGTTGGCTTACACTCGCCACTTCACACAATACATTACATAAGCAATCATCATTCAAAACATCACAACCCGACTACGGGTGAAGAACCAAAAGAAAGATACCAAAACAACATAAAGCCACAGGTCCGGATCGAATCCTAGTAGAAACCACTACTGATCGTCGAAGCGTCACAAACAAACAGCCAAACTCTTCATCGAGCTCCCGATGAAGTACTTGAACCAGCTCCTGCATCAAACTCGGCTGAACCTGCATCTGGTGTGGTGAAGTAACTGTGAGCCACAGAGGACTCAGCAATCCCGTTCCCGGGTAACAAGACTATTTAAGCCTTGGGTGAGGACAAGGCTGAAGAAGAACGAGAGGTGAAGGAACAACAAGAGTCTGCAGCAGCAACTAGCACTAACTTACGTAATAGAGAGCGAGAAGAGAAGTGCCTCGGTCGAAAGATGATCATGAAGTGATCCTAGCTAAAGCCGGTCAAACATAACCCCACCGTGTTCAACTCCCGAATCCCTATTCGGAAATTGACAGTCACGGTACACACGCTGGTAGTGTATTGAAACATTGTGTCAAGTTATCTACAACCGGAATTAACAAGCTCCCATCTGCCACATAACCGCGGGCACGGCTTTCGAAAGTTCAAACCCTGCAGGGGTGTTCCAACTTGACCCATTACAAGCCCACGATCCGCTGAGTCGCAACTCCATAGGTGGGAAGACCCGAGTATTCTCGGAATCCCGTGCTCAAGTTAAACCGAACTAAGGTAAGGCTAATCCAGCAAATCCTCCCGGCGTGTCGACACCCTGATAGTAGCCGCGCGTATCTAAGTCTCAGGACACGACCGGATGGGCGATTCTACAGGTTTTTACCAAACCTTGAGTTTCCTCGAGGTGGCCCCGCAGACTCCCCGTTTCGGACCAACACTCATGTGGAGCACTGGCTCGGGGTGGTTGAATTAAAATAAAAGGGATAGCTAGTCCACATGCAAGTTTTTATTAGTTTGTTATTAGGCAAATAGTACCAATGTTGGGACTTGCTGGAAAAGACTTAGCACTTAGCGGTTTATCAAGGGGGTCCCATACACCCCAACCGTGTTAGGAACGCATAATCAAGGAACATAACACCGGTATATACGGTTCCTAACGGCATGGGTGGAACAAATCACCAAGCAAAAGGCTTAGCCTTCCACCCTTGCCAATATATAGATGATTTCATTTTTAAACATTTATATAGTGTGATATAACCCAACCTAACTTCAACATGAAGCAAGCATCTTCAATCTTCACCTGCAACTAGCAATGCTATAAGAGGGTTTGAGCGAAGCGTACTTAGCCAAGCAACGGTTTGCATAGGTAGGGTGGTTAAACATGGTAATGGTTACAAGTAGGAGGCTGACAGGAAAAACATGGGCATCGAGGCAAAACTATAGAACGGAACTACTAGCAATAGGCAAAGATAGTAATGGTATCCGGGTTCGGTCATCTTGCCTGGGATTCCACAAGGGAGAAGAACGGATCCATGAAAAAGACGGAGCAACAGTCGAGCGAATCCTCACAACTCCGGAACGAAACCGAAGCTAACAAGAGAAGCAACCGGAAAGAAAGAAACAACACGGTAAACACACATACATAAACATGGTATACGATGCACATTCAAGTATGATGCATGTCCGGTTTAATTATGCAAGGCATGGCAAAGTGCACAAACAAATCTACAAGTTAAGTGGAGCTCAATATGCAACGAGTTGCATATTGACGAAACACCACATTTAATTATTTAATTGACTCTCGTTTATTTACAAGACAAGGTTAAATGTTTATTAACATGGCAAGAGGTGAAGCTTAAGTAAACTAACTATCTAGGCAAATTAAATGAGGCCGGAAAATAACAACAACATATCCGGAAAAACCTCATGAGCATGTTTTAGTGATTATAAGCAAACAACAATTTAACATATATAAGGTTGTTAAAATGATGCGGATGTCATGATCAAGTTTATGCAAGTTTTATTAAAAAGGTTGACTTAAAAGAGATATGAAGTATTGTCACCGTGGTGGAAAGAAAGGGTGCCACGGCAACGATCCGAAAATGATGCAACGGCATCATATCGGTTCCGGTAACTTGGTGAGAGACCGGTGCAAAACAAAAGGTGGAGTGAACGAGTCAAACAAGATGAAAGGTGGGGTGATCCCGTTACCGGGTTCCCACGAGTCGGCGACGAGGCAACCGAGGAACATGACAACGGACGAAACGGCACGGAGCACACACGGGAAACAACTCATACAACACAACAAGCAATCCACGGGTCATCCACGGGGTCGTCTCGGGGTTATACCTTCGAAGCGTTCTCTCTCGAAGTGGTTCGAGATCGTCGAGGGACGTAGAGGAAGTAGATATTCCGTTCGGAGAGGAAGTAGACGTTCTCATTTCTTCACCGAAGGTAGTCGTTCTCGTAGCGGTACTCGGGCGACGGTAGTGGTACTCGCGGTCATCGAGCGACGGTAGTGGTACACGGCGATGGTACTCGTTCGGGTCGTCGTGGTACTCAGTGTCTCGGTCTTGTCGACGGTAGACGATCTTGTTACGTAGATGTACACATGGTCGTCGTGGAAGTAGTGGAACTTGGTCGTTTTTTCGTAGATGTTCGGGTCGTCGGTAGTCGAATCTTGACGAAAAACTGTAGTTGTACTCGGGTCGTTGCGGTCTTTGGCGGTAGACGTTCTCTGTTCAGGTTAACAACACAAGCAACAAAACAAAAAAAAACAAAACTACAGCAGCAGGTCTTGCGGAAAGGAGCCAAGGCAGCGGCACGGCGAGGTGGCTGCTCGGGAAGACGCCTTGGGCGGAACGGTGCTGGAGGTGAGCTGCGGGGCGCCTCGAGGACGGAGGCTGCTGCCTGGGTCGCCGAGGTCGGAGAGGAGGGAGCGGGCTCGGCGCCGGAGGGCCAGAAGACGGGCGCGAGGAGGAAGGCCTCTTGGCCGCGGCTGCGGACGGGACGCGGCGGCCATGGCGCTGCTCGGGGCGCTCGTCCTGGTGGCTTGCTGGAGAGGGGAGCCGCGGGGCTCGGCCGATGCAGAGGTGCTCGCACCGGGCGAACGAGGCAGGGACGGAGAGGGCCTCGACCTCGAGCGACCTGCCGACGCGGGCTGGTCGTCCGGCGTTTCGAGCGGCGAGGGCGGCTTGGGGCGCCAGGCGCAGAGGAGAGGGGCTCGAGGCGCGCATCGGGAACGGAGGGAGGCCGACAGGGCGAAGGGGTGCTGCGGGACGCGGTCATCCCCGGCGCTGCAGGGCGATGGGGTCGGGACGCTCGGGCGGAGACGAGCGATGGGAGAACGGGGCCTGGAGGAGCTGGATCGAAGGAGGGAATCGGGGGGAGACGAGCGAGGCAGAAGGGTGGCGGCGGCGCACAGGGAGGAAAAGGGAGAGAGCGTCGGGACGAGGGGCGAGCGCTCGGGGGTTACGGTTTGGGAGGCTGCGGTCGGGCTGGCCTGATGGGCCAGTGGGCCTGAAGAGAGGAGGGAAGATGGCTCGGCCTTAGGAGGGAAAACGGGTCGGCTGGCCTAGAAGGCTGCGGGGGAGATGGCCTCTGCTTCTTTTTAATTCTTTAGCAGAAACAAAAGAGAAGAAAAGAAAAAGAGGAGGGGGTTAGGAGCAGAACTAGCACAATGTTAATTTTCTCGGGCTCGTAAAAAAAATGAGCACGACCGGAGAAAAATACAAAAGGCCAGATCGGAAAATAATTCAAACATATTTGAATTTAATTCAAATAGGTTTGAACTAAGACGTGATTATAGAAGTGTCCAAAAATGTTCAAATTTTTGGAGGAACCTCGAAACAACGGTAAAGAAATATTGGCAAGATTTTGAAGGTGAAACTCGAAGTGAAAAGACATGGGGAAAATTATGCAAGTGTGTTATGGTGATTCCGAAGCAATGGAATAATTAATAAATATAGCTCCCTAAATATTAGGAGCCTTTTATATGTTATAAAGAGAAGTCACCTTCCCTCGATTTAAATGGACCGAAGGTCCACACGATTTATTTAGGTTGAGATGCAAAAAAAAATTAATGAGATGATGGCATGATGACATGATGCAATGCAAAAATAAATAAATAACACAAGCTCAAAAGAAACACACGGGCAACCCGGAACATCTGGAATCTTCTGGAATCTTCTGGGACGTCGGTCTCGGGCGTCACACATGATCATTATATATAGGCATCATGTTCGAGACAAGTAGACCGAAACGATTCTGCATCTACTACTATTACTACACACATCGACCGCTATCCAGCATGCATCTAGTGTATTGAGTTCATAAGAATAGAGTAACGCCTTAAGCAAGATGACATGATGTAGAGGGATAAACTCAAGCAATATGATATAAACCCCATCTTTTTATCATCGATGGCAACAATACAATGCATGCCTTGCTGCTCCTACTGTCACTGGGAAAGGACACCACAAGATTGAACCCAAAGCCAAGCACATCTCCCATTGCAAGAACTATAGATCTAGTAGGCCAAACCAAACCAATAATTCGAAGACACTTGCAAGGAGATTATAATCATACATAAAGAGTTCAGAGAAGAACCAAATATTTCTCATAGATAATCTTGATCATAAACCCACAGTTCATCGGATCTCGACAAACACACCGTAAAAAGAGATTACATCGAATAGATCTCCTCGAAGACCGAGGAGAACTTTGTATTGAGATCCAAAGAGAGAGAAGAAGCCATCTAGATACTAGATATGGACCCGAAGGTCTGTGTTAAACTACTCACAACTCATGGTGAGGCGACGAGGATGATGTAGAAGCACTCCATGGAAGATCCCTCCTCCGGCGGAGCTCTGGAACAGGCCCCAAGATGGGATCTCACGGGAACAGAAGGTTATGGCGGTGGAACTAGGTATTTCTCTATTGTTCTGATGGTTTCAGGGTACGTAGGCATATATAGGAGGAAGGAGGGCAACGGGGGCCATACGTGGGACCCACGAGGCAGGGGGCGCGCCCTAGGGGGGCGCCCCCCACCCTCGTGGGCACCACGTAAACCCTACTCTATGGTTCTCAAGTCTCCCGTGCATGATTTTCTCCAAAAATATATCTCCCAAAGGTTTCATTCCGTTTGGACTCCGTTTGATATCCCTTTTTTGTAAAACCCTGAAACAGGCAAAAAACAGCAATCTGGACTAGGCCTTTGGGTTAGTAGGTTAGTCCCAAAAATAATATATAAGTGTATGACAAAGCCCATTAAACATCCAAAACATCATAAATAATAGCATGGAACAATAAAAAATTATAGATACGTTGGAGACATATCAAGCATCCCCAAGCTTAATTCCTGCTCGTCCTCGAGTAGGTAAATGATAAAAACAGAATTTTTGATGTGGAATGCTAACCAACATAGTTTTTCAATGTAATTCTCTTAATTGTGGCGTGGATGTTCAGATCTGAAAGATTCAAGACAAAAGTCTATATTGACATAAGAAATAATAATACTTCAAGCATACTAACAAAGCAATCATGTCTTCTCAAAATACTATGGCTAAAGAAAGTTATCCCTACAAAATCATATGGTCTGGCTATGCTCCCTCTTCATCACACAAAATATTCATATCATGCACAACCCCGATTTAAGCCAAGCACTTGTTTTCATACTCTATTCTTTCAAACCTTTCAACTTTCATGCAATACATGAGCGTGAGCCATGGACATAGCACTATGGGTGGAATAGAGAGGTTGTTGTGGAGAAGACAAAAATGAGGGAGATAGTCTCACATCGACTCGGCGTATAAACGGGCTATGGAGATGCCCATCAATAGATATCAATGTGAGTGAGTAGGGATTGCCATGCAACGGATGCACTAGAGCTAAAAATGTATGAAAGCTCAACAAAAGAAACTAAGTGGGTGTGCATCCAACTTGCTTGCTCATGAAGACCTAGGGCATTTGAGGAAGCCCATCGTTGGAATATACAAGCCAAGTTCTATAATGAAAATTCCCACTGGTATATGAAAATGACTAAACATGAGACTCTCTATCATGAAGAACATGGTGCTACTTTGGAGCACAAGTGTGGAAAAGGATAGTAGCAATTGTCCCTTCTCTATTTTCTCTCATTTTTTTGGAGGGGCTTTCTCTTTTCTTTTTATTTAGCCCCTCTCTATTTTTTGGGCCATCTCCCTTTTTTTATTGGCCTTTCCTCACATGGGACAATGCTCTAATAGTGATGATCATCACACTTTTATTGATTTACAACTCGACATTACAACTCGATACTAGAACAAGGTATGACTCTATATGATTGCCTCCGGTGGTATACCTGGATGTGCAATGAATCACGAGTGACATGTATGAAAAATTATGCATGGTGGCTTTGCCACAAATACGATGTCAACTACATGATCATGCATGGAAATATGACAATATGAAGCGTGTCATTTGAAAAGAACGGTGGAAAGTTGCATGGCAATATATCTCGGAATGGCTATGGAAATGCCATGATAGGTAGGTATGGTGGTTGTTTTGAGGGATATATATGGTGTCTGTTTTGAGGAAGGATATATAGTGGGTGTATGGTACCGGTGATAGTTGTGCGATACAAGAGAGGCTAGCAATGGTGGAAGGGTGAGAGTGCGTATAATCCATGGACTCAACATTAGTCATAAAGAACTCATATACTTATGCAAAAATCTACGAGTCATCAAAACAAAGCAATCAACGCATGCTCCTAGGGGGGAGGTTGGTAGGAGTTAACCATCGCGCGCCCCCGACCTCCACACAAAGGTTGACAATTTACAAATACCTCATGCTCTAACTTCGTCACATAGCGGTTCACCATATGTGCATGCTACGGGAATCACTAACCTTAACACAAGCATTTCTCAATTTCATAATAACTCCACTAGCATGACTCTAATATCACTATCCTCATATCTCAAAACAATTATCAAGCATCCAACTTCTCATCATATTCAATGCACTTATAGTGAAAGCTTTTAGTACATTGATATTGGATGTCTATCATGTGAAGACTAGTTTTATAGCCTAAGCACATTACCATGCTATTTTAATAGACTCTCAAAAGGATATAAGTGACGCATGAGAGTTCAACAATTTCTTCAAAATATTATCACCACCGTGCTCTAAAAGATACTTCCCCCGTTCGGAATTAATTGTCTCGGAAATGGATGTATCTAGAACTAAAATACGTCTAGATACATCCATTTCTGCGACAAGTAATTCCGAACGGAGGGAGTACAAGTGAAGCACTAGAGCAAAAACTATT
This sequence comes from Secale cereale, assembly GCA_902687465.1. Classification (NCBI taxonomy): domain Eukaryota; kingdom Viridiplantae; phylum Streptophyta; class Magnoliopsida; order Poales; family Poaceae; genus Secale; species Secale cereale. The sequence continues at coordinate 377,461,255 of LR738712.1, forward strand.
CAACTCAAAAGATATAAGTGAAGCACATAGAGTGTTCTAAAAATTCCTACGCCATATTTAACTCCCTCAAATAGGTGTGTCCAGGAAAGATAATTGTGGCAAACTAACAAGCAAAGACTCAAATTATACAAGATGCTCCAAGTAAAACACATATCATCTGGTGAATAAATGTATAGCTCTGAGTATAGATGGATGAAGACGAAAGAGGGGATGCCTTCCCCGGGCATCCCCAAGCTTAGGCTTTTGGTTGTCCTTGAATTTTACCTTGGGGGTGCCATGGGCATCCCCAAGCTTAGGCTCTTTCCACTCTTTGTCCCATAGTCCATCAAAGCAATACTCAAAACTTGAAAACTTCACAACACAAAACTTAGACAAAAATCTCGTGAGCTCCGTTAGTATAAGAAAGCAAATCACTACTCAAAGGTACTGCACTGAATTCATTCTTTGTTTATATTGGTGTTAAACCTACTGTATTCCAACTCTATATGGTTCATACTTCCCAATATTACTCATAGATGCATTGAAATAAGCAAACAACACACGAAAAACAATTTGTCAAAAAGAGAAAAGTCTGTAGTAATCTGCAGGTTTCGCATACTTCTGTAACTCCAAAAAATTCAAAATAAATTGTTAAACGTGAGGAATTTGTCTATTAATCATCTACAAAAAGAATCAACTAAATATCACGCTCCAGCAAAATCTGGTGACCATTCAAGCCAGCGCTAACGATTCTGCTTTTTACAGCAAGATCACATAAACTTCACACAAGTCTTCCCAAAGGTTCTACTTGGCACAAACACTAAACAAAACACAAAACCACATCTAAACAGAAACTAGTTGCAATATTTATTCCTAAACAGAAGCAAAAACAAAAAAAATATAAAATTGGGTTGCCTCCCAACAAGCGCCATCGTTTTACGCCCCTAGCTAGGCACGATACATAGATAGATCTAGGGAATGCCATAATGATACGATATATCGCGAAAACTCATCTCATATTCCCTACGTTCAGCAGCAAGTTTCCTTTGTGGCAAGAAAAAGTAATCAAAAGGGCTAAATTTAATGGGACAAAAGTCCCCCACATCAATCTCAGGAGGAATAGGTTCCTCTTTTGGCCCTTTGTAGTGGACAACCAATTCATCATTATAGGCGTTCTTTTGGCAGAAGGTCATAAGCCTTCGCTCAAGGGAGAAGCCTAACCCATTGTTTTGAATAGAAAAATCATCATTCATCTCAGAAATTCTATCAATCAAGACATCGGTAGGAACCTCTTTTCTAAGGTTTTTATTAAAAGCAACTTGATCAGGAGATCGCAACTGCATTATGTCTTCTTGATTGAATAAGATAGCCTCTATGGGAGGTCGACCAACATCTACCCCGTAATGAGAAAATATCTCTTTGGCCTCTTTCATGATAAATCTAAATTCATGAGCCAAAAAGATAATAGCTGCACGCTTAACAGAAGAATGCTCAATATTGGAAAACTCCAAAAAGATTCTCTGTATACAGGGATGCATATGGATAAATTGTCTTTCAATTTCAATTATGAGCATAGATACAGCATCCGCAAGGCTACTAGTTATGTGAAGAATAGAGCCACCCATAGTGGGCAAAGCACCAGCACAAGTAAAGAAGTCTTGAAGAACTCCTTTTCCAACGATATTACCACTACCAATCCGGAACTTCCTAATATGTAAAGTGGTAGTTTCATCCGGGGGGTCAACATAGACATTGCCCTCGACATTACTACCCTTCTTGATAAAATCGTCCCCTGTCTCAGACATGAGGGCAAGCAAGCAAGCAACACACACAAGCAAACAAGAAGCAAGCTAGCGATAAACACCCGACAGAAGACGGGCAAATAAAACGACAAGGGTGAAGTGGGGGATAGGAAAACGAGAGGCAAAAATGTAATGCGAAGGATAAGGGTTTGGCATAGGTACTTGGTATATGACTTTTGCATAAGCCTCCCCGACAACGGTGCCAGAAATTCTTCTTGCTACTTCTCGAGCTTGCATTGTATTCCCTCGAAGAGGAAAGGGAGATGCAGCATAATAGCGTAAGTATTTCCCTCAGTTTTTGAGAACCAAGGTATCAATCCCGTAGGAGACCACGTGTGAGTCCCTCGCAACTGCACAAACAAATAAGAACTTCGCAGCCAATGCGATAAGGGGTTGTCAATCCCTTTACGGTCACTTACGAAAGTGAGATCTGATAGAGATGATAGTTTGATATTTTTGGTATTTTTGTTTATAAGAACAGAAAGTAAAATCGGAAAAGTAAAGTAGGTGTAGATTGATATGTTGATAATAGACCCGGGGGCCATAGTGTTCTCTAGCGGCTTCTCTCATGATAGCGATATTCTATGACAGGTAAACAAATTACTATCGAGCAATTGATAGAAAAGCGAATAATTATGAGACTATCTAGGCATGATAGTTATATATAGGCATCACGTCCGTGAAAAGTAGACCGAAACGATTCTGCATCTACTACTATTACTCCACACATCGACCGCTATCCAGCATGCATCTAGTGTATTGAGTTCATAAGAACAGAGTAACGCCTTAAGCAAGATGACATGATGTAGAGGGATAAACTCAAGCAATATGATATAAATCCCATCTTTTTATCCTCGATGGCAACAATACAATACGTGCCTTGCTTCCCCTACTGTCACTAGGAAAGGACATCGCAAGATTGAACCCATAGCCAAGCACTTCTCCCATTGCAAGAACTATAGATCTAGTCGGCCAAACCAAACCAATAATTCGAAGAGACTTGCAAGGATATTATAATCATACATAAAGTGTTCAGAGAAGAACCAAATATTTCTCATAGATAATCTTGATCATAAACCCACAATTCATCGGATCTCGACAATCACACCGCAAAAAGAGATTACATCGAATAGATCTCCTCGAAGACCGAGGAGAACTTTGTATTGAGATCCAAAGAGAGAGAAGAAGCCATCTAGATACTAGCTATGTACCCGAAGGTCTGTGGTAAACTACTCACAACTCATGGTGAGGCGATGATGATGATGTAGAAGCACTCCGTGGAAGATCCCCCCTCCGGCGGAGCTCCGGAACAGGCCCCAAGATGGGATCTCACGGGAATAGAAGGTTACGGCGGTGGAACTAGGGTTTTGTGTGTTGTTCTGATGGTTTCGGGGTATGTAGGAATATATAGGAGGAAGGAGGCCATCGGGGGCCATAGATGGGACCCACGAGGCAGGGGGGAGCGCCCTAGGGGGGCGCCCCCACCCTCGTGGGCACCACGTAAACCCTACTACGTGGTTCTCAAGTCTCCCATGCGTGATTTTCTCCAAAAATATCTCTCCCGGAGGTTTCATTCAGTTTGGACTCCGTTTGATATCCCTTTTCTGTAAAACCCTGAAACAGGCAAAAAAACAGCAATCTGGACTGGGCCTTTGGGTTAGTAGGTTAGTCCCAAAAATAATATAAAAGTGTATGACAAAGCCCATTAAACATCCAAAACATCATAAATAATAGCAAGGAACAATAAAAAAATTATAGATACGTTGGAGACGTATCAAACCCCTCTAGTTCAACCGCCGTCGATCTCTTCGACGGCCCTGCCGCTAATCTCCTCCACCAAGCGGTCAAGGATTTGCGATCTTTATATGCCATCGAGCCCATTTTGTCATTTCTGAAGGACATGTTCTACGGCGGCGGCTTGGGATCCTCAATTGCCAAGTCAGATCTCATTGACCACGACAACGACCACGAGGAGGGCACCCACGAAGGTTCTTCCAAGGTGAAACAGCCTATCTATGACATCAGAGAGCACACCATGGGTATGTGCTCTTCCAACTAGAAGAATCCCGTCCATGAAATGTGAGGCAACATCCTATCAACAAATCTTTACTTTTCTAGCTTGCCAACCCATACCCTTTGTCGTAGTAGCATTTGTCGTGCGGTGCTTTAACTGTGTCGTGTTTAATTATTTCAGTTATGCAAAAATGTATTTTTCAATAAGGCTATGTGATGTTTAAGTATGAATTGTCCACTTCAGTTACACGAATGGCTATATTTGGTTGTTTATAGTGAGCAGATGCATGTTTATCTGTATTTGGTTGTTAGTTTCTTTGGAGTGAGAATTTTTCCAGTTTTCGATCAGATACCTTGTTTATATGTATTTGGTTCTTAGTTTGGTTGCAGTGAGCATTTGTCCAGTTATCAAGTAGATGCTTTGTTTATCTGTTTTTTGTTGTTAGGTTGCTTTTTTTAGCATTTGTCCAGTTATCAAGTAGATGCCTTGTTTATCTGTATCTGCTTGTTAGGTTGGTTCCAGTGAGCATTTGTATAGTTTTTAAGCATATGCCCTGTTTATCTGTATTTGCTTGTTAGGTTTGTTGCAGTGAGACTCTGTCCAGTTTTCAATGGCTATATTTGGTTGTTATACTGGTCATTTATGCCTTGTTTCTTTCAGTCATTCACAATGTGTTGTTCATTATGTGCAAGTCGGAACTATGCCGCTCGACTGCATCAATACCAGTTTGAACGGCTATATTTGGTTCCAGTTATTCCTGGTGTAGTTAACACATGCCCTTTATTCAGTTTTACACATTTATCCAGTGTGATGTTTAAGCATTACCTACGTTCTACTCATTTTTAACAATACTAGTTTGAATTGCAATATTTGATGGATGTTAATCCTGCTGTCGGTAACATTGCCTTCCATTTGATATCTGCATTAACAGAATGTTGAAACGAACACATTCAAGCTATCATATGGAGATGATGTTGTTTACCTTTGCTATATTTGTTTGATGTCAAGGTTGTTGTACTTATCATACATTTCCACTACTTATGCTGGACAACAACGGGAGTGGCCACCATTTGCCCCCGAAGTTAGCTTCATCCCTCGGCTTGTACACCCCCAATTGTTCCATAATGTAGTGCATATTGATCCAGGCCTGGACACTTGTTAGCTTCTGATATTTACTTGTTGCTTGTAGGTACATATGCCCTTGGCAAGGATCCACGCTGTAATGCCCAGGATGGGACTATACCTCCTACGTGTCGAGGCACGACTTAAAGGTATAAGCCCATCCTAGAATGATCTCAAGTTTGGTATCTTTGCACAACTCATGTAAAAGAGGGATTAAATTGCAAAAGAGATAGTTGGCTTACACTCGCCACTTCACACAATACATTACATAAGCAGACATCATTCAAAACATCACAACCCGACTACGGGTGAAGATCCAAAAGAAAGATACCAAAACAACATAAAGCCACAGGTCAGGATCGAATCCTAGTAGAAACCACTACTGAACATCGAAACGTCACAAGCAAACAGCCACGCTCTTCATCGAGCTCCCGGTGAAGAACTGATCCAACTCCTGCATCAAACGCGGCTGAACCTGCATCTGGTGTGGTGAAGTAACTGTGAGCCACAGAGGACTCAGCAATCCCGTTCTCGGGTAACAAGACTATTTAAGCCCTGGGTGTGGACAAGGCTGAAGAAAGAACGAGAGGTGAAGGAACAACAAGAGTCTGCAGCAGCAACTAGCACTAACTTACGTAATAGAGAGCGAGAAGAGAAGAGCATCGGTCGAAAGATGATCACGAAGTGATCCTAGCTAAAGCCGGTCAAACATAACCCCACCGTGTTCAACTCCTGAATCCCTATCGGAAATTGACAGTCACGGTACACACGCTGGTAGTGTATTGAAACATTGTGTCAAGTTATCTACAACCGGATATTAACAAGCTCCCATCTGCCACATAACCGCGGGCACGGCTTTCGAAAGTTCAAACCCTGCAGGGGTGTTCCAACTTGACCCATTACAAGCCCACGATCCGCGGAGTCGCAACTCCATAGGTGGGAAGACCCGAGTATTCTCGGAATCCCGTGCTCAAGTTAAACCGAACTAAGGTAAGGCTAATCCAGCAAATCCTCCCGGCGTGTCGACACCCTGATAGTAGCCGCGCGTATCTAAGTCTCAGGACACGACCGGATGGGCGATGCTACAGGTTATACCAGATACCTCGGGTTGCCCCAAGGCGGCCCTGCAGGACCCCCGTTTGGGACCAACACCATCAGCGCTGGCCCCCCCTGCTATGTAGAAATTAGGAATCCTCGAGGGAGCGACCCCCTATGCAAATTTAATTAATTAATTAAGTTGTTAATATGAGGCAAATAGTACCAAATGTTGGGACTTGCTGGAAAAGACTTAGCACTTAGCGGTTTATCAAGGGGGTCCCATACACCCCAACCGTGTTAGGAACGCATAATCAAGGAACATAACACCGGTTTATATGGTTCCTAACGGCATGAGTGGAACAAAACACCAAGCAAAAGGCTTAGCCTTCCACCCTGCCAGTATATAGATGATTTCATTTTAAGCATTTATATAGTGTGATATAACCCAACCAAACTTCAACATGAAGCAAGCATCTTCAATCTTCACCTGCAACTAACAATGCTATAAGAAGGGCTCAGCGAAGCGTACTTAGCCAAGCAACGGTTTGCATACGTAGGGTGGTTAAACAGGTTCATGGTTACAAGTAGGAGGCTGACAAGAAAAACATGGGCATCGAGGCAAAACTATAGAGCGGAACTACTAGCAATAGGCAAAGATAGTAATGGTATCCGGGTTCGGTCATCTTGCCTGGAATTCCATAAGGAAGAAGAACGGATCCAAGAAGAAGACGGAGCAACAGTCGAGCGAAGCCTCACAACTCCGGAACGAAACCGAAGCTAACAAGAGAAGCAACCGGAAAGAAAGAAACAACACGGTAAACACGCAAGCATAAGCATGGCATACGATGCACATCCAAATATGATGCATGTCCGGTTTAAATATGCATGGCATGGCAAAAGCACAAACAACACTACAAGTTAAGTGGAGATCAATATGCAACGAGTTGCATATTGACGAAACACCACATATAATTATTTAGTTGACTCTCGTTATTTACAAGACAAGCTTAAATGTTGGTTAACATGGCAAGAGGTGAAGCTTAAATAAACTACCTATTAAGACATTTTAAATCAGGCCGGAAGATAACAACAACATATCCGGAAAATCCCCATGAGCATGTTTAATAATTATAAAGCAACAACAAACACACATTATAATGTTGTTAATATGATGCGGATGACATGATCAAGTTTATGCAAGTTTTATTAAAAGATTAACAAGAAGAAGATAAGAAGCATCGTCACCGTGGTGGAATGAAAAGGTGCCACGGCAACGATCCGAAATGATGCAACGCAACACCTCGGTTCCGGTTTCTCGTTCAGAGGCCGGTGCAAAAGAAGAAGATGGCGTGAGCGAGTCACACGAGATGAAAGGTGGGGCGATCCCGTTACCGGGTTCCCACGAGTCGGTGACGAGGCAACCGAGGAACATGACAACGGACGAAACGGACACGAAGCACACACGGGAAACATTTCATACACACAACAAGCATCACACGGGTCATCGTCTCGGGTTATACATTCGAAACACTCGTTTCGGGACGGTTCGAGATCGTAGAGGGATGTAGTTGTTCTCGTGGGTCGTAGAGGAAGTAGATGTTCCGTTCGGAGAGGAAGTAGACGTTCTCATTTCTTCACCGAAGGTAGTCGTTCTCGTAGCGGTAGTTGTACTCGGGCGACGGTAGTGGTACTCGCGGTCGTCGAGCGACGGTAGTGGTACTCGGGACGACGGTAGACGTTCACGGAGCTCGTGTCGTGGTACTTGGGGTTCTCGTTTGCGACGGTAGTGGAAGTAGTGGTACTTGGCGATTCATCATGTAGTAGTTCCCGTTCATAGTGGTACTTGCATCGGAGGGGTACTTGTCGCGTCGGCGTTCGTAGTGGTACTTGGGGGTTCTCGATCTCGCGCCGTAGTTGTACAAGGGTCCAAAAGTAGAAATGTTTGCTGTTACATGGGTGCTTGACAAAACAAAATCAGCAACAAAACAAACAAAACAAGGGAGACGCTACGGCCTCGGCGACGAAGCTGGAAAGGCCAGGGCCTTCTCGGAGCTGCTCGATCTGTTGGAGACGGAGACGGCAGGGGCTTGGAGGCAGGGACCTGGGAGGCCAACGGGGCGAGGCGGCAGGGCCTCTGGCCGCGGCGAGGATGGGCGCCAGCCCGTGGCGCTCGAAGGCAGGAGGACGTCGTGCTCGGGGCGCCGATCTGCTGGAGACGTATGGCTCGCGGGCGAGGCGCTGCTGCAGGACGCATCGTCGAGAGGAACAGGGACGCCGGCCTGGTGACGAAGGGGACACGGGATCCGTCGGGGAAGGAGGACGGAGGAGGCCCTGACGAGGAGGGAGAGGGCGCTCGGGGGCCGCGGCTTCTGGCCGGCCGGAGGGACGACGAGGGCGCGGCAGGCTCGCGGCACCGCGGCGCTACACTGGAGGGAGACGAGGCAGGGGCGGCGCCCTGCCTTGGCGACGGGAGGCCGCGGCTCGAGGGCGCTCGGGGCCAGGGGCTGCAGATCCTGGCCAGAGGGAGGTCGGCCGGCGGCGACGCAGGAGAAGGGCGCGTCGAGGGGGAGCCGCTCGGCCTCGCGGCGGACGGTCGATGCTGCGGGGCGACTCGGCCTGAAGAAGGGAGGAACGGGCGCGTCGCGTCGAGAGGGAGAGGTTCGGGGGAGCGAGGGGGAAAGTGCGGGCAGGGGAACGAGGAAAACGGGACGAGGGGCTCGGGCAGAGAGAGAGAGAGATCGAGAGGGAGGCTGCGGCGGCTGAGGGGGACGAAGGGAGATGGACTGCTGCGAGCTAGGGTAGGGTTTCGGTGGGGAGCTGTTGGGCCAAGGACAGATGGGCCTGAAGGAAGGAGGGAGGCTGGGAGGAGAAGGAGGAGATGCTGGGCCCACTGGAGGATGCGGCCTGGAGTTGGCTGGTGCTCCTCTTTTTATTTCTTATAGAAAAAAACAAATAAGGAGAGAGCCAAAATAAAAAGAAAAGAGGCAAAGAACAAGAATACAATGATGGATATTTTTGTAAGGCTTTACGGAATAATTCCAACCTCACAAAAATAGTTCCAACAAAAAGGGAGGTGCAAACTAAAATAAATAGCTTGTCTTAAAGGAGTTTAAAAGGAGTCTAGATTTCAGAGGAGCCTCGAAAAAATTGAGAAAAGAATATAGGGGAGGTTTAGATGGAGAAACTCGAGGTGAAAAAGGCATGAAGAAAAATATGCAAGTGTGTTACGGTGAATTCCAACAAATGGAATATTATTATATAGCTCCCTAATAATATTGAGAGGCTTTTATATGTTATAAAGAGAAGACATTCTTCCCTCGATTTAAATGGACCGAAGGTCCACACGGTTTATTTAGGTTGAGATGCAAAATAAAATATGACATGATGGCATGATGACATGATGCAATGTAAAAAATAAATAACACAAGCTCAAAAGAAACACACGGGCAACCCAGAACATCTGGAAACTTCTGGAATCTTTTGGAATCTTCTGGGACGTCGGTCTCGGGCGTCACAACTCTCCCACACTAACAGAGGATCTCGACCCGAGATCCTAGAGATATCACCGGGTAAAAACGGAAGAGGAAGAGGTAAAACAAAGTTGCTTCTTTGACAGACGATTGAAACCAAAGAACCTTGAGAGGTTAAACAAGTTGAAAGAAAAAAAGCAACGGAGATGAATGAAGATGAAACACTCCGTTAGAAAAGAGGAACAAGGAACATAATGAGAACCTTGGAGGTTGAAAGACATGAAACAAGAGCTTAGGAACCAAAAGAATATGAAACTGCAATGGTATAGCCAAGGAATAAGAATGAAATAATTTGGACAGCACTCCGTCTGAAAATGGAAGGAATTGAACAAGAACTTGCCAAGTTGAGATGATACTTGATGAAAACAGTAACATATTGTCTCCGAAACAATTAAAAGAATGGCACAAGGGGTAAGAAGGATTCATACAGCACTCCGGTTAAAAGAGAGTTAAAACTTGATAAGATGAGATAATTAGAATGAAGAATACCACGCTCCGGTTAAATAGATAAACAAAGGAAAAGAACATGATCTTGATAAAATGAGATGATGGTTAAAGAGAGCAATATCACGAAACCTCCGGAATGAAAGAATAGAGAATATAGTTCAATGAAAGAAATGAACGGAGAAGAAAGTGACAACTTCTCTCAAAATTGAATTTGAAAGAGCATCCTTACGAAGAGGGTTGAATTGGGTTGATGGAAAATCAACAACGAAAAGAATAAGCTCGATGTGGGCTTATGGAAAACATCTCAAAATTAAGAGGTGACAACCAGCCACTGACGGAAACTATTGATTGGATTGAGATCAACAAGGAGATGAAAAACTTATTTCACCGGAATGAAAAATGTAGAACTTGGGTCATTTGTGAGCACCATAATAGCAGCAATTCTCAGGGAAAGCTTTTAGGTGAAATACAACCCAAGATAACTCCAAGGAATAAAAATGAGGGGTTGAAGGGACTCTTGAACAAAGAAAAATGATGGGTTTAAATATCTCATTCTTGATAACTCGTGAATCATGAAACATGAAGGAATTGTCAAAATGACATAACACCATCTGAAAAGATAAGGTAGAAGAATAGCAATTGGAAGCATGATGAAGAATGCTTGAACTCCAACAAGAATCTTGATGAAGACTTCGAGGATGAATTAAAACATGATGAACCACCATGAGAACTCCGGTAACAAAAGGATGAGAAGTGAAGGATGAAAAGAATAAGATTCAAGGCCTGCGATGAATTAGATGGGGCTTGAAATGATATGATTGAAATAACTTGGAGCTCCGGAAAACAAGATGAACAACTTAGACCCGAGAATATGATATGATGAACAAACTCCGAAGGAAGGAATTAAATCACCTTGAAGGAATAAGAATAAGAATTATGTCATGCATCTCCTTCACCAATTTAAATTGATGACAACCAAAGGATTTGGCATACTACTTATTCTCGTTGGAAAGAATTAAAGAGAGGTCTAGCACAAGCTTGGATAAATCTTCAACGAACCACCGGTAGGATTGTGAAAAGAACAAATGAATTGAAACGATAACAACGGAAGAGTAATCTTGAAAGAACCACCGTAAGAATATAGAGACGAACGAAGAGACATCAATGAAGCATATTTGGAGGACGAAGTTGAAAACTGAGAACGAAGAAATATTCTGAAATGATGGCCTTCGGAGGATCACAAAGAAAAGAATTCAAGAATTGCTCTGAAGGGGCATGAAAACAACTCCCACAATCGAAAACAATTATGAGGATGGCATGAAGCTAGAACCACAACTCATCAAGAGAACGGGTCAAGATTAAGAGAAACACTTCTCCGGTCTCCAAATGCTAAGAATGAAGACGAGAAATGCCAAGAATAATTGTTGAGCACTCTAGAATGAAGAATTAAAAAGGTTGAACCAATGATGAACAAGAATTTGAAAGCGATCTTGGAGAAGGCATGTGACTGATGGGATTCATTCTTACGTCACACTTTGAAAAGAATTTGAGTATAACTCCAGAAAATAGAAGAGTCAGGTAAGATCCTGGGAAAGACCTGTGGGTTAGGGCCCACTCAAAGAAATCACCGTTGGGAAAGATTGCTTAAGAGATATTGCACCGGTTGAATTAAATGGCTTGAATAAGATAACAACCTCAAAATAGTTTGAACGGATTAAGAATGGAATTATGAATCTTCAGCACTCCGGATATGAATAGCAAGAGGAGGATGATTAATTGGTGCACCGGAATAAGAAAGGATTGTGAAATGAGGAAAAAGGATAAGATCAACACCGAAATCTTGAATTACATCCACCTGCAGAATTTGAGAACAAAAGAATGATAACTTGAAGCTCTTGAGCATCTTCACGATAAATCACCGGATAGGAACATTGGAGGAAAAGAATGAAGAAATATCACATGAATAAAATGGATACTTCATCTGAGAATTACTGGCTCCAAGAAGAAGAAGGGTGGGAGGGTGGGGAAAACAAAGACAACTTGGGATGCTTGAAACAGACAGATCGTCAGATTTCTCAACGACGTCTGTATGGAATAACTTGAAGAGAAACACACCGGTTGAAAGGATTAACATGAAGATCTTGATGATCAAGAAGAATTAGCACTCCCATAGAAATATGAGAACACCGATTAGGAAGGTATGGAATCAACGTTTGACATCGAAGCAACTCGAATACCAGAATCGAAACAAAACAACGGATAGATGTTTAACATGATCTTCACAAAATCATCCAAACAGAGAATTGAACGAATGAATTCCGCAGGTACATCAACTCGTCGGGAAGCCACTTGGAGAACAAAAAGATAAATAAAAAGGAACAAGGATCAGATAGAACAAATACAAGATAGAAGCTTCGTTCGACATCTTCGTGCTGAAAGCTCATGGAACATGTTACAAAAGGGTTTTGCAATCCCCGGATCAGCATAGCCAAGGACCCTTTAAGATGCAACTCCCGATCAGAACAAGTCCATAAAACCACTTCACTCAATGTAGAACCCCAAACTTCATATCGTGCATCCGTTGGAAGAAAGCCTAGAACTACTGGATAGAACCCACCTATAGATTTCCGAAAGTTTCCAGTTATGCAATCAGGTGTTGGGGATACACGGGAAGCACCGCGCAATCAACTCTAAACCTACATCCAGGTGTATCCATCCTTCAACACATAACCAGTCTTTCTCGGAAACTGTTTACCTCGGACCTTCGAAAAGCATCCACTATACAAGCTATGGCAATACTCTCGAGCTACCTCCCCAGTACTGGGTGATGTCGGGGTTATCTTGCCACTGGCCGTATAGGAGAGATTTTCGATGTCGGCCGTCTTAAGTATTTAGTACTGCCGCGATATTCTTGTGTCAATGATACCCCGAAGCTCAACTCCTCGGTAACAGGAGGCATCGAGAACAATATCCTTGTCACAAGAACATCGAAACAATCCCAGAATACTCGCGGGATCCTAAAAAAAATTTGGTGCAATTTTTGAAAGTAGAAGAGAAAAGAGTAATCGTCAGGAGTCCTCACCAGAGAGAAAAGAGATGAGGAGCAAAAGAAATCCTACTCTCCGATATATATATATAGGATTCAAAACATTTTCAGTGTGTGCCTAGACTCGACCGTCAACGATTCGATCAATCAGTGGGGGCTTCTAGGTCGGAGAAGGCTCTGAATACCAACTTGTAGTGCCCAGGATGGGACTATACCTCCTACGTGTCGAGGCACGACTTAAAGGTATAAGCCCATCCTAGAATGATCTCAAGTTTGGTATCTTTGCACAACTCATGTAAAAGAGGGATTAAATTGCAAAAGAGATAGTTGTCTTACACTCGCCACTTCACACAATACATTACATAAGCAGACATCATTCAAAACATCACAACCCGACTACGGGTGAAGATCCAAAAGAAAGATACCAAAACAACATAAAGCCACAGGTCAGGATCGAATCCTAGTAGAAACCACTACTGAACATCGAAACGTCACAGGCAAACGGCCACGCTCTTCATCGAGCTCCCGGTGAAGAACTGATCCAACTCCTGCATCAAACGCGGCTGAACCTGCATCTGGTGTGGTGAAGTAACTGTGAGCCACAGAGGACTCAGCAATCCCGTTCCCGGGTAACAAGACTATTTAAGCCCTAGGTGTGGACAAGGCTGAAGAAAGAACGAGAGGTGAAGGAACAACAAGAGTCTGCAGCAGCAACTAGCACTAACTTACGTAATAGAGAGCGAGAAGAGAAGAGCATCGGTCGAAAGATGATCACGAAGTGATCCTAGCTAAAGCCGGTCAAACATAACCCCACCGTGTTCAACTCCCGAATCCCTATTCGGAAATTGACAGTCACGGTACACACGCTGGTAGTGTATTGAAACATTGTGTCAAGTTATCTACAACCGGATATTAACAAGCTCCCATCTGCCACATAACCGCGGGCACGGCTTTCGAAAGTTCAAACCCTGCAGGGGTATTCCAACTTGACCCATTACAAGCCCACGATCCGCGGAGTCGCAACTCCATAGGTGGGAAGACCCGAGTATTCTCGGAATCCCGTGCTCAAGTTAAACCGAACTAAGGTAAGGCTAATCCAGCAAATCCTCCCGGCGTGTCGACACCCTGATAGTAGCCGCGCGTATCTAAGTCTCAGGACACGACCGGATGGGCGATGCTACAGGTTATACCAGATACCTCGGGTTGCCCCAAGGCGGCCCCTGCAGGACCCCCGTTTGGGACCAACACCATCAGCGCTGGCCCCCCCCTGCTATGTAGAAATTAGGAATCCTCGAGGGAGCGACCCCCTATGCAAATTTAATTAATTAATTAAGTTGTTAATATGAGGCAAATAGTACCAAATGTTGGGACTTGCTGGAAAAGACTTAGCACTTAGCGGTTTATCAAGGGGGTCCCATACACCCCAACTGTGTTAGGAACGCATAATCAAGGAACATAACACCGGTTTATACGGTTCCTAACGGCATGAGTGGAACAAAACACCAAGCAAAAGGCTTAGCCTTCCACCCTGCCAGTATATAGATGATTTCATTTTAAGCATTTATATAGTGTGATATAACCCAACCAAACTTCAACATGAAGCAAGCATCTTCAATCTTCACCTGCAACTAACAATGCTATAAGAAGGGCTGAGCGAAGCGTACTTAGCCAAGCAACGGTTTGCATACGTAGGGTGGTTAAACAGGTTCATGGTTACAAGTAGGAGGATGACAAGAAAAACATGGGCATCGAGGCAAAACTATAGAGAGGAACTACTAGCAATAGGCAAAGATAGTAATGGTATCCGGGTTCGGCCATCTTGCCTGGAATTCCATAAGGAAGAAGAACGGATCCAAGAAGAAGACGGAGCAACAGTCGAGCGAAGCCTCACAACTCCGGAACGAAACCGAAGCTAACAAGAGAAGCAACCGGAAAGAAAGAAACAACACGGTAAACACGCAAGCATAAGCATGGCATACGATGCACATCCAAATATGATGCATGTCCGGTTTAAATATGCATGGCATGGCAAAAGCACAAACAACACTACAAGTTAAGTGGAGATCAATATGCAACGAGTTGCATATTGACGAAACACCACATATAATTATTTAGTTGACTCTCGTTATTTACAAGACAAGCTTAAATGTTGGTTAACATGGCAAGAGGTGAAGCTTAAATAAAATACCTAGTAAGACATTTTAAATCAGGCCGGAAGATAACAACAACATATCCGGAAAATCCCCATGAGCATGTTTAATAATTATAAAGCAACAACAAACACACATTATAATGTTGTTAATATGATGCGGATGACATGATCAAGTTTATGCAAGTTTTATTAAAAGATTAACAAGAAGAAGATAAGAAGCATCGTCACCGTGGTGGAATGAAAAGGTGCCACGGCAACGATCCGAAATGATGCAACGCAACACCTCGGTTCCGGTTTCTCGTTGAGAGACCGGTGCAAAAGAAGAAGATGGCGTGAGCGAGTCACACGAGATGAAATGTGGGGCGATCCCGTTACCGGGTTCCCACGAGTCGGTGACGAGGCAACCGAGGAACATGACAACGGACGAAACGGACACGAAGCACACACGGGAAACATTTCATACACACAACAAGCATCACACGGGTCATCGTCTCGGGTTATACCTTCGAAACACTCGTTTCGGGACGGTTCGAGATCGTAGAGGGACGTAGTTGTTCTCGTGGGTCGTAGAGGAAGTAGATGTTCCGTTCGGAGAGGAAGTAGACGTTCTCATTTCTTCACCGAAGGTAGTCGTTCTTGTAGCGGTAGTTGTACTCGGGCGACGGTAGTGGTACTCGCGGTTGTCGAGCGACGGTAGTGGTACTCGGGGCGACGGTAGACGTTCACGGAGCTCGTGTCGTGGTACTTGGGGTTCTCGTTTGCGACGGTAGTGGAAGTAGTGGTACTTGGCGATTCATCATGTAGTAGTTCCCGTTCGTAGTGGTACTTGCATCGGAGGGGTACTTGTCGCTTCGGCGTTCGTAGTGGTACTTGGGGGTTCTCGATCTCGCGCCGTAGTTGTACAAGGGTCCAAAAGTAGAAATGTTTGCTGTTACATGGGTGCTTGACAAAACAAAATCAGCAACAAAACAAACAAAACAAGGGAGACGCTACGGCCTCGGTGACGAAGCTGGAAAGGCCAGGGCCTTCTCGGAGCTGCTCGATCTGTTGGAGACGGAGACGGCAGGGGCTTGGAGGCAGGGACCTGGGAGGCCAACGGGGCGAGGCGGCAGGGCCTCTGGCCGCGGCGAGGACGGGCGCCAGCCCGTGGCGCTCGAAGGCAGGAGGACGTCGTGCTCGGGGCGCCGATCTGCTGGAGACGTACGGCTCGCGGGCGAGGCGCTGCTGCAGGGCGCGTCGTCGAGAGGAACAGGGACGCCGGCCTGGTGACGAAGGGGACGCGGGATCCGTCGGGGAAGGAGGACGGAGGAGGCCCTGACGAGGAGGGAGAGGGCGCTCAGGGGCCGCGGCTTCTGGCCGGCAGGAGGGACGACGAGGGCGCGGCAGGCTCGCGGCACCGCGGCGCTACACTGGAGGGAGACGAGGCAGGGGCGGTGCCCTGCCTTGGCGACAGGAGGTCGCGGCTCGAGGGCGCTCGGGGCCAGGGGCTGCAGATCCTGGCCTGAGGGAGGTCGGCCGGCGGCGACGCAGGAGAAGGGCGCGTCGAGGGGGAGCCGCTCGGCCTCGCGGCGGACGGTCGATGCTGGGGGGCGCCTCGGCCTGAAGAAGGGAGGAACTGGCGCGTCGCGTCGAGAGGGAGAGGTTCGGGCGAGCGAGGGGGAAAGTGCGGGCAAGGGAACGAGGAAAACGGGACGAGGGGCTCGGGCAGAGAGAGAGAGAGATCGAGAGGGAGGCTGCGGCGGCTGAGGGGGACGAAGGGAGATGGACTGCTGCGAGCTAGGGTAGGGTTTCGGTGGGGAGCTGTTGGGCCAAGGACAGATGGGCCTGAAGGAAGGAGGGAGGCTGAGAGGAGAAGGAGGAGATGCTGGGCCCACTGGAGGATGCGGCCTGGAGTTGGCTGGTGCTCCTCTTTTTATTTCTTAGCGAAAAAAACAAATAAGGAGAGAGCCAAAATAAAAAGGAAAGAGGCAAAGAACAAGAATAAAATGATGGATATTTTTGTTAGGCTTTACGGAATAATTCCAACCTCACAAAAATAGTTCCAACAAAAAGGGAGGTGCAAACTAAAATAAATAGCTTGTCTTAAAGGAGTTTAAAAGGAGTCTAGATTTTAGAGGAGCCTCGAAAAAATTGAGAAAAGAATATAGGGGAGGTTTAGATGGAGAAACTCGAGGTGAAAAAGGCATGAAGAAACATATGCAAGTGTGTTACGGTGAATTCCAACAAATGGAATATTATTATATAGCTCCCTAATAATATTGAGAGGCTTTTATATGTTATAAAGAGAAGACATTCTTCCCTCGATTTAAATGGACCAAAGGTCCACACGGTTTATTTAGGTTGAGATGCAAAATAAAATATGGCATGATGGCATGATGACATGATGCAATGCAAAAAATAAATAACACAAGCTCAAAAGAAACACACGGGCAACCCAGAACATCTGGAAACTTCTGGAATCTTCTGGAATCTTCTGGGACGTCGGTCTCGGGCGTCACACACGCATCGACCCTTTTTGCGTATGGTGCAATGGGATATTCATGAAGAAGCATCAAGTGAGGAAATTGATAAGGATTATTAGCAAAAAGATATGAATAGTGGCAAACAAATTAATTTTTTATTCTCTATCCAACACAACAGTGAGTTGTAGGATGGTAACTACAAACTCTGCAACCTTCTCTTTTTACTGCCTATAATGAGTTGTTAGACAACAATGTCTGAATATTTTTCGTTCGCAGTGGTTCCCGAAGCAGTTCACTCAAGATTACCACGCAAAGTACATGATTGGTGGGCATGCATTGAAGGTTAAAGTATTTCATCCAGACTACAATGTGCATCGAGAAGTCGTAATGAAGACAGTGGAGGATGGACGTGCATCCATCACAAGGGGTTGGCCTAGAGTCGTGCACGCATTACGCATGGAGGAGGGCACAATATGGCCATTCCGCTTCACCTTCTCACGAAACCAGAATGTCTTTCGCCTCTCTCTTTAAAGTCTTTAGAAACTGTGGTTCATGATTCTTTCTTGTGCTTCTGTAGTTCTTCGGTATATATACATGTGCATCGAATTATGCATTCATGATTGAACCTATATTTGTAATAAACATGGTTTGATATGAAATAAGTGATTGCCTACTTTCAAATTCAAAAGATGTGATTTTTAAATTAGGGATTAATTAGGGATTACACTGCACACGGTTTGCGAAAGCAAAACGTCTGCGATAGACGTGGAGATCAGAAACGTTTCTAGTATCCACTATGTGTGCGATCAATCTCCACTGCACACACGACATCCTCTTGAAAACTGTTTGCATTAGGCCACCTTGCGCAAACGTTTACCAGAAAAAAACTGTGTGTGATGGACATCCTTTGCCACACAATTTCTTCTACGCACCGTGTGTGATGTATTCAATAACGCAAATAATAAAATCCTTAATATCGTGTGCAATGGCAACGCTATCACAAACGATTTAACGAGGAAAATTGTTTGTGATGTACCTGTGAACGGAAATGTTTTCCTTGAAGCGACTGTGTGGATGTACATACGAACGGAAACGTTTACTTGGGACAGACTGTGTGGGATGTACTCGTGACCGGAAACAATTTCTCGTGTATAATTGTATTTTTTAGCTCTACTATATGTATTGCCGTATTTGAGCGCTCGTCGGTCGCACACGACCTCATTTTGCCGAGCGTGTGTGCCAGGAGGGCATATCCCCGATGGTTTCTGGGTCGTGTGGGAAGGAGCCACCTAGCACCGTCACTCACTTCGTGACGGTTCCGAACGCCGTCTCGGAAAGGGGTTAAAAACATTTGTATAGCACCGACGCATACCAGTGCATGTCCAAGATTAGTAGACTGACTCCTACCTGCATCTACTACTATTACTCCACACATCGACCGCTATCCAGCATGCATCTAGTGTATTAAGTTCATGAAAGAGCGGAGTGATGCCTTAAGCAAGATGACATGATGTAGACAAGATAAACTCACAAATAAATAAACCCCATTTTATTTACCCTTAATAGTAATGATACATGTGTGTCATGTCTCCTTCAGTCACTGATATTGAGCACAACAAGATCGAACCCATCACAAAGCACCTCTTCCCATGGCAAGAAAAATCAATCTAGTTGGCCACACTAAACCAATAAATAGGAGAAGAAATATGATGTTACAAAAATCGTGCATAAAATAATACAGAGAAAAATCAAATAATATTCATGGATAGATCTAATAATAAACTCACAATTCATCGGATCCCAACAAACACACTACAAAACGTCATTACATCAAATAGATCTCCAAGAACATCAAGGAGAACATTGTATTGAAGATCAAAAAGAGAGAAGAAGCCATCTAGTTACTAACTACGGACATGTAGGTTTGTGGTAAACTACTCACGCATCATCAGAGGGGCAGCAAGGATGAAGAATAACCCCTCCATGATAGTTACCCCCTCCTGTAGAGTGCCGGAAAAGGCCTCTAGATTGGATCTCGTGGTCTGGAACTTGCGGTAGCGAAAAAAACTACTTTGCCTGCTCCCCTGAGGGTTTTAGGATTTTAAAGTATTTATAGAGGCGGAGGTAGGTCAAAACGATGCTCATGGGCCCCACTACCCACTAGGGCGCGGCGGGGGCCTCTAGCGCGCCCTAGTGCCTAGTGGGCCCCCTATTCATCTTCTAGTTCCCTCTCAAAGCTTCCAGGGTCTCTTATTGCGCGAAAAAACTCCAAAAAGTCTTGTGGCATTTGGACTTTGTTTGGTATTGATATTCTGCTAAACAAAAAACAAGCAAAATTAGGAACTGGCACTCGGCACTAAGTTAATAGGTTAGTTCTAAAAAATGATATAAAGTTGCTTGTAAATGTATATAAAATATCCAAGATTGATAATATAATAGCATGGAACAATCAAAAAAATTATACATACATTGGAGACATATCAACTGAGCACTTAATTTCAAAAATTTAGCTTGAAATCGATATAATATTCTGTATATATAACATGGTTCCTAAACACCGTGAAAACTTATGAATTAGAGTATTAGCAACACAATTAACAGGATAAAAAGAACTAAAACATGATACTTCCATCGATAAATTGTGAGACACAAGCAAACTCCATGACTAGCTAATACTAAAAGTCGGTCACCCATTAGTCTATACCAACCATTATCCAAACTAAATGTGTTTAGAACTTATTGCTATATTATGAATCAACATATGTTTTGTTCCTGCACAAAAAGAATAATCATCTACTATGTCCATAGCAGGCAGTACTCTACTAATCATCTAGTATGTCCATAAGAGCTAGCTTCAGTTGCAGTACCAATGAACAGTTTGACAGGCACATGCAGAGTAAACAATTTTAGTGGAACTTTGAACCCTGCTACCTCTACATACATATGTTGTAAAACAATATTCCCTATGCTAAAATAACTCATAGCATACATCCATTACACACAGATTTTAGCATCAGACAACAACACTCTACTAATAATTATCCACTAGTTGTAGATTCAAGTATAATGGCATCAATCAGGGGTGTTCCTAGCACTACATGTTTATTTAAATCCAATAAGCTAAGCAACGGAGCTTACCGTGGATGAGAATGTAGGATATCGTTGGGCTGGTAGTCATACACCAACAACTGCTCCTTCTTGCCATTGAAGAACGTCTGCAATGAGCTCTAGACAGGTACCGGAGTTATGTCGGCGACGGAGTCTTTGTCGTGCCCGAAACCCTAGCCGCGTGTAGGGGTAGGGTATAGTTTCAGGGACGAGCGTTGGAGGCTTGGAATGACGGGTAAGGCTGAAGGAGACGATGCAGCGGAGGAAGGAGAGCTCGGGGATGTGCTTCGCACCAGCCATGGCCATTGGACCTCGCCGGAATCGACCGTCGTTTGTGACTGCAGAAAGGGGTCTGTCGGGCGATAGAGAGTGAGAGCGTTTGTAGGAGAGAGAGAGAGAAAGAGAGGGATGGGTGCTCGGTTGGGCAGACTCAAGAGATGCCTGAGGTGGGGGAGAGGAGCCGGCCGGCGACATGCTGCACGAGAAGGTGGTCGGCGGCTGTGAGAGGGACTCACATGGTGTCCTTCTCTCTTTATCATGGTGTGGGAATGTGGGTTATTTTCTTTGGCCCGGAGAGAGAGGAAGAGCTAACTGGAGGGAGAGCCACATGTGGGCTATTTTTTCTGGCCTGATACGTCTCCAACGTATCTATAATTTTTTATTGTTCCATGCAGTTATATTATAATTCTAGGATGTTTTACAATCATTTTATAGTCATTTTATATCATGTTTTCGTACTAACCTATTGACATAGTGCCAAGTGCAAGTTGTTGTTTTCTGCAGGTTTTTTACATCACATGAAATCAATACCAAACGGAGTCCAAATGCAGCGAAACTTTTTGTGGATTTTTTTTTGGGACTAGAAGACATCCAGTGGGCCGGAGAAGCACATGGGGACATAATAACTGAGCACTTAATTACAAAATTTTAGCTTGAAAGTGATGTAATATTCTGTATATACAAAATGGTTCCTAAACACCTTGCAAGCTTAGGAATTACAGTATTAGCAACACAATTAAGAGGATAAAAAGAACTAAAACATGAAACTTCCATCGAAAATTTGTGAGACACAAGAAAACTCCATGACTCGCTAATACTAAAAGTCGGTCACCCATTAGTCTATACCAACCATTATCCAAACTAAATGTGTTTAGAACTTATTGCTATATTTTGAATCAACATATGCTTTGTTCCTGCACGAAAAGAATAATCATCTACTATGTCCATAGCAGGCAGTACTGTACTAATCACCTAGTATGTCCATAAGAGCTAGCTTCACTTGCAGTACCAATGAACAGTTTGACAAGCACATGCATGGTATACAATTTTAGTGGAACTTTGAACCCTCCTACCTCTGCATACATATGTTGTAAAGCAATTTTCCCTACGCTAAAACAACTCATAGCTTACATCCATTACACACAAATTTTAGCATCACACAACAACACTCCACTGATAATTATCCACTAGTTCTAGATTCAGGTATAATGGCATCAATCAAGGGTGTTCCTAGCACTACGTGTTCATTTAAATCCAAGAAGCTAAGCAATGGAGATTACCGTGGGTGAGAATGTAGGATATCATTGGGCTGGTAGTCGTACACCAACAGCTGCTCCTTCTTGCCATTGAAGAATGACCGCAGTGAGCTCTAGATGGGTACCGGAGTTATGTCGGCGACGGAGGCTTCGTCGTGGCCGAAACCCAAGCCGCATGTAGGGGTAGGGCACGGTTTCATGCACGAGCGTTGGAAGCTTGGAATGACGGGTGAGCCCGAAGGAGACGATGCAACGGAGGAAGGAGATCTCGGGGATGTGCTTCGCACCGGCCATGGCCACCGGACCTCGCCGGAATCGATCATCGGTTGTGACTGGAAAGGGGTCTGTCGGGCGAGAGAGAGTTAGAGCGTTCGTAGGAGAGAGAAGGATGCCTGAGTTGGGGGGAGGAGCCGACCGGCGACATGCTGCACGAGAAGGTGGTCGGCGGCTGTGAGAGGGACTCACACGATGTCCTTCTCTCTTTCTCATGGCGTGGGAATGTGGGTTATTTTCTTTGGCCCAGAAAGAGAGGAAGAGCTAACTAGAGGGAGAGCGACGTGTGGACAGTTTTTTCTGGCCTGATATGTCTCCAACGTATCTATAATTTTTTATTGTTCCATGTTGTTATATTATAATTCTTGGATGTTTTACAATCATTTTATATCATTTTTTCGTACTAACCTATTGACATAGTGCCAAGTGCCAGTAGCTGTTTTCTGCATGTTTTTTACATTGCAGGAAATCAATACCAAACGGAGTCCAAATGCAGTGAAACTTTTTGTGGATATTTTTTGGACCAGAAGAAATCCAGTGGGCCAGAGAAGCACCTAGGGGTGCTCTGAGGGGAGCACAACCCACCAGGGCACGCCAGGAGACCCATGCGCGCCCTGGTGGGTTGGGCCCACCTTGGGTGCCCCCCGGACCGCCTCTTTGCTCTATGAATACCCCAATATTCGAGAAACCCTAGGGGAGTCGAAGAAAATCAATTCCATCCGCCGCAGAGTCCAAAACCACCAGATCCAATCTAGACACCAACAAGGAGGGGTTCACCACTTCCATTCGTGCCTCTCCGATGATGCGTGAGTAGTTTCTTGTAGACCTACGGGTCCGTAGTTAGTAGTTAGATGGTTTCCTCTCTCTCTTTTAATTATCAATACAATGGTCTCTTGGAGATCCATATGATGTAACTCTTTTTGCGGTGTGTTTGATAGGATCCAATGAACTTTGAGTTTATGATCAGATCTATCTTTTTATCCTTGAAAATTATTTGAGTCTTCTTTGATCTCTTATATGTATGATTGCTTATAGCCTCATATTTCTTATCTGATATTGGCTTTTTTGGCCAACTTGATCTATTTATATTGCAATGGGAAGAGGTGCTTTGTAGTTGGTTCCTAGTGACAGAAGGGGAACCGGCACATATGTATCGTTGCTAATAAGGATAAAACGATGGGGTCTATTTCTATATAAATAGATCTTGTCTAAATCATGTCATCGTTCTTATTGCATTACTCCGTCTTTCCATTAACTTAATACACTAGATGCATGCTGGATAGCGGTTGATGTGTGGAGTAATAGTAGTAGATGCAGACAGGAGTCGGTCTACTAATCTTGGACATGGTGCCTATATAATGATCATTGCCTGGATATCGTCATTATTATTTCAAGTTCTATCAATTGCCCAACAGTAATTGTTCAACCATGGTTTGCTATTTTTGTCGAGAGAAGCCACTAGTGAAATCTACGGCCCCCGAGTCTCTTTCTCATATTATTTGCCTTTGTGATCTATTTTCCTTTGCTTTTATTTTCAGATCTATTAAACCAGAAACCCAAAAATACCTTGCTGCAACTTATCTTATTTGGTGTTCGATCTATCAATATCTACAACTCTATCACGTCCATTACCCGAAAGGGATTGACAACCCCATTTACACGTCAGATTGCGAGTATTTGTTATTCGTGCGCAGGTGCCGTTTATGTTGTGTTGCTTGGTTCTCCTACTGGTTCGATAACCTTGGTCTTATCACTGAGGGAAATACCTACCGCGGCTATACTACATCATCCCTTCCTCTTTGGGGAAATACCGACATAGTTCTAGGAGACATCAAAAGGAATTTCTGCCGCCGTTGCTGGGGAGAATCTTCAATATATACCAGGTTCCTAATCACAAATCTCATAGCCTTGCAATTTACTTTATTTGCCATTTTCCTCACGTTTTCACCCCACCCCCACTTCACAAAAAATTGCCATTTTTATTCACCCTATTTTTCGTTCGCCGTTTTCCGGTCAAATCTATCGCCTACTTGTGTTCTTGTTTACAATTGCTCAAAGATGAAGCAAGAGGACACTAATTTGTGTGATTTTTCTAGTACTAACAACAATGATTTTATTGGCACTCCAATTGCTCCTCCCGCCACTAGTGCGGAGTCTTGTGATATTGATACTGCTTTATTGAATCTTGTCATGAAAGATCAATTTTCCAGCGCTCCTAATGAGGATGTCGCGTCCCATCTTAATACCTTCATGGAATTATGCGATATGCAAAAGAAAAAAGATGCGGACAATCACGTTGTGAAGATGAAATTATTTCCGTTTTCTTTGTGTGATTCCGCAAAAATTTGGTATTCTTCTTTACCGCGCAATAGTATCGATTCTTGGAATAAATGCAAAGATACAATCATTACTAAGTATTTTCCGCCCGCGAAAATTATTTCCCTTAGAACCCAGATCATGAATTTCAAGCAACTTGAACATGAGCATGTTGCACAATCTTGGGAAAGGATGAAAATGATGCTAAGGAATTGCCCAACTCATGGGTTAAATCTTTGGATGATCATACAATTTTTTTATGCGGAGTTGAATTTTGTTTCTCGAAATCTTTTAGACTCTGTCGTTGGCGGTACTTTTATGGAAATTACTTTGGCTGAAGCAACCAAATTTCTTAATAATATTAGGGTGAATTATTCGCAATGGCATACCGAAAGGGCGCCTACTAGCAAAAAAGTTAATTCGGTTGAGATTGATTCTTTAAGTGAAAAAGTTGATGCTCTTATGAAATTGGTTGCTAATAAAATTGCTCTTATTGATTTCAATGATATGCCTTTATCTACCTTGATTGAGCAAAATAGCGATGCCATATATGTGAATTTTATCTCTAGAAATAATTTCAATAACAATGTTTATAGAGGTAATTTTAATCCTAGGCATTTCCCTGGAAATTCCTCTAATATTTATGGTAATTACTATGGTAATTCTTCTTACAGTAATAATAGGAATACCTCTGATCTAGAGAACAATATTAAATAATTTATCAATACTCAAAAGGTTTTCAATGCTTCCACAAAAGAAAAAATGAATAAGATTGATGATATGTCTAGGAGTATTGATAGAATTTCTCATGATGTGGAGAATCTTAAGTTGAAAATTTTTGTGCCTAAAGTTGAGGAATTAATTAAAGATCTTTATGTTTCTATGGATGAAAGTAAGAAAAGAACCGCTATGCTTAGGGCTAAAAGAGAATTTATGGAAAAAGCATTTTCTAGTGATTGCTTTCCTAAAAATGATGTAGAACTTAAAATGATTGGTGTTTCTTCTATTGATTCCTTGTTTAGTAAAGTTCAACTTGATGAAAAAGGGACTGGAGAAGAGTCAACTTTAGTTAGAAGGCATCCCAATAGTTCGGAGGGTGAAAATCTTGTTGACAAAATTGATAAAAGTGGGTTTGGAGATGTTAAGACTTTAACTAGTGATGTGCCCACTCTTTTGGATTACAAAGACTTTAATTATGAAAGTTGCTCTTTGATTGATTGTATTTCTTTGTTGCAATCCATGATTAATTCACCCCATGCCTATGAACAAAATAAAGCTTTTACTAAACATATTGTTGATGTAGTGATGAAAGCTTTAGATGATAAGTTGGAATTAGAAGTATCAATTACTAGAAAATTGCATGATTTGGGTGCTAGTGTTTCCACGATTCTGAAATCTCTTTGTGATGTTCTTTGTCTTACCAATATTAAAGATTGCTCTCTTAATTTGCATTTGGAAGATTCTACTATTAAAAAGCCTTTGTGAAGGATCAATGATGTTCTTTTTATTGCAAATAGGAACTATGTACCCATAGACTTTATTGTTCTTGACATTGATTCCAATTCGTCTTGTCCTATTATACTTGGTAGACCATTTTTGCGCACTATTGGCGCGGTGATTGATATGAAAGAAGGGACTATTCATTACAATTTCCCTTGAGAAAGGGCATGGAACACTTCCCTAGAACAAAGATCAAATTGCCTTATTGTAACACCCCGGTGTAATGATGCTACAGTAATCTCTGAGATCTAGTTAATCATTTTGCTAAACAAGTGTTTGATCATCATTGTCTAATATCTCTTGCAAATTCCAGTTGAATTCAATTTCAAATTATGAGTGAAATTCAAAATTGCTCAAACAAGAAAACTAAATTGTTCATCATGTGACCAATAATCATTTATTAATATTGTTGGTGAATCAACAATTTTTGCAAAGTGTTTAAATGTCCTAAACTAATTGAAACATATGCTTTAAAAGAAAAGCAAAGAAAAAAGTAAAAGAAGAGGTGAGAGAGAGAGAGAGACGTCCACTGCCCTGGACCTAACCTACATGGGCCAGTCCAGCCGGCCCACCTAAACTCACACGCGCCGACCTGCCTCCCCGGTCGCCTTCCCTGTACAACCGATCGGGGAACGGCCGAGCGCGCTCAGCCGTACCGCCTCGCCGGCGACGACGGCGAATAAGGCCTCGTGCCTCCCCGCCTCCTCGATCTCCGCCTCCACTCACCTCGCTTCCCTGCCGCTCCACTCCCCTCTCCCTCTCCGCCTCTCTTCCCAGATCGGCACTCACCCCCTCCTTGCCGAGCACCACCGTGGGCATGGCCGCCGCGTAGTCGCAAACACCGCCTCCCCCAAGTATCTCCGACCTACCCTACATCATCGGCGTCGTCTGCTGCTTTGACTCCACCACCTAGCACACGTCCGGAGCGCCTGCATTGACACGGACAACCCCTTATTCAACCTCGGACCTCCATCGTCGCCGTCGTCAGATTCCAGCCACACCGAGCCTCCCTCTAGCACATTGTTCGCATCTAATGGCACCCGGTGAGCTCTCGGTCCTCTCTGGCCTCTCTCTCTCCTTTGTCCCCCACGTGTCGTATCTATGCACCCGACGAGCACCACCACCAGCGCGGTAGCCTTTGCTCCGACCGCCCCAACTGCCGCTACTCACTCCGTTCGACGAGACTCGTCCCGTCGGTCTCGCATAAGCAAACGGTGCCCAAAATGGTAGTCCACAACGTTTTCCCGATGAGGTCCCGTGCCCGCCTTCTCCGGCCACCGATCTGCCCCGCGCTCCCTCGTACTTGCCTCTGTGCCCTCCTGCACTACTGCTCCGTGCTGCTGGTGCTGCCGCCGGGCTGCTCCCCGCTCTTGCTGAAGCCACCTCCCCGTCGCTCGCCGGAGCTCTGCTCCCAGCGTCCGTCTGTGCCACTGTCGCCCGCAGTCGCCACCGCCCGTAGTTGCCGCACCCGAGCCGCGCCTCGCGGGCAGCCATCGCGCTACGCCGGCTCCTCCAGCCGCCCCGCCCCTCCTCGCTCACCGCCACGCCCAGCCCTGCTCGTCGGCCCTATCGCCGATCAATGTCGGTGCCGCCCCGTCCCTTCCTCCCCGTGCGCCTCCGCCCTGCTGCGGCTGCACCCTCGCGGCCGCGTCTCACGCCGCGGCCCCAACCAACACCTCGTCGGCGCCCCACCGCGTCCCGGTGGCCTACCCCATGCGCCCGGCTGGGCTGCGCCCTAGCCGATGCCCAGCGGCTTCGCCCGCACCCCGGCGCCCGGTCGCCCGCACAGAATAGCGCTCTAGTAGCCTCCTGTGCCACTAACAGTCGGGACCCATAACTTTATAAAAAAATATAATAACAAAATAAAATTAATTAATTAATTGGCGAATTAATTAACTTAATTAAAACTAATTAATTAATGTAATGACTTAGTTTAGTTAATTAAGCTGTTAGGTTAGTTAACAGCCTATGACAATTGGGACCCGCACGTCAGTATGACCGGTCAATGGTCAGCGTTGACCGCTGATGTCATACTAATGTCATACTGATGTCATGCTGATGTCTTAATTCTATTTTCCAATTAAACTAATTTGTTAATTCAAAAAATGATTTAAAACTTTGAAATTTAATATAAAATAAACCGTAACTCGGATGAAAAAGTTTTATACATGAAAGTTGCTCAGAAAAATCCAATGAATTCGAATAAGCGGTCCATTCATTTGTCACATGCCCCTAGTATGCTGAACATGGAACTTTTCCCCTGCTTTCCTCTTTTCCTCTATCCGGAAAACGCCAAACACAAGAAACCCTCTTAGGATGATTTCCCTCTCCGTCTGCAATGTGTGGTACTGCGTTAGAACATCCCTAGCTCTACATATTGTCATGTCATGCTTAGTGTTGTGTCTGTTTGCTTATATTTACTGTTTCTTCCCCCTCTTCTCTCCGGTAGACCACGAGGCCGATGATGTCCCGGTGATTGACTACGTCGACAACGACACTTCTTCCTTTTCAGCAGAGCTTCCACGCAAGCCAACCCCTTTGATCATTCCGATATCGCCCATTCCCTTCTCTCTTATGCTTGCATTAGAACTGCTACTGTTTTTGTATACCTATTATGATGCATAGCCAGTTGTTGTTACCTGCTTTCATACCTTACATGTTTATCCTAAACTGCTTAGTAGGTTGGTTCTTGACCTACCAATGACCCCCACCTTGTCCCTGTTACCCCTGCTAGATTATCAGAAGACTCGATCGAAGACCAGGCCCCGGCACTGCACATCACTTTCCCCTTAGTTGTTCGTCACTACTAGGTTACTATCGAGTACCGAGGGTGATACCTCATCAGCACTTCTGATGTTAACCTTGTAGGTTAGTTCATCGGTTATGGTCATCGAGGGTGATTCCTCCTTCTCCACTCCCGATAACGACACTATCGTGCAAACTCCTCAAGAGTGGACCTCGAGGGTGATTCCTCCTTCATTCACCTTGATGATAACATCAGGTGGAATTCCATCGAGGGTGATTCCTCAGGGTTCCCCTTGGTGTTAGACACACGGTTACTATGGTTACTATGACTTTACACTAAACCATGTTACTAAAGACGGGTCGGCCCTGAGGGGTACCCGCTCGAGCTTAATTGCGAGTGATGTGGAGTCGGGTTGACCTGGAAGGTACCCACGAGATAATTACGAGGTGTAGCGGGCATTCTTAGCCCTTGCCGCAAGTCCTCGAGACAGGGTGACGGGGTCACATCGATCATGATTCTCTGCTCGTTACATCGCGCTCCTAATCCACTACGATTTGAATATTTGATCCGAGGGGCCTCTGGCCTGATAGCACTCACCATCATGTGGGCATAGTACGGGCGTTCTGGTTCATATGCATCAGCCGAAGCTTAATTGACGTCATGCGACTGAGCGACGCGCGCAGGGTTGGACTATGTAAGCACCTGCCTGTTTAAGGAGGTAGCTAGGTCTGCTCACCGGCCGCCCACGCAACATGCAGGAGTTCCCGGGGCGATGGCCCAAGACCCCTGGGGGCATTGGTTTAGTCCGTCGTGCTGACCTGTCTATTGAGCCTAAGTCGGGTTGCGGCGTATTGTTTGGCCGAGGCCAGGCATGACCCAGTAAAGTGTGTCTAGCCGGAGTTATGCAAACGTGGTGGGTAAGTTGGTGCACCCCTGCAGGAAGAAAACATCTATCGATAGCCTGTCCTACGGTAACGGAGACTGGGAGTTGTATCGTGATCGATACAACTAGAACTAGATGCTGAGGCATGAAATGGATATGTGGCTCCGAGAGTCGAGAAAGGATCTCGAAGCGTTGATACAACAACATAAATATGACTTATGTTATACTACTCTACTCCATCCTGTTGTTGCAAGACAGTGGTTTCCAGAAGATGGTAGTCTTCGATAGGACTAGCTTCTCCCCCTCTTATTCTGGCATTCTGCAGTTAGTCCAGAGATACTATCCTTTTCATTAACACCGATGCATATGTAGTGTCGATCCATGCTTGCGAGTACTTGGATGAGTACTCACGGTTGCTTTGCTACCCCTTTCCCCCCTTCTTTCTTCTTTCTGGTTGTTGCAATTAGATGGTAGATTCCAGGAGCCAAATGACACCTTTGACGACTACTACTACCATGAGGGTGCCTACTACAACGTGACGGCCGCTGACGACCAGGAATAGTTAGGAGGATCCCAGGCAGGAGGCCTTGCCATTTCGATCATGTTGCTTTTGTGCTAGCCTTCTTAAGGCAAACTTGTTTAACTTATGTCTCTACTCAGATATTGTTGCTTCCGCTAACTGTTGTGTATTCGGGCTTATGTATTCGAGCCCTCGAGGCCCCTGGCTTGTAATATAAAGCTTGTATTATTTTATTTGTGTCTAGAGTTGTGTTGTGATATTTTCCAGTGAGTCCCTGATCTTGGTCGCACACATTTGCGTGCATGATTAGTGTACAGTCAAATCGGGGGCATCACAAGTTGGTATCAGAGTCGATTGCACGTAGGAACCCCCTTTCCAAGTCCTTGGTCGAAGTTGAGTCTAGTCATTGAAAAATTGTTTTACTAGCATGGCTGTGTGGCTTACGGGCCCACGTCGCCATTGGGTGGTATTAGGATCTTTTACTCCTTGTCTATACCCTGGGACTCTGATCTCTTTTCCATTCGGGTTAAACGAATTTACTAACTCTAACATTAGGATCCCGTGACCCCATTCACCCCAAAGCTGGATAAGCCATAGTTATTCCTTATAATAGTATTTTTTTTGATAGTACACACTCTGTCATGCTGACTACTATGTGGTACCCCTCGTACTTCATTCATTCTACATGTTAGATAGTGAATAATTCTTTGTCTTTGCAGATGCTCAATGCTGAACTAGCCCTGTTAGATGTTATGAGAATGGTTACACCAGGTGGTCATGGCCGTGGTGGTAATGCCCCACCACCGCCCGAATTCATGGCAGTAATGATGCAACAGTTTGAGCTGAATCGCCAGTTCATGGAAGGAGTGATGACTCAGTTTCCTCGCCCAAATATGAATCAGTAGCCAGCCCCAGTAACTCTGCAAGACTTTGCGCACCTCAACCCTGTCATCTACCGCAGCTCAACTCAGCAACTGAATGTTGATGAATAGCTCCGAGACATCGCCTTCGAGCTAGAGTCTTCTAATGTAGCCCCTGCCAGCTATGTTATCTTCGCGGCATATTATCTGAGGGGCCCATTTGCTCAATGGTGGGACAGTCACAGGCGTATCCTACCTACTGGAACGGTCATCACTTGGCCGGATTTCCAAGTTGCCTTCCGTGCCCGCTTCATTCCTCAGGGAATCATGGACAGGAAGAAGCAATATTTCTATAACTGTAATGCCCAGGATGGAATTATACCTCCTACGTGTTGAGGCACGACTTAAAGGCATAAGTCCATCCTAGAATGATCTCAAGTTTGATAATCTTTGCACATCTCATGTAAAAGAGGGGATTGTAAACATAAATAGTTGGCTTACACTCGCCACGTCACACAAATACAATACAAGTCTCAAACATCATACATTAAGGACATCACAACCCTCTAAGGGCAAAACCAAATGTCAAGATACCAAAATTAAATAACATCCACAGGTCGGATCGAATCCTAGTAGAAGTCTCCACTACTGATCATCCGGATAACGAACATAGTATCGACTACGCTCCTCGTCGTACTCCCAGTCCAGCTCGGTGCCATCACCTGGATAGCTCACAACTGGACCTGCATCTGGTGTGCTGAAGTAACTGTGAGCCACAGAGGACTCAGCAATCCCGTTCCCGGGTAACAAGACTATTTAAGCCTTGGGAGAGGATAAGGCTGAAGAAAAGAATAAGTGTCTGCAGCAGCAACTAGCAACTAGCTTACGTGAGAGAGTGCGAGAAAAGAAGCCTCGGTCGAGAAGTGATCACGAAGTGATCCTAGCTACAAGCTCAACAAACATAACCCCTCCGTGTTCAACTCCCGAATCCCTATTCGGAAATTGACAGTCACGGAACACACGCTGGTAGTGTATTAGAAACATTGTGTCAAGTTATCTACAACCGGATATTAACAAGCTCCCATCTGCCACATAACCGCGGGAACGGCTTTCGAAAGTTCATAACCCTGCAGGGGTGTTCCAACTTGACCCATTACAAGCCCACGATCCGCGGAGTCGCCACTCCAAAGTGGGAAGACCCGAGTATTCTCGGAATCCCGTGCTCAAGATATACCGAACTAAGGTAAGGCTAATCCAGCAAATCCTCCCGGTGTGTCGACACCCTGATAGAAGCCGCGCGTATCTAAGTCTCAGGACACGACTGGATGGGCGAGGCTACGGGTTTATATCAATCCTCGAGTTCCCTCGTGGTGACCCCGCAGGCTCCCCGTTTCGGACCAACACTCATGTGGAGCACTGGCCCGGGGTTGTTGATTAAGAACTCGGGTTAATTACTCCCTATGCAAGTTATTTAGTTATTAGGCAAATAGTACCAAAGTTGGGACTTGCTGGAAAAGACTTAGCACTTAGCGGTTTATCGAGGGGGTCCCATACACTCCAACCGTGTTAGGAACGCATAATCAAGGAACATAACACCGGTTTATACGGTTCCTAACGGCATGAGTGGAACAAATCACCAAGCAAAAGGCTTAGCCTTCCACCCTTGCCAATATATAGATGATTTCATTTAAGCAATTATATAGTGTGATATAACCCAACCAAACTTCAACATGAAGCAAGCATCTTCGATCTTCACCTGCAACTAGCAACGCTATAAGAAGGGCTGAGCGAAGCGTACTTAGCCAAGCAACGGTTTGCGTAGGTAGGGTGGTTAAACATGGCAATGGTTACAAGTAGGAGGCTGACAGGAAATACATGGGCATCGAGGCAAACTATAGAGCGGAACTACTAGCAATAGGCAAAGATAGTAATGTTATCGGGGTTCGGTCATCTTGCCTGAAGAGAAGTCGTTCGGATCGTAAGAAGGGTCCTCGTGCTCAACCTCGTTGGTAACCTCGTGCTCGTACTCGTACTCGGTCTCAGCTTCCGGCTCTAAACAATACAATCACACAAGGCACAAATCAACAAGATGCAATGCGCACTCGAAAATGATGGATGCATGATGGATGCACTAAGGATGCACACGGAGCATGGAAATTAGCACTCAAGCAAAACACCTCAAAACATGATAACAATATGATATTATGAATCTACACAGGAAAACAATCAAGTTTCATATAAGACTCGCTGAAATCGGAGTTACGGGCTAAAAGTTATGCCCGAAGCAAGAAATGAGCGAAAGCTAAAAATTACAGCAACATAGCAACTTCGGAGCACAAAATAATTAAGCTACAGCACTCAAACATCATGGCAAAGGACATGAACATAAACTAGACATATCCTACAGCAAATAAGTCCAAAGGTGCACCCCCAAAGGAGCCACGGATCAATAGCAATAAGCTTGGACATATTGAACTTGACAATAAAATTCTGGCAGCAGAATTTTATTGAAACTTTGGAGCAAAAGATAAACATGCTACAGCCACTCAAATAAGCATGTGAGAACATGAATGGAAAGCCAACGATATATACTACAAGGAACAATCAAGATCCACTCCAAAACTATCATGGTTTGTCCTAGAGCAGCAAGCAAACATGGCATCGGAACGTTACATATTTCAGACTTAGTGAAAAACCACTAAGTCCTAAAACAGCAGTTTCAACATGGCATCTAAACGAGCAAGTTTAAGTCACCTCGAAACTAAACATGGCAAGTGGTAAGCACCTCATCAAAGTACACATGATGGTGATTCCGAAACACACAAGCATGCTTCATGGAGATAAACACAACGATAGCAACGAGCTCAACAAGATGGCATTTCATAACAAGTGAAACAACATCACAGCCACATGGCACTTTGCAATGATGATAAACATTGCAAGAATAAATCTATCATGCAACCTAACACAAGCAACATGTAGAGCATGGCAAGACGAACACGTGGACATGTCATTTGCATCATTCGGACAAACGAGCTAAAAGTTATCACATGGCAAAGATGGCATAAAAACATCACATAGCAGCAGTTTTTATCACGATGCACTATTGCAATGGGAAAACAAGCATCTAGATGACTTCTATCATGCATGACACCAAAAGGTAAAACGTAGTGCTATTCACCACGAACGTCTGGACATGCTATTTGCGCGAATCGGACAAACACACTAAAAGTTATCAGCAGTTGAAACTAGCATCAGCAACTAATAGATATGGGACTTAGAGGATAAAAGGGGCAACCTCGATCTGAAGAGGAGATGGGCTCGGGCCCGCCGATCTGGCACTGCGGCGGCCCGAGAGGAGGCAGAAGGCGGGCCGCGCTGGAGGCGAACGGACCTGGCGCCCGGTGGCTGGAGCGGCTCGGCGGGCCGGCTGGGTCAACGGCCCACGCGGGGCTCCTAGGTAGGCCGGCGGCTGGAGGCCCGACGGCTGGGACCGCGGGAGGAGCCGGAGGGCGCTGGAGGGCGGCGCGTTCGACGCGGGCCGGGAACGGAAGGCGGCTCGGTGGGCCTGCGGAGAAGCGGCGATGTGGTCCCTCCGCGCGGCTGGAGCGGAGAGACGGGCCGCTGCGATCGCGGTGCTGGGCCTTGGGAGACGGATCGGGGCGAAGCGCCTGGCCCGGCGATGTGGTCCTCCCTCGGCTGCGGTGGCGACGGCTGGGCCCTGGAGCTCTGGTGCGGGCCGCGACGGGAGGAAGTGATCGATCGATCGATGCGTTGACTTGGCCCTGGCGCCTGGCGAGCGAGGATTCCGGCGGCGGTCGGCTGGCTGGCTCGGGGCTCGGTGGGATCTAGCCAAGTGGCTGGGAAGGGCTGGTTAGATCCAAAAAATGAGGGGGGGAGAGGAGAAGAAGCTAGGTGATGCCCAAAAATAGACCTAGGGGTCTATTATATAGCCGGTTTTTAGGGTTAGGGGATTTGGGGGTGTTAGGAGCCCTCCGATCGCGATCCGACGGATCCGATCGCGGGGGAAGTTTAGATGGGCCTAGGAGAAGGTAGTGGCTGCTGTAGGGGTGTTTCTGGGACACAAAGTGAAGGCACTTTTGACCCACACGAAGAACTGTTGGGATAGCAAACGGAGTCCAAACGCGACGAGATTTGAGAGGCGGGTTGCACACAACAAAACAACAACGCACGACAAGTCTCGCGGCACACCGGTAGCGTTACACGCCCAAACACCAAAGTAGGCCTACGGGACATCACGGACACGTGAGGGAGCTCCGGAACGCGAAACGGACAACGGGAAGGAACGCGTGGAATCGGATGCAACCGACAACACAAATGCAATGCAATGCACATGTCTACATGATATGAATGAATGCCACACACGCACACAACAAAACGACGAAAACCCGAAAGACAAAGAACCCGGAATGGAAATAGATGAAGCTGGAGATATATTATATGCCCAAAAGGGAAAGTATTACATCCGGGGCATTACAATAACCTCCCCCAAGGCAACAAGTCTGTAGATGCTTATCAGCGGGAATTCTTGGACTTGTCCCACTACACTGAAGAAGACATTGCTACTGATGCTCGCAAGCAAGAAAAGTTTTGTGATGGACTACAAGCTGATATCAAGCTAGAGTTCCTCGTTCATGACTTTGCCGACTTTGCTACCCTGGTGAACTAGGCTATTAAGGTTGGGAATGGTCTTTAGGAACATCAGGGATCTCTCAGGCGCAACCGTGACGCTGGCTCATCTTCGGGCCCGTCAGCACAAAAGCGTCGGATTTGGATTCCCCACAACATATATCGTCCAACTGCTCCTGCACCAAGACAGTCCTATTCTGCACCTCGCTCGCCTTCTCCACCGTTGAGGCAACCTCTTCGGACTGCACCACCCGAGCTCCTGCTTCCAACCCAAATGATGGTCTATGCATCAAGTGTGGCCTTCCACGTCAACGTTCCAGGAACTGTCCTCAGAATCCGAATCAACTGGTTCTTCCTGTTGCTGGTCGTGGTAACAATCATCCCCGCAACAACAATGCGAGACCTTATGGTTGTGGTCAAGCTAACCACGTTGATCTGAAGGAAGCTCAAGACCAGCCTGCTACCATGATGGATACTCTTCTCGTTAACTCAGTACCGGTTTCTGTGTTATTTGATTCAGGAGCATCACATTCATTCATGTCAAAAAAAATTGCATATGTACACGACATTCAATGTGAGCCCATGAACAATCCGATAGTGGTACGCACCACTGCGGTCCAGTGTCGAAACACCATGATTGGTCGCGACGTCCCCGTTGAAATTGAAGGGTCGGAATTCCATGTTTCTCCAATTATATTGGAGTCTTCTGCTACTTCTCGAGCTTGTGTTGTATTCCCTCGAAGAGGAAAGGGTGATGCAGCATAGTAGCGTAAGTATTTCCCTCAGTTTTTTAGAACCAAGGTATCAATCCAGTAGGAGACCACACGCGAGTCCCTCGCACCTGCACAAACAAATAAGAACTTCGCAGCCAACGCGATAAGGGGTTGTCAATCCCTTTACCGTCACTTACGAAAGTGAGATCTGATAGAGATGATAGTTTGATATTTTTGGTATTTTTTGGATATAAGAACATAAAGTAAAAACGGAAAAGTAAAGTAGATTGTAGATTGATATGTTGAGAATAGACCCGGGGGCCATAGGTTTCTCTAGTGGCTTCTCTCATGATAGCATAATTCTATGGTGGGTGAACGAATTACTGTCGAGCAATTGATAGAAAAACGAATAATTACGAGACTATCTAGGTATGATCATTATATATAGGCATCACGTCCGAGACAAGTAGACCAAAATGATTCTGCATCTACTACTATTACTCCACACATCGACCGCTATCCAGCATGCATCTAGAGTATTAAGTTCATAAGAATAGAGTAACGCCTTAAGCAAGATGACATGATGTAGATGGATAAACTCAAATAACATGATATAAACCCCATCTTTTTATCCTCGATGGCAACAATACAATATGTGCCTTGCTGCCCCTACTGTCATTGGGAAAGGACACCGCAAGATTGAAACCAAAGCCAAGCACTTCTCCCATTGCAAGAACTATAGATCTAGCTAGTAGGCCAAACCAAACCAATAATTCAAAGAGACTTGCAAGGATATTATAATCATACATAAAAGAGTTCAGAAAAGAACCAAATATTTCTCATAGATAATCTTGATCATAAACCCACAATTCATCGGATCTAGACAAACACACCGCAAAGAGAGATTACATCAAATAGGTCTCCTCGAAGACCGAGGAGAACTTGGTATTGAGATCCAAAGAGAGAGAAGAATCCATCTAGATACTAGCTATGGACCCGAAGGTTTGTGGTCAACTACTCACAACTCATGGTGAGGCGATGATGATGATCTAGAAGCACTCTGTGGTAGATCCCCCCTCCGGCGGAGCTCCGGAGCAGGCCCCAAGATGGGATCTCACGGGAACAGAAGGTTGTGGTGGTGGAACTAGGGTTTTCTCTTTTGTTCTGATGGTTTCGGGGTACGTATGTATATATAGGAGGAAAGAGGGCATCGGGGGCTAGACGTGGGGCCCAGGAGGCAGGGGCACACCTTGTAGGGGGGCACCCTCGTGGACGCCACGTCAGCCCTACTTCGTGGTTCTCAAGTCTCCCGTGCGTATTTTGCTCCAAAAATATCTCTCCCGAAGTTTCATTCCGTTTGGACTCCGTTTGATATTCCTTTTCTGTAAAACCCTGAAATAGGCAAAAACTAGTAATCTGGACTGGGCCTTTGGGTTAATAGGTTAGTCCCAAAAATAATATAAAAGTGTATAACAAAGCCCATTAAACATCCAAAACATCATAAATAATAGCATGGAACAATAAAAATTTATAGATACGTTGGAGACGTATCAAGCGTCCCCAACCTTAATTCCTGCTCGTCCTCGAGTAGGTAAATGATAAAAACAGAAATTTTTGATGTGGAATGCTAACCAACATAATTTTCAATGTAGTTCTCCTAATTGTGGCATGAATGTTCAGATCTGAAAGATTCAAGACAAAAGTCTATATTGACAAAAGAAATAATAATACTTCAAGCATACTAACAAAGCAATCATGTCTTCTCAAAATACTATGGCTAAAGGAAGTCATCCCTACAAAATCATATAGTCTGGCTATGCTCCCTTTTCATCACACAAAATATTCATATCATGCACAACCCCGGTTTCAGCCAATCGCTTGTTTTCATACTCTATTCTTTCAAACCTTTCAACTTTCATGCAATGCCAAGTTTAGTAAATGTGAGTTTTGGTTAAATGAAGTTGGATTCCTTGGACATGTCATATCAGGAGACGGTATATCGTAGACCCCGCCAAGGTTCAGGCAGTCACAGAATGGAAGGCACCCACCTCAGTTGGCAAAATTCGTAGTTTTCTTGGACTCGCAAGATAGTACCGAAGATTTATTGAGAATTTATCAAAGATTGCGAAGCCCATGACAGAGTTTTTGAAGAAGGAGACTAAGTATAAGTGGACCGAAGAGTGTGAGGCTAGTTTTCAGGAGTTGAAGAAACATTTGGTTACATCCCCCGTGCTGATACTTCCAGATATACGCAAGGATTCCCAAGTGTATTGTGACACTTCTCGTCAAGTACTTGGAGGTGTTCTCATGCAAGACGGAAGAGTTGTGTCGTACGCCTCACGTCAGCTACGACCGCATGAGTTGAATTATGCCACGCATGATTTGGAGTTAGCAGCCGTAGTGCATGCACTCAAAACCTGGAGGCATTTTCTTATTGCAAACCGTTGTGATGTATACACGGATCATAAGAGTTTGAAGTATATCTTCACATAGATGGAGTTGAATCTCAGGCAAAGGAGATGGCTGAAACTCATAAAGGATTACGACATGAGGTTGCACTATCATCCAGGAAAAGCCAATGTCATGGAAGATGCTCTAAGTCGCAAGACTTATGTTAAGACAATCATTTCCGGAGGTTTACCCCAGGAGTTAGCCGATGATCTTAGGGATTTGCAGATGGAGATAGTCCCTAGAGGTTATGTTGCCACCTTGGAAATTCAGTGCACTTTGTTGGGGAAGATTCAGGAAGCCCAGAAGATGGACAAAGGGATTGCAGAAATACAAGGAATAATGGCCGGAGGAAAGGCAGGAGGATTTCATGAGGATGAATATGAAACACTTTGGTTTGAAAAGCGTATCTATGTTCCCAATGACCACGAGATTAGGAAGTTGATTCTCCAGGAGGCTAATGATTCGCCGTATTTAGTTCACCTAGGCAACACAAAGATGTACTTGGATTTGAAGCAGAATTTCTGGTGGACCGGAATGAAGAAGGACATTGCCGAGTATGTAGCAGTGTGTGATGTTTGTCAGAGAGTGAAGGCTGAACATCAGAAACCAGCAGAGTTACCCGCAGCAAAGTCATCAAGTTCTGCAAAGTACAGTGGAGTCACCATAAAGAATTACCCCTTTTTTTATTTTTTATTCGTTTTTTTAAACCATAGATCGGTTTTTTTTAAGAAACCCTAGTTCGTTTTTTTCTGGTTTTATTATTTAACGAACGTCCGCTGTTTAGTTACAGAAAATGAACGTTCACAAATGAGTCTTTTCTTTTTCTGTTTATTTTCGTCGAGGACCTATCCGTGATGAAATATTTTACAGATCGGTCCCTCACCTTCAAACCCTCGTAACTTTTCAGTCGTTAGTCGGAATTAGGTGAAACCAACGCAAATTTCTTCGTTTCAATCTTATCTTTCTAGTAGCGCAGCTCACAGTTGATTTTGAAAGTTTTAAAGTTTGAATTCAAACAGTTTTGTGTTTGAACTTTGTTTGATCGTATCTTGAGTTTCGTAACTCCATTTGAGTTGATTCTTTTTTGCAAATCGAGGATCTTGACCTAAACTTTCTGATAAGGCCAAATTCACTTAATTTTGGTACTGTTAGAAATTTATTTCTGTTGCAAGAGTGATTCATTTGTTTTCAAAGTCTTTCGAGATCTGTTCTTCGATTCTGTTGCATGATGGCTTATGTATGCTATTGTTCGATTGTGATAGAATTCCCGGAGTGCGAAGCATGCTACTATGAGTCTTTAGGTTTCAGTGATCGTCAGCAAGGCAAGTTCATTCTTTGATCATACCTACCAAATACCCAGTTTTTATTGCATTAGTTATATCCTCAAACACTTGCATGAGTAGGACTGGTTACATAATATGATGCTTTGTAGTTCATGAGGTAGGAACCCAATGACTTGAGATCAACCAAGGGAATATACGCTTTGTTACTTATTGCTTAGCCGTGCTTGTAGACGTGGATTGGTATGAGTGATTTCATGAAAGTTGTGAGAGTAATAACAACTAAGGGATTCTTTAAGGTGGAATTTAATACACATCTGGGTGGATTGGTTGCAGGGCACCTGGAGAATCCAGTGTTGTCCTAG
Source organism: Secale cereale (assembly GCA_902687465.1). Taxonomy (NCBI): domain Eukaryota; kingdom Viridiplantae; phylum Streptophyta; class Magnoliopsida; order Poales; family Poaceae; genus Secale; species Secale cereale. The sequence goes on from LR738712.1 coordinate 377,502,047, forward strand.
GAAATCCCGAAGGACCCGTGTGATTATCCTATGGAATGTCACCCAGACTCAAAGGGATCATATATCATTCATGCCTAGAAACTTCTGTGTGCAGCCACAATGCCATTATGGGCTATGGCATAGTTGAGTATGTTGTGTGACCTCTTTCCATGGTAGACTAGCAGATGTAGCGGATGTAGGTGGTACATTCTACCCAGGGTTATGAGTTAATGCTTCTGAAAGACTGTGTCTCGGTCATCCATTTCTCAAACACCATGTAGTGCGAGAAATCAAATGAAGGAGATCGAGTCTTGTGGGGAAAAGTGCACAAACCTCTGCAGAGTGTACAAACTGATCATGATTAGCGGTGTCCCTGGTTATGGACTTTCTTGAGTATCCTGGTATTTGAATTATGGACTGAGATGGAGGAACCATTCTCAATTGTTCATGCTTAAACTTAAATAAGTAGTTAAATTAATACATTCCTTTGTTGTAGGGAAAAACTAGCTTTTATGCAAAAATAAACCTTACAGCCTCCACCAGCCAAATATGCATGTAGTTGTAGACATTGCTCATAATCATTACAGCGTGTTCTTGACAGCATATTCAATGTGCTGACCTACATCGCTGTAATGTATCATGTTGCATAGTTTTCAGACGAAGACTAAGGTGCAATAGGTCGTTGTCATGCACTCAATGTTTGTCGTGGAATAGGATGGACTCAACTACTCTTCATAGCTTCCGCAGTTTATTTTATTAGATGGCATTTAGCCATTCTTGTGTAATGGATATTGCCTCTTTGAGGATTGTTCGATGTAATAAAGTGTGATGGAACCTCTATTATAAATCCTCGAGTATTGTGTGTGTCAGCATACCGATCCAGGGATGACACTGAGAACATATATACTTGGTAATGGGTGGAAGGCTTGGCCTTTTACTTGGTGTTTTGTTCCACTCATGCCGCCTTAAGTTCCGATAAACTCGTGGTATGTTCCTTGATTTTGCGTTCCTAACGCGGTCGGGGTTTATGGGCCCCCCTTGCTTCTTTGCTTAAAGTAAAGCTTTCCCAAAGAGATCCAACTTTGGTTTTACCATTTGTCTAATAACTAAAAAATGCATTGGGTGTAATTAACCCGAGGATTATTAATCAACCCCCGGGCCAGTGCTCGATGATACGTCCATTTTGCATCATGCTTTTATATCTATATTTATTGCATTATGGGCTTTTATTACACATTATGCCATAATACTTATGCCTTTTCTCTTTTACATGAAGAGGGAGAATGCCGGCAGCTGGAATTCCTGGATGGAAAAGGAGCAAACATTGGAGACCTATTATGCACAACTCAAAAAGTCCTGAAACTCCACCAAAGTCAGTTTTGGAATATATAAAAAATATTGGGCAAAGAAAGCACCACAGGGGGGCCACCCACCGTCCACGAGGGTGGGGGCGCGCCCTACCCCCCTGGGCGCGCCCCCTGCCTCATTGCCCACCTGGCAGCCCCCCGATGCCCATCTTCTGGTATAAGGTGTCTTCTGCCCTAGAAAAAATTAGAAGGAGCTTTCGGGATGAAGCGCCGCCGTCTCGAGGCGGAACCTTGGCGGAACCAATCTAGGGCTCCGGCGGAACAATTCTGCCGAGGAAACATCCCTCCGGGAGGGGGAAATCGTCACCATCATCATCACCATCGATGCTCTCATCGGCAGGGGGTCAATCTCCATCAACATCTTCACTAGCACCATCTCCTCTCAAACCCTAGTTCATCTCTTGTATCCAATTTTATCCCAGGACCTCAGATTGGTACATGTGGGTTGCTAGTAGTGTTGATTACTCCTTGTAGTTGATGCTAGTTGGTTTATTCGGTGGAAGATCATATGTTCAGATCCTTTATGCATATTAATACCTCTCTGATTATGAACATGAATTTGATTTGTGAGTAGTTACGTTTGTTCCTAAGGACATGGGAGAAGTCTGGCTATAAGTAGTCATGTGAATTTGGTATTCGTTTGATATTTTGATGAGATGTATGTTGTCTTTCCTCTAGTGGTGTTATGTGAACGTCGACTACATGACACTTCACCATTGTTTGGGCCTAGAGTAAGGAATTGGGAAGTAATATGTAGATGATGGGTTGCTAGAGTGCCAGAAGCTTAAACCCTAGTTTATGAGTTGCTTCGTAAGGGGATGATTCGAATCCATATGTTTCATGCTATGGATAGGTTAACCTTAATACTTCTTTTGTAGTTGCGGATGCTTGCAATAAAGGAAAGTGGAACTTGATGAGGTAATAGTACCTTCTCCCGAATTGTAAAGTAGTACATCACAGAAACTAGTTCCAGTGATTCCTACACCAATCAGCGAGGAAGCTAATGATGATGATCATGAAACTTCAGATCAAGTTACTACTGAACCTCGTAGGTCAACCAGAGTGCGTTCCGCGCCAGAGTGGTACGGTAACCCTGTTCTAGAAGTCATGTTACTAGACCATGGTGAACCTACGAACTATGAGGAAGCGATGATGAGCCCAGATTCCGCAAAATGGCTTGAGGCCATGAAATCTGAGATAGGATCCATGTATGATAACAAAGTGTGGACTTTGGTGGACTTGCCCAATGATCAGCAAGCCACTAAGAATAAATGGATCTTCAACAGGAAGACGGACGGTGATGGTAGAGTTACTATCTACAATGCTCTACTTGTCGAAAAAGTTTTTCCACGAGTTTAAGATGTTGACTACGATGAGATTTTCTCACTCGTAGTGATGCTTAAAGTCTATCCGAATCATGTTTGCAATTGACGCATTTTATGAAATCTGGCAAATGGATAACAAAACTGCATTCCTTAATAGATTTATTAAAGAAGAGTTGTATATGATGCAATCAGAAGGTTTTGTCAATCCTAAAGGTGCTAACAAAGTGTGCAAGCTCTAGCGATCCATGTATGGACTGGTGCAAGCATCTCAGAGTTGGAATATATGCTTTGAGAAGGTGATCAAAGCATATGGTTTTATACAGACTTATGGTGAAGCTTGTATTTACAAGAAAGTGAGTGGGAGCACTACAACATTTTTTATAAGTATATGTGAATGACATATTGTTGATCGAAAATGATGTAGAATTTTCTGGAAAGTATAAAGGATTGTTTAAAAGGAGTTTTTCAATAAAAGACCTCGGTGAAGCTGCTTACATATTAGGCACCTAGATCTATAGATATAGATCATGACGCTTGATAAGATTTTCAATGAGTACATACCTTAATAATATTTTTAAGCAGGTCAAAATAGATCACTCAAAGAAGGAGTTCTTGCCTGAGTTGTAAGGTATGAAGTTGAGTAAGACTCAAAACCCGACCACGGTAGAAAATAGAGAAAGAATGAAAGTCATTCCCTAGGCCTCAGCCATAGGATCTATAAAGTATGTCATGCTGTGTACCAAACCTGTTGTGTACCTTGCCATGAGTTTGGCAAGGAGGTACAAAAGTGATCCAGGAGTAGATCACTGGACAGCAGTCAAAGTTATCCTTAGTTACTGGATGACTAAGGAAATGTTTCTCGATTCTGGAGGTGATAAAGAGTTCGTCATAAAGAGTTATGCCGATTCAAGCTTTGACACTAATCCAGATGACTCTAAGTATCAATTTGGATACGTATTGAAAGTGGGAGCAATTAGCTAGAGTAACTCCATGCAGAGCATTGTAGACATAGAAATTTGCAAAATACATACGGATCTGAATGTAATAGACCCGCTGACTAAACTTATCTCACGAAGCAAAACATGATCACAACTTAGTACTCTTTGGGTGTTAAATCACATAGCGATGTGAACTAGATTATTGACTCTAGTAAACCCTTTGGGAGTTGGTAACATGGCGATGTGAACTGTGGATGTTATTCACATAACGATGTGAACTATCGGTATTAAATCACATGGCGATGTGAACTAGATTATTGACTCTAGTGCAAGTGGGAGACTGAAGGAAATATGCCCTAGAGAAAATAATAAATTTGTTATTTATATTTCCTTATATCATTATAAATGTTTATTATTCATGCTAGAATTGTATTACCGGAAACTTGGTACATGTGTGAATACATAGACAAAATAGAGTGTCCCTAGTATGCCTCTACTTGACTAGCTCGTTGATCAAAGATGGTTATGTTTCCTAACCATGGACATGTGTTGTCATTTGATGAACGGGATCACATAAATAGAGAATGATGTGATGGACAAGACCTGTCCATTAGCTTAGCACTATGATCGTTTAGTTTTACTGATATTGCTTTCTTCATGACTTATACATGTTCCTCTGACTATGAGATTATGCAACTCCCGAATACTATAGGAACACCTTGTGTGCTATCAAACGTCACAACGTATCTGGGTGATTATAAATATGCTCTACAGGTGTTTTCGAAAGTGTTTGTGGTGTTGGCATAGATCGAGAATAGGATTCATCACTCCTAGTATCGGAGAGGTATGTCTTGGCCCTCTCGGTAATACACATCATAATAAGACTTGCAAGCAAATGACTAATGCGTTAGTCACGAGATGATGTATTACGGAATGAGTAAAGAGACTTTCCGGTAACAAGGTTAAACTAGGTATGATGATACCGACGATTGAATCTCAGGCTAGTAACATACCGATGACAAAGGGAACAACGTATGTTGTTATGCGGTTTGACCAATAAAGATCTTTGTAGAATATGTAGGAACCAATATGAGCATCCAAGTTCCGCTATTGATTATTGACCGGAGATGTGTCACAGTCATATCTACATAGTTCTCGAACCCGTAGGGTCCGCACGCTTAACGTTCGATGATGATCTGTATTATGAGTTATGTGATTTGATGACCGACGTTTGTTGGGAGTCCCGGATGAGATCACAGAAATGACAAACAATCTCGAACTGGTCGAGACGTAAATATCGATATATTGGAAGGCTATATTCGGACATCGGAAAGGTTCCGAGTGATTCGAGTATTTTTTGGAGTACCGGAGAGTTACGGGAATTCGTATTGGGCCTTAATGGGCCATACGGCAATGGAGAGAAAGGCCTCAAGGGTGGTCGCGCCCCTTCCACATGGATTGGTCCGAATTGGACTAGGGAAAGGGGGCGCCCCCTTCCTTCATTCTCCTTCTCCCTTCCCCTTTTCCTATTCCATATGAGAGGAGGAATCCTACTAGGACTAGGGAGTCCTAGTAGGACTCCACACTTTGGCGCGCCCTATGAGGGCCGGCCTACTCCTCCCTCCATCCTTTATATACGTAGCCAGGGGGCACCTCATGGACACACAAGTTGATTTTAGCCATGTGCGGTGCCCCTCCCCACAGATACACACCTCGGTCATATCGTTGGCGTGCTTAGGCGAAGCCCTGCGCCAGTAGCTTCATCATCACCGCCACCACGCCGTTGTGCTAACGAAACTCTCCTGTGAAGCTCAACTGGATCAAGAGCTCGTGGGATGTCATCGAGTTGAATGTGTTGAGCACGGAGGTGCCGTACGTTCGGTGCTTGGATCGGTTAGATCGCGAAGATGTTCGACTACATCAACCGCGTCACTAGACGCTTCCGCTTTCGGTAAACGAGGGTACGTAGACACACTCTCCCCGCTCGTTGCTATGCTTCTCCTAGATAGATCTTGCGTGATCGTAGGAATTTTTTTGAAATACCACGTTCCCCAATAGTATCACCATGACACTTCTATCTTTGCCATTTTTCTTAGTTCGATAATTTTGGTTATATCTTGATCTAGTAGAATAAAGTTTAGTATGATCTAGTTGTGAGCTTTGCTTTATGATCATTATCTATGTAATCGAGTCTGTGAGCTATATATATAATAGAGATTAGTTTTGAGTCAAGGGCTTGATTATCTCACTAGGATCATGAGGGAATAAAAGAAAGAATAAAAATAAATAAAGAGATCATAATTGATCTTATGGGAAGTAATGACTTCACATATAAAGAGTATGATGAATAAAAATTGTTGAGAGTTGACGAACATAGTTTTGGTCATCGTTGCAATTAACAGGAAGTAATAAAGAATGAGAGGTTTTCACATATAAATATACTATCTTGGACATATTTTATGATTGTGAGCACTCATTAAAATATGACATGCTAAAAAGTTGGTGTTGGACAAGGAAGACAACATAATGGGTTATGTTTTCTTATATCCGAAATAAAGTATATTGTCATGGATCATCCAACATGTTGAGCTTGACTTTCCCCCTCATGCTAGCCAAACACCTAGCACCAAGTAGAGATACTACTTGTCCTTCCAAATATCCTTAAACCCAGTTTTGCCATGAGAGTCCACCATATCTACCTATGGATTGAGTAAGATCCTTCAAGTAAGTTGTCATTGTTGCAAGTAATAAAAATTGCTCTCTAAATATGTATGATCTATTAGTGTGGAGAAAATAAGCTTTATACGATCTTGTGATATGGAAGCAATAAAAGCAACAGACTGCATAATAAATCACAAGTAGCAATATATATAAACTGACGTTCTTTTGCATTAAGATTTCGTGCATCCAACCATAAAAGCACATGACAACCTCTGCTTCCCTCTGCGAAGGGCCTATCTTTTATTCTTGTCTTATACCTTATACAAGAGTCATGGTGATCTTCACCCTTCCTTTTTACACTTTATCCCTTGGCAAGCACTATGTGCTGGAAAGATCCTGATATATATATCCATGTGGATGTGAGTTGGCATAAAGCATTATTGTTGACATTACCCTTGACGTAAAAGGTTGGGAGGCAAAACTATAACCCCTATCTTTCTCTGTGGGCGATTAAAACTCCATACCCATAAGTATTGCATGAGTGTTAGCTATTGTGAAAGACTAAATGATAGTTGAGTATGTGGACTTGCTGAAAAGCTCTAATATTGACTCTTTCTGATGTTATGATAAATTGCGATTGCTTCAATGATCGAGATTATAGTTTGTTAGTTTTCAATGAAGTTTCTGATTCGTACTTGACATTGTGAATAGATTGTTACTTTAGCATAAGAAATCATATGACAATATATATATATATATATATATATATATATATATATATATATATATGTTGCTGTTATAAGAATGATCATGATGCCCTCACGTCCGTATTTTATTTTATCGACACCTCTATCTCTAAACATGTGGACATATTTTTTAATATCGGCTTCCGCTTGAGGACAAGTGCGGTCTAAGCTTGGGGGAGTTGATACGTCCATTTTGCATCATGCTTTTATATCGATATTTATTGCATTATGGGCTGTTATTACACATTATGCCACAATACTTATGCCTTTTCTCCCTTATTTTACAAGGTTTACATAAAGTGGGAGAATGCCAGCAGCTGGAATTCTGGGCTGGAAAAGGAGCAATCATTGGAGACCTATTCTGCACAGCTCAAAAAGTCCTGAAACTCCATGAAAGTCAGTTTTTGAATATATATAAAATATTGGGCGAAGAAAGCACCAGAGGTGGGCCACCCACCGTCCACGAGGGTGGGGGCGCGCCCCCTGCCTCGTGGGCCACCTGGCAGCCCACCGATGCCCATCTTTTGGTATAAGGTGTCTTCTGCCCTAGAAAAAAACAGAAGGAAGCTTTCGGGACGAAGTGCCGCCATCTCTATGTGGAACCTTGGAGGAACCAATCTAGGGCTCCGGCGGAGCTGTTCTGCCGGGGAAACATCCCTCCGGGAGGGGGAAATCGTCACCATCGTATCACCAACGATCCTCTCATCGGGAGGGGGTCAATCTCCATCAACATCTTCACCAGCACCATCTCCTCTAAAACCCTAGTTCATCTCTTGTATCCAATCTTTGTCCCAACACTTCATATTGGTACCTGTGGGTTGCTAGTAGTGTTGATTACTCCTTGTAGTTGATGCTAGTTGGTTTATTCGGTGGAAGATCATATGTTCAGATCCTTTATGCATATTAATTCATCTTTGATTATGAACATGAATATGATTTGTGAGTAGTTACGTTTGTTCCCGAGGACATGGGAGAAGTCTTGCTATAAGTAGTCATGTGAATTTGGTATTCGTTCGATATTTTGATGAGATGTATGTTGTCTTTCCTCTAGTGGTGTTATCTGAACGTCGACTAAATGACACTTCACCATTGTTTGGGCCTAGAGGAAGGCATTGGGAAGTAATAAGTAGATGATGGTTTGCTAGAGTGACAGAAGCTTAAACCCTAATTTATGCGATGCTTCGTAAGGGGCTGATTTGGATCCATATGTTTCATGCTATGGCTAGGATTACCTTAATACTTCTTTTGTAGTTGCGGATGCTTGAAATAGAGGTTAATCATAAGTGGGATGCTTTTCCAAGAAAGGGCAGTACCCAAGCACCGGTCCACCCACACACCAAATTATCAAATTACGAACGCGAATAATGTGAGTGTGATGAAAACTAGCTTGACGATAATTTATATAAGATTTTGTCCAGGCTTGTCCTTTGCTACAAAAAGGATTGGGCCATTTTTCTGCACCTGATTTACTTTTATTACTTGTTACTCGTTACAAATTACCTTATCACAAAACAATCTGTTATCGATAATTTCAGTGCTTGCAGAGAATACCTTACTGAAAACTGCCTATCATTTCTTTCTTCTCCTCGTTGGGTACGTCACTCTTAATTGTCGAAAGGACTATGATAGATCCCCTATACTTGTGGGTCATCAAGACTCCTTTATGGCGCCGTTGCCAGGGAGTGAAGCGCCTTTGGTAAGTGGAATTTGGTAAGGAAAAATTTATATAGTGTGCTGAAATTTACTGTCACTTGTTACTATGGAACATAATCCTTTGAGGGGCTTGTTCGGGGTAACTTCACTCCGACCAGTAGAGCAAAGAGTTGCTCCTCAACCTACTAAACCTACTGAAAATGTTTACTTTGAAATTCCTTCGGGTATGATAGAGAAACTGCTAGCTAATGCCTTTACAGGAGATGGAACATTGCATCCCGATTTGCACCTAATCTATGTGGATGAAGTTTGTGGATTATTCAAGCTTGCAGGTATGCCCAAGGATGTTATCAATAAGAAGGTATTCCCTTTATCTTTTAAGGGAAAGGCATTGTCATGGTTTAGGCTATGCGATGATATTGGATCATGGAACTACAACCGATTGAAATTGGAATTTCAGCAGAAGTTTTATTCTATGCATCAGGTTCATCGTGATTGTAACTATATATATAATTTTTGGCCTCGCGAAGGAGAAAGCATCGCTCAAGCTTGGGGGAGGCTTAAGTCAATGTTATATTCATGCCCCAATCATGAGCTCTCAAGAGAAATGATTATTCAAAAAAATTATGCTCGACTTTCTCTCAGTAATCACCCCATGCTCGATACTTCTTGTACTGGTTCTTTCATGATGAAGACTATTGAATTGAAATGGGATTTATTGGAAAGAATTAAAAGCAACTCTGAAGATTGGGATCTCGACGAAGGTAAGGAGTCAGGTATAACACCTAAGTTTGATTGTGTTAAATCGTTTATGGATACCGATGTTTTCCATGAATTTAGCACTAAATACGGACTCGACTCTGAGATAGTAGCTTCTTTCTGTGAATCAGTTGGTACTCATGTTGATCTCCCTAAGGATAAGTGGTTAAAATATCATCCTCCCATTGAACTAAAAGTAGTTGAACCTATTAAAGTTGAAGAAAAGACTATCAGTTATAATATTGATCCTATTGTTCCTACCGCTTATATTGAGAAACCACCCTTCCCTGTTAGAATAAAGGATCATGTTAAAGCTTCAACCGTGGTTTGTAAGAGTAATACTAGAACACCTACACCCTCTGAGGAAATTAAAGTTGAACCTAGTATTGCTATGGTTAAGGATCTCTTGGTCGATAATATTGATGGGAATGTTATTTACCTCTGTGATGAAGCTGCTAGAATTGCTAGACCCGATACTAAAAATAAACATAGACCTATTATAGGCATGCCTGTTATTTCTGTTAAAATAGGAGATCGTTGCTATCATGGTTTATGTGATATGGGTGCTAGTGCAAGTGCAATACCTCATTCCTTATACAAAGAAATTATGCCTGATATTGCACCTGCTGAGCTAGAAGGTATTGATGTTACAATTAAGCTTGCCAATAGAGATACTATTTCACCGGTTGGGATTATTAGAGATGTTGAAGTCTTGTGTAGGAAAGTTAAATACCCTACTGATTTTCTTTTTCTTGGTTCCCCACAAGATGACTTTTGCCCTATTATATTTGGTAGACCCTTCTTGAATACTATTAATGCTAGGATAGATTGCAAAAAGGATGTTGTTACTATTGGATTAGGGGATATGTCTCATGATTTTAACTTTGCTAAATTTCATAGACAATCCCATGATAAAGAATTTCCTAGTAATGATGAAATTATTGGTCTTGCTTCTATTATCGTGCCTCCTAACGATCTTTTAGAACAATATTTGCTAGACCATGAAAATGATATGTTTATGAATGAGAGAAGGAAAATATATGAATTATTCTTTAAACAAGGACCTTTATTGAAACACAACTTGCATGTTGAAATTCTAGGGGCTCCTCCTCCACCCAAGGGTGATCCCGTGTTTGAGCTCAAACAATTACCTGATACTCTTAAGTATGCTTATCTTGATGAAAAGAAGATATATCATGTTATTATTAGTGCTAACCTTTCAGAGCAAGAAGAAGAGAAATTATTGAAAACTCTGAAGAAGCACCATGCTGCCATTGGATATACTCTTGATGATCTTAAGGGCATTAGTCCCACTCTATGCCAACACAAAATAAAATTGGAGAAATACGCTAAACCGGTTGTTGATCACCAACGACGATTAAATCCTACGATGAAAGAAGTGGTAAGCAAAGAAATACTAAAGCTTCTAGAGGCAGGTATAATCTATCCTGTTGCTGATAGTCAGTGGGTAAGACCTATCCATTGTGTCCCTAAGAAGGGAGGTATTACTGTTGTTCCTAATGATAAAGACAAATTGATCATACAAAGAATCGTCACAGGTTATAGAATGGTAATTGATTTCCGCAAATTAAATAAAGCTACTAAAAAGGATCATTACCCTTTACCTTTTATTGATCAAATGCTAGAAAGATTATCCAAACACACACATTTTTTCTTTCTAGATGGCTATTCTGGTTTCGCTCAAATACTTGTGTCAAAAGAGGACCAAGAAAAGATCACTTTTACTTGCCCTCTCGGTACCTTTGCTTATAGATGTATGCCTTTTGGCTTATGTAATGCACCTGCTACCTTTCAAAGATGTATGATGGCTATATTCTCTGATTTTTGTGAAAAGATAGTTGAGGTTTTCATGGATGATTTTTCCATTTATGGAACTTCTTTTGATGATTGCTTAAGCAACCTTGATCGAGTTTTGCAGAGATGTGAAGAAACTAACCTTGTCTTGAATTGGGAGAAGTGTCACTTTATGGTTAATGAAGGTATGGTCTTGGGGCATAAAATTTCTGAAAGAGGTATTAAAGTTGATAAAGCTAAAGTTGATGCTATTGAAAAGACGTCGTGTCCTAAGGACATTAAAGGTATAAGAAGTTTCCTTGGCCATGCCGGTTTTTATAGGAGGTTCATTAAAGACTTCTCAAAAATTTCTAGGCCTCTGACTAACCTCTTACAAAAAGTTGTTTCTTTTGTCTTTGATGATGATTGTGTAGAAGCATTTGAAATACTTAAGAAAGCTCTTATCTCTGCACCTATTGTCCAGCCACGTGATTGGAATTTACCCTTTGAAATTATGTGTGATGTTAGTTATTATGATGTAGGTGCAGTTCTAGGACAAAGAGTTGTTAAGAAATTGAATGTTATCCAATATGCTAGTAAAACTCTAGATGGTGCCCGGAGAAATTATGCTACTACTGAAAAAGAACTTTTAGCAGTTGTATTTTCTTGTGATAAGTTCAGGCCATATATTGTTGATTCTAAAGTAACTATTCACACTGATCATGCTGCTATTTAATATCTTATGGAGAAGAAAGATGCTAAACCTAGACTTATTAGATGGTTCTCTTGCTACAAGAATTTGATTTGCACATTATTGATAGAAAGGGAGCTGAGAACCCCGTTGCAGACAACTTGTCTAGGTGAGAGAATGTTCTTGATGACCCACTACCTATAGATGATAGCTTTCCTGATGAACAATTAGCTGTCATAAATGCTTCTCGTACTGCTCCATGGTATGCTGATTATGCTAATTACATTGCTGCTAAATTTATACCATCTAGTTTCACATACCAGCAAAAGAAAAAGTTTTTCTATGATTTAATACATTACTTCTGGGATGACCCACACCTTTATACAGAAGGAGTAGATGGTGTTATTAGACGGTGTGTACCTGAGCATGACCAGGAATAGATCCTACGCAAGTGTCACTCTGAGGCTTATGGAGGACACCATGCTGGAGATAGAACTGCACATAAGGTATTGCAATCCGGCTTTTATTGGCCTACTCTCTTCAAGGATGCCCGTAGCTTGAATTATCTTGTGAAGAATGTTAAAGAATTGGTAACATTAGTAGACGTCAAGAAATGCCTATGAACTATTCACTTGTTATTGAACCATTTGATGTTTGGGGCTTTGATTATATGGGACCGTTTCCTTCCTCTAATGGGTAAACACATACTTTAGTTGCTGTTGATTACGTTACTAAGTGGGTAGAAGCTATCCCAACTAGTAGTGCTGATCATAACACATCTATTAAGATGCTTAAAGAAGTTATTTTTCTGAGGTTTGTAGTCCCTAGATACTTGATGATGGATGGTGGTTCACATTTTATTCATGGTGCTTTTCGTAAAATACTTGCTAAGTATGATGTTAATCGTAAAATTGCATCCCCATACCACCCACAGTCTAGTGGTCAAGCAGAACTGAGTAATAGAGAGCTGAAATTAATTTTTCAAAAGACTGTTAATAGATCTGGGAAGAATTGGTTCAAGAAACTTCATGATGCATTATGGGCCTATAGAACTGCATATAAAAATCCTATGAGTATGTCTCCGTATAAAATGGTTTATGGAAAAGCATGTCACTTACATCTTGAACTAGAACATAAGGCATATTGGGCCATTAAAGAGCTCAATTATGATTTCAAACTTGTTGGTGAGAAGAGGTTATTTTACATTAGCTCATTCAATGAGTGGAGAACCCAGGCCTATGATAATGCCAAATTGTTTAAAGAAAAGGTTAAAAGATGGCATGACAAAAGGATACAAAAGCATGAGTTTAATGCAGGTGATTATGTTTTGCTATACAACTCTCGTTTAAGATTTTTTGCAGGAAAACTTCTCTCTAAATGGGAAGGCCCTTACGTTATCGAGGAGGTCTATCGTTCTGGTGCCATAAAAATCAACAACTTCGAAGGCACAAATCCGAAGGTGGTGAACAGTCAAAGAATTAAACATTATATCTCAGGTAATCCCATAAATGTTGAAACTAATGTCATTGAAACCGTAACCCCGGAGGAATACATAAGGGACACTTTCCAAAATGTTTCAGACTCCGAAAAGGAATAGGTATGTGGTACGGTAAGTAAACCGACTCCAAAACAGTTCTAATAGGCATGTGTCTCCGTTTTGGAATATTTAAGAAAATAGGGAAGTAGGAAGTAGTCTGAAAGGGACACGAGGCATCCACGAGGGTGGAGGGCGCGCCCTACCCGCCTGGGCGCTCCCCCCTGCCTCATGGGCACCTCGTGTGCCCTCTGGACTCTGTTTTCTTGCAAGATACTTCTTTCGATCGATAAAAATTTGTTTTATAATCCCCCGAAGGTTTTGACCATCGTATCACGCAAAAATCCTCTGTTTTTGTTTCGAGTTGTTTTTCTGACAGATCTAGATCACCATGACGTCTTGAAGCGCCCCTAAGGACAAGTTTTTCGAGAAAGTCATCAACCCCTACCTCGCGAAGGTGCTGCAACACCCTCAAACCATTGAGATGCGTGAGGGGGTGTTGCACATTCGTGATGTTGAGGGACCAAGGAGGACCGGAAGCGTGGAGACAAGACTCGAAGCAATGGAGCAACAAGTTTTCAAGTGCCAAGGGATGGTGGAACGAGGACTCAATGCCAACCACGTGATGATCGCTGAGTGTCGGTGTACTAGAGTAGGGGTACCCTAGTATCCCGAACTTGTGCACGGGCAGTCGCCCGCGGCATGGCTTGCCGGGTGACCGCCAAGGTCCTCCGTGGTTCCTTTGGAGCCATTCAAGAACAAAGTATTCAAGCCAAGGAGACAAGGCCCCGGCAAGAGGAGCTTGCCGGGAAGGCCACTCAAGGCACAGGACCCCGGCAAGAGGAGCTTGCCGGAAAGGCCAGCCAAGGCATCTCAAGGAACTTGCCGCGACGCGCCACGCGTCCCGGCAAGGCCCGGTGAGCGACGAGCTCCCGGACGCGACAAGACAACGACCGCGGCAAGGCGCTTGCCGCGGCAAGCTACCACTCTGTACCCGCGCTCCAGCACATCCACCAACGTGTCGCTCTAGGACCCTTCCAGGCGTACGTGGCGGGAGGCTGTGCAGCCAGCAGTGCGCGGTGGCAAGCGGTGCTGACAAGATTGCCATCGTTGCGAGCGGTGGCGTCCCTGACGGTCCCTTTTGCACTATTTGGGCGACGTAGATGGGCATTCAATGCCCTTGTCCCCTACCGTCAGAGTTAGGTACGATACACTGTAACAGGTAGTTGTACCAACCATAACACCTTTCCATTTTTACCCTTGTCTACGTTGCCACCTGTCGGTGACCCCTTGAGCATATAAAAGGAGGCCCATGCGCAACGTAGAGGGGGAGGAGAACACTCACGCTCGGTCTCGCTAGCTGCTGGTGTGTACTGTAGCACTCAGCGCTCCCGAGCAAGAACTCAATACAAACCACAAAGCAGGAGTAGGGTTTTACGCATCCGTGCGGCCCGAACTTGGGTAAACTGCTCGTGTGTTTCGCCTCGATCCGCTCTTCGTGCGATCTTCGCCCCCGCCGAACCGAAAGGGGCTCGGTCCCATAGGTGCTCGTGGATTCGTTCCCCGACATCTTTGGCGCGCCAGGTAGGGGGCGTCGAGGTTGTGTGAACCTGATCCGGCGTTCACACGAGCTAGATCTTCATCGTCTTCATCGACATGCCGCCGAAGAAGAAGGCTTCGGAGGCGGCTGCTCCGTCCGCGTCGAACCCACCACCGCCGGAGCAAACAGCTCGTGGGGTAGACGCCGGCGGAAGAACGGGCGTCGACACAAGGCCATCTCGGAGCCGCGTCGACGAGGGAGCTCCCGGTGATGCCAGGTCCAAGGACAAGGCTGCGCTGCCCATCGGCGGCGTAGTCGGCTCCCACAACGACCGGGTGCACTCCAAGACCTCGGTGTCCGTACATGCACGGCGCCCATCTCAGGAGGCGCGGGACCGGCAGCGTCATGGTACTCACGGTACCATACGTTTGCTGGACCAAGATCGAGCTGGTGGATCTCGGAGTGCTCAAGACCAGCATGCACGCCAACATGCTGGCACGAGCGAGGCACGGTCGCCTGTACGGGATACTGCTCCTTCTAACATAGTTAGAAGTCCGAGCATATCCCGCTCCTCACACCGTTCGCCACCGCCACCCACCACTTCAGCAGAAGCTTTGGCGCGAGCTCAACTGCTCCTGGACTACCCTCCAACGGCAAACAAGATCGACGACTGGAGGGCCACCATTCAGAGTCTCATCGGCTTCGCCAACGGTGACCCTCCACGGCAGCCGAGTACATCGCAGCCGCGGCAAGTCATCCAGGCACGAGCCGGTGGCGACAAGACCGGTGGGGGTGCAACCATCGTGCACTCTCCGCCCCGAAGACCAAGATCGCCGACTCGCCGGATCCACCTCGACAGCGACTCCACCGCGTCATCAGATCCACGAGCTCGTCGCGATCAGCGCCAAGTTCTTCACGAACGACAGCAAGAAGAGGAAGTTGATTTTTGGTGACTATTTTCCGGCAGAGCTTCCCGAAGCCGCCGCCAAGAAGGTCCCCAAGATCAACACCAAGAGTGTTGAGGAGCAGTCTGCTCCGGCAAGCCCTAGGGTTTGTTCCGTTGAAGCAGAGGCTCCCGACAAGTTTTGCTCCGACAAGCTTGCCGGGGAAAGTCAAGCTCCGGCTGAGCCGCGGGTTCTCGCCGTAGAAGCGGATGTTCCCGCAGCAGCAGATGTGCCTTTAGTCCTTGTTGTCGAGCCACAAGCTCCAGCATGGGCACAGCAGATTGTCCGTTTCCTTCAGACAGGAGAACTTCCCAAAGAGCAAGAAGAAGCGGAAAGAGTAGCCCGGCAGTCAAGTATGTACCAGTTTGTCGACAACACACTGTACAGAAGAAGACTCAACGATGTGAAATTGAAGTGTATTCACCGGGAAGGCGGACAAAAGCTTTTGGCAGAGATACATGGAGGCATATGTGGTCACCACATTGGCGCAAGAGCACTTGCCGGCAAAGCATTCATGCAAGGTTTCTTTTGGCCGACAGCCCTCCAGGATGCAACTGCACAAGTAACCAAGTGTGAAGCGTGCCAGTTCCATTCGAAGCAGATACACCAGCCAACTCAAGCTCTCAAGACGATCCCTTTATCCTGGCGATTTTCGGTCTGGGGGCTCGACATCCTCGTCCTCTTTCCCCGAGCAGTCGGGGGCTTTGAGTACTTGTACGTTGCAATCGACAAGTTCACAAAGTGGCCGGAAGTGGAAGCAGTGAGGAAGGTGACAGCACAGTCAGCAGTCAAGTTCTTCAGGTCGATTGTTTGCCGCTTCGGGATCCCTAACAGGATCATCACCGACAACGGTATGCAATTCACGAGCCGCACCTTCATGCAGTACGTCCAAGATCTTGGCTCCAAGGTCTGCTTCGCTTTTGTTGCTCACCCGAGAAGCAACGGTCAAGCGGAGAGGGCAAATGCTGAAGTGCTGCGTGGGCTCAAGACCAGGACTTTCGACAGGCTGCGCAAGTGCGGAAGAAACTGGATTGAGGAGCTATCGGTAGTTCTTTGGACGATCAGGACGACGCCAAATCGAGCCACTGGCCAGACACCTTTCGCTCTAGTCTATGGATCAGAGGCAGTTCTCCCCACGGAACTCGTATACGGGTCACCTCGAGTGCTCGCTTATGATGAGCTTGAGCAAGAGCAGCTGCGACAAGATGACGCGCTGCTCCTTGAGGAAGACCGTCTTCAGGCTGCTGTACGAGCTACTCGCTACCAGCAAGCTTTGCGCCGCTACCATAGCCGCAAAGTTAACACCAGAAGTCTCGAGGAAGGCGACCTTGTTCTTCGGCGCGTTCAGTCCGCCAAGAATTCCAACAAGTTGACGCCAAAGTGGGAAGGCCCTTACCGGGTGAAACGAGTCACTAGGCCTGGCGCTGTCCGCCTTGAGACTGAAGATGGCATTCCGCACCTACCCCAGGTAAGCAATAACGAGCTGTAAGGCTCCATATCTTTATTTTCTCTTCTCTCTTTTTCTCAAGGAAAGGAAGGTTCCCTCGCCCACAAGTTTGCCGGGGGGAAGGAGAAGATAATGGTATGGACAAGGCGTCGTTCAAGAAAGTTTCGCCTTACCGGGAAGCAAACAACAGAAAACCTAAGTTGCCAAAGTTTGAGCAATCAGATTTTTAAAAAATTTAAGTTATCTTCCTTGAACGATCGTGCTTTGTATGGAAAACCTGTGCGCGGAGGAACCAACTCGTAGCTAGTTGCGCCCTTACTTTGTTTCGAGTCCGCTCAACAACTTAAGTGTGCTGCGACTAGTTGCGACAAGGTTTCTTGTCGGCAACGGCACCGCCAGCAGGCTGCTGACGTCCCGCACTCAGCGCTCGTGGCTAAGGTGCCTGCGCCGGCAAGTTCCCTAAAAGTGTAGGGCAAAAACATACAAAGGAAGGAATCAAGTAAAGGAAATAACATTGCAATCATTACCCAAAATAGAGTTATATTACAAGGTAGCTTGTCGCGGCTCTAACAGATTGTACTCATAACATGACCAGCAGCGACAAGAAAAGAAGAAAACGGGCGGCCTAGTCTACGAGATCGCCCTCAATCCTCTTGATCCCACTCACCTTGTCCACAATGGGTGCAACAAGGGTCTTGAGCGCTTCAAGATCAGCATCCGCCGGCAGGGTCTTGAGGACGTTGGTGAGGTTGAGGCCCGGGTTGCGAAGGACACCTTGACCAACACCTTTTGAAGAGCTCCCGCGCAGATCTTGCGCGACTCGTCGGCCAGCTGCTTTGGAATCTTCTCCCGGACTCGCTGGAGGGCCGTCGCCACGCCTTTGAAGAACAAGGTGAGCTTGGCGCTGGATTGGAGGTTCTCATCGGAGGGATACCCGAGATCCTCCATCCCCAGTTGCGCCAGCTCCCTGTCAATGTCTGCGGCAGCATCCACAAGACCCTCCGTCCAGTGCTCCACATTCTCCCTAAGAGCGTTCTGGGCGGCAGCAGCACTCGCCAGCAGCGCCTTATCGGCCTTGATCTCCTTCTTCAAAGCCACCTCCTGCTCCCTGGCGCCGTCCAGCGTCTTGGTCAAAGTAGTCAGCTTCAACTCAAGATCTGCGTTGGAGTCCTTGGCGGCGCCAAGTTCCTTGCCCTTCTCGGCGAGAAGAACCTGCAGCTCTGACAAGCTGTAGGCGTCCTTCTCCCGCTCACGCTTGAGCGCGGCAAGCTCTTCACCGCTCGCCTTGAGATCGGCCTCCAGCCGCGCCACCTTCGTCTCCAGCTCCTTCTTGGCAGCCTCGGCAGCTACGGCAGCATCCTTTGCTTGCTTGAGGGCTCCGCCGAATGTTTGCTCGCGCGCAGTAAGCTCCTCCTCGTGGCTGTCAAGGTTAACCTTCCGCTGCGCCAGCTCGCCCTCCTGCGCAGACAGCTTCTCAGCGGCAAGCTGCTGTTGTTCTTCGACTTCAGCCTTCTCGAGGAGGAAGGCCTTCTTCTCCTCGGCGAGTTGCGCCCACTCCTCTGCCAGGGACTGGAGAGCATCCTGGTTAAGACCCCGGAGCTCCTCCGCGCGCTTCTCGATGTCCGCTCCAGCCTTCACGACAAGCGCCTCTCGGGATTCCAGCTTGGCCTGCCGAGCACGGTAGAGCGACACCAGCTTCTGCAGCAGCCGCTCCTCCTCAGGCTCGCCACTGCTGCTGCTCGGCGCATCAACTAGCGTCAGCCCAGCGGAGGCGAGCACCTCTCCATCGAAGCTTTCTCCTTCGACCGGCGCCCTGGAGCTTGACGCCCAGGGGAGGTTGATGAAGACGTTTTCGCCGGCCTTCAAGTAGACGCCTGGCTGGGGCTCTTCGGAGCCTGATGCTGCGGCAGCGGCGGAAGGATCGGCGGTCGGCGTAGCGCCTGGCGCTCCTGCGGCCTCAGGGCCGTCAGTGCGATCGCCAGACCCCTCGCCAGCTTCTGCGGCGGCAGCTTTGGCGGCCTCTTCGCCGGCGGGATCATCAGCGCCGGCTGCTTCTTCGGTGGCGGCGGCGTCGTCGGTATCACCGCCCGCGGCAATCTCGACGACATCATCGACGGCGGCCTCGGTGGTTTTCTCCTCGCCAGCAACCTCGGTCTCCATCGGCTCCGCAGCAGATGGGTCTGACGGCCAGAAAAGGGAGAAAAGTCAAGCAAATATCCAAAAAGAAGATCAAAAAAAGAAGAACCCAAGGGAAGTTTTGAAGCGAGAGGATTACCTGTACCGGGTTCTGCAGTCGTAGTCTCCGCCACCGGAGGGCCGCTGGTGCTGCTGCTTGCCGCCGCAACGCTGGCCGGCATCTCTCCAGCGCGAGCCGGCTCCTTGGCAGAGTCCCTTGCCGGAGAACTCTCCCTTGGCGGCGTAGTCGAAGCAGATGGCATGTCGGGGGCGGCCTCCGGGCGCTCCTGGTGGAGCTGCTCTGCTCCTACACAAACCAGCAATCAGATGTCAGCAAAGAAAGAGAATCCATGCGCGCCTAACAGCGGAAAGCGAACCATATACTTACGCTGGGGGCTGCCCTGGAGAATAGTTGTCGGGTCCGGCAAGGTGGTCTCGGACGCACCCTCTGCTGTCACGGTGGGTTCGTCCTCGACGATAATCACCCCCTTTGGACACGCCGGGACCTTGGCTCTCTTCGCCGCTCTCTGGGCCAGAGTCCTAAAAAGGAATAAGTTCGGAGTAAGTCAAATGAGATACAAGACAAAACAGCAAAAATTGAAGAACTACAAGTACAACAAAGAATCTTACTCTTCTTCTTCCTCGTCAAAGCTGAACGTGGAGAAGTCGAAGTCCGACTCACCTTTGGCGCGAGGAGGCGGAGGAGTAGGTTCCCTTGGCCGCGTGGCGGGAGCAGTGGCGGTGGTCCGAGACGACCCCGCTCTGGCTGCCGCCGCGGCGTGAGAAGCGGCAAGAGCAGAAGCGGTGGTCCGGGTGGACCCCGCTCCAGTTGCCGCAGTAGCGTGAGGTGCTTCCGCGGCAACAGCGCTTGCCGCGGTGGAGCGTGTCGCGCGGTGCAGCGACTGTCGACTCGTCTGCCGCTCCGCTACATCCCCGGCCTTGCGGAGACGCCTTCTTGGTGGAGCTGGGGCCTCTGCTTGCGACGAGCTGTCTGAAGATGAGGAGGAAGAGGAGTTGATCTCCAACGAGCCGCTCGTATCCTTGGCGGGCTCGCTCGACCCGACATCATGCCCGGCAAGCTCTTCCTCGCCGGCAAGCTCCTCTCGCTCGGCACGGCTTGCCGACTCTGCTGCCTCTGCCTCCTCCACGGTGAATCCAAACTCGCCCGCGGCTGCGGCTGTCGCCACCTCCTCCAGCCTAGTGGCGATGCGTTTCATCTCCGCATCGGTGGTGGCGCGAGTGAGGCTTTTCTGTTCGTCGGAGCGGACCGGCACTTCTACCAAGCCGTCGAAGAACTCCTGCACGACGACGTCTGCAGGCTCTTGCCAAGTTGGGACAATTCTATGCGAGTCGCACAGCGGCATCATTGCACGGATGCGGCTGAGCAAGGAGTTGTTGCACAGCGGAACGACATCCTTCGGCAACCAGAACACTTCGGGATGTTGAGAGTCGTACTTGAACAGCTCCCGGAGCATTGCGTCAAGTTCCATAACAGTGAAGTTGAAGTTGAGGCCCGGGCGCAGCCTCATGATGTCTGCCGCATTCTGGAAGTCCCAGGCGGGTCTCCTCCTCTCCTGCAGGGGGGCGATGCGGCGGCGAAGAAAATCTGCGCCAACCGCGCCTACAGTGAGCCCGGCAAGCCTGAGGCGTTGGATCCGGGTGACGGCAATCTTCAGCCTATCGTCTTCCGGGGCCACGTTGCTCCAATCGCTGCCGCACGCTACTGGGGTTTGGCGCTGGGTGGTAAATGGCTGCGGGTTCTCCTCGACAATCCAGCACCAGTCTGCTCTCCATTCCTCCCACTTGCTGCGGAACTCTCCCTCCAGATAAGCTTCCTTCTTGCCGGCTCTCGAGATCCAGGCGATTTTGCCGGATAAAGGCTCTCCTCTCTCAACTCGGGGCATAAAGAAGTGGCGAAAAAGGGCTACGTTTGGATAGACTCCGACAAAGTTTTCGCAGAGATGTGCGAAAACTGCCATGGTGAGAATAGCATTGGGGGTGAAGTCAAGGAGGCGGAACCCGTAGGTGTTCATAAGATCGCAGAAAAACTCAGAGAAAGGCGGGCAGAGCCCGCAGTAGAAGAACAAGGCGAAGAAGGGATATCCATTTGGAGCCATTCTCGAAGCGACGGCTGGAAGTACCTTCGTGCGCGGATGCGCCCGCGTCTCCGTCGACCAGAAGAGGTAGAAATTATCCCTCAGCTCCTTCGCGGTGAGCTTGGGGGGAAGATTGCCCGCCCCTTTCGCAATGCCACGAGCCGCTGCGCCTCGGTCGACTTCACGACCTTCCCCTTGTCGGCTTTCGGAGCCATGGCGGAAGTGGTGGGGGAGGTCGACGGCGTTGGTGGTGCTGGTGGCGATGGGAGGTAGAGCGCTGCTCTTTTTCAGCTTTGGGAAGAAGGGGGAGCGGCAGAGGTTTCCGAGATTGGAATAGCAACCGGCGAGTTGGCGAACTGCCCCTGTTTCCCCTGCTTATAAGGAGGGAGGGGGCGGACGTTCCGTCTTTCCGAATAAAGAAACCACCCACGATCTCTCCCACGACGCCGCATTCAACGCGTGTCGTTCGGGGAGGGCGCGGTGGATACGGAGAGAGATACGGCGTAACCCAGGCCGCGCGTGCCCGTGCCCTGTTTTGGGCCTGGCCCAACAGCGCTCGGCACCGTGTATGGCCCAGGCCCGGGGGCTCCTGCCGGTGTACTAGAGTAGGGGTACCCTAGTATCCCGAACTTGTGCACGGGTAGTCGCAGCATCCCGCGGCAAGGCTTGCCGGGTGACCGCCAAGGTCCTCCGTGGTTCCTTTGGAACCATTCAAGAACAAAGTATTCAAGCCAAGGAGACAAGGCCCCGGCAAGAGGAGCTTGCCGGGAAGGCCACTCAAGGCACAAGACCCCGGCAAGAGGAGCTTGCCGGGAAGGCCAACCAAGGCATCTTAAGGAACTTGCCGCGACGCGCCACGCGTCCCGGCAAGGCCCGGTGAGCGACGAGCTCCCGGACGCGACAAGACAATGACCGCGGCAAGGCGCTTGCCGCGGCAAGCTACCACTCTGTACCCGCGCTCCAGCACATCCACCAACGTGTCGCTCTAGGACCCTTCCAGGCGTACGTGGCGGGACGCTGTGCAGCCAGCGGTGCGCGGTGGCAAGCGGTGCTGACAAGATTGCCATCGTGGCAAGTGGTGGCGTCCCTGACGTTCCCTTTTGCACTATTTGGGTGACGCAGATGGGCATTCAATGCCCTTGTCCCCTGCCGTCAGAGTTAGGTACGATACACTGTAACAGGTAGTTGTACCAACCGTAACACCTTTCCATTTTTACCCTTGTCTACGTTGCCACCTGTCGGTGACCCCTTGAGCATATAAAAGGAGGCCCATGCGCAATGTAGAGGGGGAGGAGAACACTCACGCTCGGTCTCGCTAGCTGCTGGTGTGTACTGTAGCACTCAGCGCTCCCGAGCAAGAACTCAGTACAAACCACAAAGCAGGAGTAGGGTTTTACGCATCCGTGCGGCCCGAACCTGGGTAAACTGCTCATGTGTTTCGCCTCGATCTGCTCTTCGTGCGATCTTCGCCCCCGCCGAACCGAAAGGGGCTCGGTCCGCCAGTCCCATAGGTGCTCGTGGATTTGTTCCCCGACACTGAGTTAACCAACAACCACAAGCTAGATGGCAAGCACATTGGGGAGACCATCTTCAAGCTGCACGAGAAAATCAAGCATCTCCAAGCCCAGATCTATGACCTGCAAAACCAAAACTGTGAGTATGAATATAGATTCAGGAAGATGAGTTTGGCTGCAGATTAGAAGATCCCAGAGACTCGATTTTCCTTTTATGATGGTGAGCCTATGCCTTGGAAGATGGAAGATAAGCCTACATCATCAACAACTCCATCATCACCACCTCCGAAGAAAGAGACATAAACACATGGGTACGGGCACTCCCCTTGGCAACTGCCACGCTTGGGCGAGGTGCCCCGGTATCATATCTGAAGGAAATATGCCCTAGAGGCAATAATAAAGTTGTTATTTATATTTCCTTACATCATGATAAATGTTTATTATTCATGCTAGAATTGTATTACCGGAAACTTAGTACATGTGTGAATACATAGACAAAACAGAGTGTCCCTAGTATGCCTCTACTTGACTAGCTCGTTGATCAAAGATGGTTATGTTTCCTAACCATGGACAAGTGTTTTCATTTGATGAACGGGATCACATCATTAGAGAATGATGTGATGGACAAGACCCATCCGTTAGCTTAGCACTATGGTCATTTAGTTTTACTGATATTGCTTTCTTCATGACTTATACATGTTCCTCTAACTATGAGATTATGCAACTCTTGAATACTGTAGGAACACCGTGTGTGCTATCAAACGTCACAACGTAATTGGGTGATTATAAAGATGCTCTACAGGTGTTTCCGAAAGTGTTTGTGGTGTTGGCATAGATCGAGAATAGTATTTGTCACTCCGAGTATTGGAGAGGTACCTCTGGGCCCTCTCGGTAATACACATCATAATAAGCCTTGCAAGCAAATGACTAATGAGTTAGTCACGAGATGATGTATTACTGAACGTTTAAAGAGACTTGCCGGTAACGAGATTGAACTAGGTATGATGATACCTACGATTGAATCTCGGGCAATTAACATACCGATGACAAAGGGAACAACGTATGTTGTTATGCGGTTTGACCGACAAAGATCTTCGTAGAATATGTAGGAACCAATATGAGCATCCAGGTTCTGCTATAGATTATTGACCGGAGATGTGTCTCGGTCATGTCTACATAGTTCTCGAACCCATAGGGTCCGCACGCTTAACGTTTGATGACGATTTGTATTATGAGTTATGTGAGTTGATAACCGACATTTGTTGAGAGTCCCGGATGAGATCATGGACATGACAAACAGTCTCGAAATGGTCGATACGTAAAGATCGATATATTGGAAGGCTATATTCGGACATCAGAAAGGTTCCGAGTGATTCGGGTATTTTTCGGAGTACCGGAGAGTTACGGGAATTCGTATTGGGCCTTAAAGGGCCATACGGATAAAGAGAGAAAGGCCTCAAGGGTGGTCACGCCCCTTCCCCATGGACTGGTCCGAATTGGACTAGGGAAAGGGGGCGCCCCCTTCCTTCATTCTCCTTCTCCCTTCCCCTTTTCCTATTCCATATGGGAGGAGGAATCCTACTAGGACTAGCGAGTCCTAGTAGGACTCCACACTTTGCCACGCCCTATGAGGGCCGGCCTACTCCTCCCTCCATCCTTTATATACATGGCCAGGGGACACCTCATGGACACACAAGTTGATTTTTGCCGTGTGTGGTGCCCCTCCCCACAGATACACACCTCAGTCATATCGTTGCAGTGCTTAGGCGAAGCCGTGCACCGGTAGCATCATCATCACCGTCACCACGCCGTCGTGCTGATGAAACTCTCCCGTGAAGCTCAACTGGATCAAGAGCTCGTGAGACGTCATCGAGCTGAATGTGTTATGAACGCGGAGGTGCCGTACGTTCGGTGCTTGGATCGGTTAGATCGCAAAGACGTTCGACTACATCAACCGCGTCACTAGACGCTTCCACTTTCGGTCTACGAGGGTACGTAGACACACTCTCCCTGCTCATTTCTATGCTTCTCCTAATTAGATCTTGCGTGATTGTAGGAATTTTTTAGACATACTACGTTCCCCAACAGTGGCATAATGAGCCAGGTCTATGCGTAGATGATATGCACGAGTAGAAGATAATGAGTTGTGGGCGATAATAGTCATACTGCTTACCAGCACTTTGATTCAGCGGTACTGTTGGATGAAGCGGCCCGGACCGACATTACGTGTACGCTTACGCGAGACTGGTTCTACCGACGTGCTTCGCACACAGGTGGCTGGCAGTTTCTCCAACTTTATTTGTTGAGTGTGGCTATGCCCGGTCCTTGTGAAGGTTAAACAACACACTTGACAAAAAAACGTTGTGGTTTTTGTATGCGTAGTTAAGAAAGGTTCTTTCTAAGCCCGTAGCAGCCACGTAAAACTTGCAACAACAAAGTAGAGGACGTCTAACTTGTTTTTGCAGGGCATGTTGTGATGTGATATGGTCAAGACGTGATGAATTATACGTTATTGTATGAGATGATCATGTTTTGTAAAGTTATCGGCAACCAGCGGGAGCCTTATGGTTGTCTCTTTATTGTATGAATTGCGAAGGCCATGTAATTTCTTTACTTTATCACTATGAGTTAGCGATAGTAGTAATAGAAATAGTTGGTGAGACGACCACGACGCTACGATGAAGATCATGGTGTCTGGCCAGTGACAATGGAGATCATAACGATGCTTTGGATATGGAGATCAAAAGCACAAGATGATGATGGCCATATCATGTCACATATTTTGATTGCATGTGATGTTTATCTTATTATGCTTCTTATTTTGCTTACTACGGCGGTAGCATTATAAGATGTTCCCTTACAAAATTTCAAGGTACAAGTGTTCTCCCTAAGTATGCACCGTTGCGAAAGTTCTTCGTGCTGAGACACCACGTGATGATCGGGTGTGATAGGTTCTACGTTCACATACAATGGGTGCAAGACAGTTTTGCACATGCGGAATACTCGGGTTAAACTTGACGAGCCTAGCATGTACAGACATGGCCTCGGAACACCGGAGACCAAAAGGTCGAGCGCGAATCATATAGTAGATATGATCAACATAAGATGTTCACCATTGAAAACTACTCCATCTCACATGATGATCGGACATGGTTTAGTTGATTTGGATCACGTGATCATTTGGATGACTAGAGGGATGTATATCTAAGTGGGAGTTCTTTAGTAATATGATTAATTGAACTTTAATTTATCATGAACTTAGTCCTAGTAGTATTAGCATATCTATATTGTAGATCAATAGCTTGCGATGTAGCTCCCCGTTCATTTTTATATGTTCCTAGAGAAATATAAGTTTAAAGATGTTAGTAGCAATGATGCAGACTAGGTCCGTGATCTGAGGATTATCCTCATTGCTGTACAGAAGTATTATGTCCTTGATACACCGCTAGGTGACAGGTCTATTGCAGGAGTAGATGCAAACATTATGAACGTTTGGCAAAGCTCAATATGATGTCTAATTAATAGTTTAGTGCACCATGCTTTACGGCTTAGAACCGGGACTTCAAAAACTTTTTGAACGCCACAGAGCATATAAGATGTTCCAAGAGTTGAAATAAGTATTTCATACTCATGCCCGTGGCGAGAGGTATGAGACCTCTAACTGTACTTTGCCTACAAGATGGAGGAGAATAGCTCAACCAGTGAGCATGTGCTGAAATTGTCTGGGTACTACAATTGCTTGAATCAAGTGGGAGTTAATCTTCCAGATAAGATAGTAATTGACAAAGTTCACTAGTCACTATCACCTAGTTAGTAGAACTTCGTGATGAACTATAATATGCAAGGGATGACGAAAGGCATTCCCGAGCTCTTCGTGATGCTGAAATCGGCGAAGGTAGAAATCAAGAAAGAGCGTGAAGTGTTGATGGTTAACATGACCACTTGTTTCAAGTAAAGGGCAAAGGGATAGAAGGGGAACTTCAAGAAGAATGACAAGCAAGTTGTCACTCCCGTGAAGAAACCCAAAGCTAAACTCAAGCCTAAAACTAAGTGTTTCTACTGCAAAGGAAATTGTCACTGGAAGTGGAACTACCCTAGATACTTGGCGGATAAGAAGGATTGCAAAGTGAACAAAGGTATATTTGGTATATAGATTATTGATGTGTACTTTACTAGTATTCATAGCAACCCCTCAATATTTGATACCGTTCAGTTGCTAAAATTAGTAACTCGAAACGAGAGTTGCAGAATGAACAAAGACTAGTTAAAGGTAAAGTGACGATGTGTGTTGTAAGTGGTTCTAAGATTCATATGATCATCATCGCACACTCCCTATACTTTCGGGATTAGTGTAATACCTAAATAAATGTTATTTGGCATTTGTGTTGAGCATGAATATGATTTGATCATGTTTGTTGCAATACGGTTATTCATTTAAAGTCATAGAATAATTGTTATTTTGCTTAGATGAATGAAACCTTCGATGGTCATACACCCAATGAAAATAGTTTGTTGTATCTCAATCGTAGTAAAACACATATTCACAATATTGAAGGCAAAAGATGCAAGTTGATAATGATAGTGCAACTTATTTGTGGGACTGCCGTTTAGGTCATATTGGTGTAAAGCGCATGAAGAACGCCATGTTGATGGACTTTTGGAATCACTTGATTATGAATCACTTGGTTCTTGCGAACCATGCCTCATGGGCAAGATGACTAAAACTCTGTTCTTCGGAACAATGGAGCGAGCAACTGACTTGTTGAAAATCATACATACTGATGTATGCAAACCAATGAGTGTCGAGGCTCGCGGCGGGTAACGTTATTTTCTGACCTTCGCAGATTATTTGAGCAGATATGGGTATATTTACTTGATGAAGCACAAGTCTGAAACATTTGAAAAGTTCAAAGAAATTTCAGAGTGAAGTAGAGAATCATCGTAACAAGAAAATAAAGTTTCTATGATCTGATCGCGGAGACAAATATTTGAGTTACGAGTTTGGTCTTCATTTAAAACAATGTGGAATAGTTTCACAGCTCACGCCACCCAGAACACCACAGCGTAATGCTGTGTCTGAACGTCGTAACCGTACTTTATTGGATATGGTGCGATCTATGATGTCTCTTACCGATTTACCACTATCGTTTTGGGTTATGCATTAGAGACAGCTGCATTCACGTTAAATAAGGGCACCATCTAAATCCGTTGAGACGACGCCTTATGAACTGTGGTTTGGCAAAGAAACCAAAGTTGTTGTTTCTTAAAGTTTGGGGCTGCGATGCTTATGTGAAAAAGCTTCAACCTGATAAGCTCGAACCCAAGTCGGAGAAATGTGTCTTCATAGGATACCCAAAGGAAACTGTTGGGTACACCTTCTATCACAGATCCGAAGGCAAGATATTCGTTGCTAAGAATGGATCCTTTCTAGAGAAGGAGTTTCTCTCGAAAGAAGTGAGTGGGAGGAAAGTGGAACTTGATGAGGTAATAGTACCTTCTCCCGAATTGTAAAGTAGTACATCATAGAAACTAGTTCCAGTGATTCCTACATCAATAGGAAGCTAATGATGATGATCATGAAACTTCAGATCAAGTTACTACTAAACCTTGTAAGTCAACCAAAGTGCGTTCCGCGCCAGAGTGGTACGGTAACCCTGTTCTGGAAGTCATGTTACTAGACCATGGTGAACCTACGAACTATGAGGAAGCGATGATGAACCCAGATTCCGCAAAATGGCTTGAGGCCATGAAATCTGAGATAGGATCCATGTATGAGAACAAAGTGTGGACTTTGGTGGACTTGCCTGATGATCAGCAAGCCACTAAGAATAAATGGATCTTCAAGAGGAAGACGGACGGTGATGGTAGAGTTACTATCTAGAAATCTCGACTTGTCGAAAAAGTTTTTCCACAAGTTTAAGATGTTGACTACGATGAGACTTTCTCACTCGTAGTGATGCTTAAAGTCTGTCCGAATCATGTTAGCAATTGACGCATTTTATGAAATCTGGCAAATGGATAACAAAAGTGCATTCCTTAATAGATTTATTAAAGAAGAGTTGTATATGATGCAATCAGAAGGTTTTGTCAATCCTAAAGGTGCTAACAAAGTGTGCAAGCTCTAGCGATCCATGTATGGACTGGTGCAAGCATCTCAGAGTTGGAATATATGCTTTGAGAAGGTGATCAAAGCATATGGTTTTATACAGACTTATGGTGAAGCTTATATTTACAAGAAAGTGAGTGGGAGCACTACAACATTTTTTATAAGTATATGTGAATGACATATTGTTGATCGAAAATGATGTAGAATTTCCTAGAAAACATAAAGGATTGTTTACAAGGAGTTTTTCAATAAAAGACCTCGGTGAAGCTGCTTACATATTAGGCACCTAGATCTACAGAGATAGATCATGACGCTTGATAAGATTTTCAATGAGTACATACCTTAATAAGATTTTTAAGCAGTTCAAAATAGATCACTCAAAGAAGGAGTTCTTGCCTGAGTTGTAAGGTATGAAGTTGTGTAAGACTCAAAACCCGACCACGGCAGAAGATAGAGAAAGAATGAAAGTCATTCCCTATGCCTCAGCCATATGATCTATAAAGTATGCCATGTTGTGTACCAAACCTGTTGTGTACCTTGCCTTGAATTTGGCAAGGAGGTACAAAAGTGATCCAGGAGTAGATCACTGGACAGCGGTCAAAGTTATCCTTAGTTACTGGATGACTAAGGAAATGTTTCTCGATTATGGAGGTGATAAAGAGTTCATCATAAAGAGTTACGCCGATGCAAGCTTTGACACTAATCCAGATGACTATAAGTATCAATCTGGATATGTATTGAAAGTGGGGGCAATTAGCTAGAGTAGCTCCATGCAGAGCATTGTAGACATAGAAATTTGCGAAATACATACGGATCTGAATGTAACAGACCCGCTGACTAAACTTCTCTCACGAAGCAAAACATGATCACAACTTAATACTCTTTGGGTGTTAAATCACATAGCGATGTGAACTAGATTATTGACTCTAGTAAACCCTTTGGGAGTTGGTCACATGGTGATGTGAACTGTGGATGTTATTCACATAACGATGTGAACTATCGATATTAAATCACATGGCGATGTGAACTAGATTATTGACTCTAGTGCAAGTGGGAGACTGAAGGAAATATGCCCTAGAGAAAATAATAATGTTGTTATTTATATTTCCTTATATCATGATAAATGTTTATTATTCATGCTAGAATTGTATTACCAAAAACTTAGTACATGTGTGAATACATAGACAAAACAGAGTGTCCCTATTATGCCTCTACTTGACTAGCTCGTTGATCAAAGATGTTTATGTTTCCTAACCATGGAAATGTGTTGTCATTTGATGAATGGGATCACATAATTAGAGAATGATGTGATGGACAAGACCCGTCCGTTAGCTTAGCACTATGATCATTTAGTTTTACTGATATTGCTTTCTTCATGACTTATACATGTTCCTCTGACTGTGAGATTATGCAACTCCCGAATACTATAGGAACACCTTGTGTGCTATCAAACATCACACCGTATCTGGGTGATTATAAAGATGCTCTACAGGTGTTTTCGAAAGTGTTTGTGGTGTTGGCATAGATCGAGAATAGGATTCGTCACTCCTAGTATCGGAGAGGTATGTCTCCGCCCTCTCGGTAATACACATCATAATAAGCCTTGCAAGCAAATGACTAATGCGTTAGTCACGAGATGATGTATTACGGAATGAGTAAAGAGACTTGCCGGCAACGAGGTTAAACTAGGTATGATGATACCAACGACTGAATCTCGGGCAAGTAGCATACGGACGACAAAGGGAACAACGTATGTTGTTATGCGGTTTGACCGATAAAGATCTTTGTAGAATATGTAGGAACCAATATGAGCATCCAAGTTCCGCTATTGATTATTGACCGGAGATGTGTCTCAGTCATGTCTACATAGTTCTCGAACCCGTAGGGTCCACACACTTAACGTTCGATGATGATTTGTATTATGAGTTATGTGATTTGATGACCGACGTTTGTTGGGAGTCCCGGATGAGATCACGAACATGACAAACAGTCACGAACTGGTCGAGACGTAAATATCGATATATTGGAAGGCTATATTTGGACATCAGAAAGGTTCCGAGTGATTCGAGTATGTTTCGGAGTACCGGAGAGTTGCGGGAATTCGTATTGGGCCTTAATGGGCCATGCGGGAAAGGAGAGAAAGGCCTCAAGGGTGGTCGCGCCCCTTCCACATGGACTGGTCCGAATTGGACTAGGGAAAGGGGGCGCCCCCTTCCTTCATTCTCCTTCTCCCTTCCCCTTTTCCTATTCCATAGGGGAGGAGGAATCCTACTAGGACTAGGGAGTCCTAGTAGGACTCCACACTTTGGCGCGCCCTATGAGGGCCGGCCTACTCCTCCCTCCATCCTTTATATACGTGGCCAGGGGGCACCTCATAGACACACAAGTTGATTTTAACCATGTGCGGTGCCCCTCCCCATAGATACACACCTCGGTCATATCGTTGTCGTGCTTAGGCGAAGCCCTGCGCTGGTAGCTTCATCATCACCGTCACCACGCCGTTGTGCTGACGAAACTCTCCTGTGAAGCTCAACTGGAT
This sequence comes from Secale cereale, assembly GCA_902687465.1. Lineage (NCBI taxonomy): Eukaryota > Viridiplantae > Streptophyta > Magnoliopsida > Poales > Poaceae > Secale > Secale cereale. The sequence continues at coordinate 377,533,855 of LR738712.1, forward strand.
CAAGAGCTCGTGGGATGTCATCGAGTTGAATGTGTGCTGAACGCGGAGGTGCCGTACATTCGGTGCTTGGATCGGTTAGATCGCGAAGACATTCGACTACATCAACCGCGTCACTAGACGCTTCCTCTTTCAGTCTACGAGGGTACGTAGACACACTCTCCCCGCTCGTTGCTATGCTTCTCCTAGATAGATCTTGCGTGATCGTAGGATTTTTTTTTTTTGAAATACTACGTTCCCTAATAGTATCACCATCACACTTCTATCTTTACCGTTTTTCTTAGTTCAATCCTTTTGGTTATATCTTGATCTAGTAGAATAAAGTTTAGTATGATCTAGTTGTGAGCTTTGCTTTATGATCCTTATCTATGTAATCAAGTCTGTGAGCTATATATATAATAGAGATTAGTTTTGAGTCAAGGGCTTGATTATCTCACTATGATCATGAGGGAATAAAAGAAAGAATAAAAAGAAATAAAGAGATCATAATTGATCTTATGGGAAGTAATGACTTCACATATAAATAGTATGATGAATAAAAATTGTTGAGAGTTGACGAACATAGTTTTGGCCATCGTTGCAATTAACAGGAAGTAATAAAGAATGGAGGTTTTCACATATAAATATACTATCTTGGACATCTTTTATGATTGTGAGCACTCATTAAAATATGACATGCTAAAAAGTTGATGTTGGACAAGGAAGACAACATAATGGGTTATGTTTTCTTATATCCAAAATAAAGTATGTTGTCATGGATCATCCAACATGTGGAGCTTGCCTTTCCCCCTCATGCTAGCCAAAATCCTTGCACCAAGTAGAGATACTACTTGTGCTTCCAAATATCCTTAAACTCAATTTTGCCATGAGAGTCCACCATATCTACCTATGGATTGAGTAAGATCCTTCAAGTAAGTTGTCATTGTTGCAAGTAATAAAAATTGCTCTCTAAATATGTATGATCTATTAGTGTGGAGAAAATAAGCTTTATCCGATCTTGTGATATGGAAGCAATAAAATCAACAGACTGCATAATAAATGACAAGTGGCAATATAAAGTGACGTTCTTTTGCATTAAGATTTCGTGTATCCAACCATAAAAGCACATGACAACCTCTGCTTCCCTCTATGAAGGGTCTATCTTTTATTCTTGTCTTATACCTTATACAAGAGTCATGATGATCTTCACCCTTCCTTTTTACACTTTATCCCTTGGCAAGCACTGTGTGTTGGAAAGATCCTGATATATATATCCAAGTGGATGTGAGTTGGCATAAAGCATTATTGTTGACATTACCCTTGACGTAAAAGGTTGGGAGGCAAAACTATAAGCCCCTATCTTTCTCTGTGTCCGATTAAAACTCCATACCCATAAGTATTGCATGAGTGTTAGCAATTGTGAAAGACTAAATAATAGTTGAGTATGTGGACTTGCTGACAAGCTCTAATATTGACTCTTTCTGATGTTATGATAAATTGCGATTGCTTCAATGACCGAGATTATAGTTTGTTTGTTTTCAATGAAGTTTCTGATTCGTACTTGACATTGTGAATAGATTGTTACTTCAGCATAAGAAATCATATGACAATATATATATAT
>LR738712.1:377535647-377560331 GCA_902687465.1 Secale cereale
ATATAGGGTGGGTCTATTCTCATAACACCCCTTAAGACCTTATTCTCATAACAAAAACCTTATTCTCATAACACCCCCACTTAAACAGGTTTCTAGCGCGGAGCGCCCGACAGCGTCCCCCTCCCCTCCCCGCCTCCTTGCGTGGAGCGCGCGTGGACGGCGGCGTCCCCCTTCCCTCCCCGCCTCCTTGCGCGGCGTCCTCATCCCCTCCCGCCTCCTTGTGCGGCGCGCCCCTCCCCTCCCCTCCCCGCCTTCTTGCGCGGAGCGCGCGTGGACAGCGGCGCGCCACTCCCCTCCCCTCCTTCTTGCGCAGAGCGCGCGCGGAGCGAACGGTGGTGCCCCCCTTCTCCCGATCTTCTTGCGCTGAGCGCCGCTGATGCAGTCCCTCGGCGAGGCTTCTTCCGCGGCGGCGGTTAGGAAGCGACGCCGCCCCTCACCTTCGCCCCAACACCCCCGAATCGATCTAGGTGCGCCGCCGCCTCGATTGAGCGCGTCGTTAGCTGCACCCCTGCCACAGATCCGAGCCTATGCCCTGGGATATCCGCCGCCGTTGACCCAGCTGAAGCATCCAGCCTCGGTGATGCATGGCAGGGGAAGAGAACTGCAAGGATGCCTTCTCCGGCAACCTCGCAGTCGTCGTGGATGCGAACTGCAATGGCCATTTCGCCCATCCAGCCTTCTCCCGCGACAATGGCGAAAGTTGAAAAAGCCCATGAGTTCCTGCAGCGGAGGTGGAATGCACGCCAACAGCAGGCCGAGCTGCATCTGCAGAAGGAGAGAACTGCTCTCAAGAGGAAAGTCACGCTTGCAGATGATGTAAGAAATTCACATACCCAACCCCCCCCCACCTCCAGTTTAGTATAGTGCAGTTGCTTTCTAGTGTTTGATGAGAAATTCAAATTGCAGTGCCCTTTTTATTACCATGCAGTGCCCTCTTACGTCAACTGCAGTGCCATGTATCTCCCAGTAAAAAACAGAAAGATACATCGAAAATGAAAATGCGCTATGGCTGAACAATGCAGTCCACCATGGCTTACATATGTAGAGCGCTGTGGCTTAAAACTGAAGTGCATTGTTTCTTCATGTTAACTCCCAGTGCCCTGCTATAGAATGAAAAATTGAAGTGCAATTTCTCCAGTTGCATATATAATAGTATATAGTACGAAAATGCAGTTCATTTCACTGTTAGCGTGCATAATGCTTTGGCTTAATACTGTGCAGGAAATTACTATGCCTCCAAACCAGAAGATACCTCGATTGATTCACAACACAAAGCCCCTGAACTGCATTGGAAGAGAAGAGTGGGAGATGGCTGGATGGATAACACCTGAAATACCTAGGGGTTTCTTTAACACAACAAACAGAACTGCGTACTCGGTGGAGGAAGATGTAGAGGATAAAGATGAAAATAGTGAACCAAAGATCACTCGAGATGGAGAAGGCAGTGAAGCAAAAAGTGCGCAAGATGAGGAGGACGACGACGATCTGGTCTTCATGGGGGAGCATGCGCAGAAAGATGATGAGAATGATGATGATGATGAGCAAATCATAACAGTTATGCAGCCAAGGTACACGTGTGTCTTTGAAACATTTGGCCAAGAGATCAGAACGGATGATATAGCACCTCAACAAGCCAATGTTGAAACCCAGCAAGTTTGGCAATTTCATGAGCAAACGATTCATCGACGAAGAGACGGTGGAATTCCACCTAGGCCGCCTACTGCGCAACAAAAGAATCGGAAGCAAAAACAAGGAGAGCCACAAGCAACCAAAAAAGTAAAGTTCTCAACACTTCTGCCTCCTCGCGATCCTAAGTTACACAGATATGTTATCACTCCTCCATGCCCAATAAACATCGGTGAGCTGCAAACACCGTTAGAGAAAAAACAGTACACGCATGTAAGCTTCCTTGCCTAACTACTGCAGTTCACTTACGCATTCTTTCAACTTGTGCATTTTCATTAACAAAAAAAACATTCCATATTGTTGTGCAGAATGAGAACATGCTCCAAGAACTTGTGCCTGTGAAAGGTATGCAATTCACATAATACGCTGTGGCGCGAGACTTCTACAACACGTATGCGAGGCATGCAGGCTTGGCACACGCAAAAACGGCGGATACAAACAAATAGATACATAGTGTGCTCAAAGGAAGGCAGAAGCAAGGAAACTGTCACAGATTATGACAGAAAGCGAGAGAAAACATCAAAGAGGACTAGCTGCAAGGCGAGAATGAGATTGAAAAAAATCAAGGATGTGTTTGTGATAGCAGAGATTGAGCTCAGTCACAACCACGTGATGATTGAGAGCCCGGCTATGCTTCTGCACATGCACTCACATAAGACGGATGATCCGTTACTTGATAAACTAGTGAAGGACATGCAGAGCGACAACCTGACACACACGCAGATGATGTCAACCCTGACAAGAATGTCAGGAGGGCTGCACTTTATGGGGCGCACTAGCCGTGACTAGGTGAACAAGTACGTTCACTAAACAAAAACGATATCTCATCTATTTCATGCAGTTCGCTTGTGCATTTCTGTATGTCTTTAATGCTGCAAGTATATTATTATTTCGAACTACAGGAAGCACCAATTCGCGAGGGAGGAAACAGAAGACGATGTGAAGAAACTCCTGGCTTTCTTTGAGAAAATGCAGCAAATAAACCCGGAGTTCTTCTATGATTACGACAAAGATGTCGATAACCGTGTGCGAAACATCTTCTGGGCGAACGCGAGCTGCCGGGGATCCTACGAAGATTTTGGAGATTGTGTCACATTTGACATGACCTACAAGACCAACAAGTTCCACATGCCTCTGGCCGTCTTCGTTGGAGTTAACCACCACCTCCAAAGTACAATATTTGTTGGGGCTCTCATCAGAGACGAAACAATACCGACTTTCGAGTGGGTGTTCCGGAGGTTCTTGCGTTGCATGAACAACAAGCGGCCAATATGCATACTTATAGGTATGCTAAAAGAATGGGTTTAAATAACACTGCAGTTCACTGCCAAGTTTTGTAGTCCATTTCTTCCATCCAACGAAAAATCAGCAAAAGCAGAAAAAGATATGCAGTTCTCTCAATAACTCACTGCTTGGTTTTTCAAAAACATGCAGATCAATGCCCCTCCATGGATGCCGCGATAAAAAGTACGCTAATAGGCACGCTGCACAAGTTATGCCGTTGGCATATACTGAAAAAATACAAGGCTCACCTGTCCTTGCTGTACAAAGCGTATGAGACATTCAAAGATGAGCTGACCTCAGTTCTCAACCACCCGCTAATGCCATCAGAGTTTGAACGCGCTTGGCATGAGCTCATGGAGAAGTATAACCTGCAAAATGATTAAATTATGAAGGCGCTCTGGACAGACCGAAAAGAATGGATATCAGCTTACTACAAGGAGGTGTTCTGTGCATGGATGACGTCGACACAGAGAAGTGAAAGCATGAACCGGATCTTGAAGAGGAACTTTGTCAAGGAAAGACACGACCTACAAATCTTTGCATCGCAGGTGGACAGGTGCATCCAGACAAGGAAGGGCGTCGAGCACGCGGAGACCATAGCTAACGAGGTATATAACCAGAGCAAAGTTTTTAAGCTGGATGAGCAATTAATAAACACTACTCACTTTCTTGATTTTTGCTGTGAAAAACAACTACTTAACTGGTTTTCTTTGTTTCACAGACGGAAATAAAGACTACTACTCAGTTTGGTTTCGAGGTTCAGCTCTCCAAGATTTACACCAGGGCGGTCTTTGCTGACTTCAAGCAAACGCACTACCGCATCACAGCATTCAGATCAGAGCAGTCCCCTGACAACCCGACGAAATATTTGGTGCGCCACTACAACCAGTCTGATGATTTTGATTGGGCAAGACACGAGTTCTAGGTAGTTGCTGGTGTGACGAACGTTATCTACGAATGTGAATGCAAGTTGTGGACACACACAGGTCAGTGAGACAAGAAACAAAAATAAGCACACAAAAAACATAATGAAGTTCACTTATTGCTAGTAGCAAGAGATGAAAACAAAAAAAAAACCTTAGTGAAGTTCACTAGAAGAGAAAAATCAGGACGTATTTATAATGCAGTTCACAAACCAAAATTGAATGTTGCATATTTATGTGAAGTTTGCTGACACGAACAACCGAAAAAATTCTTTGCTGCAGGCCTGTTCTGCGTGCACATCATTTGCATGTTAGATCAGCTGCGGGTGGACAAGATACCTGAAGAGTACATATTGAAGAAATACACACGGAACGCGCGCCAAAATGCAACTTCTGACCGCAGAGACTATGAGCAAACTGCTCTAGATGGGAGTTCGACGTTCTGCCGTAGGAGACTACTTGCGGAAACAGCGATGGACCTGGCAAACAGGGGTGTCAAATCGGATAGAGGGTACAACAGAGCTTTAGCTAGGATGAGAGCACTCATACAAGAAGTCGATGTACTAAACGAAGAAGAAGAAGCAGAGAACATCAGGGATGCGCGGAGTGAAGAACAAGGAGAGGAGCGCGAACATGCCGCTGATGGTGCAGCTCATAATATGGATGACACAATTCTTCCCCCACCTGTTTCAAACACAAAAGGGGGAAAGAAAGAGAGCAAATCATCCAATAAAAAAGCTGCAGCAAATGAAAAAGGTCCTGAAAAAAATAGCAGGCCTGAGCCAGAACTGGACAGCGAAGGAAGACCACTGGGGGTAAGGATGTGCAAATCATGCAATAAGATTGCGGGACACAACTCAAGAACATGTAAGGAAAGGCTGAAAAAAATCCAGGCTGAAAATGCCGCCACAGATCACCAAGCTGACCAACAAGATGATAAGGCAAAGAGAAGACTATGTAGCGTCTGCAACAAGAGAGAGAAGCATAACGGGAGAACTTGTCCAAATAGAACAGAAGAAAAAGATGAAGAAGATGACGAAGAAGATGCTGACAAAGAAGAGAACGAGGAAGAGAGCGAAGCTGACGTAACTGAAGAGGAAGATGAGGAAGCAGAAGAGGAAGATGAGGAAGAAGAAGAATAAGATGAAGACATCGAAGAACCATCATCAAAAACGAGGGGGAGAGGCAGAATGCAGAATCCAGCGCGTAGGCAAGCATCACAGTCACACGGTCGCGTTACGAGGGGTAATGCGAACAACAAGAACAAAACAGAAGCAGCAACAACCATTGAAACAAATGCAGTGCAGAATTTGAGAAGAAGCAGCAGGAAGAGGACATAGCTCAACACATATACAGTTTTACCTTTTAAATATATTAACTTCATCCTTTTATATATCGTATCGTATATGAGATATAGCTTGTGTTCAGTGGACTGCAAAAAAAAGAATTCAAGATGTAATATTGAAGTTCAAAATGAATAGATATAACATAAAACAGATATACTTTGTGATCAATGTGCTGCGGGGGTATGCTTGATAAAATGCAGTTCTCTTCTATATGAAAGAAATAGGATGAGAATGTCATTCTCAGAATGCAGTTCTCTTTTATATGAAAACCCTGAGATCAAAATGTCATTTTGAGAATGCAGTTCTCTTCGTCGTATAGAATCTGAGATGACAAAAACAATATAGAATGCAGTTAGAAGAAAAATCTATAGAGTGAGACTAAGCTTCACGTACAGTGCAGTGCAGTGTGGCGCGTTTAAAGCTTACAGTGCAGTCCGCTTCGAGTATACAGTGCAGTGCGCTTAGTGCAAAAAATGTAAAAATTGAGCTCTCACTTAGCAGACACAGTTGATTTTCTGTCTTCTAATACAAATTTTCCAAAATTTTGAACCTCGACGACAAACACGTTGAATTCCTCTTTGCTGTCCCATGTGATAAAGTGAGATGCAGTGCGGATACGTATATTTAAATAAACTTGGCTGCTACTCATATGAGTGAATGCAGTGCGCTATGAACATGTTACAATTCACAAGGAGTAATTGGCTGAAAGCTCCATTATGTACATATTGGACATTGTCACTGTCTGCCACAAAAGAAAAAGACAAAACTAACTAGACCGGAATATACAAAAGCACACAGCATGGTGTGAAAAGTTTTGTAGATCGAGAACTACACACAGCGACATACATACTGTTTACAGAAAGTTTTGGAGCACACACGAAAAAGACATCAACACACATAAAAGATTTGCTATCATTCTATGCCTCATCCTGCTACTGCGAATCCAGTTTTGGAGGAAGGCCAATAGAAATGCAGAGATTACTTAGATCCTCCGGGAACTCGGTGACTACGACCATGTTATCAGGGTGGAACAGGATCTGGAACAAGAACTCAGCCTTCCATTCCTCAACAGCAGCTTCCTGCGATGAAGCAAAAAAAATAAACAAAATACAAGATCATCTACAAAAAGAACTAACAAAAGAAATCAAAGAATGAGGGATTATTATTGGGTTAAAAAATATACTTACATTACGCTTTGCGAAATTCACAACAAAGCTTTTGCCGTCGTAAAACTGAGCCATCTTCAGAACAAAGAAGCCGCACTCGTTGGGGCCCTGTTCAGGGGCGCCCAAAAAGCTAGCTTTATTTAAAACATCGACCCAGTCTACCGACTCCTTTATCTTGTACTCCCTTTCTCCGTAAACCTTCTTCAACAATGCAGTCATCCTGATCATCTGGTGAAAATAAAAAAAACCAAAAATACACATCACAAAACTGTTGTTCGACACGCGCACAGATGAAAAGAAGAAGGTGAAAAAGGAAAAATTTTACCATTTCAGTGCGGTCGCTGTGGTATTCAGACTTATGCCACCTCGTTGTTTGATCAAACTGTCCGTTGTACCTCCTAGTGTCATGAATATCAAGGGTCTCGCGGTGCCTATTCATCGTGTATAGCGAGTAATGCTGGTCTTTCGTCCGTGGTAACAGAATCTGATTTTGTTTCATCAAAATTGTTATGGGTTTGATGAGTGAAAAAGGATTACTGGAAAAAATGGGAGAGAAAATAAGTACATAAGGCTGAACCAGCAAACCTGATAACTTACTAATTTGCAATCAAGAAGGTTCTCATCATCACGAACAAAAACTTTGAACTGCTTTACTGCATCGTCAACATTAAACTTGCTGTGGACAAAAGGCAACACAACATTTCCATCTTTATCTCTATCCGCGTGATCATTCATTTGAAGCACATACTGCGAGTGGGTAATTCACAAAAGAACGTTAATGCAGTTCCCCCTCAAAGTTCACTCTGGCGCTTAATGAAAAACAGATCACACTTCTCTAACAGTATGCAGTTCACACTTCTCCAATTTGTTTCATTTAAGATACATGGGTTAACACAATAATGTATGCAGTTCAGTACATTGCTCAAACAAATTATTAGACACTATTAACTGCAGTTCACTCCAGCAGAAAAAAGAAAAAAGGGAAAAAGAGAAATACCGTGATAAACAAAGGGGACAGAAGAACGTGTTCGCCAGATCGATAAACCACATTCATATGCTCGTCATTCTTCCAATACCTGATGATATGATCCATCAATTCCGAGTCCATGAAACCAGCTCTGGTGAAAGTTAAGAACATGTAGTCCACATTCACAGTGTAGACTTCGACAGGATTCATGTGCATGAAAAGCGCGCACCTGCACAAAACAAACGGCGAGGGTGGGGGGATTAGGAACACAAAGGAAAAACACACAAGCATTACACACATTAAAAATCAAAGCAAAAAAACTAACGAAAAAGAACTGACTCGCTGTATTTCTGCCTGAATGGTGTGCTCGTGATGAGTTGCAAGACTTTCATCATCTCTGCAAGATAGCTGAAACTCGCAGGCTTCAACTTCTGTACCGGAGATCTAAACTTTGATGGCTTCTGCACAGGCCTCTTATTTGATAGAACTAGTGCCTCACTGTCGGTTGGGCGTTCCACAGCTGCGCTCCTGGTCCTCCTACGCACTGGTGGTGGCCTCTCAAAATCATCATCAGTATCTTCAGCATTCGGAGGGCTGACTGCTTTCTTCCCACGCTTGACCTTGACATGAGATTTCTCAAGAGCTTTTTCATTCGAAGGGCCGGCACCACTCCTCAACCTCTTACACACCGGTTCTTTTCCAAGCTTAACGGAGGGTTCATCGAGGACAAAATTCTGAATCGTTGAGTGTGAACCTGAGTTTCAAACAAGGAAATACCACCTTGGTGTGCGCCTTCGTCAAAGCCTGCACAAAAAATGGATAATGAGCAAAATGAAAAGAATCATCAAGTTCACCAACGAAAGTCATTTTAACATGCAAATGGAGTTCTACTAAAACCTTAACAAAAGTAGTGGACCTCCCCTTTCTGTATCAATGAACTTCACTTAATAAAAGGGTGTGTGACTGAAAAAATGTAATAACCTTCTTTAAAAATTAAAAGTGATGTCAGGTCCAGATAGCAATGCGACAAGATCAGCCAACTATAGAGCATCGCCTTCCTCGTGTATCCAATGTGCTCCTTCCCAAACTTGGCAATCGTTTCACCATCCCAGGTCTGCATGAATTGGAACATGTAAAATCCACAATCATGCCTGCAAGAAAACCAAGATAAACACATTACTAATGAAGTGCTACTGATGTTAGTAAAACAATGCAGCTCCCTACACACAAAACCGAGGGAGAACAACTAATAACACATTAGTAATGCAGTTCGCTCAAGGGAAAGGTGCTTCTAATTTATTAAAAACAATGCAGCTCACTTACACAAAAAACTGAAGGAGGAAAAAGAAAGGAGGACAAGTACAAACCCGTTTTCCTGTTGCCGGACATTAACATGAGTCAGCACGAAGCCGTCAAGGGTCGGAGGGTTCAACGGCTCATCGCAGCTTGCGCTGCCATCTTTCCAAACTTTCTTGATGTTCCTGACCATTTTCCTGAAGACAAGATTTGTAGGAGCGCTGTCGGCGCTGTTGTATGAGTCGAGAAACTCAAAACGCTTCTCTCGCAGGTTCAAAGTAACCAAGCAGTAGTGGCCTATCGCGTCCGTCATTGTTGCGGGAGGAGGATCAAATGTTGCAAACATAATCTGAATTAAAAAAGAATAAAACAAATCAGATGAGAAAATAGAAAAACAGAAAACTTATTTCAAGATGACGAAAATGGTCAAAATGCGTTACCAAGTTTTTCTTGTCCACACGTTCCTCTGGGCTTGAAGAAAACATCTTTTTCAAAGCCCTATTTGTGGCACCGCCGTTCCAAATGGAATTCTGCTAAAAAGACAATACCAGAGAGTTAATTAAAATGCTTATAGCACAATAAAAATTGGATGAGGGATAAATATAAATTAATGAAAATGCTTACACATAGGTTGTACGGGACAATCATCGTTTGAGATCCTTTGAACCTCTTAGCTAACATAGAGACGCCAATATTTGCGAGGCGTGTGCTCAGCGTTCCATACGACCAAAAAGACTCGCCAACCTGACCGATAGTAATATCACCAAACTCGTCCTTGAATGCAACTAGATGCCTTCAGACAAGAAGGAAAAAGCCCAGCAAAAAGTGATAAGATGGGTGTCCCTGAAAAAATAACATATTAAATAACCGGGGTGTAAGACAAAAAATGTCATACTTCTTCTTATTATCCCTCCTAGCCCTCGTAACAGCGTCATATAACTCATTGTATCTTCTCAGAAGAGCTGGATCAATGCTCGAAGGAGTAACAACAGGTAATTCCTCATCTGCATAAAACAACACGGTCCATTCGCCCGGGAAAGAACAAAAATAATGCAGTTCGCTTACCTTCGGTTTCAGAATACACTTCCTGCGGCTGCTCAGATCCATCTTCACTGAGCGTCAAGTGATCCAGCCCGGTAATATCATCGTCAAGCGATGCTTGATTGCTCATGTCCTAAGAGAGTCTTGGTTGTTCCTCTTCAGAACCAATCGAAACTGTCTCAGCTGGGACTTTGGTTGTCTCGGCTGGGAAAGCCAGATTGCCATCAGATTGCTCGGGGGCGCGAGGGGCGACACAAAATTTCTCAGGCACCTCTTCGCCAAGCAACAAAACAGTAGGCCCAACAACACCATCAATGCCAGCGGATGTCCCCGCAGCATCAAATCCAACTCTAGGAGATCCTTCTCTCTCTTCTGACATTTCAACTGTATCACGAGGAGCTCCTTCTCTCTCATCATGCTTATCACCATCCATAATATCCTCCCTTCCTTCTCTCTCTTGTGCCTTATCAGCCTCAACAAAACACTCCCCTCCTTCTCTACCTTCTGCCTTATCAACCTCCGCATTAGGCTCCTCTCCTTCTCTCCCTTCTACATTATCATCCTCCATAGTGCGCTCCGCTTGGATTTCAATATTTAATCCGCAGTTCTGATGAGTTAAAAATAAAACACATTACACAAAGAGAGAATGTAGTTCACTAAGAAAACGGACCATGAAGCTCGCATGAAAAATAAAAATAAAATGCAAAATGCAAATTCTCTATACTCACTAGAGAAGCATTGCCTTCCATCTCTTTAGACTTGTCAGCCTCGTCGTCCTTGTCAGCGTCACCCTCTGCCTCCTTCCCATGTATTTTGACGTTTAATTCACTGTCCTAAAAAACAAAAACATAAATAAAAACATTATACAAAATGCAGTTCTATAACAAAGCCAACACCAGATCATGCAGTTCACTGCTAAAAATGCTGCTTCTTCTCTAAACAACAACTATAGTGCACTACCACTACTGGTGCACACTACAAAAAAGTTAAAACTGAAGTTCGCTGCCACTACTGGTGCAACTATGATTCTTTGTTTTGGACACTACAAAAAATTAAACAATGAAGTCCACTGTAAAAAATAGGAAGAAATCAAACCTTGTCGATGACGCCTTCGTCAAGAGGATTGTCTTTGGCAGCTTCGTCAACAGGGGACAATGGCCTATCAAACAAAGAACCAGAATCAACAGCGTAGTGGTCGTGGTGGTCATCATCATAGCAAGCGTTAGCATTAGAAGATTCTCCTCCACACTGCGAAAAGAACAAAAGGATGCGAAAACAAATAGTCAATGCCACAACACACAGAAAAAATCAATAACAAAATGGGTAAAAAAACTGTTCACATATGAAAAAAAGACGTACATCCACAGCTGCGCGGTCAGGCAAAGAAGGCCGGACAACATGTTCACGCCTGTTCATTTCCTTCACAATTGCCTCAGCTTCCTGCTCATACCTAGCATACTTGTCATCCTGAGACTGCTTAAACTGAACGAATGAAGACCTGATATTCCTAACTATCTGCTTAAGGAATTCAAGCTGCCCACGGTCAAAGTTATGAGCGGCCTCGATTTCTGCTTCAGAAGGGCCTTTGCCTTCAGGAAAACAATACAGCAATATTCCTCATCCTGGAACCGGATGTTGGGAAATCAGAAGTTAAATTGATGACCCTGTCGAGAAGCTCATCGACCTGAACAAATTTATTGCCGTCAGCAGAAGCCTTGCCGGAAAAACCTCCAGGAGCCGCCCTAGCAAAACCATGAACCCGTCGAATTGGAGAACCCCTAGCAAGAGGCTCACAAAACATTTCATGCAGTTCGGCAACTGGAGTCCGCTTGTACATAATGTCCCCTTCCGCCTTCCACTGAACAAATTAACAAAAAAAGATGCAGTTCACAAATAAGTACATAAGAGGTTCACATTTAGCATGGCGAAAAAAAAGGAATAAAACAAACACAAAGGCTGGCTATGCACTGACCGGCAGCTTGCCAAACTTGTAAGTATCCAGGTGTATCTTTCCCTTGACAATAATGTCAGCGTTGTGAATCTTCTTCAACTGCTCATGGGATAGTATTGCAGCACAGGGCGTGCGTGTATGCATAACCGATACAGTGCGAAGATTCAATGAATCGAGGTACATGAACAAGGGCACGATGGTGCAACCCTCAGCGCACTTCTGCTTGCTCCCTTCAGAATTCCACTTGTACACAGCGGCCTGCAGCTCGTCGTCAACAAGCTGACAAAAGTCCATGCTAGCCATAGATGCAAAATCCAAGTTTTCAACCATAGCAGCTACCCTGGACAACCGAGTTGCAGGGCTGGGGCAAAGCAAGCTCTGGAAAACAATGAGCAAAAACCTTCACAGTCTTATTAACCTTCGCAGGGTCCGCAGCCAGCGTGCGAAGTAAAATAAGCAGGTCCTTCACATCTATGCTACGAGAACGGTTGAAACCAAGTTCGTCCTTCAGATTAGCCAGCGAATCATCATGGCCGCTGACAGCAGGCCTGGGAGCAGTGTGAGAACCCATAGGGAAATCAAAAATGTGATGGACAGTCTCACGATTGATTGCCAGAACCTTGTTTGACCCGCAGTCCAATCTCATCGTATCAGGGTCGATCTTTCCCATCAGCTTGCACATGAGAACACGAGAAACATTCTTCTTTACTTTCAGGTCAAAAACAATGCCAGAACCTGCTTGCCGCACCAAAGTTCTGTGCGGCTCATCCAACAAGGCAACAGCTTTGCATACGTTTGGAATGGACAGCCGAACAGTCTTGTTAAAACGCCATTCATGCGCAACATCATGTTCAGACCTCTTCCTCTTGGTACTGTTAGCAATCTACAAAAAAAGAATAAAAAATGCAGTTCACATGAGCAACTCATGCGAAACAACTTAAAAAATAGCAAAAATAAATAAACAGCGTATACCTTCCTAACATCAACATCCTCCTCATCAGAATCATTGTCCTGCACTTCTCCAGCTGCATTTTCCCGTGCCAGCTTAGATGGACGCTCAAAATCAACAGCCAAGTAATCGTCCGTGCGTGTCCGCTTTCCTTGAATCCCATCCACATCAACCTCAGCATAATTACGCCTGTTTGAGTAATCAACACGCGGGCTCCGCCGTGGAGAACTTAAACCTTCCTCTGCAACAGTGTTGAGTTTTCTATTCACAGGATTCTTTGCGAGGGCAAACTTAGCAGACTTCTTTGAATCTGCAATCCTCCTTCTTATCTCCTTACCCTCATCAAACTTTACTTGCTTCGCCTTATGAGCCTTCTCGAAAGTCTTACCGAGTACAATCGCTTTCTGCCTTTTCCTCTCAACATCAGCTATAATCTGATCAGGGACCATCCAATCCTGTGTAACTGGTTCTGTGCCATCAACAGATTGCGAGTGAGTTTCACTCAATTCAAGTAGAATGCTGCCCTGATCAGATGTCCCGCCACCGACAACATCGGCTGTGAAATAATGTGTAATCAAATAGTTAACACCACCACCCCCGGCCCACCAGGACATAAAACTATAGGTAAGAAAAATATAAGAAAATATGTGTGTGAGAGGGAGACCTAAACTTAATGCAGCTCATATCAATTTGGCCACACAATGTACAAATGCAGTGCTCTCTTCAGCAGTTTATGTTTAACAATTAAAACATAATAGAAAACTTAATGCAGTTCATGTCACTTGAATATCAATTTGCCGCGTGTCTGAAATGGACCTTGGTAAAGGGATATATGATGCAGTGCACTAATTCGTTCAGTAAGCAATTGACCACATATAAAATGAAGTGTGCTTTGATATACAAAACAAAACAAATTCATGCAGTTCTGTGAGAGGGAAAAACTAAAACTTAATGCAGCTCATATCAATTTGGCAACCACATGTGGATAGACAAAAAAATACAAAGCAATGTACAAATGCAGTGCTCGCTTAGTAGTTTATGTTTAACAATTAAACATAACAAGAAACTTAATGTCATGCCTAAAAAGTAAAAAAAAAACTAACTTGAGGCAGTTCATATCAGTTTGCCACATGTCTGAAAATGGGCCTTGGTAAGGGAATATATGATGCAGTACACTATTTCGTTCAACAAGAAATTGACCGTGTATAAAAAATGCAGTGCACTTTGATGTACTACCAGATGGGGGAGCCATGCTGACTGGTGAGGCATCAATTGGGGAGGAAGAAGCTGTATTATCTAACGGAGATACAAACAGAAAGAGAAGTATCAGGCTGGAGCGGGATTATAATAGAACTACAAAAGTGGTTCACTTACATTTCCCTCCAAATCTTGGACTTCTTCTAGTAGGAGAAGACATGTTGTATCTAAGGGATAACAATTGAACCCTAGACAGCAACCTAAAAACAGAGAGAGAGAAAAAAAAACCCTAGATGCACATTGCAAAAATTCTGAAGGCCAAAAAACCCCAACCAAAAGTTTCAATCCATAGGGCATTAAAATTCGAGCATACAAAATGAATTTAAGAAAAGGATGTTGGCTCCAAAAAAAAACCCTCTCACCCGATCGGGAACGCCCATGGCGATTTCCGGCGCCGAAATCGACGGAGCAGACGGGAAGATATGGGGCTCACCGTGAGATGTTGTGACGGCCGGAATAGGAGGTTGCAGACGGCGACAGCTGAGGAGGCGCGCCTGCGGACGGCGGCGGCGGCGGGCGTCGTCGCTCTCCGCCACGAGAGGAAGGGATTTTCGTGCGGGAGAGAGGAATGAAGGGGACGGAGAGAAACAGAGAAGAAGAGAAGCTTAATGACTAAAAGACTGGGCCCACGGGTCAGCGGCACAAATTAAAATAACCTCCTCTACGAGCACGGCCCACAGGTCATAGACAAAAAGAAAAAAAACGGCTCGGTTAACACGATGCAGTTCGGTTACAAACAACGAAGCGGTTCGCCTGCGAACAAACAAACCTCACTTCAGAATGCTTGTTAAAATTGCCTGAAATATACGCGCCCATGATCGCCCGACACAAGCGAAGCGCCGCGCGACCGCTCCTCTATCCGGCCGGTTGGAAAACGCGCGAAGCCCACGATCCCCACGAACACAAACATGATTGCCATGCCGGTTGGAGGACGAGATCGTGCGCTCGACAGATGTTGCTGCCGCTCCCCTTTAAATTCCGCGCTCCATCACCCTGATCATTCACAAAACACACAACACTGCGCTTCCTCCTCCTGTTCCTCCTCTTTCCAGCCATGCCGTTCACCAAGGTCTACGAGGATGTCCAGGCGCACGGAAAGACCGTGCTCACGATGGTCTACACCAAAGACGTGGACGCCATGGCGAGGTACGTCGACGAGTACAAGGAAGTTCTCCGGGGGCGCCGCGAGAAGATCGTCGGCATCAACCTAGAGTACACCCCTGACAAGAGGGACGCCGCCGTGATTCAACTCTCCATCGGCAAATATCACCCAGTGCTGCTTTTCCAAGTATGCGCTACAATGGGAAAGAGATGATCACCTTCGACAAGTTCCTCAGCGACCCAAAGTAAGCCATTCTTTCTACTGAGTAAAATATAGTTGCGGGCCGATGGGTCTCTCCTTGTCATTTGTATGCAGTTCTATTTGTCGTCTGTATGCAGTTCGCAAAAGAATAACTTGTGGTTCACTTCACTTAGGTACGAGTTCGCTGGTTTCTGCATCGACCAAGGCAAGGAGAAGCTTTCATGCTGCAACATGTACATCCCCAACTTCGCCGACATTCAGGCGAACTGGAGGGTGCCTGAAGCAACGAAGACACTGGACTCACTTGGAGATGTATCTGCCATCATCATCGACGAATACTACGCAGACATGAAGAGAAAGATGACAAACCAAGAGCACCGCCAGTGGACTTGGATTCTCAGCAGGAGGCACATTGAGTATGCTGCCAAGGATGCCTACACTGCGTTCGAGATATGGAACCGCATCACCACAGTGCAGAATGGCCTCACCCGCTCTATAAAAGAGAAGACAAGGAAGCGCCCGAGGTCATCCTGGAGGGTGAGGAGCAGGGGGGATCACCTTCCACTCCACCTGCCCCGAGTGGAACTGATGAAGCAGGACAGATGCTGATAGCCAAGGGTTCCTGTCACAATTGCTCAACTTGTTTCCTTCTGCTTTTGTCGATTAGTTTGCTTTCGTTGTAATTTGCTTTGGCACAATGTTTGCTTATGTTGCTTTAGTTTGCTTGATGACGTACTTTGCTTATTATGAGCACAGAACCTTGGTTTGTATCTATCAACATTTTGCAGTTCTCAGTGGGTGTTTTCATTCTGTATATTGCTTCAACTGCTGCTGCTACTAGGATACACATAAAAAACTCTCTATGAAAGCAGTTCACATAGAATTTTCTTCACAAAACTGCTACTACTATAATGGTTGATGCAGTCCTCTTTTATTAAACACTGTAGTTCCATATGTCGGTTACAGAAAAAAAAAGCTCAGTGGGTGTCTCCAGTCTGTATATTGCTTCAACTGCTGTTGCTAATAGGATGCACATAAAAAACTATCTGTGAAAAGCAGTTCACTTATACTCAGATTTCTTCTAGAAAATAAACTAGAAGCCACACAAAAATGTCAAATTATTACAACAAATTGTTTCATGCTAATAAACTAGAAGCCACACAAAAATGTCAAATTATTACAACAAATTGTTTCATGATGCTGGTGCTCAAGCAAGACTAATCTAAAGCAAATTTAACTTGATTTCCAAACACTTTGCATGCCTATAAAACATATCCATGACAACATCCCCAGCCTGAAGACCAGCTTCCTCCACCAATTCCTTCCAGCCATCTTTGAGAACCAAACAATCATCAGAGCCAACAGAATACATAACATTAACATCATGATATCCATTCTTGCTAACCAAGAACAATTAACATAACTTTCTGTTACCCTGACTAGACCAGAAAGGAATTTCTGCAAGGAAATGAACAATAACAAAAAATAAGAACAAATAAGAATAAGGTACAATCTTCAGAAACTAAATTGCTGCTACAATCTTCATAATAAATATTGATGTCATCAGATAATAATATTGACTAGACCAAATTGATGCTGCTCCTACAATATTCATAATAAAACTCTATGTGAAAGCAGTACACTTATACTTAGTGAAAAATGTTTCTTCAAAAACTAATACTACTACAAATATTCAGATAGTGTTAACTACACACAACACATGAAAAAGACTATGCGAGAAATACATACCCATGAATCATTGACATCATTGTCAGTCATGTGATGGACGAATGGAGCCCGAAATCCAATAACTGAAGAATAAAGCAGGGAACAGAGTGCGATGTGCCGCTGCCTCTGGTTCAAAACCAACCCTTCAGAAAAAACGCAGGTCTCCAGCATGGGCTCCATCCTTGCCAGGCAGCCACACGCGCAATCGATTGCCAGACGTAGGGTCTGGTTGGGAAGAAGACGGATCAAGTAGGGGTGGCAAAAGAGGAGGCAATGTTCGCCGCCAACGATAAGGTAGGAGGGGAGCCGCTAGGGATAAGGTGGGAGGGGAGGCAATTGACCCAGCCATATATATAAAAACACAACAATTTTGATCCGGAAGCGGGAGGACAGAGACCTTGCCGTTTTTGCGCTAGAACAGAGAGAAATTCGACCAATTATCCAAAATTTCAATCCAATTAGCAAATTAATCTGTCGCAGAATAACACAAACATGAACGCGAACTTAGTAACACACTAGGATTAGGGCTATAAATCGAATATGAATCCCGCCAGCACGATGCAAAGCTCCTGCCCATGCGGAAGAACAGAGACCGATCCGCCAAATCCATCGATTTCCGTCGTTTCTTCGCAGAATTGCGTGTTTGATCACTTAATAAATCAGCGCACACACAAATAAAACAATGGAAATCGATCAAACTAGCCAGAAACGCTGCTCCGTGAAGCAGTTTGCTACTGCCCCTCTCTGCGGTTCAGAACAATAGTAGAAAGCAGTGTGCATAGCTTTCCAATGCAGTTCGGAAGTGTTATGAAAATATTATTCTCATAATATTATGAGAATAGACCGGCTATGTATATATATATATATATATATATATATATATATATATATATATATATATATATATATATATATATATATATATATATGTTGTTGTTATAAGAATGATCATGATGCCCTCATGTCCGTATTTTATTTTATCGACACCTCTATCTCTAAACATGTGAACATATTTTTTGATATCGGCTTCCGCTTGAGGACAAGTGCGGTCTAAGCTTGGGGGAGTTGATATGTCCATTTTGCATCATGCTTTTATATCGATATTTATTGCATTATGGGCTGTTATTACACATTATGCCACAATACTTATGCCTTTTCTCTCTTATTTTACAAGGTTTACATGAAGTGGGAGAATGCCGGCAGCTGGAATTCTGGGCTGGAAAAGGGGCAATCATTGGAGACCTATTCTGCACACCTCAAAAAGTCCTGAAACTCCATGAAAGTCAGTTTTCGAATATATATAAAATATTGGGCGAAGAAAGCACCAGAGGTGGGCCACCCACCGTCCACGAGGGTGGGGGCGCCCCTACCCCCCTGGGCGCGCCCCTGCCTCGTGGGCCACCTGGCAGCCCCCCGATGCCCATCTTTTGGTATAAGGTGTCT
Source organism: Secale cereale (assembly GCA_902687465.1). Taxonomy (NCBI): domain Eukaryota; kingdom Viridiplantae; phylum Streptophyta; class Magnoliopsida; order Poales; family Poaceae; genus Secale; species Secale cereale. The sequence continues at coordinate 377,553,988 of LR738712.1, forward strand.
TCTTCCCTAGAAAAAATCAGAAGGAAGTTTTCAGGACGAAGTGCCGCCGTGTCTATGCGGAACCTTGGCGGAACCAATCTAGGGCTCCGGCGGAGCTGTTCTGCCGGGGAAACATCCCTCCGGGAGGGGGAAATCATCACCATCGTCATCACCAACGATCCTCTCATCGGGAGGGGGTCAATCTCCATCAACATCTTCACCAGCACCATCTCCTTTAAAACCCTAGTTCATCTCTTGTATCCAATCTTTGTCCCAACACTTCATATTGGTACCTGTGGGTTGCTAGTAGTATTGATTACTCCTTGTAGTTGATGCTAGTTGGTTTATTCGGTGGAAGATCATATGTTCAGATCCTTTATGCATATTAGTTCCTCTTTTATTATGAACATGTATATGATTTGTGAGTAGTTACGTTTGTTCCTGAGGACATGGGAGGAGTCTTGCTATAAGTAGTCATGTGAATTTGGTATTCGTTCGATATTTTGATGAGATGTATGTTGTCTTTCCTCTAGTGGTGTTATGTGAACGTCGACTACATGACACTTCACCATTGTTTGGGCATAGAGGAAGGCATTGGGAAGTAATAAGTAGATGATGGTTTGCTAGAGTGACAGAAGCTTAAACCCTAATTTATGTGTTGCTTCGTAAGGAGATGATTTGGATCCATATGTTTCATGCTATGGCTAGGTTTACCTTAATACTTCTTTTGTAGTTGTGGATGCTTGCATTAGAGGTTAATCATAAGTGGGATGCTTGTCCAAGAAAGGGCAGTACCCAAGCACCGGTCCACCCACATACCAAATTATCAAAGTAACGAACATGAATCATAGGAGCGTGATGAAAACTAGCTTGACGATAATTCCCATGTGTCCTCGGGAGCGCTTTTCTTTATATAAGAGTTTGTCCAGGCTTGTCCTTTGCTACAAAAAGGATTGGGCCATTTTGATGCATGCTATTTACTTTTATTACTTGTTACTCGTTACAAATTACCTTATCACAAAACTATCTGTTACCGATAATTTTAGTGCTTGCATAGAATACCTTACTGAAAAATGCCTATCATTTCCTTTTGCTCCTCGTTGGGTTCGACACTCTTACTTATCGAAAGGACTATGATAGATCCCCTATACTTGTGGGTCATCACTCGACATGAGTGTTGGTCCACCTACCTAGAAGTCGGCGGTGCCGCCTCGGGGCAACTCAAGGTATTCTGGCTACCATCCGCTATGCATAGACGGATGAGTCCGTAGATAGAGAGCGCGCGGCTCTGGACACGGATCTGACTCACCGGGAGATCTCCTTGGGTTAGTTTTACTTTCTTCGAAGAACTTGTGCACCGGGATTCTGAGAACACTCAGGTCTTCCAAATTTGGAGTTTTACCTCCGCTGACCGTGAGAGCTTGTGATGGGCTAAGTTGGGACACCCCTGCAGGGTTTAATCTTTTGAAAGTCGTGCCTCTGGTTATGTGGCAGATTGGAGTTGTTATTATCCGATTATAGATAATTGACACAAAAACTCAAATAAAATACACTACCTGTGTGAGTAACCGTAATGATCTCTTTTTGAAGGGGTTCAGAAAGTGAACACGGTGGGGTTATGTATGAACGTAAGTAGATAGGATCACTTCTTGATCATTACTAGTTGCGATCGCATGCGCAGTTCTCATCTTACTCTGAGATTCGTAAGCTAGCCACTCATAATATGCTTAGTACTTGTTGCAACCACTTTATGCCTTTTCCAAACATAAAAGCTTTGTTAGTTTTGATACCCAGGAACAAGATTGTTGAGTCCTTGTGACTCACAGTTTACTACACAAACAGGTGCAGGTTCAACTGAGTTTGATGCAGGAGATGGGCAAGAGCTCTAGTGGGAGTACGATGAAGAGCGTGGGTGTATGTACGTGACGTACCCCGACAATCAGTAGTGGTCGATCAGGCATAGCATGGGTGGTTATCTTTTATTCATTTGATTTCGCCCGTAGTCGGACTTTGTGTTCTTTCTGGATGATTATATGAATATTTGGTAATTGTGTGACATGGCGAGTGTAAGCCAACTATTTATCTTTATCTATCTGTTCAGTGTTCAGTACATGGCATTGTGTAAAGGTACCACTATTGCGACCATTCCAGAATGCGGTTATAACTCTAAGCCGTGCCCCGACACGTAGGAGCTATAGTCGCCTCCTGGGCGTTACAAGTTGGTAATCAGAGCCATCCCCGACCTAGGAGCATCTGCTTGATCAAACCGCTGACGTGTTGAGTCTAGAAGAAATTTTTTTGAGTCCTAGTTATATATATATCAAAGAGTAGGAATTCTTTTATTTCTTATCCCCTTTGTCGCTCTGGTGAAGACTCCTGACGTAGATGTTTTGACTTCACTCTCCTCTTTTTCACTAAAACCTTTTTTAGGATCACGCAGGTATTGTTGGGACCGTAACGATATATTTGTGACTAGAACATTGTTCTTGGTGCCTCCTGTCATTTAGGGGTTGTAGAAGTGTCCCAGGGAGTTGAGCTCCGAGGTGTTGTCGTCACAGTTGTATCGTTGCAGTTCTGGAATACCAGAGGTCGCCGACATCAAAAACTCTTATATGTGTGTTAGTGCTGATATAACCTCGATGCCACCCAGTACTAGGAAGGGAGTTCGGGTGTATCTCCACAGCTAGTATAACGGATGCTTTTTGAAGGTCAGATGTACATAATTTCCGAAGATTTCTTGGTTATGTGTTGACGGATGAATACATGCGGATTATAGGGCTTGTTAGTTGCGTGAGATGTTATGCTTCACTGTATCCCCAACACCAGATAGCATAACCAGAAAGTTGCGGGAGTTCTTAGGTGGGAATTCAAGTAGTACCTAGGATATCTTTCCGACAAATGCATGATATTAGGTTGGCGTCCAACATCTAGTGATTCGCTTGTCACGCTCGATTTTACAGTGGTCTTGTTGCATCTTAAAGAATCCTTGGCTATGCCGATTCGGGGACGCTTCGTTGTGATTCATGATGTCCGCTGTAACGTCATGCTCGGGGGGCCCCATCACGAAAACTTTGGACAAAATCTCTATCATATGTTTGTTCCGGCTTCCTTCACACGCCAAATCCTTTGTTTTGTTTTGATTGTGGTATTTGAGTTGCTTCGATGTCAAGTGTTGATTCCATACCTTTTCTAATCAGTGTTCTCATATTTCTATGGGATTTCTAGTCTTTCTTGATCATCGAGATTGTCATGTAAATTCTTCTCAACCGGCGTGCATCTCTTCAAGTTAATCTGATCATTTTTCATTTGCATGACCAATTCTCAGTTTTCTCAATGGTGTCCGTTTTGTTCGTCTCAAGTTGCCTTTGTTTTTCCCACCCTCCCACCCTTCTTCTTCTTAGAGCCAAAAATATCAAGTCAGGTATCCAAAGTCTCTTCATCAATTTTTCTTTAATGTTTCATCCGGTGATTTCTCGTGAAGATGCTGAGGAAGCTCAAGTTTATCATTGTCCATTCTCATTTCTTCTCTGGTGGACTAAATTCAAGCTTCGGTGTTAATCATATATTTTCCTCTTGTTTCACTCGTTTTCCCATGTTGGAATTTCTTATCCAAAGTGTCTCTTATTTATTCAACTCCCTCTAATTCTTCTCTGGAGTGTTGAAGATATCTCAGAAGAATCGTGCTTCTATTCTAGATCCGTTCAAACTGTTTTGAGGTTTTAAGCCATTTAATTAAACCGGCGCAATATCTATTCCAAGCAAGCTTTTCCAACGGTGTTTCTTTTGAGTGGGCCCTAACCCACAGGTCTTTTCCAGGATCTTACCTGACTCTTCTATTTTTTCGGAGCTATTCTTAAATTCATTTTAAAGTTTGACGTAAGAATAAATTTTCATCAGTCAAATGCAGTATCCAGGACTACTTTCAAATTAATTTCATCTATGGCTCAAGCTTTTCCCGTTTCATTCATCCGGAGTGTCTCAACATGTCTTGGTGGAGCTTCTCACCATCATTCTCAGCTTGAAGACAGAAGAAGAATTTCTCCTAAATCTTCGTCCGCTGTCTTGAGTATTCGTGGTTTAACCTTGTTGTCATCCTCTCAAATTGTTTCCAATCGAGAAATTCTTTTCACCCACCCAACGCATTTCAGGAGTTGCTTTCCTTTCTCGATCATATGAAGGCCATCATTTCTGAATATTGCTCATTCTCAGCTTTCAGCTCTCGATCTCCGAATCTTATCGGTGGATCGTTCATGTATTTGCTAGTCAGCTCATGTTCTCTTCATGGTATTATATCTAAATTCCCTCAAGTGCCTTCGTTCGTGTTCTAATTCTTTTCGGCAGTCCCTTCTCTTTTCTTCGTTCATCTTCAAGTTCTCATGATGGTTCGTTTAATATTTTCACTTTCGTTCTTATAATATCAGTTCATTCATTTTTCTAATCCGACTAGTGGTTCATGAAGACCTGCCCAAGTTGGCGCTATATCTCTCTTAATCTTTTTCAACGCGAATAAGTACTATGCAAATTCATTGCTTCTCATCAATTTAATTGGTGAAGGATACACATACAATAATTCTTATTCTTATTTCATCCAAGTGATTAATTCCTTCTCCCAGAGTTTGTTCTTGATGAAGAAATTCTCGGATTCAACTTGTTCGTCTTCCTTACCGGAGCTCCAAGTTATTCCAGTTATATCATTTCAAAGCTCCATCTAATCACTAGAAGGCATTATCTTATTCTTCTAGACTTTCCTTTCGTTGAATCATTTTTTTACCGGAGTTCTCACGAAGGTTCAACATGGTGGTTCATCAAAGTTTTCTTTCATTCCTCAAGTGTTCATCAAGATTCTTGTTGGAGGAGCTCAAGTATTCTTCTTCTTGCATTTCGAAGTGCAATCCTTTCTACCATTTCTTTTGAGGTGGTGTTATGTCATTTCTGACAATTTCCCTTCATGTTTCATGATTCACAAGTTATCAGGAATGAGATATTGTTAAACCATCATTTCTCTTCGATCATGAGTCGTTTCAACCCATAATAATTTCTTCATTGGAGTATCTTGGTATAGATGTCACCTAAAGCCTTTCCGAAGGATTGTAGCTATTTGTGGCGATTATCCATGACCCAAGCTTGCTCCTTATCATCTCCGTGGAAGAAGTCCGGCATATCATTTTTGCTCTCATTAAAACAATTGTTTTCCGTTAGTGGCCGGTTGTCACCTAATAATTTTGAGATGTTTTCAATAAGCCCACGAAAAGCATATCTTTTGCTTGTTGATTCTTCCAACAACTCCGGTCAACCCTTCTTCGTAAGGTTACTCTTCCAAGTTTATCGTGGTGGCGAACAATGTCATGTTCTTCTCCATTCATTTCATTCCATTCTTTTTTTCTTCCAGAAGCATTATGTTGCTGCTCTCGTCAAGAGTTATCCCATCTTCTCAAGTTCATGTTAAATTCCTTCAATTCTCTGTTGGAATGTTGTCCGAATTATTTCATTCTTATTCCTTCTCTACCTTGTTTTAACCGGAGTGGTTTCAATGTCTATATTGTCACCTAAGCTCTTCATTCTCATCATATTCCTTGTTCCTCTTGTCCAACGGAGTGTTTGTAATCTCGTTCAACTCCATTGTATTCTTTGTTTCAATTGTTCAACCTCTCAAGGTTTGTGGTTTCACTCGTTTGTCAAGAAGCAACTTTGTTTTACCTCTTCCTTTTTCGCTTCTCTCCGGTGTCATCCCCAGGATCTCGGGTCGAGATACTCTATTATTGTGGGAGAGTTGTGACGCCCCAAGCCCGACGCTCCAGATGCCTTCTTATTCCCGTTGTCAATGTGTTTCAATTGCTTTGTTGCATTCTTCATGTCATCTCTTGCATTGCATCATTTCATCATGCCATCATATCATTATTTTTATAACTCTTTCAAAAAAATTGCATGGATCTTCTATCCGTTTAAATCGAGGGAAGGGTGACTTCTCTTTATAACATATCCTCCCAATATTAGGAAACTATAATAGTTATTCCATTCTTTCGGAATTAACCATAACACACTTGCATAATAAACTCCATGCTCTATTCTCCTTGACTCCAAAATCCAGTTGTGAAACTTTGAATTATGTCAAGTGGCCATCTGTAACATTTCAACATCGTTTGCATTGATTTGGCCCTCCAAATCAATATATTTCCTTCTCTTTCTTTTTCTGTACAAGGTAAGACCTTTTCTTTTTCAGCATGGCCGGTCCATTTGCTTCATGGCCGAGCGAACAGCCCGCACCCCCCTGCTTAACCCTAGGAAGCCCGATCCCCAGCTGAACCAGCTCTCCCTCGATCCTCTCTTCTCTCTTCTCCCTTCGTACTCCTCCCGCGCCGCCAGAC
>LR738712.1:377560450-377708624 GCA_902687465.1 Secale cereale
CACACACACACACACACACACACACACACAACGCACACCCGTGGCCACTCCATCCCGATCCCCTGATCCTCCTCCTAGCACCTGCATTGCTGCTCTGCCTCATCTGCGCCGCCAACTCTCCTTGTCGGAGCAGCACCAGGAGGAGTGGAGCACCACCGTCGTCGCCCCATTCCCTGCTTCCTCGGGGTCTTCACCGCGAGGCCTTCTACGAGCCAAGGTCGTTGCCGTAGCGCCCTGCTTGTACACCATGAGATTCAGCAAGTCCGGCGCCTCCCCAAGCCCAGTGGTCGTCCTTGTCACCTCCGGCCACCAGGACCCTCCAGCAATCCACACCGCCTGCCTCTGGTCACGACTCTAGCGAGATCCGAACAGCCCTGCGCTAGATCCGCCGTCCCACGATGCCGACAGCCATCCCCACTGCTAAGTCCCCTTATCCTACCTCACTGCTTGTCCCAGCCGCGTTGACTTTGCCCTCTGTCGGTGTACAAAAGTAGGGGCTCTCTTTTTTACCCCTTACTTGTGCATGGGCAGTCAGAGCCACACCTGTGACCAAACATAACAAAGAAGAGGAGGGAAGTCAAAGACGCAGAGTTGCCAGAACAAACGCCAAGACGGCTACACGAGAAGACCAATCAAAGAGACAGGCTCTCCCCCGACAAGGACTCTTGCCGAGGCAGCTTACTCGCCCCCGACAAGAGCTCTTGCCGGGGAGATTCGCCCAAACGCCTCCGTCGCGGCCACCCTTGGACCTAAGAACTCCAATGCCATCAACAAACATTGGAGCCAAGGCTCGGGAAGCACCCGCGTGATGGCATGAAGATCTTTGTGAAGATAAAGGTCTATGACTCCCAAGATAAGAACCAGAAGACATGGCGATCGTGAGGATCCTTGCCGAGGATGCCCACGAGGCCCCGGCAAGGCTCCTTGCCGAAGACACCCCGGAGCACCGGCAAGCCTCTTGCCGCGGGATGCTCACGGAGGTCCCGGCAAGGGTAACAGAAGAAAGACTGCAGCAAGCCCTTGCCGCCCCGTCACCACCCCAGCTCGGCGGCCGACTGGCTGGCCCAGGCGGGAACCCACGTGGCAATATGTGGTTCCTAGGCCAGCTAATCAAGCACATGCTTGGTGGCATGCGGATCTTCGTGAAGACCCTACCACCATGCCACCTCAGCTGCCTACCTCGCTGGCCTGGACGCGCGTCGCCACTAGACAGAGCGGCCACAGACAGGACGAGCTTCTTTTCCGTCCCCGATAAAGTAAATAGACACCTAAGCAACGCATTTAATGCACCTTGTCTTGTAATCGCGTGGGATAAGCCTATACAGTGTACACCTTTCCACCTCATGTGTGCCATTGTGGCAGCCCCTTTTAGACTATAAAAGGAGGCCCGCGGCATACTGAAGGAGGATTGGGATGCTGGAAAGGTGGACAAACACCATAGCTAGCTCAAGAACCCAAGAACACTCAAATATACACCGAAGCAAGACTAGGGTATGTTGTGCCGACTCTTAGACCTACTCTTTGCACAACCTCGCGCCCGCCAACCGTAGAAGGGATTTCAGTGATCCCATAGGTGCCGTTTTGTGCCGACATCTTTGGCGCGCCAGGTAGGGGGCGCAGTTGTGAAAATCTGGTCTAGCAGTTAGTGTAGCGGTTCTTCATCGCCATGGCTCCTAAGAAGAAGACGATCGCGATGGTCGGTTCGTCTGGAGCCGAACGGCCCGTGCCGGCGCAGGCTGGCGACGGGGTGGTCGCGGATGGGAGCCGACGCGCGACCCGCGAACACCCACATCATTCCAGCAGTCGAAGCCTGGCAAGCGGTGTCATTCGTGCGCGAGACGACGAGCCTCACACCACCAAGTCCAAGAGCGGAGCCGGGGCCCCCGCAGGCGGCACGGGGCCCTCCAAGAGCGGCATCATACCACGCACGGGCGGCGCGGCGACTTCCAAGACGCCCACGATGGTGCCCACGATGTCATCCTCCCATGTTGTGCGCGATGAGCAGCATCGCCGCGCGGAGGACCCCGGGCGCTGTCGTGAAAAAAACCTGTGCGTCAGTCACGAGATGCAGAAGATCAGCATGCTCACCGAGGCGCTGGCAAGGATGGCGTGCAGCTGCGGGACCGTGATAGAGCTCCTTCTAACATGGTTAGAAGTCATAGCACGTCTCGATCCACGCAGCTTTCCCCGCCACCCACGCCGGCGGAAGCCTTAGCACGCGCGCAGTTGCTCCTCGACTTCCCTCCTGCTACGGAGAAGCTCGACTGACGGGGCCTTCGGGCCGACGCTCTGTCGAGCCACTGCATGCCAGCGATGGAAGGATCGGAGGAGCTGCAGCCATGGTGCATTCTCCTCCTCCTCGCCAGCTACCACGTGTACCGGCCCGTCGGGACAACGCTTGCGACGACATATCCATAGCGTCGTCCGACCCATGGACCCATCGTGATCAGCGCCAAATTCTTCGAGAGCGTGCTCACGAGGACGCTCGAACCACCATCGAGCGCCGGCACGAGGCACGCCACCAGTCAGATAGGCGGGCAGGGCCCGCTGCAGACAACCCAGCTCCGGGAGGATCTGGAGGCTTACCTTACGAGGTAGGCTATCCGGCCTTTACCCGTGAGATGCAGCATTTCCAGTGGCCCACCCACCGCACATTCAAGCCCGATGTCGGCGAGAAGTACAATGGCAAGACTCACCCGTCAGAGTTCCTTAGCATCAACACCATCGTGATGCAGGGCTGGGGCATGCGATGACAAGGTGCTTGCCAATTATTTCCCGTTGGCACTTAAACCCAACGTCATGTCATGGTTGATGCACTTGCCGGTGGATTCCATTTCTTCCTGGTCGGATTTGTGCCATGAGTTTGTTGGCGCTTTTACGGGAGGCCATTAGGCTCATGGCCAAGCAAGTGATTTGCATGTCATCCCCCAGAAGGAAGGTGAGAGCCTGCGCAAGTACATACAGAGGTTCAGCCGAGTGCAGTACAACATCCCAGACGTTCATCATGCCGCCATCATCAATGCATTCCACCAGAACGTGCGCAACCGCAAGATGCATGAGGAGCTGGCAATGAATAAAGTCAAGGATGTGGCCGAACTCTACGTTCTAGCCGACAGATGCGCCTGGGCTGAAGAGGGAAGGAAGTACCCCGGCGAAGATGCTAGTGTGGAAACCGGTTCCTCGGACGAAGACACCGTCGCCCCGACGAAAAAGGGTCGACGCCGCAATAGGAAACGCAAGGGCAAGGCTGTGCTTGCCATCGAGGGATCCACCGCACCAAAGGCCATGACCTCCAGAACTGCGGGTGTGTCGCCTGCCGGGCCTTGGCGGCCGCTGACAAGCCAGGAAGCTCCGACTAGCAGTACTGCAAGATCCACCGCACCAAAGGCCATGACCTCCAGAACTGCGGACAAGTCGAGCAGCTCGCAGAGAAGCAAAAGGCCGAGTACGAAAGGTGAGACAAGGAGAAAGGCCAAGATGGTGCAGAAGGATCTGGCAAGAAACGTGGCGGCCAGCCTGGCCGCCACGGCAAAAATAACCAACAAGAACAACCCGCCCGGGGCCGTGACAAGAAGCGAGAAGATGATGATCGTGATGACGACAACGAGTCCGGCGAGCAAGAGTTCCAGAAGGCCACGAAGGCCATGTGCATCGACGGCGCTGCCTCCCTGCACACCTCCCACCGCCAACTTAAACAGTGGGAGCGTGAGCTCACAGCAGCTGAGCCGTCGTTTGCTTGTGCCTATCTTGTTCTTGTAGCATGTTGTTTTGATGCTTGTAGGATGCCTATTTGCTGTTTTGGACAGCTTGTCCTTTGAACCTGTTTCATGTGTATGTGTTGAACCGTTGTTCCGTTTTGGACATGCTCTATATGAACTTGCTTGGTTTTTCATGTAGATGCATCATGTCAATTCGCATCCATGTTTTGAGAGTGTGTGCATGATGTTTGAATGCATTTTGCATCAATGTCATGTGTAACTTCTTTTGCTCATATCTTCTAGGCCGTAGCTCCGGATTAAATGAATTTTATGTGTAACTTGACTAGAAAATCATGTAGATCATCATGGTGCATGTTAACTTGTTGTTTAACAACTCTAACATAAGGTGTGTTCAGATCTGGACCAAATTCGAAATTTGCATATGAGGACTTACCGGAATTGTTATATGTTGTCTCCGGCCTCATTTAAACTTGCTTTGTGTGATGTTCTTGTATGCTTCATCTCTTGCCATAATTTGCATCATGTAGCCTTGTCATGCATCATACTTGGTGGAGCATCTTGTCATGTTCATGTCTTGTGTGTTTACCATGTTGTTTGCTTCTTCTCGTTAGTTCCTATTTCGTTGCGATCGTGAGGATTCGTTCGACTACGCTTGGTTCGTCTACGTGGCTTCATCTTCTTCATGGACTCATTCTTCTTCCTAACAGGATCTCAGGCAAGATGACCGTCACCTTGGATACCATTACTATCATTGCTATGCTAGTGTCTCGATGCTATCGATATGTCGCGCTACCCACCACTTGTTTATCAAGCCTCTCATTATGCCATGGAACACTCTCGAACCTTGTCACCATCCCAGCAAATCGTTGAATGGCTATGTACCGCTTGCTCAGCCCCTCTTATAGTGTTGTTAGTTGCAGGTGAAGATGAAGATTGCTCCATGTAGGAACTTGGATATTTGGAATATCACAATATCTCTTAGTTAAATTAATGCACCAATATACTTGGCAATGGGTGGAAGTCTTGGCCTTTTGCTCGGTGTTTTGTTCCACACATGCCGCCTTAAGAACCAATAAACCGGTGTTATGTTCCTTGAGTTTGCGTTCCTAACACGATTGGGGTTTATGGGCCCCCCTTGCTTCTTCGCTTAAAGTAAAGCTTTCCCCATGAGATCCAACTTTGGTTTTACCATTTGCCTAATAACTAAAACTGGCCGAGGGAGTAATTAACCCAAGGATTTATTAATCATCCCCCGGGCCAGTGCTCGACTTGAGTGTTGGCCCACCTACCTAGCAGTCGGTGGTGCCGCCTCGGGGCAACTCGAGGTATTCTGGCTATCGTCCACTTTGCATAGACGGATGAGTCCGTAGATAGAGATCGCGCGGCTCTAGACACGGGTCTGACTCACCGGGAGATCCCCTTGGGCTAGTTTTCCTTTCTTCGAAGAACTTGTGCACCAGAATTCCGAGGACGCTCGAGTCTTCCCTAAGATGGAGGTTTTTACCTTCACTAATCATGAGAGCTTATGATGGGCTAAGTTGGGACACCCCTGCAGGGTTATGATCTTTCAAAAGTCGTGCCCACGATTATGTGGCAGATTGGAATTTGTTAATATCTGGATGTAGAAAACTTGTGAGAGGATCCAAAATAAAATACACCAACTGCGTGAGTAAAAGTGATCGTCTCTTTTCGAGTAAGTTCGGGAAGAGAACGCGGTGGGGTTATGTTTGGACGTAAGTAGATATGATCACTTAGTGATCGTTACTAGTTTTTGACCGTTTGCATAGATGCTCTTCTTATACTTGGAATCGTAAGTTAGCCACCATATAATGCTTAGCGGCTGATGCAACCTGACCACTTATCCTCTCCATACCCATTAAGCTTTGCTAGTCTTGATACCGATGGTTATGGGATTGCTAAGTCCTTGTGGCTCACAGATACTACAACACCAGTTGCAGGTTCAAGTTCCCGATGACTTGATGCAAGAGCGATGTTTACTTGTGTTGGAGTTCTTTCTTCTTCTTCTTCTTCTTCGATCTTGGGATAGGTTCCTGGTCGGCAGCCTGGGATTGCAGGATGGATGTCGTTGTGCTTTTCATGTGTTTTCATCCGTAGTCGGATGTCTTGTGTATGATGATGCTCTATTCATGTGGAGTTGTATGAGTTATATGTATCCCCATCTATTTATGTAATGGTACGATGTAATGATATCCATCTTGCTAAGCGCCCGAAATGCGGTTGTGCCCCAATCACGAGTTCACCACGTGACCAGGATAGAATCGCATCTTGGGCGTGACAGGTTTGGGCTAGTTGAGCCCGTAAGCTTTTAATCTCCTCGGCTTGCCGCTGGTTTTCGGTCTTGAGTTCGTTTTTCTCCTCATGACTTCTCGTCAACACTCGTTTGCCAGCTTCTAGCTCCTTCTTCAACTCACATATGGTCTCCATAGCTGCACACAGAACACAGTGTTAATACATAGATTCAACATATGTCCTTTTCGAGTAACAATTTCCTTACATACCGGAAGAGTCGCTGGTGGCTTTTCGTGCCACGTCCACTTCGGCCTTGGCTTCAACCAATTGCGCACGGCTCGCCTCAAGATCCTTAGTCAGCTTTTTGTTCTACTCTCTCGCGGCCTATATATATATATAGGGATTGACTATTTGTCACCTTGGGTGAGGAATAGTTATTCTCCACCCCCTCTCTTTTACCAACAATGCACCGTAATTTTACGTTTCCTAAGTTTTTGTCTTATTTCCGACATAAAAAGAGACCGAAAGAAAATATGTAATCGCCGTAAAAAATATTTTATGTTACGTAAAATTACAAACTTAAAAATATAGTGTGAAATATACATAAATTGCAACTTTTCTTGTCTTATGACCTATATTTTTATTTTCTTCTGGGAAATTTTACGTACTGAATCAATAGGAATGTAACTATTTGAATTCTAGATGTAATTTAAATATGAAGTCATCATAAAATTACCTCAGGTGAAGAATAACTTATTCTGCACCTTGGGTGATAAATAATATATATATATATACTATTCTGCAACCCATTCTTGAATAAGCTATTCAGGAACCGTTCCTAACTGCACGAGAACACACAGCTAACTGTGCGAACTATACTAGTTAACTACCGGGTGGACTTATCTGGCATTTTTTCGCACTGTTTTTGGGTCGTAATTATTTAACCGCTAATCGGATTGATGCAACTGATATACCGTTGGATAGCTATTGAGAAGGAGCAAAAAAGTACATTTTGGTCATTTTCCCAAAATCGATCCGGTTTTTAAACAAAATTCAAAAAACTAAATCCATCGAATGAGTTTTCAATGTTTTTTGTGAAAGGAATTTTCAAAGCTTTTCTCAGAACGATGCGTATGATATGCCGTTAGAAAGGCACCGATTAGCCCGAACTTTGCCATATATAACATGTTTTCGGATTTGCTACGGTTTAAGAGCATTTTTCAAAAAACCAACATCATTTTCGACCTTTTTTGCCCAAACTACTACAGTAACGCTAACTGCTCACACGGAATAGCTAACTGACATATGCTGACAAGCTAACTGCTGAGACTGAAGATTTTTTTTTTCTTCTATACTTTTATCGTCAGGTCAAGTTAACTTCCGGGAGTGAAATAGCTAATTGCTAGGAATCGCAATAGTTAGCACCAAGTAAACAGCGGGACTGAATATTTTTTGGTTTTTTGATTGGGTCACACTAACTGCGGGTATGAAATACCTAACTACACGCGATGAGCAAGCTAACTGCAATGGCTGATGATACTTTTTTTGCTTCTTTTGTTTTTAATTATTTTTTTCTATTTTTCCTTGGTCAAGTTAACCGCCAGTACTGGAATAGCTAACTGTCGGGACTGCGATAGTTAACTGTCAGGATTGAAAATATTTTTTTTGTTTTTTGCCCGATTCAAGCTAACGGCCGGGAGTAAAATAGCTAACTGCCTGGGATTGCGGCAGTTAACACCGAGTTAACTGTCGGGATTAAAAATATTTTTTGTACCTCACGCAAGCAGGGGCTTGGCAAACAAACTGAACCCTCGCGTTAGATTGCTATTTTTTGTACCTCACGCAAGCAGGGGCTTGGCAAAATCATAGTTGTGTACATCACTTAAATTTTTTGGCACAAGATAACTGCAGCTAGTCCCTGAACTAACTGCTCCATGAAACTAAACCTTGGCAAACAGCACACCTTTTCTTCTTCGATTAGAGCTAACTAAAATGGCCGGCTCAGTCAATTCCTTATTCAGTTCAACCAAACTACTAGCTAAATATAACCCATAAATAATTGCCAACTAGAGAGGCTGGGTCAGAGGAGTAGAAGAAACCCAAAAGCTAACTGCCGGAGATCCACACCATGAACTGCTCGAGGATGAGATCCATCTAGGACATGAAGAGCAAGTTCATGGAAGGAGGCATAGAGTTTTAGCGCTACTGAAGTTAACTGAAAAGCAGGAAGTCACCACCAGAACAAGCTTCTGCGCCTCCACTGGAACGATGGCTTGGGGAAAGTGTCATCGGAGCTGGAGCCCGGGATGGGCATGGCTATGTCACTGTAGAGGGAGTAGGCCACCCACCACGGGCCTAAAGAAGGGTGCGCTCCACCCACCTCCCAACGGCAGCGGCGCTTGGCTTCGATGGGGCCGAGAAGGCACAGTGGCGAGAGTCAACGCCCGAAACCATGGCTAAAGGGACAACTCGCGCGGATCTGGTGGTCGGAGTGGCATGGAGAGGAAGCGCGCCGCAGACTATTGCATGGTAGGATGCAGGAGGGAGGAGGGTTGTGGCCTGCGACGCAAGTGGGGAAGCCTGGGAGGAACCATGATGAGCGCCGCGCGCAGCAAACTGCCTCTAAAAGCGGGGGATGTGGAGGAATGGTGTGCGTCGGCGGGCTGGTGGTGGAGCGCGGCTACGGCGGCCGATGTTGGCATACTACGCGCGCGGGCCGGGATTGGTTGCATCTGGTGGCAAGCAGTGGCGGCGGCGCCTGGATAAGGTTGTTGGGGTGGCTGGGGGCATGCAGCACCCGATGGCAGACCAAGGCTCGCTCTCTCCCTTAGGGAAAAGAAACAGGTCAGAACTAGTTAAGGTTTTCGACGGTGTAAAAGTTCTCAAAAATCCTGAAAAAATATACTGAACCAACATACCTATAATATAACATGATCCAACGGAGGGATTGAAAAAATATGATTCGATGTGTCCTGGACAAAAAGAACAAATGTTTCAGTATATATTGATCCTGAAGTGAGCTGAAATGCTTGTTTTTTCGCCGAGGACATATAAATGCATATTTTCAGAATCACGCTGTTGGATCATCTTATTGTATTAGAGTGAGGCTCCCCTATTTATTTCATATTTTTAATAACTTTTATACTGTTAAATGTTTAGCAAACCTTAACTAGTTATGTGGCAAGTTATATATATAGGGCAACACTATTCTACTCCCAAGATTAAAATAGTTATTTGGATCACGGTCACCCTATATAGGCTGGACTCAGTGTTCCCGAACTCCCAAACCCGCAGGAACAAAGAAAAAAACAACGATTGACCGTCCCCCACCTCTCGTGATCCCCACCTCCCGCACTCCCTCGATCCCCACCTCCCACCCACCGACCCATCGGCACCAGCCCCCGGAACCGCCGCAGCCGGCGCCTGTAACCCCGCGTGCCACTCTGCCAGATCCCGCCGTCGCGCGACCTCCTGGCGCCGCCTCGCCCGCCTCCTCCTGGCTCTAGCGCCGCTACCTCCCAAGCCTCCTCCGGGCGCGCGGCCGTCGGCGCCCATGCCTGCTTCCGACGGCGCGAGGACGTCACCGCCGCCCCTCCCCACCCACCTCCTCCTGGCCCGCCGGCGGCCCTGCTGCTTCCTGTGCGAGGCCGGCACATCGGGCCCCTGCGTACTTCCGGTGCGAGGCCGCCTCCTCCTCCTGGCACGTCGGTGCTCCAAACTATTTCTGGGTCGAGGCTGCCGGCCCTACCTTCCTCCACCATGAGGCTGCAGCTCTCCTTTCTCCTAGCGCACAACCCTCCCTGTCCGGCGCGAGGTCGCCCCCGTCCTTCAGGGCCCGGTGGATTTGGACTTCAGCGGCGGTGCCTTAACAAACAACTCGAGATCACGGGGAGATCTTAGAAAAACTAGCCGCCCCTCGCTCCGGCGAGCTCATCTGGTCACGTCGATCTCGCTGCATGTCACCGACCACATCGCCGCGATGAGGTTGAGATGCGCGTGCACTAAGAGAGAGCCCTTCTTTCCCATGAACAACACAACTTTGCCCCCAGGTCCAAAAAGTGACCTTCTCCCCTCGTGCATAATGACCTTCCTCTCACAGATCACATAGGGAGCGGGATACAAAGCACCGATCTCTCCCTTGTGTATCTGGATGAGCAGCAAAAAACTTGGGCATGATCCCTCATCCGACCAAAGTTCTTTCTTTTTCTTGTGTATCTGGAATTGATGTTCAGAAAGAACATGCAATTTTTGCATAAAAATGACAAAATGTTGTTCATTAAGTGGTTGACTTCTTAATCCAATGTATATGTAACACCCACACGATGAACCTTTGTGTTCATACTCCGTTTCTCGTCTTATTACTTTGTGCTGAGAGTTTGGTTTTGAAGAAAAAGATGCATGCTAACAATCTATGCAAAGAAGTTCAAAAAAATATCAAATTTTTACCTACTTCTAGAAAACCAAGAGAAGGAAGGGGTTCATGCTACAACTACAAAACTAAAAACTAAGAAGTTCAAATTGAAAAAAGCAAGGGTTCGATTTTTTGCGTACTTATAGAAAACCAAGAAATTCCACATTCAAAAATGGATAAGTTCACTACTTATAATAAAACGGATTTTCCCCGTTTCCACAAAGAAAAACCTTGAAGTTCAAAATTGAAAAACGGAGTGGTTCGATGTCCGGTTTGAATTATTTTCCCTTATGAATGACGAATTCAGAAAAATCTTTTCTAAGAAACAAAAACAAAAGAAAAGAAGGTCAAACTAATTAAATAGAGAAGTACAAGTTAAAAAAAACTATTTTTTTGTTTCTAAAAAACCAAGTAGTTCAAAACAAAAAAGTGAACTTTTTAAAGTGGATATTTTCCCTTTTCAAATAACAAACCAAGAAGTTCAAGTTAAAATAATAGAGCGGTTCAATGTTTATAAAAATGAAAATCTTCTCATTTCTAAACAATAAATCCAAGAATAAAAATTTATTAGTACTTTTTCATTTCTACAAATGAAATCAAGAAGTTCAAATTAGAAAAACAAAGAGATTCAAGTATAATAACCAAATAAGTTCAAATAAAAACAATAGTTCAAAAATATGGAAACAAAAAGCGAAGTTTCCCTGTTTCTAGAAAAACCTATCAGTTCAATTTAAAATAATGAAGAGGTTCAAATATTTGCTACACAAAATCTTTCCGGTGGTATATGGTTTGCTACAAGTGCCAACACACACATTTAAAAAAAACAACTATTTTTTGCATATTAAATATTTGTTACAAAAACATGCCTGAAGTTCAAACTGACACTAGCAAACAGTTCAACTACTATCTAGCAATAGGATCACAAAATGACGTCACACAAAAATGTGACAGAATTTCATAGTGAAAACAACGAGAAGTTCAAGTACCACAAGGAATGCATTTCAGGTGAGAATTAAAGTATAGAAAAATAAAAGCTTAAAAGGTTTGTGGAAAGAAGTTCGAGTGCTTTGTCCGGGGATGTTCAAAAATTATTGCGAGAGAGGTTCACCCTGTATTTCCATGTTCAAAAACACAAAAAGAAATTGTTTTTTGCATTTTAAAATAATTCTCTCTATCCACAAAGAATTTCAGTTATTATTTATGAGCAATTTAATTTCAAAAAGAAAATAAATAATTCAAAATCTAAATATGGAAAAACTTCATGTACTACATGGTGTGTGTTTAATACAAAAAAAATTAATTAAAAATCAAGGTCCAATTTTGTTGTTGTTATAAGTTCAAGTACTCAGTCGGAGAAAGTTAAAAAAATATTGTGAGAGAGGTTTGTACAAAAGGAATATCATTTGTGTAACACTGACGAATGGATGACAAAATTATAAACGAAAATACATCACAGAGGTTCAACGTGCAAACAGCAGGAAGTTCAACTACTACACTGAACGAATTTCAGACGAAAAACTTTTAAAACCGTCGCGAGTATGAAAAAATGATCAACATGGGAAAGTTGCGTGTTTACAACTGCTCTCCATCGGTATGTCACTTGCTCAATTCCGGTGAGTGGATGGAGAGTTGCGAGCAAAAAAATCCCGTGAAAAACAGAGTGAAGTTCAAGTACACACGCCGAGAAATTCAAGTTCTTCACGCGATGCATTTTCGACGAATCAGTTTCGCGATAAAGGCAGAACAAATGATCTCACCGTTTTCAAAATTACTTGAAAACTACCGTGAACCAGAGAAAACTGTCAACATGAAAAAGTTTCGCACTTTCCGTAGCTTTTTAACAGTATATTGTTTGCCCCATTCCGATAAAGTTTGTAGAAATTACAGCAAAAATATATTTTCATCCATTTTAGAAATTTATGTAAAACCGTAAGGAATTAGGAGAAACAATATATACCAAAAAGTTCCACATTTCCCCAAGCTTTCCAATGCCATATCATTTGCTGCATTCGGACGCACGGTTAAAACATTAGCTCGAAAATACAAACTCGGTGGAACTTGTACAATTTGCTAAATTACTCTTAAATAGTTCAAAATTAGAAGGAAAAAAAACGTTCAACATGAAAAAGTGGCGCATTTTCATAAGCTTTCAAGCGCCATATCATTTGCCTCGACAGGATTAGCCGTTCAGAAATGGCATCGAAAATACCAACTCGGCTGTTCGGTTTGCAAAATTTTACGATTTTCCAAATTACTCTTTAACCGTAGGGAATTAGAGAAAACTTTCAACATGAGGAAGGAGCAGTTTTGCAACACCTTTCCAACGCCATATTATTTGCCTCATTCCGATAAACGGTTTTAAAATGCGATCAAAAGTACGATTCATGTTTTTTATGTGAAGAAAAAACAATTTTCAAAATTGCCCTTAAACCGCTTACATTTTGCCAAAAAATTAACTTGGGTCATGATACTTGTGCCCATAGCTTTCCAATGGTTATAGCAAGCCCCATTTGGGCAATGTTGGCGGAAGTTCAACCTAGCACAAGGGGAAGTTCAGGTCGAACCACCTAGGTAGTAAAATTGCAAGAAACACGAGTTCATCACGGCACGAGAGCAAAATCCGCCTATGAGCGAGATTCCTATTTGAAACGTGCATTTAGTTGCTAAAAACCATTTGCAGATTACACTCACGTCACATAGAACACGACTAACCAGAATAATTCGCGCGGAGAGACAGGGTTGCGAAGATAGCCCGAAGGTCGGGTTCCTACAGAGGGAAGTTCAAGCGTGTAACCCAGGAAGTTCATGTTGTGATTAGAATAATATTCTGATCACGTGGCCAGAATAGTGTTTATGTGTGTGTGTGTGTGTGTGTGTGTGTGTGTGTGTGTCTATATATATATATCATATTATCAGCAAGCCTTAACCCGGCCGTCCCGCCCACATTAAGGCTTGGTGGCTGGTAGGTGAGGGAACATGATCAGCTTTTAAGCAATTTCTCGTTACGTACATGTGTTCTGGAGATAAAGAGTCCGGTGATCCCTTCAAGACCCGTTTGGGCCACCCCAAGGTACGCGTCCACCGAATTAAAGGCATTAAAATCTTGATCGGTAAAGGTTTCGTGGTTTAGGGCCTCCTTCCGATGGCGATGATTCATTACGATCTCGATTTCAGAGTTGGTAACCGAAACATCACCGGAATCCTCTGGAGGGATCCTGGTCGTCTGTTCGGGAGCAGCTTTGGCCCATCCAGAGGACCTGGGGCCCGAGTCGTGGTTCAGCGCACCCGGAGAGTCTTCGGATCAGTGAGAGGGCATCCTTCTTCTGCAAGAAAGTTAAATGTTTTATGAAAAAGGGGTATTAAAAGTGGACATCATCGTAACTCCACTATACATCACCTCTGGATCAAGGGGACAAGCGCTTCTGCCTCGACCAAAGCCTTCCTCTTCGATCTCCTATCGGGAGCCGGAGCCGATGGAATCCGAACTCCTCCCTGGCGGATTGACGCGTAGAACGGCGACCCTTGGGAGTAGAAGTCAGCACGCTGGGAATAGCATGTGATGTGCGTCCTGTTTGGGAGGGGATCTTCTTATCACTTACTCTGGAAGATGGAAGAATCCCAGGATGGTCAGCTATCACAACAACCTTGGCGCGATCAAGGCCCTCCTGATAAAATACCCCGTCTTCAAAAACAATTGACATCTCTGGGTCATCGTGATACCCCGGATCTCCATCACGCGAATGATCCTCTAGTTGAGGAGGAGGATTTAATGAATGCCACTTGATGTCTCCAACCCTATTGGAACATAAATGAATAGAGCTGGGACATAGTCTAGATGCTTGAGCCAATAGACTATGGCTTACCCGGTCTACCGGATTGTATCTGGAGAACCATTCTTGGATACTCATTTGTGTGAAGTCCGCTTCCTCTCCCTTGAAAAGGTCAGCCAATATTTTGGCTAGAGTGGCCTTGTTAGCCAGCCCTTGGCGCTGGTATCTAGTCATGTTGTTGGTACTGTTATAGCATCATAAGGGCTGGCCCCTTTGTTGGAGAGGCTACACATAATGGGTGATGGCAATGGCCATTACCCCGACCATGGTCAGCTTACTACTGGTCAGCAGCCTTACCCTTGCTGACACAACACACACTTATTCGCTATCCTGATGGGAAAGGCCTCTAGGCCGCCTGTTGTACTTCTTTATAGGTGGATTATTTGAGTATTCGGGTAACCCTTGTCGGACTGGATCAGTGAGGGGCACGTCTTCGATATAAAATCATTCTGAGGTCCACTCCTCAGGATCGTCCCGAGGGGTGCCGATTGGGTAGCTGGTACAAGCTATTCGCCATACTTCTGCACCGCCTACTTCAAATATAGACCCCCCTCGGAGGCGCAGGACAAGGCATAAGTACTTCCTCCACAAGTCAAAGTGGGCCTCGCAACTCAGAAATATCTTGCATAAGGCCACAAAGGCAGAAATATGCAATATGGACCCCCTGAGTGAGGTTATGGAGCTGGATCCCGTAGAACTCTAGTAAGCCTCATAAAAGGGAATGGATGGGGAAGACGGAACCTGTTAGAAGAAAGGGCACAAGGCATACTCTCTCCTCCTTGCTTGGAGCAGGGGAGCTCTCGGCAAGAGCGTGTCCACCGATGGTGATGAGGCGGGCATGGATGGTGACTAGATCTACTGGGGGAAGATGTGCTGCGTTTGCAAGCGACTTAATTGGAGATAAGAAACCGAGCAGCTCGACCAATCGCTTGGGAGAGGGTCGTGCGGATGCGAGGATGAACTTGGAAGGTCGGCCATGGTGCTAGGGATTATTTTGATGCAGCCCTCCTTGCCCCTAGATTTATAAATAGGCGTTTGGCTTTGAAGAAGGAGAGACGGGCTCGCGAAGAGATGGCATTGGGCGACCCGCCTTCTGAAAAGGTATGCGAAGCCCTCGCCCCGAGGGACGGCATTAAGATTATGAGGGTCCTACTTTGTTCTTGTGATGCCTTCGAGGCCTGGCGATTTGAAATTGTGCGGACTGAAGTACATAGTTTGCGAGACGGATAGTGACCGACGGTGTTGGACTAACTCCGGGCTAAATCAAAAGAACTCACCTTGTAAGCCGAATACAGTTATCAGAGCGGATGCCGGACACAAGTTTTGGTGTTGAAGGCAAGTTCGGGGGCTACTGATGGATTCATCGACTAAGGGGTCCTCGGGGCGACGGTCCATTTTATACGTCAGACTGGTGGAGTCGTACTATGGCAGGAATTCTATGAAACCGTGGAGTATCCTCCAAGTCAGGAAGGCACATGATCTCCTTTCCTTATTGTAATCTATCATCGGTAACCCTAGACTATCGGTTTCTATATAAAACGAAGGGTGTTGTCATTAGAGGGAGAGCAATCTTCATCCCCCTAGCCTAGGGTTTGCTCATATTGATCTCAAGGCAGATCAACCCCGTAAACACACACATCGAATATAATCAAGCAGGTGTAGGGTTTTACCTCTTAGAGAGGGCCCAAACCTGGGTAAATGTCATGTCCCCTATCTCATGTTACCACCGATCCTAGATCCACAGTTCGGGACCCCCTACTCCGAGGTATGTCGGTTTTGACACCGACAGGCACGCTAAGAAAACATCTCGTATTCTTCGTTGAAGGTACCGATGGTGGCCTTGAGAAATCACCACAAATTGTCATTTAAAGAATCCAATGGTGTGTCGGCGTCCGTGTGCAAGGCTTCTATGGTGGCCCCGATGGCGAGGTGCTCCTCCAAGATCTGGGGGTCAGCACGCATGGTAGTCATCTCGATCATATCCACGTGTGCGGCTGTCATTGGATTCTCCACTTCCAAATGCTCCTTGAGCTCCTTGATATACTGCGTGCACCATGGCTTAGGGTGGCTCTTATTTGGAGGATGGGCGGTGATTTTTGGGGAAGGTTTCACCCCAGCGATCGAGGAATATGGAATGTAGATGGAGGACGAGGATGGGGGTCGGGTGTAGATTACTTGACTAGATCAACGAGGCCGGGCAACAGGAAGGAGCGTCGCTGGTGAGGCAAGCAAGCAATGAAGGTTTGAACTTGGAAAGGAAGGAGGAAACATGGGAAATGTGGATTTTCGTCAAAATGAGTAGGTGAGGTAGATATTTTCGCGGATGCCGATTTTTTTTGCTCGGTGCACCTAAAAACTAGCGCCCAAAGTGTTATCAGACATGGCCCCTTATTTAGCACTATGTATGATATTTGAAAATCACAAACAATCCATATAGATTACCTTATGTGCGAATTTTGGTTCGAATTTCCCTGGTTATAGTGGTCATCCATTACACATAGCTACAACACACCCACACTTACTAATCGACCAAATTCGGCAACTAAATAGAGCTAGCAGATCTACAAAAGACCGATGCTCTATACTAAGACTACTACTACGCATAGCGCTCGTTAATCTCCGCCACCTCCTCCATGTCCAGCTCGCGCTCGACAATCTCCTAGGGTAGGGACTCCATGTCATACATCACAACATACTCGGCAAGTATCTCACCGTCTGCGTCCGCCTTCTCTTTGGAAACGGTCACCATGAGCTAGGCGTGGGCGTCCATGGTTCAGGCGTGGACGACCTCCATCTCAACAAGGGATGCCGGGGACGTATAGAAGATTGCTCGAGCACTCTCGGCGATTGCCAACTCTATGGATGTGGGTTGTCGACCGTCGTCGGACAAGCTTCATCCAATTTGTGCGGTGACCAGCATGAGCTGGGCATCGGTGGCCTCCATTAAGGATAAGGCGGCTGCCACGGAATAGACAGCTCATGTGCCACTCTCGCCATTTTCTATCCTCGCCACAGATGTTCTTGCCGCCATGTGAGCTGTAGCATTTTCAAATATCATAGCCACCCGGTCGCAGATTGCAGCCGTGCTCATGCAGGTTGTGAGCACACTTATGGCAGTCGTATCTACGCTCTGGATGGAGTAGGCCACCAAAGTTACCCTCACGACGGGGATCCACGTCCCCATCTTTGACGGGCAACAGTTGAACAGTAAAATGGGATTGGGTTGTTCTTGCTATATAGGCGTGGGTCCTGATCTTTTGATGAGATGGTAATTATCAATTCATTGGAGACGACATTGATGATCCGACTACAAACGTGCAACAACATTGCGCCTTAGCAATTGCCAAACCAATCTCCTAAGGTTACTGACGATGTCGGAAGCACGGTCAGCGTGACCACGAAGGCCTATACCTGCAAGCAATCGAAGAAAGAGCAATAATGTGATAAAGTGACATGAATATTGCAAATATATATGAAGCATTGACAATGGTGGAGATCTGTAAGTAGTCTTCGCCTAGCCGTTGGACACAAAGGAAGTACATGAAGTTGCAATGGCTAGCTTTTAACTAAACAAATTCTAAGAAAAAATTACTAGATTGATCTACTTATATAGGAGCAAGGGGTGGCGGCCAAGGATGTGCGAGGACGTCCCAAGGCAGCCTAAAACAAACCCAAGGACGTAGAAAGCCCATGGGCCTAAGTGGAGGTGATGCAACACCTTTGGAATTGTAGTTTGACTCGGATTCTGCTGCTGTGTCAGATCGTTTCATCAATATCTCCATGCCCCGGACACATTTGAAGGTGAATCCAATTCGGTTGGAAAGTGCATGAAATAAAGTTTCCAACAAAAAAAGAGTCATACAATTTGGTGTCTGGATGCAAAAGTTCTTGGCGTTTTGAGTCTGGTTTTTCTGTGTAGTCTGAATCCGACTACAGAACGTGAGAGACTATCTTCTCTAGGGCTAAAAGTGATGCGAGAGAACTTCATGAACATCATCTAAATGTATCATTTCCATTATCTTCATATGTGGATTATACAAGTCTTTGTTAGTTCTGCAATGAGGCATGAAACAAAAAGAGGTGAAGTACTTTTGTTATGTATACCTTAAATAAATTATTGCATAACTTTTATCAGAAAACACCTCAAATAAATACGCTTATGCAATATTTGTGATCATATCCATGGTAGCCATGTCCTCATCATCCTCCCCTTTTTAAAACAAAGTCCTCCTTGGCGTTGCTTAATCCGCAATGTGTCTAACAGAAGAGACAAGGTGTACATGTTGTATATGTATATATCATCCATTTTTACTTCCCGTGGTTTTTGCACATATGACACATGTATACATGTGTAACTTTGATATGTTATGAATACATGTGTAACTTTGATATGTTATGAAACATAAAACCAAAATATTATCACAAGAATTAGAAGGCATGAAAATATTACAACTCAATTTGCACATATAAGTGAAGCCCTGATCCATATCAAAATACAAACAATATTTATCCTTAAACCATCCCAACATTGGTGAATAAACTTTAATTGCTTAAAATTTACGTGCTATAACATGCTTAAATAAGCAAACATGCAATAAGTCATTTGACACAAAATCATCACCAATACTAGAGTTCATATTAAAATGATTAAACATTGGCACAATTATGTCTAACGCATTTTCTCCAAATCTGATTTATTTCTTGGTTCACATGGTTTTTTCACATAAACAATTAATTCAATGGGTGCACTTCACATTGTTGATATTGCAGTTGTTTGATCACATGCCAAAGTCAAATCATCAACATATTCCTATAAAATAGGTGGTGTGATCAAAGTAGTGGGTAGCTCATCACATTGTGCATTTAATTGACAAGGCATTCATTATACTCATGTGGAGGTGGAAGATCAGTACCTTTGTCATTACCTGTTATGATCAACTCTGTTGATGTAGACACGCTCAATGGTGATGTGTCACATGGTGGAGGTGATGTATTCCTCGATGTGGTTGTCATAGTATGCCCAGTAGTTGAAGGAGCAACCATATCAACTCTAGGAATGTGCACTGTGCGCTTGTTCTCCTTGTGGGCAACACATCGTTTTGTTTCCTTTTTAGCTTTGCAAGCAAGACGAAACAAACAGTTCATAGGATAACACTCTTCATGAGTTAGTATCTCATGAGTATCATGGTTTAATCCTCCCCGAAATCTATCCATAAAATCTTCCTCACTTTCTTGTAAAAAGGAATGCAACAACGTAGTTTGTAATTCATCATAACATTTTGTTACAGTGTCACTACCATGTTTTAAATGTTGTAGTTTTTTAGTCATGTCACGAGTATAATAAACATCTACAAATCTCTCTCATGACAAGGTTTAAACCATCCCAAGTAGTAGGTTATAATTAGGGTTTGACCGACAATATTCGCTCCCCCAAACTAAAGCAAAGCTACTGAAAATAGTAACCGCAGTTTTAACTTTTCTATGCTCATAAAAAACATGGGAAGCAAATATAGCATATATTTTGTACTCACATACAATATATAAATGAGGCCTAAAACGACCATTAAAGGGTGGGATGGAAACATTAACCTGATTATGCGCATTATGATGTCCTTCCTCCTCTCGTGATGTTTGTTGTGTTTTCTTATGCGGTCTGACACGATAGTCTTGGGCACTCCATGGAGACCCAAGATTTTTCTACAAAATAGATTGGCAACATGTGAAGCATCGTCTATCTTATTGCATGGAATAAAGTGTGAGTTTTTTAGAGAATCAGTCCACAACAATAAACACTGAGTCTTTTCCATTTTGAGTCCTAGGTAATCCGAGCACGAAATCCATACTAATATCTTCCCGTGGGTGATATGGAATAGGAACTGGCATATATAGACCGTGATATTGAGCTTTAGACTTAGTTTTGCGACACATTGAGCATCGGTTGGTGAAGCGTGAGACATCACGGAACATCTTGGGCCAATAGTAGTTCTTGGGGAGCATGGCAAAAGTATTGTCGCATCCGAAGTGTCCCATAAGTCCTCCTCCATGAGCCTCTTGCAAAAGTAATAAATGAAGAGAAGACTTGGGGATGCATAGTCTGATAGCTCTCATTAGATAATCATCATTGATATAATATCTCTCCCAGGATGTATGCTTCAAACATTGAGCATAAGGAATAGCAAAAGTAACATCATGTGCATACAAGTCTTTGATGTACTCAAATCCAAGGACATTCAATTCAAGTTGGGTTACAAGCATGCACTTGCCAAAAAGAGCGTCCGCCACAACATTTTTCTTGCATTTGATGTACTGTTGATCACATAAGGGAAAGACTCAATGAGCTCACTCCATTTGGCATGTCGTTTATTCAATTTTGTTTGACCCTTTAGATATTTAAGTGTTCCATGATCTGTATGGAGAACAAATTCATGTGGATGGAGATAATGCTCCCAAACATTAAAGACTCTCAATAAAGCATACAATTCTTTGTCATAGATGGGGTATTTAAGTTGCACTATGAAAAGTTTCTCACGAAAGTAAGCTATTGGGCGCTTCTCTTGCATCAACACACCTCCTATGTCGTTACCACTAGCGTTGCCATGTACTTCAAAAGTATTATCAAAGTTGGGTAATGAAAGTAGTGGAGCATGTTTAAGCATATTCATAAGCTCATTAAATGCGGTATCTTGGGATGGTCTCCAAACAAATGATGCGATCTTCTTACTCAATGCGTGTAATGGTGATGCAATGGTGCTAAAATCTTTGACAAAGCGACGACAAAATCCAGCTAAACCAAGGAAGCTACGCACTTGTTGTGAGTTGGTTGGTTGTGACCAAGTTTTAATACCGTCAATTTTAGTTTCATCCAGAAGCACACCCTTGGGAGACACAACAAAGCCCAAGAAAACAAGTTTGTCAACTCCAAAAGTGCATTTTGCCATGTTTGCATATAAGTGCTCATTTCTAAGAACATGCAAGACGTCTCCAAAATGCGTGACATGATCCTCAAGCGATTGACTAAACACAATAATATCGTCAAAGTAAACCAGAACGCATATGCCAATCAACTTTCAAAGAACACAATGCATCACACGCATAAAAGCGCTAGGCGCTTCGGATAAGCCCATAGGCATGACTAGCCATTCATACAAGCCAAATTTTGTTTTAGAAGCAGTTTTCCATTCATCACCCTCTTGAATGCGGATTTGGTAATATCCACTTTTAAGGTCATTTTTTAGAAAATGGTGGCTCCGCTTAATTCATCTAGCATGTCATCAAGGCGTGGAATCGGGTATCAGTATCTAATGGTGATAGCATTTATGGGACGACAATCGGAGCACATGCGAAAACTACCATTCTTAAGCACAAGAATAATGGGACGACACAAGGGTTTAAGCTTTCACGTGCATGTCCATTGTCAATGAGGTGTTGTACGTGTCATTGTATTTCCTTGGTTTCGGTGGGATTGACATGGTACATGATGCAAATATGCCCTAGAGGCAATAATAAACACTTGTGCGCGTCGGTCCTAATCAAACGGTTTAAAACCCCTTTCCGTAATGGCATTTGGAACCGTCACCAAGTGAGTGTGGGCGATAGGGGGTCCTTCCCACACGACCCAGAAACCGTCGGGGATATGCCCTCCTGGCACGCACATTCGTCAAAATGAGGTCGTGTGCGATCGGCGAGCACCCAAATATGGAAATACGTATAATATATCTAAAAAAATACAATTATACGGCGAAATTGTTTCCGGTCGGAAGTACATCCCACACAGTCATTCCCTGCTAAACGTTTCTGTTTGTATGCACATCCCACACAGTCGCTCCAAGGAAAACATTTCCGTTCACAGGTACATCACACACAATTTTTCCTGTTAAATTGTTTTCCTTATTGAATGTATCACACATGGTCCGTAGAAGAAACTGTGTGGCAAAGGCTGTCCATCACACATGGTTTTTATGTGGTAAACGTTTGCGCAAGGTGGCCTAACGCAAACAGTTTTCAAGAGAAAGGCGTGTGTGATTGTTCATTGATCCAACACGGTTTATTCCTAGAAACCGTGTGCGTTGCCTGAGGTCATCGCCCATGGTATGTTTTTCAACAATCGTTTGCAATAGCAAAACACAATTAGCAGGCTAATTCGCCATTAGCAGGATAATTATCCATTTATTAATCTAATTGACATTTCATATTAAGCACACAATATATTTTATTTCCATATTAAGGAAGCAGAATTTCGTAATTGAAATACATTAGAGTACAACATGATATAGCTTCAGCACTCAGCTAGCCCATTACACAACTGGACCAGCAGGAAGTTCCACATGCAACTTGTAGAACCTTTCGAAATTAGCATCATAGACGGTATATAGATAGATGCATCTCATCTGGAAAACTGCTGAAGCGGAAGGCGAATATTGAGCCTGCATTCATGTTGAAGGTCTTTGCAACTTTAGGCCAGTGCTTGTCGATGATTGACCGTCCGTCCTTCGTCCTCTTCAGGAACACTTCAATATTGAACCGTGGGTGTTGTATGAAAACCTTCCTCGCCTCCTGACCATAGAGGTGGTTTGAGAGGTAATCATCAGTGAACTGCTTTGGAAAGGCCTGAAAACAATGATGTGCATAAATATCTTCTCTATATTGGAAATGGGGCAAAGGAATAAAAAAGGCAAGGTATAATAGTTAGTACCATCTTGTAAACAACTGATGTCTTCTTCATTGTGCAGACAAAGATCTTGTTGTTTTTTGTCGCTAATTTTTTTATCCTAACAATCTTTCTGAGTTTCTTGATTTAATTGCTATTCATGAACAACTCATTTCCCCATATGCAAAAGGGTCGAACAATGGGTCAAGACCTCTGACAGCAGGACCTACATGTGCAAGACCAAATTGTTAAAAACCAAAATATTAAAATGGTTCCTGCAATTGCACAATAATGTGCTATTAGACAACGGACCATGCACGTGCTAACCTCGATTGTAAACCTCAGTGCTTCCCATTGTTTCCCTGCAACACATATAAGGTAGTTAGTCATCAGGTTAAGTAAGGGTTCGCATGCTATCAGTAAAATATGTTGATGAAAAATAAGCACATTGCAGATTCATCTGATTAATTGAAGCCACACGAAAAACCCATTTACCCAAACCAAGCATGATTAAGAACTAGTAAATATAGCACTTGTATATGTTTCTCATGTATTAAGTGCAGCCAAATTCGATTTATTCCTCACATGCACAACAATACAAAATTCTACCGACGATAATTGGACATCGCATTGTAGAATTGAACCAAGTAGTTAACTAAACACCACAACAAATGAACCAAACATTAACTGAGCACCACATTGCACAATATAACATACTCCTAATAGAAGATCAGAGAGTCGACCAAACAGTTAACTACAGAAAATTGTAGCAATTGTATTTGTTTCTCATGTATTTACTACAGCCAAATTCAATTTATTCCTCACATGGTATACAATAACATAATGCACCAACAATTTTGTAAAGATAAATTCGATTTATTTCTCACATGGAAGACAATACAAAATTGCAGCCTGAAGAATTGAACATCACATTTGCAGAATTGAACAAACAGTTAACTGAAGAGTGAAGACGACAACTAATTAACAAAACAGTTAATAAGTGAGCACCACACTGCACGACATATAGAACATATACACTAGAGCAACAGATTGCATGGTGAAATTAGATAGCACAATTGACTAGAATTTGTGAAGGAAAGGCAGGAGCAGCACACGCAACGGGTAAACCGAGCATGCTTAACTGGCGGAGCTAGCAAATGGCAAGGTGCTCCTTCAAGATCTGGGGGTCGGCACGAATGGCAGCCATCGCGACCTCATCCGCGCGTGCGGCTGCGATTTGCTTCTCCCCTGCCAAATGCTCCTTGAGGTCCTGGCTATACTACGTGCACCATGGCTTAGGCCGACGCTTTTTTGGTGGAGGGGTCGGTGATTTGGGTGGAAGGTATCGTGCTCGCGCCGGTGGTCGGGGCATGTGGGATGTGGAAGGAGGAGGAGGATGGGGGTCAGGTGTGGATTACTTGCTTGGATAGAGGAGGCCGAGCAGCGTGAAGGAGGGTCACCAGCAAGGAGGCGGCGGTGCTGCAAGCAAGGAGTGAAGGTTTCAACTTGGAAAGGAAGGCGGAAATAGGGGAAATGTAGCTATCGGTAAGGGGGAGGGGGCAGGGAGGTAGATATTTCCGCGGAAGCCGAAAATTTGGAATCGCTTCAGCCAAAAACGGGCGCGCAAAGTGTCATCAGACACGATCCCTTATTCAGAACTGTGTACGATATGTGGACATCACCAACGATTTAGATAGCTTAACCCATGTGTGATGAGTTTGAACGTCAAAAGTTTTGGTTCGAATTTCCATGGTTACCGTGGTCATCCACGTCATTGCATAATTTGGATACACAAAGGAGACTACAACACACCCACACTTCTTAATCGAGCAAGTTCAGTAATTAAACAGAGCTAGATGACCTAAACATTACTCTAACAAATTAAAGATTGGTGCTCTTAATTAAACAAAACAAAGAGTACTACTACGGCTAGTGCTCGTCAATCTCCGCCGCCGCCTCCATGTCCAGCTCGCGCCCGACGATCTCCTGGGGAAGGGGCTCCATGGCATCCATCGCACCATACTCGTCTAGCATCTCGCCATCCGCGTCCGCCATCTCTTTGGAAAAGGCCGCCACGAGCTGGGCATGGGCAGACACGATCTAGGCTTGAATGGGCTCCAACATCGCAAGGTATGCGGTGGAGGAACGGACGGCTGCTGAAACGCTCTCGACAATTGCCAGCTCTTCGGTCGTGGGTTGCCGACCGTTGTCGGAGAAGCTTCGTTTGATTTTTGCGGTGACCGCTAGGAGCTGGGCTTGGGCGGCCTCGACATCATTGTGGGCGGCCTCCATGAGGGCTAAGGCCGCCGCTGCGGAACGGACAGCTGTTGTGCCGCTCTCGCCAGTTGCTATCACCGGGGCAGATGTTGCCGCCACCTAAGAAGCAACAGTGGCCATTTGGGCTGCCTTTGCCGCCCGCTCGCAAATTACGGCCGCGCTCATGCACCTTGTTAGCACGTGCATGGCGGCTACGGCCGCGCTCTCGCTGGACTGGGCCACCGAAGTTGCCCTCACGACACGGGTCCACGTGCCCATCTTTCACCGGCAACGATTGAACAGTGAAATGATATTTGGGGAGCGAGCTAGTGTGCTTGAGACGTCGGCTGTGGACTGTAGCAGACGCACCTTCTCGCGTAAGCCATAGGTGTACTATACACCGACGGTGCTCCAAGATATTTTGTACGACATCTCACACGGTTGCTGATAATAAATTGTGTGCGATCTACTTGATTTTTCATCTTGATTTGAATTACATAATGGGGTCACAACGGCAATGGACGGTGTTTGAATTGCTAGACCTTTTATCTGGAGTGAACATGCAACTATATGTGTGTCGTAAAAGAATTGGAATTATTCAGGGTTTGTTTCAACATTTTATACACTAAATTGGTGTTCTAGCCATTTCAGGTGAACAGTTCAAATTTTGTCCAATTTGGGGCAGGTTAGGGTATATGCTTCTCACAAACCGGAGCTTCTCACAACAACCATGATGCTTTTCAGTAGGGAACGTCCCACCTTTGGGGACAAAATGATATCCATTGCCTCTTATTGCTTTCAAAAAAATTCTCGTGTCAGCATAGAACAACAGGAGTGTTGTGTGATTTTTTGTGATGTTTCGGGGTTCGTTTGGACATTTTTATGCATTAACTGGGTTTTCAATGCATTTTATGTGCATAATTCAAATTTGAACTACATGCACATACTCCAATGCATATAAATTGGTTGAAAAATCAAATATGTGTCCTTGGGTACATGCTTAGGTCCCATGCAAGAAATGGGAATGAATTTCAAAAACCGGGGCACCGTTGATTGCCGGCAAAACATTGAGATGCCTGGTTTTTAAATTCTAGTAAATACAACACTCGTCTAAAATTCATGAAACTTGGCATGCTATCATGGAGCGGCATCAACATGCCGTGGTACAAATTTTGTCCCATTTGGGGCAGGTTAGGGTATATGCTTCTCATAAACCAGAGCTTCTCACAACAAACATGATGGTTTTCGGTAGGGAGCGTCCCACCTTTGGGGACGAAACGATATCCATTGCCTCTTATTGCTTTCAAAAAAAAAATTCTCGTGTCAACATAGAACAACATGAGTGTTGTGTGAATTTTTGTGATTTTTTGGGGTTCGTTTGGACATTTTTATGCATTAACTGAGTTTTCAATGCATTTATCGGCATAATTCAAATTTGAACTACATGCACATGCTCCAGTGCATATAAATTTGTTGAAAATCAAATATGTGTCCTTGGGTGCATGCTTAGGTCCCATGCAAGAAATAGGAATGAATTTCAAACACTGGGGCACCGTTGATTGTCGGTAAAACATTGAGATGCCTAGTTTTTAATTCAAGTAAATCCAAAATTCTGTTAACCATTCACGTGACGCCACGTGTCTTGGTTTTAATGGCTGTAGGAGGTGTCGTGCGGACAGCTGCTTGACCTTGACAGAACGGGAGGCGTGTGAGCGCCCTCCGGTGTGCAGGCTGACCAAGAGGCGTGCAAGCTATGCTCGAGTGTGCAGGCTCACTGGGAAGCGTGCGAGCTGTACGTTGCACAGGCTCACTGGGAAGCGAGCCCTTTGACTTCCATGGCTGCCCGCCTTGCTCACATCCTCTCCGTCGCATTTTAATTCGCTTTTTAAATATAAAACACTCATTGCAAATGTTTTAGTTAGAACACCATATGCAAACCGACAGCTTCCTCATGAAGCCAAGAGAAAATGTGCCGAGCAGGATTTCTGCAGCTCTTGATCCCAAACGTTTTAGATAGAACACCTGTATGCAAAGCGAGAGGAGCGCAGGATTTGTGCATCCCTTCAACGCAAATGGTTGCTTTGGATGACCCGTGTGCAACCACGTACAAACAATTTGGCAAGATTTGCCAATCCTTGTAACACTGTGATTTGTCAAAATATGAAGCTAAAAATCACTAGCAACATCTAATTTTCGCAACTAAAATTCAGTAATTAAGCATAGATTTCATTCATAGATTAAGAACTCATTCTTACTTTATACAAACAGTTCAACTCGACAGCTGAACTGACCAAACTTTGCCCCAATTTTTTGCCAACCACGTACTGAAATAGCTAGTTCAACTATATATACTAGCTAATTTTAAGTACGTTGTACAGTTCCACCACATCTATAGTCATATGAACTAAATAAAATAGCCCCTAAATACTACTACTACTGTGAAGGGGCTTTGAACTACTTCCGGCTGCCTCTCCTCTGCCGAGCGCGCTCAGTAAGAGGCGGAGGAGGAGGAGCCTACCGACGAACTGGGCAACCGCAATGTGGTGCCTGCCGCTAATGCAGCTTCAGCGGCGCTCACCTCGAACGCCCTCTGCCGCTCCAGATGACCCCTCTCAAAGCGGTGGTTCTCCTCATAGATTTCTTGATTCTTCACCTCTGAGGCGGCGTGTGCCGCGGCACTGCGGCGGTAAGGCTCTTTGCATGCTCGGCGAGACGCTCCTCCTCCTCCCACAGGAACTCGATGTAGCACGCAAGGTCGATGTCGCACGTGTGGGTATCCTCTGCCTTCGGGCGGCAATGGCGGAGCGGGTGATGACCCTGGCGGTCGACGGTGGGCTGGCGGCCACAGCGGCCAACGACGGGGTGGCGGCCACGACCACCACCTCCCGCCTTCGGGCCGCAGTGGCGGAGCGGGTGATGTCCACAGTGGCCGGCAGTGGGGTGGCTGCCACGACGGCCATCTCCCGCCTTCGGGCCGCGACGGCGGAGTGGGCGATGGCCCTGGCTTTCGATGGTGGTGTGGCGGCAACGGCGGCCGGCCACATCTACCGACGCGCACCGGTGGCGGAGCGTTTGGTGGGTGTTTTGCGCACACCCAATAGGGACGCCACGTGAACTACACTACGCCGGGGACTGTGCCGCCGCCGCGGTGTAGCCTCCCAGCTGGAGCTGTCCTCTGATGACGGCGGAGTGGCTGAGCGACGACGGCGGACCGGTGCCATTGGCGAATGTGGGAGAAGCTGACAAGATAAGCTACAGGGATGGAGGAGAAAATGCGACGCAGGACTCGTCGGCCGTGAGGGTTTTTATATCAGGCCGGTAAGCATTGAGATTTTTGGGGATTTCACCGAGTCGGACGGGAAGCTTGCGCGGGAACCTTCAAGGTTGCACAGGAACGGGCTCACCGACGATTCATTAGCAGCACCGTTTGGCAAAAAGAACGCCCCCGCGCGCTGCGCAAGCTTGCGCTGTAAGCCGTCTGCGGCAGCGGGGTGACAAGATGTGCGAGAGGAGGACGAAAGGCCACGTACACATACGGTTAATAAAAAAATGTTTGCAATTTAATTACCTACTATACCACCGTCCTGGTTTATAAGTATGATTTAACTAATAAAATACGAATGCATGTCGCCAAAGATTATATAGTTGGATTTGTATTTGAACATAGTTTCCAATTATATCATTTTTAAAACATGCATTAACATTTTTTTGGGTTAAATTTGAGGGCAAAGTATGGCATGGAATATAAAGGAGACAATAGACTAGACGGAGGTGGTACCACACGGCCGCTCTCTACGCAGCGACGCAACTGTCAGTGGCTTGTAGGCGACCATTTCATGCTTATTCAACTGGTTTATGCGTGTGCTTGCTTGCGATTCAGGCGGCCGCGCTGCACTCTGCTTGCGTCCCGCCATGCGCGCTCTGCTCCCCGTCCCTCCGGGTGCTCTGCCCTTGTCCCTCCACGCGCACGATCACGCACGTTCGTGTGCAAGCGGTTGTGTCGGGCGCAGAGCGACGATGCAGTTACCCGCTGCAAAAAAGGGCCATGCGGACGCACCAAGAATCCACACCGCCCGGCCCCCTTTTATTCCCGTGGCCATTTACCTTCATCTCTTGTCTCACACAACACAACAAGCACACCCACGAGGACACATACAGAGAGGACATCCTGCGGTTCCAATGGCGGTCCCAGTGGCTCCAATGGCGCTCCCAGCGGCCGACGGCGACAACGGCGGGCAGTTCACCACGCATCACGTAGTGGACACCAACGTGAGGGGGGAGGCCCTCTTGGTGGTGTACACGAACGATATGGTCTCGGTGGAGAGCTCCATCCATACTATGGAGCAGTTCCTTGCCGAGGACAAGTACCGAGTGGTCGGCTTCGACCTGGAGTACACCATCGGTCATGCGGGCACGATCAGAAGGTTATCGTCGCCAGTTGTGCGTGTGACACGATGTCCTTGTCTACCACTTCCACCTTGCCACAAGGCCTTGCGAGCATTTCTCCAGATTTATCAACAGCTTTGTCTATAGTTTCGCTACGATGGACACCACCAACGATCTAAAAGCCCTCAAGGTTTCAGACTTGAAATGCCCAAATCTTGTCAACATCCAGCACCACCACAAGGTCTGGGGCAACGACAAAAGCAAACAGAATTCCTTGGTTGACCTCCCCTCAGCCATCATCGACCCCTACTACGCGAAGATGAAGCAATAGAGCAAGAAGGACAAGAACGCGTGGCACAGTGTGTGGCATAAGAGACTGGATGAACAACATGTCAAGTACGCGGCCATGGACGCGCACACAAGCTACGAGATGTATAGGTGGATCGTTGACATGAGGAATTGTCTTCTTCCTGACCCAGACGAGGGATCGAGCCTCATAGCAGTGGCGGGAGCGTCACAAGAAGTAGATGACTAGCCTATCGTTTCTCCTACTTTAGAATGCATGCAATTGTTTATTGAGGTGTGTGCGAATGATCTGTATAGTCACTTATGTAATTGGATGTTTATTTCAGTTATATATATATATATATATATATATATATATATATATATATATATATATATATATATATATATATATATATATTATTCTTCTATAGACCGAGCAATTCACACGGCTTATTAGCAGAAATCGTCTGTGTTATTATTGGTCTTGCACACATTTCACATTACGGACTTGTTTGCCGCGTATCACACACACCTTGATCTGGCTGACCGTTTCTTTTGTGTTGCCTAATCACACACAGTTCATCCTAGTGTACCGTATGCTGTATATTGCACACTCCTTCATCTGGCTGCCCATTTCTTTTGTGCCTCCTCATCCCAAACAGTTAATTGAGCTGAACCGTATGCCCTGCATCGCACACGCAACTAAATTCTGAACCGTGTTTGATGCATCTGTCATCGCAAATGTTTTGTACCTTTTTGACGGGTTTTTACACCACCGTTTGCGATTATGGCATCGCACACAGTTTCATCGAAGGGTCTCTGATCGTAGTGTCGCGTTTGAATCATCCTGCAGTAGTGAAAGTTGTTATTATTATATTTCCTTATTCATGATAAAGGTTTATTATTCATGCTAGAATTGTATTGATTAGAAACTTAAATACATGTGTAGATACATACACAAATATCGTGTTCATAGTGAGCCTCTACTAAACTAGCTCGTTGATCGACAGATGGTTAAGGTCTCCTAAACATAGACATGAGTTGTCATTTGATAACGGGATCACATCATTAGGAGAATGATGTTATGGACAAGACACAACCGTTACCATAGCATATGATCGTTTAGTTTATTACTACTACTTTCTTAATGTCAAATGCATATTTCTTCGACCTTGGGATCATGCAACTCTTGGATACTGGAGGGATACATTGTTTGCTATCAAACATCACAACGTAACTGGGTGATCATAAAGATGCTCTACATGTATCACCAAATGTGTCTGTTGGGTTGGCATTGATCGAGACCGGGATTTGTCACTTCGTGTGATGGAGAGGTATCTCCGGGCCCTCTCGGAAATACAACATAACAAGAAGCTTGGAAGGAAAGTGAATAAGGAGTTAGTTGCAAGATGATGTATTACAGAACTAGTAAAGAGAATTGCCGATGACAAGATTGAACTAGGTATGGAGATACCGACGATCGAATCTTGGGCAAGTAACATACCGACAGACAAAGGGAACTACGTGTGTTGTCATAAAGGTTCGGCTGATAAAGATCTTCATAGATATGCAGGAACAAATATGGGCATCCAGGTCCTACTATTGGTTATTGACCGGAGAGTCATCTTGGTCATGTCTACATCATTCTCGAACCCGTAGGGTCCGCACGCTTAACATTCATTGACGATATAGTATTATATGAGTTATATGAGTTGGTGACCGAATGGTGTTCGAAGTCCCGGATGAGATCACAGACATGAAGAGGAGCTCCGGAATGGTTCGGAGGAAAAGATTGATATATAGGATGATACTATTTGGTCTCCGGAAAGGTTTTGGAATGCACTGGGTAATTATCGGATCACCGAAAGGAGTTCTAGAATGGCCACGGGGAGTTATTGGTCTTATTGGGCCAATGAGGGAAGCACACCAGCGCACAAGGGGTGCACAAGGGGCTAGTGCGCCCCTCCTCTAGGCCGCCAACCCTTAGGGAAGGAAAGGGAGGAGGGCTATCCCATCTTGCCTTCCCTTTCACATGAAAGGGGGGCACCTCCACCCCTGCCTTCTCCCTAGCGCCAAGAAAGGAAGGGGGAGTGGCCAGGGCAGGAGCCCAAGGGGGGCACCGGCCCTCTTGAGGGTGCACTAGGCTACCTCCCCTCCTCCCCCACCTATATATATGAGAGGAGGGAGAGGGGCAATAGACACAACGATCCCCAAGCCGTGTGCGGTGCTCCGTCTCCCTCTAGTTCTAGTTCCTCCTCCGTCCACCACCGTTGTGTTTGGTGAATCCCTGCAGATAGATTCACCACCACCGTCACCATGTCGTCGTGCTGCCGGAACGCATCTACTACTTTGCCTCTCTTGCAGGATCAAGAAGACGAAGACCTCATCGAGCTGAACGTGTGCTGAACGCAGAGGTGTCGTATGTTCCGTACTTGATCAAGATGGATCGTGAAGGTGTACGACTACATCAACCGCGTTTATAAACGCTTTCTCTTAGCGGTCTTCAAGGGTACGAATATGCTCTCCCCCTCTCGTAGCTATGCATCTCCATGGATAGATCTTGTGTGTGCATAGAATTTTTTTTTGTTTTCCATGCAACGTTCCCCAATAGTGGTATCACAGCCATGTCTATGTGTAGATGATATGCACGAGTAGAACACAAAGAAGTAGTGGACGGTGATTTTCATACTGCTTACCACCAAGGTATTATTTTGATTCGGCGGCATTGTGTGATAAAGCAGCCCGGACCAACCTTACATGTCCACGTACATGAGACCGGTTCCACCGACTAACATGCAACTTGTTTTGCATAAAGGTGGATGGCTGGTGTCTATTTCTCCTACTTTAGTTAAATCAAATTTGACTACGGCTGGTCCATGTAGAAGGTTAAAACAGAAAACTTAATAATCAGCGTTGTTGTTTTGCGTAGGTCAGAACGGTTCTTACTAGATGCTCGTAGCAGCCACGTAAAACTTTCAACAACAAAGCATAGGACGTCTAACTTGCTTTTGCAGGGCATGTTGTGATGTCAATAGGCAGGAGCCTTAGGGTTTTCTTTAATTATTGTATGACATGTGTGTCGATCACTTAAGCATCATGTAATTGATTTACTTTATCGCTATGCGTTAGCAATAGTTGTAGAAGCAATAGTTGGCGAGACGATCCCGATGCTACGATGGAGATCAAGGTGTCGTGCCAGTGACGATGGAGATTATACCGATGCTTTGGAGATGGAGATCAAAAGCTCAAGACGATGATGGCCATACATGTGATGTTTAGCCTTTATGCATGTTATTTTGCTTAGAACGACGGTAGCATTATAAGATGATCCATTCCCTTAATTTCAAGATAAAAGTGTTCTCCCTGAGTATGCACCGTTGCCAAAGTTCTTCGTTTCAAAGGACCTCGTGATGATCGGGTGTGATAGATTCTACGTTCACATACAACATGTGTAAGCTAGTTTTACACATGCATAATACTTGGGTTAAACTTGACAAGCCTAGCATGTACATACATGGTCTCAGAACAATGGAGACCGAAAGGTCAAACAGGAGTCATATAGTAGATATGATCAACATGGAGATGTTCATCATTGATGACTACCCCATCCCATGTGATGATTGGACATGGGTTAGTTGATTTGGATCATGTATCACTTACACAACTTGAGGGATGTTGATTTAAGTGGGAGTTCATTAGTAATTTGATTAATTGAACTTAAATTTATCATGAATTTAATCCTAATAGTTTTTGCTTACCTATGTTGTAGATCAATAGCACGTGCTACTGTTCCCTTGAATTTTAATGTGTTCCTAGAGAAAGCTAAGTTGAAAGATGATGGTAGCAACTACATGTACTTGGTTCGTAACTTTAGGATTATCCTCATTGCTGCACAGAAGAATTATGTCTTTGGTGCACTGCTTGGTGTGCCACCCATCCAACGTTTGTAGACATTATGAATGCCTAACAGTTGCGTGTTGATGACTACTCGATAGTTCAGCATGCCATGCTTTACGGCCTAGAATCGGAACTTTAAAAACGTTTTGAATGCCATGGAGCATATGAGATGTTCGAAGAGGTGAGGTTAATATATCAAGCAAATGCCCGGGCTGAGAGATATGAAGTCTCTAACAAGTTCTTTAGCTGTAAGATGGAGGAGAACGGTTATGTCAGTGAACACATACTAAGAATGTCTGGGTACCACAACCACTTGATTCAGCTGGGAATTGAGCTTCCAGATGAGTTTGTTATTGATAGAGTTCTTCAATCACTGCCACCAAGCTATAAAGGCTCCGTGATGAACTATAATATGAGAGGAATGGCTAAAACAATTTCCGAGCTCTTCACGATGCTGAAATCGACGGAGGTAGAAATCAAGAATGAGCATCAAGTGTTGCTGGTTAACAAGACCACTAGTTTCAAGAAAAAGGGCAAGGGAAAGAAATAGAACTTCAAGAAGAATGGCAAGCAAGTTGCCGCTCCCGGGAAGAAGCCCAAAGCTAGACCCAAGCCTGAAACGGAGTGCTTCTACTTCAAGGGAAATGGTCACTAGAAGCGGAACTTCCCCAAATACTTGGCAGATAAGAAGGATGGCAAAGTGGACAAAGGTATATTTGAGATACATGTTATTGATGTGTACCTTACTAATGCTCGTAGTAGCGCCTGGGTATTTGATACTGGTTCCATTGCTCATATATGTAAATCGAACAGGAGCTGCGGAATAAACAAGGATTCGCTAAGGACGAGGTGACGATGCGTGTCGGGAATGGTTTCAAGGTTGATGTGATCGTCGTCGGCATGCTACCTCTACATCTACCTTTGGGATTAGTTGTAGACCTCAATAATTGTTATTTGGTGCCAGTGTTGAGCATGCACATTATATCTGGATCCTATTTATTGTGAGATGATTATTCATTTAAGTCAGAGAATAATGGTTGTTCTATTTATATGAGTAACATCTTTTATGATCATGAACCCTTAGTGAATGGTCTATTCTTGTTGAATCTCGATCATAGTGATAAACATAAACATAATATTGATGCCAAAAGATGCTAAGTTGATAATGATAGTGCAACATACTTGTGGCACTACCATTTAGGTCATATTGGTGTAAAGCGCGTGAAGAAACTCCATGCGGATGGACTTTTGGAATAACTTGATAATGAATCATTTGATACTTGCGAACCATGTCTCATGAGTCAAATAACTAAAACCCTGTTCTCTGGAACAATGGAGCGAGCTAATGACTTATTGGAAATAATACATACCGATGTATGCGGTTCGATGAGTGTTGAGGCACGCGATGGGTATCGTTATTTCTAACCTTCACATATAATTTAAGTAGGTATGGATATATCTAATTGATGAAGCACAAGTCTGAAATATTTGAAAAGTTCAAAGAATTTTAGAGTGAAGTGGAGAATCATTATAATAGGAAAATAAAGTTTTTATTATCTGATCGCGGAGGTGAATATTTGAGTTACGAGTTTGGCCTTCATTTAAAACAATGTGGAATTGTTTCACAACTCACGCCACCTGGAACACCGTAGCGTAATGGTGTGTCTGAATGTCGTAACCGTACTTTATTAGATATGGTGCATTCTATGATGTCTCTTACATATTTGCCTGTATCATTTTGGGGTTATGCATTAGAGACAGCTGCACTCACGTTAAATATGGCACCATCTAAATCCATTGAGATGACACCTTATGAATTATGGTTTGGCAATAAACCTAAGTTGTCATTTCTTAAAGTTTGGGGATGCGACACTTATATTAAAAGGCTTCATCCTGATAAGCTCGAACCCAAACCAGATAAGTGTTTATTAATAGGATACCCTAAAGAAACTATTGGGTATACCTTATACCACTGATCTGAAGGCAAGATCTTTGTTGCTAACAATGGGTCCTTTCTAGAGAAGTAGTTTCTCTCGAAAGAAGTGAGTAGGAGGAAAGTAGAATTTTATGAGGTAGTTGTACCTTCTCTCCAATTGGAAAGTAGCACATCAGAGAAAACTGTTCCCGTGATGCCTACACCAACTAGAGAAGAAGCTAATGATGATGATCATGAAACTTCGGATCAAGTTACTACTGAACCTCGAAGGTTGACCAGAACATGTACCGCACCAAAGTGGTACACTAATCATGTCATGTAAGTCATGTTGTTAGACAATGGGGAACCTTCAAACTATGAAGAAGCTATGATGAGCCCAGATTCTGATAAATGGCTTGAGGCCATGAAACCTGAGATAGGATCCATGTATGAGAACAAAGTGTGGACTTTGGTGGACTTGCCAGATGATCGGCAAGACATTGAGAATAAACTGATCTTCAAGAGGAAGATGGACGTTGATGGTAATATCATTGTCTACAAAGCTTGAATTGTTGCGAAAGGTTTTCGACAAGTTCAAGGGGTTGAGTACGACGAGACTTTATCACCCGTAGCAATGCTTAAGTCTGTCTGAATCATGTTAACAATTGCTGCATTTTTTATTATGAAGTCTGGCAAATGGACGTCAAAACTGCATTCCTTAACGTGTTTCTTAAAGAAGAGTTGTATATAATGCAACCAGAAGGTTTTGTCAATCCTAAAGGTGCTAACAAATTGTGCAAACTCCAGCGATACATCTATGGACTGGTACAAGCATCTCGGAGTAGGAATATATGCTTTGATGTGGTGATCAAAACTTATAGTTTTATACAGACTTACGGTGGTTAGTGAGTGGGAGCTCTGTAGCATTTTTGATATTATACGTGGATGACATATTGTTGATTGGAAATAATATAGAATTTCTGGATAGAATAAAAGGATACTTGAATAAGAATTTTTCAATCAAAGACCTCGGTGAAGCTGCTTATATATTGGGCATCAAGATCTATAGGGATAGATCGAGATGCTTAATAGGACTTTCACAAAGCACATACCTTGATAAAGTTTTGAAGAGGTTCAAAATGGATCAGTCGAATAAAGGGTTCTTGCTTGTGTTACAAGGTGTGAAATTGAGTCAGACTCAAAGTCCGACCACGACAGAAGATAGAGAGAAAATGAAAGTCATTCCCTATGCATCAGCCATAGGTTCTATGATGTAAGCCATGCTCTATACCAGACCTAATGCATGCCTTGCCATAAGTTTGGTAGGGATGTACCAAAGTAATCCAGGAGTGGATCATTGGACAGCGGTGAACAATATCCTGAAGTACCTAAAAAGGATCAAGGATATGTTTCTCATTTATGGAGGTGGCAAAGAGCTAGTCGTAAAGGGTTACGTCGATACTAGCTCCGACACAAATCTGGATGACTCTAAGTCAGAAAACAGATACATATTTATATTGAATGGTGGAGCTGTCAATTGGTGTAGCTCCAAGCAGAGCGTCATGGCGGGATCTACAGTGAAGCGGAGTACGTAGCTGCTTCGGAAGCAGCACATGAAGAGTATGGATGAAGGAGTTCATATCTGATCTGGGTGTAATATGCAATGCATCGGATCCAATGACAATCTTTTGTGACAGCACTGGAGCAATTGCCTTAGCGAAGGAATCGAGGTTTCACAAGAGACCAAACACATCAAGAGACGCTTCAACTCCATTCGTGAAAAGGTCAAGGATGGAGACATAGAAATTTTCAAATACATATGGATCTGAATGTGGTAGACCCATTGACTAAACCTCTTCTGCGCGCAAAACATGATCAGCACCAAAACTCCATGGGTGTTAGATTCATTACAATGTAATCTAGATTATTGACTCTAGTGCAAGTGACTGATGAAAATATGCCCTAGGGGCAATAATAAAGTTGTTATTATTATATTTCCTTATTCATGATAAAGATTTATTATTCATGCTACAATTGTATTGACCAGAAACTTAATTACATGTGTGGATACATAAACAAATACCGCGTCCCTAGTGAGCCTCTACTAGACTAGCTCGTTGATCAACAAATGGTCAAGCTTCCCTAACCATAGACATGAGTTGTCATTTGATAACAGGATCACATCATTAGGAGTATGATGTGATGGACAAGACCCAATCGTTGGCATAGCATATGATTGTTGAATTTATTACTACTTTTTTCTTAATGTCAAATACATGTTTCTTAGACCATGAGATCATGCAACTCCCAGTTACCGTAGGAATACCTTGTGTGTTATCAAACGTCACAACGTAACTGGGTGATCATAAATATGCTTTACAGGTATCTCTGAAGGTGTCTGTTGGGTTGGCATG
The DNA here is from genome assembly GCA_902687465.1 of Secale cereale. Lineage (NCBI taxonomy): Eukaryota > Viridiplantae > Streptophyta > Magnoliopsida > Poales > Poaceae > Secale > Secale cereale. The sequence continues at coordinate 377,598,464 of LR738712.1, forward strand.
GATCGAGACTGGGATTTGTCACTGTGTGACAGAGAGGTATCTCTGGTCCCTCTCGATAATAAAGCATCACAAGAAGCTTGCAAACAAAGTGACTAAGGAGTTAGTTGTGAGATGATGTATTACAGAACGAGTAAAGAGACTTGCGGGTGACGAGATTGAGCTAGGTATGTTGTCATAAAGACTCGATCGATAAAGATGTTCGTAGAATATGTAGGAACCAATATGGGAATATTGGTCCCGCTATTGGTTATTGACTGGAGAGTCGTCTCGGTCATGTCTACATCATTCTCGAACACGTAGGGTCCGCACGCTTAACGTTCGTTAACGATATAATATTATATGAGTTATATGAGTTGGTTACAGAATGTTGTTCGGTGTCCCGGATGAGATCACAGACATTATGAGGAGCTCTGGACACTACTAGGAAAAGGCCTATTAATGGCGCACCTAATTTGGCCATTAATGGCGCATTAGTGGTGCGCCATTACTAGCACGCCATTAGTATATTTTACTAATGGCGCACCTCTGGTGCGCCATTAGTATCTGGTATACTAATGGCGCACCGCAGATGCACCATTAGTATGCACAGAAGTGCGCCATTAGTATGCCTCCCAGGGGCCATGTGTAGCCAGGTGCTTTGGCATACTAATGGCGCACTCCAGCAGGATGCGCCATTAGTAATGTCCGCATAGTAATGGCGCACTGGCTGGCAATGCGCCATTAGTATCCTTTGGCATACTAATGGCGCACTCTGCTGTGATGCGCCATTAGTATGAATATTAGGTTTTTTTTTATATTATTTTTTCTGTTTTTTTGCACAGATTACAAAATGTATAATTGCACAGAATATAGACATCACACATCAACAAAAAATTCATCGAATACAATAGAAGATTAGTCTCTGAATACGATTCATCATATTAGTCTCCGAATACAATTCATCATATTAGTCTCCGAATTGAAAAGACCGAACAAAGATAGAACAATATATTACAAGTCTCGAGACCGCGAGTAGCGAGTTTGTCTTCACATTACAAGTCAATATCGATCATCTAAACTACCATCACATAGAAGAGAGCTGCGGTCATCACGATGAGCATCATCACGATGAAACTCGTCTTCATCCGGTTCCTCCAATGCTCCCTCCCCTCTCCCGCTAGATAGCGGGCGTATCTAGATTCGGCCTCGGCCCTAGTGGTGTACCCTTTGTAACTGTTACCGCTGAATCGGTGAACCTGTCTCCGACACTCCTCCCAGTCGTCGTAGACTCCGGGAACCTTACCCTTGTACACGACATACGACGGCATCGCTATGCACTAGCCAAACGAAACGTTAGTACCAATTCACAGACAATTCATACGCAATATATAAGTATGCAACAGAACGATCGAAAGAGAAAAGCAAGACATTAATAGCATCGATTACATCTAAGTTGAACGACTCTCGAAACCAAAGAGACATACTACAAGTTCATTAAAGTTTAATTACAACATGAGCCAATCGATGTTTCAGAACTAGACACAGCATCACTGCTTTCGACTCGACTCAATGCACCGGAGCGTGGATGAAGCCGCCGTCTATCGTGGGAGTCATGAAATCACGGGCGTTGTCAGCCTGCATTTGTATCATTGTGTCGATGTCACTGTTCGACGGTTGATTTCTGAGGTAGAACTGCCCCGAGGTACGAAGGACATCTTGATGGATGATTTCCGCAAACTCCGACTGGATGCGAAAGAAATCTTGTCTGATGTCCGCGTCCTGGATTGCCGACATGCGCGCGGCCCAATCTTTGAGCTACTCGGTAGCAGAAGTTGATGATGGTCCCGTACGATCGCCCGCATGTGATGGATGGCGTAGTAGGCACCCTTCTGACCGCCAGGCGGCTGCTTGACGCAGCAGAACGTCGTGTTGTGGGAGAACACGTGCTTGCCGTACTTACGAGCTGTCCTGGTGAAGGTGCCTCCAGATTTGGCGTAGCCGGGGAGAACATCATCAAGAACCTTCCTGACATTTGTGTAGTCTACAGCCGACTGACGGTCCGGGTCGAAATACGTGGCCATGGAATATTTGGGGCTTAGTAGGATGAGCGTGCACTGTGTGTCACTGCAGAAAACATGGAATGTTAAAAGAAGAACGATCGAAATCTAAGAATTCATATGTTACGGGGCGGTTGAGGCGGAGGACTTACTCGGGAAAGGAAGGCACGAGGAAGTTATCCTTATCTCGGTTTGCCAGAATGATGCCTTTGAGGTAAGAACTCGCGACTTGCCGGTCCCCAGCGCTGCCCAAGAACTTGGCACGCATGTAGAAGGGGTCGACTATCACGATGTCCGGGGTCTTGTCGCGAATAATCCGCATCTCCATACTCAGCGAAAATAGCCGAACGAAGGTGTAGTACAGCGGAAGAAGGTTCAACATAGCGTGGATGTCATCAAACCGCATGACAATCGTACCCCCGATGGAGTTATCCACAAAGCCCTTGCCCTCCGGCACCTTGGCCGTGAAAACCGGGTATGCCACATCATTCTCTCTGAGACGCCGCTTCTCCAAAGAAAGAACACTGGCATGCAGACTCCGCATAGCACCGGTTGCAGCATCGAGCATATTTGTCGGTAGCATCGGCCTACCCGCCACATGCACCCTCCTCATTACATCCTCAGGTGAAGGTGGCCCGTCCTGAGCACGGATCGTACTCGGTGCCGGCTGGCTTTCACCCTTGTTAGTTTTTCTTTTGCGTGCCTTCTTCTTGATCTCCTGAATTGGGACCGAGTTCTGCTCAGAGACCGCCTTCTTTAGTGTGTTGGGGCTGATAGTATTTCGCACCTCGCCTATCTGAGGCTCGGTGAAGTCGGCAGCTAGAGGCGTCTCCTGAGAGCTGAACGGCAGAAGACGCCGGTTGCAACTTGGCTTCTCCGCGGTACCGGCTTGATCGCGCACGTCTTTTGTTGGGTTGGGTTCTTGAGAAGGAGCCCCCATGAAGTCGTCACCGTACCCATGATCGGCAAAGTACTGATCGACGTTGGCAAATGTATCGTCGTTGTCATCGTTCTGATCCTGTGCCATATGCATGTTTGGATCCAGTGGCGTAGGGATTTCCGGCGCCGTTGCGGCGGACTTGCCATGGGGATGACTTGGCGCCGGCACGACTGGCGGTGTTGTCTTTGGGGTGGTTTCCCCTGCCCCCAAACGAATCTGGCTCTTCGACCAAAGCAGGGGCCAGCTCAGGCAGGCGCTGAGGGTCATGACGTCATCATCGTCGGCCCCGACGGGTCGAATCGGAGGTAACACCTCGTCGCAGCCTGCCAGCACCCGAACCAGTTGAACCGTAAACAAGTTGGGTGGCATCTGGGTACCGTGGAACAAGGGCTGGCCCGGTTGAACGATTTTGCCCTTGGCGACATCGACCAACTCGTTGTTCACGAAGTGCAGGAGAGTGCACGGAACGTCGGCGGCGCCCTGCGAAAACATGTAGGGCTTCAGGGATGCCCAGTCAAAGGCAAGGAGATGAAGTCCTCGGCCGAGAGAGGCTTAATTAGTTACCGTGATGATGGCGTCGAGCTCGGCTAATGTCGAGGCACCGCCAACGGTGGGCGTGCAGTTGACGGAGGGGCCGCTTGCTGCAGAGGTGCCGGCCGGCGTACACACAGGTGCATTAAGCTCCCGTGCCGGCGTCGGAGACACCAATGCCGCCTCCGCCGGAGACACCAATGGCCCCGCCATCGCGTTCTGTGAGTTGCTGGCCGTGAAGTTGGGAATCAGGGGCGGTCCCTATTGGCCGCCCGCAATCAACGCCTGCAACCCCTCGATCAAGCTAGGCACAATGGCGGTGATCGTCGCTCCGAGCTGTTGTTGCACTTGCTCTTGGACAATCTCCGGAATCCGCGCCACCTGTGCCTTGAGTTCTTGAACCTCGCGCGCCTGGCTTTCCGAGCTGGTCTTTTTCTCCTTTCGCCCATCAGCGTTATAGTATGACGACCATTTTGTCGACAAGCCTTTGCCGGCCACACGACCAGCTGACGTCGGCTTCTCGAGCTTATCCTTGTTCTTCATTACATTCAACGCCCTATTTAGAGTCGTGTCCCAAGGGCCGCTCTTAGTCGACCCCGCGCTACTGCTTTCAGTCGCCTGCGGAAGGAATGTGAATCATTTAGAAATTTGGCTTCATTAATTAGAATGCAACCATATGGAGCTAATTACGCGGGGGTGTATTCCTTACCAGAACAGCCTCAAGCGCCCTGGTCTTCGGATCCGTGGTCAGCTCCTTTGTTTTCGGGTCCTTCTTGTACCGGGCCCTGATAAAGTTCCTCGTCTGCTTGTCACCGTATTTATCGAAGAGGGGCGGTAGGCCTTGCTCGGCACGGTCCGCCTCCTCCTTGTCCCATATAGGCTCCGCCACTCTGTAACCGCCGGGACCGAGTGTGTGTTCCCCTAAGTTGAGATCCCGCATTTCTTTCCCCCACTGACTTGATTCGGAGTGTGTGGTGCTCGAGCAATTGATCTTGAAGTCGTTGTAGTCATCTTCGGTGATCGAAGGATGTTTCTCCTTGATCTTCTCATAACTCTCACCTTTCTCGATCATTCTCTTCACATTGGTTTTCCAAGTAGACAGGGCCTTGCTCATCTTCGTGAGGGCAGCACTGTTCACTTTATGTCTTCTCAATAAAGGTTTTGTGCTGAATCACCCAAGGATCGACCACGTCTATGTGTTGTAGCGCGACTAGGTTTGCTCTTTCAAAGTCGGCGAGTCGACCCTCAAAGTCGACATGCATTTCGCGGCGACCCTCACGGTGACCCCATCCAGCGAGCCTGCCAAGGTGCCTCTTGACGGGCAGACCAACGGGGTTCTCGATGCCTAGATAATTCGTGCAGTAGGAGATGCACTCTTCGGTCAGAAAGCCCCTGGCTATGCTTCCCTCTGGACGTGACATGTTGCGAACGTATCCTTTGATGACACCATTCATCCTTTTGAACGGCATCATGCTGTGCATGAACGTCGGCCCGAGTTGGATGATATCGTCCACGATATGGACCAGCAGATGCACCATAACGTCGAAGAATGCGGGCGGGATGTACATCTCAAGCTCGCATAGTATCACCACGATCTCTTCCTGTAGCCTTCTGAGTTGCCTCACGCCAACAGACTTCCGAGAGATGACGTCGAAAAAGTTGCATAGGCCAAATAGGGTTTCACGGACGTGCGCGTCCATGATACCACGGATTGCAACTGGAAGTATCTGCGTCATCAGCACGTGACAGTCGTGAGACTTCATCCCGCTGAACTTCAGCTTCGCCCGGTCTAGGTATCTGCTTATCTTCCCCGCATAACCGTAAGGAAGTTGTACTCCTACGAGGCAGGTGAAAAACTGCTCGATCTCCTCCTGACTTAGAGTGAAGCACGCGGGAGGGTAGTCATTTCTGGTCTTCTTGGCCTTTTTGCCTTTGCGACGACTTTCCGTGTCCTGCTTCGCCTCATCATCATCATGATCATCATATATAGCGTGAAGCTCCTGCCTGATGCCCATTGATTTCAAGTCTGCCCTTGCTTTCGGCCCATCTTTGGTCCTCTCTGGCATGTTGAGCAGGGTACCAAGCAGACTCTCGCACACGTTCTTCGTGATATGCATTACATCAAGGCTGTGAGGCACACGGTGGATCTTCCAGTACGGCAAGTCCCAGAAAACAGACCTCGTTTTCCATACCTTCAGCAGCGGCTCTGGCGCCTTTCGCTTCTTTCCCGGCTCTGACGCCTTTTGCTTCTTTCCCGGTAGTGGGCAATCTTTCCAATTTTTCAACAGCTCGTCTATTTCCTCGCCGCTCCTGGTACGCGGGCGTCCTCGGGGTTCGGTTTCACCATCGAACAAATCCTTGCGTTTTCTCCACAGGTCATCGTCGCGAAGCCACCTTCGATGTCCCATGAACACGGTTTTCGAAGACCCGGGATCTCTTTCTAGCTGGCGATACGTTGTGTCATCCATGCACCTAACGCATCCAGAAAATCCGTGGACCACCTGCCCCGCGACATATCCGTAACCGAGATAGTCGTGCACCGTCGTGAGCAGCGCGGCTCTCATAGGGAAATATTCTTTCTTTGTGGCGTCCCACGTATTGGCTGGCGTTTTCCACAGCGTGTCTAGCTCCTCTTTCAGCAGCCCCAGATACAGATTGATGTCGTTCCCTGGTTGTTTCGGTCCTTCAATTAGCATACTCATGTGAATGTACTTCCTCTTCATGCACAACCAGGGGGGAAGGTTGTACATCCACACAAACACAGGCCAGGTGCTATGTGTGCTTCTCTGGCTGCCAAACGGATTGACTCCATCGGTGCTCGCGCCCAGCACGATGTTCCTTGGATCGTTCCCAAATTCTAGGTCTTCGAAGTTCAACGCTTGCCACTGGCTCGCATCCTTAGGATGACTCAGCATCTTGTCTTTTTTATCTATCTCCGGATCATTTGCGTCATCTTCTTGCTTCTTCTCCTCCCTATCCGCGTGCCAATGCAGGAGCTTTGCTACCTTAGAGTCCGCGAAATACCGCTGCAGACGAGGAGTGATCGGAAAGTACCACACCACTTTTCGAGGAGCTTTCTTCCTCTTCTTGTATCGAGTGACGCCGCACACCGGACATATGGTAGAATCCGCGTGCTCGTCCCGATAAATGATGCAATTGTTCATGCACACATGGTATTTCATGTGCGGTAAATCCAGAGGACACACGATTTTCTTCGCCTCCTCCAAACTGGTGGGGCACTTGTTCCCCTTGGGAAAACGTTCATGCCAGAATGACATGTTCTCGTCGAAGCATGCATCGGTCATTTTGTGTTTTACCTTCATCTCCAGAGCCATGAGCGTTACTTTCAGGCGGGTATCCTCGGGCCTGCATCCTTCATACAATGGAGTAACCGCGTCTAACTCAAGTTGATCCATCTTGGCTTTCTCTCGGGCGGCAGCTCTTGCGTTATCGGTCTGCTTGAGAAGCAGCTCTTGAATATGAGGGTCCTGCACCCAGCCCATCGATGGTTCAACGTCGTCTGCTCTGCCGGCATCATCATCTTCATGATCATTCCCATCGTCTGCTCCGGCATCTTCCTCATCATCATGTCCTGCATCTTCTGCATGATGACTGTGTACAGCATCACCGTCGTGATCATCTCCTGGGGATTCTTCGTCTTCTCGCCCGCCCGAGCCGCGGTGGTTGTCTTGCTGCCCTTCCTCATTTCTTGCCCGGCCCCCATGGACGACTTCGTAGTCATATTCATCACCTTGCCACCGATAGCCATCCATGAAACCACGCAAGAGCAGGTGGTCCCGCACCTGCCCGGAATCCGGGTCCGCAATAAGGCTCTTCAGCTTGCATCTTCGACACGGACATCTTATCTCCGTCTCGTTCTTTTGAAGCATCTCGGCCTTCGTGGACCTCAAAAACCTATTCATGATGCCTTCGGTCATCGTGCGCACCATGGTCGCCTGCGGGGTAGAGCAAAACGATATTTTAGAACCAAGAAAAAATTTGCCATGACTTTCCCTAAAAATAGGACAAAAATGAATGCTTAATGCCAAACTTCTCACCGAAACGGAAATGAATCAACATTCCGGGAAAATATTGGCAACTATCGCATTTCAAATACCGGTACACCTCCAAACACAAACACATATGCAACACAACAAACATATGCAACACCACAAACATACATAGATCTAGCTAGGCCATAAAAAATGCATGTGCACATTGTTGTATGGAGAACAACATAAATATAGCTTCCCCCCTTACTTACCTGTCAAAACAAGGTAATTTAACCACTTCATTTGAATGAATATATGGTGGAAATGAGGTGAAAAAGAGGAGGGACCCGAGAGGAGAGGAGGTGGAGAGAATGAAGAAGTGGGGGGGGGGGGAAGTGAGTGTGGTAGGAGAGGCCGTCCAAAATATCTTGTTGCTGCCCGCTTACTAATGGCGCACCAACTATAAATGCGCCATTAGTAATCAAGGTTACTAATGGCGCATTTATAGAAGGTGCGCCATTACTAGTTTTGCAAAAAAAAATAACATACTAATGGCGCACTGTCGCACAGTGCGCCATTACTAGTTTAAACTAGTAATGGCGCACTCTGGGACAGTGCGCCATTAGTAGTTTTGTAAAAAAAAAGAATAAAAAATATGATAAAAAAGCATTAATGGCGCACTTTACTGCTGGTGCGCCATTACTAGTTACAACTAGTAATGGCGCACTTTGTCTGGATGCGCCATTAGTATGTTTGGACAGGCGCGCTAGTTCAAAAAAAAACTTCTTGATACTAATGGCGCACTTTGGACCTGGTGCGCCATTAGTAGTTCGAACTCTAATGGCGTATCTGTTGCTAGTGCGCCATTACTATATACTAATGGCGCACTGCTTGTCCGGTGCGCCATTAGTATCAATTCCATCTATAGTCCTTTTCCTAGTAGTGGGATTGGTCTGGAGGTAAAGACTGATATATTAGACAATACTATTTGGTCTTCGAAAAGGTTTCGGAATGCATCCGGTAATTATCGGATCACCAGAAGGAGTTCCGAGGTGGCCATGGGGAGTTGTTGGGTTTATTGGGCCAACGAGGGAAACACACCAGCCTACCAGGGGCTAGTGCGCCCCACATCTAGGCCATCGGCCCTTAGGGAAGGAAAGGGAGGAGGGCTAGCCCCTCCTGCCTTCCCCTCCACATGAGAGAAAGGAAAGGGGGCACAACCACGGTAGGAGCACAAGGGGGATGCCGGCCCTCTTAGGGGCGCCTTAGGCTGCCTACCCTCCTCCCCCCACCTATATATATGAGAGGAGGGAGAGGGGCAACAGACACAACAATCCCCAAGCCGTGTGCAGTGCCCCGTCTCCCTCTAGTCCTAATTCCTCCTCCGTCGATGTCCGTTGTGCTCAGTGGAGCCCTACGGATAGATTCACCACCACTGTAACCATGTTGTCGTGCTGCTGGAAGCCCGGAACTCGTCTACTACTTCTCCTCTTTTGCTGGATCGAGAAGGCGAGGACGTCATCGAGCTGAACGTGTGCTGAACGCGGAGGTGTCGTACGTTCGGTACTTGATCGGGACGGATCGTGAAGGTGTACGACTACATCAACCGCATTGATAAGTTCTTCCGCTTAGTAATCTTCAAGGGTATGAAGATGCTCTCCCCCTCTCATAGCTATGCATCTCCATGGATAGCTCTTGCACGTGCGTAGATTTTTTTTTTGTTTTCCATGCAACATTCCCCAATAGTATAGTGCCTTGTTCGGAAGTGGTGCACCGGGTATGAGGTCGATGTAGTGTTCGATGTTGCGAAGTGGTGGTACTCCCGGAGGTAGCTCCTCGAGAAATACGTCCCTGAATTCCTGTAACAATTTAGATAACCCTATAGGTAGATGGTGCGAGATGTTAGTCCTTGCTGCTTCATCATTGCACACGAGAACATGGTGGATGACAATAGCTGGGCTCTCAGACACTTCTCTCATGTCTCTTTTGGTGTCTAAAAGCACTAGTTCTCTCTTGTCACTCATCGTGGAGGCACTCAATTTTGTCTTGTGGTGCTCACTCTCTTTTTGGTGGTTCACTCTCTCACTATCATGTCCATGATGGGTGGATGTTTGCTTCTCGGCAATCACTTGACTTGGCGACATAGGTCATAGAACGAACTCCTGGCCCTTCATCTTGAAACTATAGTGATTGGTTCACCCATTGTGGATGATGCCACGGTCTAATTGCCAAGGTCTCCCTGAGAGTAGGTGACACATGGACATAGGAACCACATCACACTCCAAGGTGTCTTCGTATGCGCCGATCTTGCAGGAAACTTGAACAGTTTCCTCCACTTGAATTGTGTCGGAGTCGCTAAACCATCGGGCCTTGTAGGGACGGGGATGCTTCTTATTGACCTATTGTAGCTTGGAGCATAATTCTTCACTTGCAAGATTGTGGACTCTTCCTCCATCGATGATGACCTTGATAGAACGTCCTTGTATGCTCGCTTTGGTGTGGAAGATATGGCAACGTTGGTCTTCATCTTATTGTTGTTGAAGTGTCAAGACCTTAGAGACAACGAGGGAGGGACTTGAATCATTGTCGCAAAAGACTTGATTGTCTTCATCCTCATTCACTTGAGGATGCATGGCCACGTGCTCAAGGGCATCCATTTCTTCCTCACTCATAGAGTTGTAGGTACCCTTGTCGTTAGCGATCATGGTGCGCCGTGTTGGACATTGGTAAATCTTATAACCTCGGCCTTGGCAAATGAAACACTTGATGGAACTTGTATCGTTGGACTCATCGGTTGGAGTAGATGATGATGACGTTCGTGGCTTGTAGTTGCTTGTGAGAGTACGACTCGAAGATGTTATCGGTTTCTTGTAGCTTGACTTGTCACTGTTGCTGGAAGAAGGTTTTGTCGAAGGAGTCAGGGTCAAAGCTGTTGAAGCTTGATTGTATGAGCAGTAGGTCTTGGAAGAGTACTTGACGTATTTGAAGTCATCTTGCACTTTTCGCTCCGCCTTGATCGCTTGGTGAACTAGCTCAAGGTGGTTGGAGTATGGTTGGAAATCTACAATCTTCTTGATAGGGTGGTTGAGTCCATTCAAGAATCGAGCCATCGTTTGCTAGTCGTCTTCCTTGATGTTTGATCATATCATGGCAATCTCCATTTCTTGGTAGTATTCTTCCACCATCTTCGTGCCTTGCTTCAGGATTTGCAACTTTTTGAAGAGATCCTGGCTATAGTGTGTAGGCATGAAATGAGCTCTCATGACATCCTTCAACTGGTTCCAAGTCGTGATGGGTGGTTCGCCTTTCTCCCTTCACCGCTTGATCACTTGCTCCCACCATATGAGAACATAATCTTGAAACTTGAGGGAGTCCATGGAGATTTTTTTATCCTCTTTATAATTGTGAAGATGAAATGTCTTATCGACCTTCAATGCCCATATGAGATATTTTCAGGATCAGTGCTTCTAGAGAACTTGGACATGGTGAACTTCAGCTTGTCGTAGCGTTGTTCTTCATCATGGTGACAATGGTGATGTCGCTCTTTGCGTGGAGGAGGATTTTCTAATTCTCGCTCCACACAATGTTCTTGACGTGGAGGGTGAGGCATGTGTACCCAGTTTTGTCGCTCTTGTTGTTCTTCCATTCGAGCGGCTTCATCTTCTTGTGCTTGATAAGTGCTTCTTCTTGTTCTCGTACACCTCACTTGCGCTCTTTGACGGTGTGAGTTCCTTCTTGGAAGGCGCATTGTGCTTCAAGTGCTTGTTCCTTGCGGCGTTGTTGCTCTTGACGTAGTGTATCACTATCTTAAGGTGCTTGACGTGGTGATTGTCGCTATAGCTCTTGTTCCGAGGCATCTTGATCTTTGCAGTGAAGTCGTTCACACTCCCAAACATGATCTTGCAACCCATTGCTAAGGAATGGATTGTGATTGCGTCGTCGTGAAGTGAACAAGTTCGAGGAGGACTTGCATCGACAAACGAGTTCAAAGAGGGTCGTCTTGAGTGGCGCCATCTTGAAGAGGAAGTTATGGAAGAGGCACGGCTCATGATCATTTGACAAATTTCCTCCAATTGAGTTGTGAGATTGTCATCTAGGTAGTCCTGTTGTCGTGCTTCCGATGTACATAGGTCGGTGGTGAGTTGTGTGACACCCCGAGACCAATGCGCCAGATGTCTTCCTTTTATTCGTTGTCATTGTCGTGTCATTCGCTTGCGTGTTGCACTCTACCATGTCATCATGTGCATTTCATCTGCATGCTTTTCAACACTTGCATCCATCCATAGTTGTCGGGCCCCCATTCTCTCTGTTGTTCGTTCTGAACCCAGACACACACTCGCACGCGCCCGCGGCACCTCTGAAATATTATTTTATAAGTGGCATAAAAATGTTCCCGGAATGGGTGAAAGTTGGCGTGCGGTCTTATTATAGTGTAGGTAGACCGCTTGTCAAATTTCGTCGCATATTAGGCATTACAAGTTGGTATCAAAGCCTCGACCGACCATAGGAGCCCCCTTCATGATCGTAGATTGGCCGTTTTCGAGTCTACAAGAAAACTATTTTGGAGTCTAGTTATATCGAAGAGTAGGAATTATTTTTACTCCTCATCCCCTTCGTCGCTCTGGTGAGGAATATTGACGTAGGTGTTTTGAATTACTCCTCTTCCCCTTCAAATGCCTTTAGGATCACGCAATTAGTTTTCGTTCGTTGCGATGTCAGCTCTTTTTCATCCGGTGTTTTTCTCGTCAAGACAATTCGATTATCTTCGTCTTTTGCAAGTTCAATCCTCAGTTCTTTCCAACCGACGTTGTTTCCCCGTCCAAAGTTGTCATTTTTTTCCCACCCGCTCACCCTTTTTTCTTCTCGGGGCCGGAGTCATTAATCGAGTATCCATCCTACTCGTGTGAAGCCTTTGCATTCTTTCCTCAATTACTTCACTAGTGAATTCTTGTTTTGTTCGGCATTCTTCATATCTTTTTCATTTCCGGTGGATTCAATTCAAGTATTCGGTGTTAATCATATTATTTTTCCTTGGCTCAAATGTTTCCCCTTGCTCATTCGGCTCTCGCCAATTATATGTTTCAAGTGCCGAAGACATCTCAGTAGATTCGTGTTTGCGTTCAAATTAATTCGAGGTTGTCACCACATTCAAGTCTTTCAAATGTTCTGGTGCATCATTTCTCATTCAAACAATCCTTTCCAACGGCATTTTCTTTTCAGTGGGCCCTAACCCACAGGTCTTTTCGCAGGATCTTACCTGGCTCTTCTTATTTTTCCAGAGTATTCGCATATTCTTTCCTAGTTCGACGTTAGAGGGAGTTCTCATCGATCAATTCTCTTCTTCGGATTTCCTTCATTTTCTATTCATTTTATCCCGTCCTTCCTATTCCTCTTCTGCCTCATTCCTAAGATCTCGGGACAAGATCTCTTGTTAGTGGGGAGTGTTGTGACACCCCGACATCGATGCGCCTGATATCTTCCTTTTATTCGATGTCGTTGTCGTGTCATTCACTTGTGTGTTGCACTTTGGCATGTCATCGTGTGCATTTTCATCTGCATGCTTTTCAAAACTTGCATCCGTCCGTAGTTGTCGGGTCCCCCGTTCTCTCCATTGTCCGTTATGAGCCCAGACACACTCACACGGGCCCGCGGCACCTCCAAAATATTATTTTATAAGTGGCATAAAAATGTTCTCGGAATGGGGTGAAACTTGGCGTGCGGTCTTATTATAGTGCAAGTAGACCGCGTGTCAAATTTCGTCCCATATTGGGTGTTACAAGTTGCTTGATGCAACCGCTCAAAGCTTCACTTTCTTTATCTAGAGCTCGTTGTATGCTTAAGAGATGATTCTTAGTGACTTAGTGTTGCGCTTTGTCGGCGTCCTGGGACCGAGGGTACCTAGACCTTCCTGCCCGCGGCCTAGGGCGTGGCTCATCAGGAGGCCTGGTACAGCGCAACGTCTTCAGCAACCACTCAAGACCCTCACGAGGGGCCAAGCCTCGCGAGGTAGGCGACACAAGGCATCCCCTAGGGCGGCCTCACCAGGCCGGCTCATGAGGATTGGAGATATCGAGGCAAGGGGCACCTCGCGAGGTTCTCGTGACGTGAGCAGTGACGACCAAGGCCAGGCAAGCACCAGCGGGCGCAGAGTGCCAGTTTCCCCCTTTGGTGCTAAAGGAGGGGTGCAAACGAAGAGTCCCGAGGTGTCAGGCAAAGGTTTCCATACCGGTGCAACGGGACCAATACCAGTAGGACGGCAGGACGGAGGTCATCGCGGAGCTCACGGCGGCATCACCACCAGAGCCTTTGGCGGGCGAAGACCACCTTTTGTCAGGATAGCTTGTCCTAGCTGTCCCCCCTTCAAATTTGGCCGTTGTGGGATTCCTTCCCGCTCAATATTTGGGAAGAGGACCCGAGCCACTAAATAGGACTAGCCCCCACCTTAGAAAGGGATCGAATCTTAGAGACCACCCACACACCCACAAGCTCACCCGAGCTCAAGAACTCCTCTCCTCAGGAGGCAGCTCATCCATGTATTAGTTCTTCCTTAGCCACCAAGGCAATCCACCAAACCACACTGGATTAGGGTATTACACCACAACGGTGGCCCGAACCAGTATAAATCTTGCGGCCCTTGTTCTTCGGATCTGACGAGCTATGCCTAGGGTTGTTGAGTAGACGAGCTAGGGCGGAAGGCAATATCTTCATGTGCACCCCAGAGTTCGAACCTTAAGGGTTTTGCCGGAACCCTAGATCTAACACGCTTCATCTTGATCATCAAATGAGCTGGTTTGCGGGTGTGCTTGGCCTATCCATCATGCATGAGCAATGGTGAGTGGGAAAATGAGAAAACAATAACAAAGTTACCTTTTCCGAAGATTGAGGATGTATCGAGTATCACTAAATGTAATGTTATAATAGTAGAATTGGTACCAAGTTATGTTCCTCACACCTACAAGTAAAGGCTTCGGGAGTAGCTTGGTTAGGATGGTGGACACAAAATTTCAAGCAAATGTTAGGCAAGATATTGATAATGTTGAAAAGATGCACAAATAGTGTGTAAGGCAAATAGGTCACACCCAAAGTTATCACTATAGGAACTCACACACTGAAGATAAATGGGATTCGGGCAACCAAGGAAGGAGCTCAAAATGTGAAACACGGAAAATGCTCTTGTTGCGCGGATACTAGAGAGACACTAGCTCGATTGCTCAAATGGGCTATATACTCTTGTGCACCAACCTATATGAGAACCATGCCGTCTTCAACCCCAAATATGCTATGTATGTATGGACCAAGAAGATATACTTATGCAAAATGGCTCAATGATATTGCTTACAAGCTCTTTGTTTCTCTTTTCTTGCTTAAAAGCTTTGTCTTTTTTTGACTATGCCAAGATACTTGATGCATGAGACACAATGTGAGACAAGTATGTAAGATATGCACAATGGAGACTTATGGCACGAAGATGATAGCAAGATGATTGCATGTTGTATGCAGCTATGCCGATTAAGCGTATCACTAAGGCACAAAAGAGTGTGGCTCGGCAATTCTCAACTCACTAGTCTCGATAGATAAGTGACACAAAAATGGCTCAAGGCTATCAATGTAATGGCAAGGTATGAGTATAAGATGTCATCGAGGTTACCGTCCTTGCTTACGGTTGGTATCAATGTGAAGTAGACGTCGCCAATGTCGTCTGAGGCGATGATGAGCGACGGTGATGTTGATGTCGACCCATTCATAATTAGCCAAAACACCTTAGGAAACGGAAACAACGCAAAATCTCATACAAAATTATGGTGGCGTAAGTGCGTGTATGTGGGGTATGGCAGAAAACAAGTGGTGGTGGTATGTGTGGAAAAGCTGGACTGAAAGGGGTGCAGCCGACCTCTCTGAGCAGCCCGTGTGCACGGGGAAAGTGAGACGCGTGTGCATGGGGTCCCGATGGCCCATGCGCACGGGTATTCCGCTTGCACAAGAAGACGCCCAAATCAGTGGCAAAACTCCAAAATTCAGCGGGAGTTCGTGGTGGAGATGGTTGGGGATGGTGGTAAGGTATAGATCCAGTTGCCAAACACAAAATTCGTGGATCAAATCAACAAAATCTCACAAGAACCAACAAATTGCAAGAAATATTTTGGGGCTATTTTTGTGGGGATTTTCGAATTAGCATAGAAAGCAACAAAATCAGGCTAGAATATGGGGGGTACGGACTCCAAGATGTGAATCAACCTTGCTCATGATACCAAGATGATGTAGGGTAGAACCCTATGTGGAGATCTTTTCACACTTGGAGGGGAGAAAAGGGATGAACACCAAGAACACAAAGAGGAATTCACTCAAACAAAACCCAATCACACATCCACTAGAACGACAAAGTTGAGATCCACAAGTATACAAGAACAATCCAAGGAAAGCAAGGACAAATGGTAAACTTCTTCCCAAATCCAAAGGAGATGAGGTCTTGATAATCTATAGAGATCCTTCTCTTGTAGGGGTCTTGATATCCACTAGGGATCTTCTCCTAGGAGATCTTGATTTCCTAGAGGAGGGACACAAGGAGCAAACCTCTCTCTAATGTCATACAATACTTTCGCACCCTAAAACATGTCGTAGGCACAAAATATATAGAGAGGGGCTGGAGGGGGGTGAAGTTGTGGCCGATGCAGACGTCCACGATTGTATTCCTCGGAAGGTCGTACGCACGGGGTATGTTGGGCCCGTGCACACGGGAGTCCGTGGGCACGATACACACCCATGCGCACATGGTGCTATAGCGTTGAGGCCCATGCGCATGGGGTCTAGATGTCGTGCGCATGGGGTGCATGTCTTCAGTTGCAGAAGGCTTCTGGGTGCCCCGTGGGCACATGATCGAGGAGGCCCGTGTGCACGGGGGGTCCTGGGAGGTGCAATCTCTGGACTTGTAGTTGTATCCTTCTTCCTTGTGGCCTTGAGGTCCTTTTCCTTGGCTTCCGGTATGCTCCCTACCTACTTGGTGGTGGTCGTCCTCGTACCTAATGACACATAGCATATTTTGGTGAGGTAGCATCCAAGTTCCATTCGCATCCATGTCAACCTCGTAGAGGAATGAGTTCACCATGGTTTCAATGGACTTTGTGCGAGCTCTTGTCATAGGTCCACATGGTGCATGATGAGTCAAAGTAGAGTCCATGGGGATGACTGAAGCATGCTCCGCATCAACCATCCTGCAGTAGTACACGTATTTGCTCTTCTGTGTGTAGGTACTACTAAAGGTCGTTTGTGAGGATATCCTATTGGTTCGGTAACCTTGGTTCTCTACTAAGGGAAATACTATCTTCTGCTATATTTCTACTCCCTTCCTCTTCGAGGAAAAACCCAATGCAACTCACAAGTAGCAATCAACAGGAAGCTGGCGCTGCATGGCACGCTGACAAAGTAAAAACAAAAGAGGTCATCAACTCCATGTATTACCAACGAACGCAGGTTCGCCGGACTGAAAGGCTTGAGGGTAACCCCCATAAGTATATCTCCGAGAGGGAGACCAGTTATGAGATGAGTGCGGGCCTCGACCTCGCTCTCCGGGAGTTCCCTCTGAAGAGGACGATCCAAATCATCCAGGACCGTATACTCAAACAAAATGTGACACCCCGAGACCGGTGCGCCAGGTGTCAGCCAGTTATTCATTGTCAGTGCCATGTCATCTGCTTGCGTGTTGCATCTTGCCATGTCATCATGTGTGTTGCATCAGCATGTTTTCAAACACTTGCATCCGTCCGAGTCTCCTCGTTCCTTCCCGTTGTCCGTTTCGAGTTCCGACGCTCTCACACGTGCCCGTGGCTTCCCGGAGTCCTTATTTTGTGTTTGGCCGTGTAACGTTTCCGGTTTGGCGTGAGACTTGTCGTGTGATGTTGTTTTGTTATGTGTACCCGCCTGTCAAGTTCCGTCGCTTTTGGAGTTCGTTTGATGCTCCAACAGTTATCCGCGTGGGCTAAAAGTACCTCCTCTTTGAGGCCCAAGAAACCCCTCCAACAGCCCACCAACCCAACTCAAACCCTTCCCTTCATCTAGGCCGTTCAATTGTGATCTCGTGGCCGAAAACCTCTCCTCATTTGGACTTCCCTAGCTCCTTGTGCCTATATAAACGTCCACCCCCCTCCAATTTTGTGTCCAAAACCCTAGTGTTTCCACCTCTGCTGTGCAGTGCTTCCACCGTTGCCGCGCCGTGCTTCCACCGTTGCGGCTCGGTGCTTCCGACTTCGCCGCGCCGTCCTTCCGACCTCGTTGCGCCGTGCTTCCGACCTCGCCGCGCCATGCTTCCGACCTCGCCGCGCGGTGCTTCCGAAGCCAGCCCGCAGATCTCGCCGCGCCCCTCGTCTTCATCTTCTCCGGCGGGTCGCCGAGGCCGCGCCGCCGCCGTTCTCCGTAGCCGGCCACCTCCGGCCAGGAGCTTGCCGCCGGGCCCTCAGGCTCCCTCGTCGCCGGGCCCCCCTCGCCGCCTGCGGCGCCTTCCCCGCCGGCCACCGCGGCCTCTTGCGGGCCAGCCGCCGGCCACCTCCCACCCGCCCCTCGCCGGACTCCTTACGCCGGCGGGATCGAGGCAACCTGATGCCAGCCACTGCCGCTCGAGGAGCGATCGAGGCAGCCAGCCCCCGAGCGGGATCCCGATCCAGTGCCCGATCTGGGTGCGAAACCCTAACGGGCCCGGGTGGACCCGTTTGATCCGGTGCAGATCCGCCCGTTGACCCGGCGCCCGCGACCCGATCCGCTCCGTCAGCCCCGTTGACCGTAGGTTGACTCCGTTTTTTTCCTCTAAGTCCCCAGTTTTTTAGTTTCTGATGCGGTTTTGTGATGATGATATCTTTTATTGTGCATGTCCGTTTTGTGTGTATGATATGTCAAAATGATCGTGGTGACATGTACTATGTTTTGTTCCATTGTGCCATGCATGTTTGAGGTCATCTAGAAGTCTTAATCTTCATGAGAAGAGTGCTACTTGTTATAAACTGCTGCTACTTGTTGTTTTGTTGCCATGTTTGAGATATGATAACTTGGTGCATGTTTATCCAAATGAAGCAAATGATATGTCAAAATGTTCATAATGAGATGCTCTACATGTTGGTTGCTATAGCATGCTTTTTTGAGTTCATATTGCCATGTTTATCTATGTTGCAAAAGTGCATTTGGCTGTTATGTTCTGAAACTTGTTATGAGATGCCTAGTTGAGGAGCTTGTTGCTATTGATGTGTTTGTCCCCTTGTCACATGCCTAGTTGTTTTAGAATCTCCATGATGTGCTCTTTGATGTGGTGCATTTAACTTTCCATGATATGCCTTGTGTTGACTTAAACATGCTTGCATACATGCCATGATATTACTGCTGTTTTAACACTTGGTGAAATTTCACTAAGTCTGGAATCTGTAATTTCCAGATGCCATGTTTGCTTGTTGTTCTAGGCAAATCCATGATAGTTTTGGGGTGAATATTGATGATTCCTTGTTGTATATGTTGTTGGCTATCCATTCATGCTCTCACATGCTCATTTGGGTGGCTGTAGCATATTTAACTCTAACTCCCAAGTTGCTATAAAATACTGCTGTCAGGATTTTGTTGTCATGTTAAAAATGTTATAGCTTGTTGCTATTGATCCATGCCTCCTATGGAGATGCTCCAATGGACTTGTTTGCTGTAGGATATGTCTACTTCATGTTCATGCTTCTTATCACCATGTTTGAGTGCTGTAGCTTATATTTATCATGCTCCAAAGTTGCTACGTGGCTGTTAATTTCAGCTTGTTGTTATATCTTGTTTCATGTGTATCTTTTAGCCCGTTGCTCCTTTCGGGGTGTTCCTTATATGAAACTTGTGTGATTTTGCATGTAGATTTATATTATCCTCTTGTTAACATGTTTTGAAGTTTCTTGCTTGATGCATATTGTCATGTTCCTTGTGATGTATCTCTGTGTTTCCTATGTTGTCTTTCTGTGCATCCTTAGTGCATCTGGAGTGCTTCCTTAGTGCATCAGCCATGCTTCCTGTATTGATTTGTCATGCATCATACCTTGGCATGTTATGCTTCCTGTATAGACTTGTTGTGCTTCCTGTATAGTCTTGTCATGCATCATACCTTGCCATATATTGCATCATATAAACTTGTGTTGTTTTCTGTGCTTCCTACCTTGCCATGTAATGCTTCCTGTATATACTTGTTGTGCTTCCTATATAGACTTGATTGCATCATACTTGCTTAAGCACATTGCCATGTTTCCTGTGATGTTTTCTGTGCTTCCTACCTTGCCATGTTATGCTTCCTGTATAGATTTGTCATGCATCATACCTTGCCATGTATTGCATCATATAGACTTGTGTTGTTTTGCTGTGCTTCCTTCCTTGCCATGTTTTGCTTCCTGTGTAGACTTTCTGTGCATCATAAGTAGACTTGTTTTGCATCCTACTTGGTAGTGCATATTGTCATGTTCTTGAGTGGTTTGTTTACCGCATTGCTTGCTTCTTCTCGTTAGTGCTTGTTTCGTTGCGATCGTGAGGATTCGTTCGTCTACCCGTGGTTCTTCTTCAAGGCTTCTTCTTCGTCTTCTTCACGGAACCGTTCTTCTTCCTTGCGGGATCTCAGGCAAGATGACCATACCCTTGGATACCTTTACTATCATTGCCATGCTTAGTGTCTCGATGCTATCGTTACATGTCGCGCTACCCATCATTATTGTCAGCCTCTCCTTGTTGCCATGAAACCTCTAACCTTTGAAACCTTCCTAGCAAAACTACTGTTTGGCTATGTTACCCGCTTGCTCAGCCCCTCTTATAGCGTTGTTAGTTGCAGGTGAAGATGAAGATCATTCCAGGAGGGAACTTGTTGTTGGAATATCACAATATCTATTATTATTATTATTAACACACCTATATACTGGGCATGGGTGGAAGGCTTGGCCTTTTGCTCGGTGTTTTGTTCCACTCATGCCACCTTAGGCGCCGATAAACCAGCATTATGCTCCTTGATTTTGCGTTCCTTACACGATGGGTGGACGGGGACCCCTTGACAGTTCGACTTTGAATAAAACTCCTCCAGCAAGGCCCAACATTGGTTTTTATTTTGCTCATATAACAACTTAATTAATTAATTAATTGCATAGGGGGTCATGTCCCCGGGTTCTTAATTCTACATAACAGGGGGGCCCAGTGCTGATGGTGTTGGTCCCAAACGGGGGTTATGCGGGGCCACCACGGGGAAACTCGAGGATTGGTTTTACCTGTAGGATCGCCCATCCGGTTGTGGCCTGAGACGAGATACGCGCAGCTACTATCAGGGTGTCGGCACGCCGGGAGGTCTTGCTGGACTTGTTTTACCATTGTCGAAATGTCTTGTGCACCGGGATGCCGAGCCTGATCGGATTTCCCTAAGATAAGGAGTGATGATATTATATTTATCACTTCAGCTAATCGTGAGAGCTTGTGATGGGCTAAGTTGGGACACCCCTGCAGGGTTATGATCTTTGGATAGCCGTGTCCGCGGTTATGTGGCAGATTGGAATTTGTTAATGTCCGGTTGTAGAAAACTTGACAGAGGATCCGAAGTAAAACACACAACTGTGTGAGTAACCGTGACTGTCTCTTTCACTTTGAGAAGAGAACACGGTGTAGTTATGTTTGACTCGTAAGTAGTTCAGGATCTTTAGCGGTCACTACTAGTTGCGACCGTTTGCGTAGATGCTCATCTTATTCTTGTACTCGTAAGTTAGCCACCATACTTTTGCTTAGCCGCTGCTGCAACCTCACCACTTTACCTCTTCCTACCTTTTAAGCTTTGATAGTCTTGTTACCCATGGTTATGGGATTGCTGAGTCCTCGTGGCTCACAGTTACTACAACAACAGTTGCAGGTGCAAGTTTCCGATGTCTTGACGTGAGAGCGTTGTTCTTTTGTTGGAGTTCTTCTTCTTCAGTCTTGGGTTTGGTTCCGGGTTGGCAGCCTGGGATAGCAGATGGATGTCTTTGTGCTTTTATTGTTTGTATCCGTAGTCGGATACTTTGTATTGATGATGTTGTATTCTTATGACTTGTATGTATTGTTGTATCCCCCATGTATGTATGTAATGGTACGATGTAATGATATCCATCTTGCTAAGCGCCCGAAATGCGGTTGTGCCCCAATCATGTAAGTGTCACGTGATCGGGATAGAATCGCATCTTGGGCCTGACAAGTTGGTATCAGAGCCTCGACCGACCATAGGAGCCCCCTTGATTGATCGTAGCTTGGCCGTTGTTGAGTCTAGCAGAAAACTTTTTCGGAGTCTAGTTATATCGGAGAGTAGGAATTCTTTTTACTCCCCTGCCCCTTCGTCGCTCTGGTGAGGAATCTTGACGTAGGTGTTTTGAATTACTTCTCTTCCCCTTCAAATTTTTTTAGGATCTCGTGGTTAGTTTTCGTTCGTTGCGTTGTTAGTTCTTTCATCTGGTGCATCTCTCGTCAAGTGGATTCAACCCTCTTCTTCTTTACAAGTTCAACCTTCAATTCTGTCAACCGACGGTGTTTTCTCCGTCCGATGTGTTCCTTCTTTTTCCCACCCGCCCACCCTTTTGCTTCTCGGAGCCGGAGTTCTTAATCAAGTATCCATCCTACTCGTGTGATCCTTTGCTTTCTTTCATCAATTATTTCAACTAGTGGATTTTCATCTAGTTCGTCATCATTCATCTCCTTTATTCTCCGATGAATTCCCGTCTCGACGCCATTCTTCATCTCTTTTCTTTTCCGGTGGATTCAACTCTAGTATTCGGTGTTGTTCATATTCTTTTCCCTCGGTTCAGATGTTTCCTCTTGCCTCGTTCATCTCTCGCCATTTAATTATTCCAGAGTTCCGAAGAAATCTCAGGATATTCGCCTGTCTTCCGATTAATTCGAGGTTGTCACCTCATTTGAGTCATTCTATCATTCTGGTGCATCATCTCCTTTTTAATCTTTTTCAACGGTGTTTTCTCTTCGGTGGGCCCTAACCCACAGGTCTTTTCCAGGATCTTACCTGACTCTTCTAATTTGCCCGGAGTGTTTCGAAATTCTTTTCAAGTGTGACGTAAGTATGAATTTCATCAGTCATATGCCTTCCGAAGATCGCTTTCAATTCTTTTCAGCAGTGGTTCAACCTTTCTTCTCTTCATTCATCCGGAGTAGTTCATGAATTCTTTTCTTGTGTTCCTCCAAAGGCCATCATTTCAGAAGATTTCTTCATCCTCAGTTTCCAACTTCGTCCTCCAAATATTCTTCATTGATGCCTCTTCGTTCGTCTCACATTCTTCCGGTGCTGCGTTCAAGCATTCTTTGATCAGTTCACGATCTCTTCGTTCTCGTCATCTAAATTTTCTCAAGTACTTATCCTTTTCCCTGTGATTCATTCTCTTGTGTTCACTCAATTTCAATTCTTCACGGTGGCTTGTCCTCTTGCATCGTTCAATTTCATTCCTTACGATGGTCATTCTCTTTCTTCACTCGATTGCAATTCTTCTCAATGGTTTGTTCTTTTCATCATTCGATTTTAATTCTTCCCGGTGGTTCGTTCATTTTCTTCACGTGGTTTCAATCCTTACGGTGGTTCGCTCAACAGTTCTTTTCCGGTGCTATCATGTCAATTCTTTCGTTCATTCCAATCCTACCGGTGTTTCATGAAGATTTTCGCAAATTTGTGATATATCCCTCTTTAATCAATTCCAACGAGGATAAGTAGTATGCAAATCCATTGCTTCTCATCAATTTAATTGATGGAGGATAAGCATGACATAATTCTTATTCGTTTCAGCGAGTTGATTAATTCCTTCCTTCGGAGTTTATTCTTCATGAATAAATTCTAGTTCCAAGTGCTTTTATCTTTTCTTTTCGGAGTTTAAGTTTTCTAGATTATCTCGTCGGAACCCCGTCTAATCATCGCAAGGCTCTAATCTTATTCTTTTCATCCGTCATTTCTATATTCATCATCCTTTCGTTACCGGAGTTCTTCGTGGAGGTTCATCGCAATTCAAATCATTTGTCAATCGTTCATCTAATTCTTCTGGAGCAGCTCAAGCATTCTTATTCTTTTGCCATTCGAGTGCAAATAATTCTCCGTATTCTTTTGAAATGGAGTTTTGCATTCTTTCTTCATTCTCATCTATTAAATCTTTGGTTGCGGCATAATTCACCTCAAGTTTTGAGATGTTTTCAATAAGGCCACAACAAGCTTATTCTTTTGTTGTTGATTTTGTGCTCGAAGTCCTTCTTTGAGGATGCTCTTTAAGGATGCTCTTTGAGGCATCATCCATTCAAGTCCTTCTTTGAGGATGCTCTTTAAATTCATTCGTGCTCGAAGTTGTCATCTTCTTCTCCGTCCTTTTAATTGCCTTCTTTCAATTTTTCCGGAGGCTCTGTGTTGTTACTCTCGTCGAGTATCGTTTCAATCTCCTCAGGTTCTTCTTCTATTCCATTCTTGTCAACCGGTGTGCTATTTCTTTCAATTTCAACCGGAGTGCTGCCGAATTCCTTCGTTCAATTCCTTTTCTATCTCTTTTAACCGGAGTGGTTTCGAATTTATTCTTATTCCTTCAACCGTGCTTCATATCCTTTAACCTTTTGGTTCTCGTCGAATTCCTTCTTCCTCTTGTCTAATGAAGTCCTTACAACTTCGTTCTTCTTCGTTGCATTCTTCTTCTTTTGAGTGGTTCAACCTCTCAACAATATTTGGTTTCAACCTTTTGTCCTCGAAGAACCTTGTTCTTCCTTTTCATCTTCCGTCTCGTTCCTAAGATCTCGGGATGAGATCTCTTGTTAGTAGGGGAGTGTTGTGACACCCCGAGACCGGTGCGCCAGGTGTCAGCCAGTTATTCGTTGTCAGTGCCATATCATCTGCTTGCGTGTTGCATCTTGCCATGTCATCATGTGTGTTGCATCAGCATGTTTTCAAAAACTTGCATCCGTCCGAGTCTCCTCGTTCCTTCCCGTTGTCCGTTTCGAGTTCCGACGCTCTCACACGTGCCCGTGGCTTCCCGGAGTCCTTCTTTTGTGTTTGGCCGTGTAACGTTTCCGGTTTGGCGTGAGACTTGTCGTGCGATGTTGTTTTGTTATGTGTACCCGCCTGTCAAGTTGCGTCGCATTTGGAGTTCGTTTGATGCTCCAACAGTTATCCTCGTGGGCTAAAAGTACCTCCTCTTTGAGGCCCAAGAAACCCCTCCAACAGCCCACCAACCCAACTCAAACCCTTCCCTTCATCTAGGCCGTTCAATTGTGATCTCGTGGCCGAAAACCTCTCCTCATTTGGACTTCCCTAGCTCCTTGTGCCTATATAAACGTCCACCCCCCTCCAATTTTGCGTCCAAAACCCTAGTGTTTCCACCTCTGCCGCGTAGTGCTTCCACCGTTGCTGCGCCGTGCTTCCACCGTTACCGCTCGGTGCTTCCGACCTCGCCGCGCCGTGCTTCCGACCTCGCCGCACCGTGCTTCCGACCTCGCCGCGCCGTGCTTCCGAAGCCAGCCCGCAGATCTCGCCGCGCCCCTCGTCTTCATCTTCTCCGGCGGGTCGCCGAGGCCGCGCCGCCGCCGTTCTCCGCAGCCGGCCACCTCCGGCCAGGAGCTCGCCGCCGGGCCCTCAGGCTCCCTCGCCGCCTGCGGCGCCTTCCCCGTCGGCCACCGCGGCCTCTCGCGGGCCAGCCGCCGGCCACCTCCCAGCCGCCCCTCGCCGGACTCCTTCCGCCGGCGGGATCGAGGCAACCCGACGCCAGCCGCTACCGCTCGAGGAGCGATCGAGGCAGCCAGCCCCCGAGCGGGATCCCGATCCAGTGCCCGATCTGGGTGCGAAACCCTAACGGGCCCGGGTGGACCTGTTTGACCCGGTGCAGATCCGCCCGTTGACCCGGCGCCCGCTCCCGTTTGAACGATCCGGCGCCCGCGACCCGATCCGCTCCGTCAACCCCGTTGACCGCAGGTTGACTCCGTTTTTTTCCTCCCCAGTTTTTCAGTTTCTGATGCAGTTTTGTGATGATGATATCTTTTACTGTGCATGTCCGTTTTGTGTGTATGATATGTCAAAATGATCGTGGTGACATGTACTATGTTTTGTTCCATTGTGACATGCATGTTTGAGGTCATCTAGAAGTCTTAATCTTCATGAGAAGAGTGCTACTTGTTATAAACTGCTGCTACTTGTTGTTTTGTTGCCATGTTTGAGATATGATAACTTGGTGCATGTTTATCCAAATGAAGCAAATGATATGTCAAAATGTTCATCATGAGATGCTCTACATGTTGGTTGCTATAGCATGCTTGTTTGAGTTCATATTGCCATGTTTATCTATGTTGCAAAAGTGCATTTGGCTGTTATGTTCTGAAACTTGTTATGAGATGCCTAGTTGAGGAGCTTGTTGCTATTGATGTGTTTGTCCCCTTGTCACATGCCTAGTTGTTTTAGAATCTCCATGATGTGCTCTTTGATGTGGTGCATTTAACTTTCCATGATATGCCTTGTGTTGACTTAAACATGCTTGCATACATGCCATGATATTACTGCTGTTTTAACACTTAGTGAAATTTCACTAAGTCTGGAATCTGTAATTTCCAGATGCCATGTTTGCTTGTTGTTCTAGGCAAATCCATGATAGTTTTGGGGTGACTATTTATGATTCCTTGCTGTATATGTTGTTGGCTATCCATTCATGCTCTCACATGCTTATTTGGGTGGCTGTAGCATATTTAACTCTTGCTCCCAAGTTGCTATAAAATACTGCTGTCAGGATTTTGTTGTCATGTTAAAAATGTTATAGCTTGTTGCTATTAATCCATGCCTCCTATGGAGATGCTCCAATGGACTTGTTTGTTGTAGGATATGTCTACTTCATGTTCATGCTTCTTATCACCATGTTTGAGTGTTGTAGCTTATATTTATTATGCTCCAAAGTTGCTATGTGGCTGTTAATTTCAGCTTGTTGTTATATCTTGTTTCATGTGTATCTTTTAGCCCGTTGCTCCGTTTGGGGTGTTCCTTATACTAGATGACCCGTTGCGCCCATGGCGCAAAGGACGAAAGGAAGCAAAGTACTGAAAGAGTGTATAAAAAGAATCAGACACGGACAGTGCTCTAAGAAGCTAATGACTGATTATTTAATGCTATTAGGAAGGAAAGTAGGTAGTCAGAGGCATGATATTGGTGTTTTGAAGTGATGAACATTATACGTTTCATTATAACTGTTGCTCTTAGAACACCCAATGGTATATGTTAGTGCTAGGGCATGGGTTTCCTTGGTTAACATAATCGATGTTGTTGCTAAGTAGTTGATGCTTCAAACAGAGAGAGCTGTATAAACACATAATTACAAATAAGGGTTGAATTATGCATATTAATAGATCGATGTGCAGCACATGAGCAACAACAGTAGAGGCCACATAGGCGAGCATAAGTGGTAGCTGTTGAAAAGCAACACATGGCATCGTTGAAAAACGGAGGAAGGTCTCATCCTGTTACAGAGCTTGATTAGAAGTTCTTAGAGCGCTAGATCATATTTAGATACGACTTGTGTTGCTGTTGATGGTTCATCTAAAGGCAATGCACAATGAGAACCAGGCGCTGCTTTGTGGTGATCTTGAAGCGAAAAGCGCAGATGTTTCCTTCATGGATGCTTGCAAGGTAGCGGAATTCTGACCAGTTGGTGGTTATGGTGGCTCTCTTGTCGGTTCATAGCATGATGCACAATTGGCGTGCAGTTCACTGTTCCGAGTTTCACCTTGAGTGTATCATCATCTGGGTCAATGCAATCCTTCAGGGTTTTTTCAGTGCAGTAAACCTGAAAATACCGGTGAGAGAAAGGAATTAATTGAATGTATTGTAGACTGTAGTTTGACTCTTACACTGAGAAGGTTCAAATAGATGAAGTAATTTTACCACTGAACAGAGGAAGTACAAAATGTATTAGTTGGCATCTACTCCGGATGGCAAATTGGGTGAAACAAAAATGAGCAGTAGGTATAATGATGGTGCTATTTTGTTGCACAAGCACCAAACTTCGCAAAGAAGTAAAATATATTAGGAGCATTGTACCTTTATGTTCCCTATATAATCCGTGCCCTTGCTTCTAGACTATATAATGGTTATGCAAGTTGGCAAGCATCTCCAGATTCGCCCATCCAAAAAGCACACCAAATGTAATCGTTTGATTGATTGTATTATCCCTGACAGGACATTATCAGAAATTCAGATGGCGCTCAATTGTGTGCAGGGGTCGCTTATCACGCTTACTTGGGACGCATAGGCCTTATCTAATCCCTTTCCAAAGTACTAATGAAGTTTGTCTACTAACATTGAACTATGGAGAAGATGTGCTTTGGATGGGATTAGGAACGAATTGATAGGTTGGCCTAACCTATATTTACGACAAAGATGAATAATTACCTTTTGGTAGCAATGGTGGACTGTCCATTCACAGAAATCTGCCAGACTTCAAAGAAGTTTGGGTACTTTGCAAGATCTGGCAAAGATTATATAGCTTTGGAGTTCGCATGGAAAGCAAACAAGGACAAAATAAGAATGAACCAGAAAGTTTCCTCAGCAAGAATACAGAGAACATAGTGTATGCTACAGTAGGAGCTATAAAATTTCTTAAAAAGTCTTTAGACTATATGCATCCTTAGATTATGTAATAGGAGTTGTCACCGGTAAATCCAATGAATGGCCCATTTTGAAATCTGAATTGTACTTTTCAAATTTCACAGAACAGTAATCAGATTAGAAGCAAATAAACCTGATGCAAGCAATCTAAACACGTGTGAACTACAAAGCACTATTTCTGGTTATAACGATAATTAGAATATGTGTCATACGAGAAAGTCATGGCACACCATGGTGAACTCCACAGACCAAAACAAACTCTTAATATGTTCTCACGGGCTTATTGATTTACTCCCTCTGTATCTAAACATAGGACAACTAAATACTACTCCCTTTGTTCAAAATAATTTAAACTAAAACCACAGCAATTAATTTGGAACAGAGGTAGTAACATATTAGGAAGTATATAGATTCTCTAAATAAAAATGATTTCAATTGATTTTTATTGCAGAGTACTTATAAATATATGAGTAAATAGAACCTACGGGCTGAAGGAAGAGCTCACCATGAGGTTAAACCTGCAAATCTGCACTCATCATCTGCAAGGAGAAAAGGGCACGCCATGTATAGTCGGACAACCGGTCTCATAAGCATGCGCATGAATAAAACCAAAATAAATATGTAAGAACATAAAATAAATATCAATAAACTATGGCCAGAGTCTTGCATCTTTGGGCAATATATGTTTGAGGATGTTGCTGGACTGGAAAGTGAAAGCATACACAAGGGAATCTCAAGGTGCACACACCAATGAGAGTAGCAATATTCAGTTGCCAGAAAAGATCGCGAGAATAGAAATTTATGGGCACTACAGAAACACCCAAATGACCTAAAAAACACCCTAACAACTATTAAGAAATCAAAGTTGCAAAACACTATACAAACATGTAGGAGCATCCTTTTGATTAGCCAAGCCTTCATTCATACTTCTTTCCAACATATTAAAAATTATACAACAGTGAAAACATCGCAAGGTCAAAAAGGATTAGCGATCGCAAGTCCCTCGGATAGCCAGGTAGGCTAGCGGCTTTTATAGTAGAAATTTATTCCCTGGAGTCCACTTAGCCAACTTGGTCCCCACTTCCCCCCTAAATGTCCAAAGGAACGCCAGTGATGGAGGTAGTGGCAGCAGCAACAGCAACAACAGGTTAAGAGCATCTCTAGAAGATCCCCAAAAACACATAGAATTGCTAATGCACCAGAGTGGCCAAGTAGGCTTCAACGGGGAAGTGCATTTAGGTCTCCATTCTTACTGCAGTGCACACTGTGGTAATCATCAGGCAGCTAGAACATAATGCTCCAATGACAAAGTCAACATATCTAACTACACACATACATATGAATGTTGGAAAAAGCAACCATTTTGAAGAAGTTGTGCATTTGAGATAAGTTCAAAGAGAGAACATGTTCACATATACTCCCTACCACCACCTTCAGACATTGTGCACTGAAGATTGCAGATTTTCAGTAAACAAGACTCTCTATCGAGTTTAAACAATGCACCTTATTTATATAGAAGTACCTTGACAAAAAGAGCAAAACAAGTTTTTCTTGAAAGAAGACCATGAAGAAGACGAAGCAAGTGAGTAAGCCATAAGTAATTCGTCCATACTATATGTTGATGTGAGTTGTAATTATGTAAGGACATAAGGACTACACTATAAAAGAACCTAAATATAAATGAAGAGAGGTGAGAAGGGGATCGATAGAAGACCCCAGAATTTTCCCCAATGTCTCCTTTCCTTCACGAACCCTAGTTCACAAATCCATGAGTAACAAGACTATACTAAGCACACATTATGAGAAAAGAAGCCTGCCTACCTTCCCAAAGATGAACATTTTCCACATTATTGTGTTTCATCAGGACATTTGTTTGCTACTCAACCCACTGTTATTATTTACCAATTGGATGAGCTTATTTGCTATCCGAGTTATGTGCCTCCAAAAGAGGTGTAACGACGGAAATAACACCACACATCATTCCCACACACAAGCATGAAATTTATGCAGCATGACAACAAACAGTATACTACGCCCGACCATATCCAGAATATTAAATCGATCAGCAAACCAGACACCATCAGACACCATGACAACACGTACAAAAACGGATAATAGGAATTAGCTAGAAAGGAGAGGAGCAAAACTCAATGAGCAGAACAGATACGCAACAACACACGAGATCCTAGAACCTGCATTAGTTATTGTTTGTCCAATCTTATTGATCTCATCGTCAACCCATCCGAGCCATCACTCCCCGGACACCACTTGGTGTCCTTGCCCATCTATTCATCGGATCTATACAAAATTCACAACATTGACTTCAGATCTTACAAAAGGTTTCAAAAAGATAGTTCAGAACCTAAGCTATACAAAATAAATCTACACAAACTCATGGATTTCAACCTGAAGATATTATTTGATGTATCTCACAAAAAATCCAGCATAATTATATAGAGGAACTACATATTCCCCGAAATTTACTCATTTCTTGGACACACAACTCACATCACCTAGAAAGGAAATATATGCTAAATGCAAATCAGATAACTGAAAGACATAATATATTGTATCTGTATCTTGGTTCAAACAACTAATAGAGTAAGGAAGTACTCCCAAAGCCTCCATATAAAAAAACATAAACAAGAGCCAAATAAAAGAAAGCATGCAGAACTAATTCTGACTTTTCAACAGTGCAATGAACTGATCTTTTTCACAAGTGCTTCTAGGATAACGAAGACACTAAATGTGGCGATGCAGTGCTCCTAAGTCCTAACCAGCCCACATTAAAGCAAAAAATGGAAAACACGACACCCTCTATTGTAGAATTAAGAAAAATATGCTCTCCCAGGATAGATTAGTTCACCTTGAGGTACAACATAATTCGAACTCCTACAAAACAATACATAAATTGTTTGCTTTAGTATATGACCCGTTCAGTTTGTAAAGAATTCAATATTGTCATACAAATTCTTGCAATTCTTCCTACTGTGTTGAGCTTGTAACAGTGATATTAGTATAAGTATTTTATTCTCTTTCTCTAGCTAGAATCTCCAATCTGAAGTTTCAAGACACTGATCAAAGTACATTATAGAAGAAAAGAAGCTCATTCCACTATGAACATAATTATTTGGCTCACACTTGTGAATCAAGCAAGGAAGGAAGCGAACCTGATGGTGTTGGTGTATTGCGACTGAGGCCAGTGTGCTCGACTTGCCATTCCGAAGCCAGCTGTTAGCTTCGCGCCACAAGACTCGCCATGTCCTGGCCAGTGCAACACACATAAGATCACCCTCATAACCCAAGAGAAGTAGGGAAGTATGTAACTAATAAAAAAACAGATGTAGCAAGTGCAAGCTATGAAGGTAGGCTCAGTGGTGCTTAGAGCTTACTTCAACTTTATTCCAAAGGATGTACACCAGCCATCTTCCTCGCTGGTCCCCGACATCGACGCATGCCACCCTTCGAGAAGACAGTAGAGGGATGATTCTTCAACTGAAGATGAAGAAATGAAGGAAGAGCAAAAATTTACCTGAGGCATTGGACCGGCGTCATTCATGGATGGAGCTTGGCGGAACCCTGTTTTCCACTTCTCTCGATCCACTGCCGTCATTGCTGCCTTGCACCATGCATCCAAGCCTACATATGAAAGAATGGCCCTCAACGCCTGAACAACACACGGGTCGCAAAACTGGGGATACAGAAAAAGGTGCATCAATTAAATATCTGCAGAGATGCATAGAAGGAAATGCACATACAACTTCACGGTTTTTTATGGATGAAAAGACACACATCTAGACCTAAACATCACCCACGGATGATACATTTCAAAATCTAGAGCAGAGAGAGTATCAACAGTGGTATTCTAAATCTCTTGACATCACAATTCACGCAAGAAAAATGGACAAAATAAGACACTGCAAGCAAATGTGCACCAAATTATGAGCAAAGAAACTAATAATTAGAGCAGATTACTTGTCACCTGCCGCTTGCCCTTCTCACCGGCCTGCTCCTTCCCCCTGTCGCCCGCCTCCTTCCCCTCCCCTGCAGCTCCTCCCCCCTGTCGCCGGCCTCAATTGCAGCAAGTGGATTGACGGCTACAAATGAGATTTTGAGGAAGATTTTCCCACAATGCTAATTAGTTAGTATGGATTAGCTAGTATCAGTACAATTGCATTTTTACTTAAATTATGCATATGAAAATGAACAAGAATTATTACTTGCATTTGTGCATGTCAACATTCAGCACCTGTGTAGTGAACGGTGATGTGTTAAACCCATAGTTTTAAATAGCCCGCGAAATAGCTGCGATAGCTGCGCTATAGCTGTCCGGGAGCCTCGCCACTAAGCTATGGCTGCTGCCGCGAAATCCTCCACAAATCCCTGTAGATCGCTCAACAATGAGCAAAACCCTCCAAAGATCATCACTCCCACCAGAAAAAATTCCTCTATTTGCCACGATTGCCCGCTATGGCGGCCGCTATAGCTGCTGGGAGAGGCCACCGCGAAATCGTTTCTCCCATGATTTTAATCTATGGTTAAACCATACAATGTGATACAATCATATGCGATAACCAAATCAGTATGACAACTAAACAAAAACACGTATTTTGTGCACAGGGTATAAATTGTACTACCTCAGTTCCTAAATATATATAAGACGTTTAAACTGCCAAAATGTCTTATATTTAGCAACAGGGGTGTACATATGAACGTTTA
The DNA here is from genome assembly GCA_902687465.1 of Secale cereale. NCBI lineage: Eukaryota > Viridiplantae > Streptophyta > Magnoliopsida > Poales > Poaceae > Secale > Secale cereale. The sequence continues at coordinate 377,631,293 of LR738712.1, forward strand.
GAGACACAGACATAGACTGCCAATGCCAGATAAGAGAACAGTCTTCCATCATATGTGGTTCTTTTTTGCAGAAAATCTGGTTACTACTACAGCGTAAGGTCTCAACATTGTGGCAGTGCAATAAAGCATTCCACAGATGCTCGGATTGTCATAACTTGTCATCATAATCTTATACTCCGAATATGCATACCTAGCATGATCCTAAGTTTGGTTGTAGCAGTAATCCTGCCAATGAAGAAAGTATTGTGGTGGTGGAAACAAGAAGTTAGTCTTCTTCTGGGATCTGCAATAATACTCGCTTAGGAAGAACTGCAAGATACAAGGTCCTAGAACAGATCTGCAGGCTGAGCATTTGTGGTAAGGTGAACTGAAGCGAGGCACTGACTCATGAATGTACCTCGAGGAAGACGACCTCAGAATGAATCCGTTGCTACCCTTCGCCTCCGACAAACACCACATCAACGGATTTATTGGAATATCAATTCCTAAAAAGCATGATCATACAGAGGGATTTATCAGCAGACGTATACTGATTTCAATGATGGAGCTTCTATATGAAACCAGATTTTCATTATACTGAACTCTTTTGCATCAGATTTAAATTAGCAAAAAAGGATTGTAAATCTAATATCATATCCAAAATTCCAAATACACCTTTGTGCTCAGCAGCATCTACAATCTAACGCAGCTTATCCATCAAAGAGCGTATATATAGTGCCTACAATCGAACGCAGTTGGGCCATCAAAGAATGTATATACAGGAAAGGATAATCTAACAAAAAGTCTAAAGGGTAAACTAAACCTGCATCCAGTTGATAGAAAAGAAAAGGCATCATGCGTGTATTGGGCAGAGCAAATCAGGTCAAGATTAAATTTAGCTGAATAAAAAAATTGGGAATGCTAAATACCATAAAATGACTTGGCAAAGCTGATCAATAAAATAAAGCAAAATCAATCGGCAAAAGACATGAACCTTTGTGGTCTTCGAGAGAAGAGCATCTTTCTCCCCTATAACTAATTATGCTTGTACACGCACAAATATATACAAGCTTCAAAGGTAAAGTGTCGTGGGTGTGTGACTACCAATTCATCCCAAGATATATATTACAGAAAATTGCTGCACAATGTTACTTCAGAATCATGGATATAATATGAAATATTTACCTTAACAAATTTTTGCATAAACAACAAAGTCTGTACTATTTGATGCTAGTTCTCTCACCACAAGAACAAACCAGTTCATCTAAACAGGCAAGGTTACGTATAGAAATCCACATCGCTCTAGCCGCTGCCAATACACTTGATTTTGCCTGGATCTCATTTTCCTCCTCCAGCGCTATCTCCAAGTCACTGTGGTGAGGACAAGAGATGAGGAGGCATCGACCGACACAAGGCAAGGAAGAAAGGACACACACAACAAGTACGTAGCAGCAAGAATCGAGGGGAGCAAGGATTGGGAATAAATCACGTACTTACCTTGCTATGGCATGTCCTAGGTCGTGGATCCAATTTGGACACAGGTCATGGGGAGAGACGCTTGTTGTGGAGGCACGAGCACCGGCGGACCGCCTTCCCTGTAGCAGCAGCGCGGCCAAGCCCAAATTCATCGGGGCTAAACCCGGATGTTGACCTCCTGCCGGTGACCCTTCAGTTCGAGGAGAAGCGGACACACACGTGGAAGGATCCGGCCGGATCCGTACGAAGAAGAGGAGGAGAGGCGGCGCTGGTGGAGGAGAAGGGGGCGTGGCGGCGGAGAGAGGGAGAGGAGGAGACGAGGCGCGGGATGTGGGGCTGGCAGCTAGGTTTTCACCGGCATCGATCGCACCCAGAACTGAAGGGACTATGGGTTTTCTTTCCAGTTTAGCTGCAAAGTGGGCCTAGTAAACTAAGGTCCCACTCGTCATCCAACTTTGAAGACTGCACGACCGTGTAACATGAATCAACGACCCAACCAGTGCCAGCGTGAAAAATCGTACGAGGGTGAGAACATCGCACGGTCAAAAAGGATTACCGATCGCAAGCCCCCCAGATGGCCGGATAGACTACCAGGGTTTATATGTTCAATGAAACTTGTGTGATTTTGCATGTAGATTTATATTATCCTCTTGTTGACATGTTTTGAAGTTTCTTGCTTGATGCATATTGTCATGTTCCTTGTGCTGTATCTCTGTGTTTCCTATGTTGTCTTTCTGTGCATCCTTAGTGCATCTGGAGTGCTTCCTTAGTGCATCAGCCATGCTTCCTGTATAGATTTGTCATGCATCATACCTTGCCATGTTATGCTTCCTGTATAGACTTGTTGTGCTTCCTGTATAGTCTTGTCATGCATCATACCTTGCCATATATTGCATCATATAAACTTGTGTTGTTTTCTGTGCTTCCTACCTTGCCATGTAATGCTTCCTGTATATACTTGTTGTGCTTCCTATATAGACTTGATTGCATCATACTTGCTTAAGCACATTGCCATGTTTCCTGTGATGTTTTCTGTGCTTCCTACCTTGCCATGTTATGCTTCCTGTATAGATTTGTCATGCATCATACCTTGCCATGTATTGCATCATATAGACTTGTGTTGTTTTGCTGTGCTTCCTTCCTTGCCATGTTTTGCTTCCTGTGTAGACTTTCTGTGCATCATAAGTAGACTTGTTTTGCATCCTACTTGGTAGTGCATATTGTCATGTTCTTGAGTGGTTTGTTTACCGCATTGCTTGCTTCTTCTCGTTAGTGCTTGTTCCGTTGCGTTCGTGAGGATTCGTTCATCTACCCGTGGTTCTTCTTCAAGGCTTCTTCTTCGTCTTCTTCACGGAACCGTTCTTCTTCCTTGCGGGATCTCAGGCAAGATGACCATACCCTTGGATACCTTTACTATCATTGCCATGCTTAGTGTCTCGATGCTATCGTTACATGTCGCGCTACCCATCATTATTGTCAGCCTCTCCTTGTTGCCATGAAACCTCTAACCTTTGAAACCTTCCTAGCAAAACCACTGTTTGGCTATGTTACCCGCTTGCTCAGCCCCTCTTATAGCAATGATAGTTGCAGGTGAAGATGAAGATCGTTCCAGGAGGGAACTTGTTGTTGGAATATCACAATATCTATTATTATTATTAACACACCTATATACTGGGCATGGGTGGAAGGCTTGGCCTTTTGCTCGGTGTTTTGTTCCACTCATGCCACCTTAGGCGCCGATAAACCGGCATTATGTTCCTTGATTTTGCGTTCCTTACACGATGGGTGGGTGGGGACCCCTTGACAGTTCGACTTTGAATAAAACTCCTCCAGCAAGGCCCAACATTGGTTTTTATTTTGCTCAAATAAAAACTTAATTAATTAATTAATTGCATAAGGGGTCATGTCCTCGGGTTCTTAATTCTACATAATAGGGGGGCCAGTGCTGATGGTGTTGGTCCCAAACGGGGGTTATGCGGGGCCACCACGGGGAAACTCAAGGATTGGTTTTACCTGTAGGATCGCCCATCCGGTTGTGCCTGAGACGAGATATGCGCGGCTACTATCAGGGTGTCGGCACGCCGGGAGGTCTTGCTGGACTTGTTTTACCATTGTCGAAATGTCTTGTGCACCGGGATGCCGAGCCTGATCCGATTTCCCTAAGATCAGGAGTGATGATATTATATTTATCACTTCAGCTAATCGTGAGAGCTTGTGATGGGCTAAGTTGGGACACCCCTACAGGGTTATGATCTTTCGAAAGCCGTGCCCGCGGTTATGTGGCAGATTTGAATTTGTTAATCTCCGGTTGTAGAAAACTTGACAGAGGATCCGAAGTAAAACACACAACTGTGTGAGTAACCGTGACTGTCTCTTTCACTTTGAGAAGAGAACACGGTGGGGTTATGTTTGACTCGTAAGTAGTTCAGGATCTTTAGCGATCACTACTAGTTGCGACCGTTTGCGTAGATGCTCATCTAATTCTTGTACTCGTAAGTTAGACACCATACTTTTGCTTAGCCGCTGCTGCAACCTCACCACTTTACCTCTTCCTACCTTTTAAGCTTTGATAGTCTTGTTACCCATGGTTATGGGATTGGTGAGTCCTCGTGGCTCACAGTTACTACAACAACAGTTGCAGGTGCAGGTTTCCGATGTCTTGACGTGAGAGCGTTGTTCTTTTGTTGGAGCTCTTCTTCTTCAGTCTTGGGTTTGGTTCCGGGTCGGCAGCCTGGGATAGCAGATGGATGTCTTTGTGCTTTTATTGTTTGTATCCGTAGTCGGATACTTTGTATAGATGATGTTGTATTCTTGTGACTTGTATGTATTGTTGTATCCCCCATGTATGTATGTAATGGTATGATGTAATGATATCCATCTTGCTAAGCGCCCGAAATGCGGTTGTGCCCCAATCACGTAAGTGTCACGTGATCGGGATAGAATCGCATATTGGGCCTGACACATAAAGGATGTGTTGGAGCCAAGAGGAGAAATGTTCCTCTCCACCTATTTCTCCACGAGCTGGATACCCGTTAACCCCCTCTCACGCATCTCGAAGACTGCTTGAATGAGGGAGACAGTCTCAGGCTCAAAATATGTCTTTGAGGTCCACTCCGGTCTCTGCCATCAAGGGACATCAAACAAAGACATGCATGGCGACCTCGCGATGACTCAGGACAACGTTGGTCGCATAAAACCATCTTAGCTCCCATGACTCAGGCCCGTAGACGGTGGGTATCTCATAGTAACAGGAGCTCGGTGTAGGATTGAAAGTAGGTCTAGAGGGGGGTGATAAGACTACTTGACCAAATAAAAATTTAAGCGTTTCCCAATTTTAGTTTGGGAAGATTTTAGCAATTAGCTCAAGTCAAGAAACCAACCTACACATGCAATTCTAAGAGGGTAGCAGAGGAAGGTAAAACATTTCAAATGAAGGTAAAGGGGAAGGGTTTGGAGAGTGCAAACGCAATAGAGAAGCAGAGATTTTGGCGTGGTTCCGATAGGTGGTGCTACCATAAATCCACGTTGATGGAGACTTTAACCCACGAAGGGTAACGGCTGCGCAAGTCCACGAAGGACTCCACCCACGAAGGGTACACGAATAAGCAACCTTGTCTATCCCATCATGGCCATCACCCATGAAGGACTTGCCTCACTAGGGTAGATCTTCATGAAGTAGGCGATCTCCTTGCCCTTACAAACTTCTTGGTTCAACTCCACAATCTTTGTCGAAGGCTCCCAAGCAACACCTAACCAATCTAGGAGACACCACTCTCCAAAAGGTAATAGATGTTGTGCTGATGATGAACTCCTTGCTCTTGTGCTTCAAATGATAGTCTCCCCAACACTCAACTCTCTCTCACACAGATCTGGATATGGTGGATACATGATTTGAGTGGAAAGCAACTTGGGGGAGGCTAGAGATCAAGATTTTGTGGTAGGATTGGTATATCTTGATCTCAACATATGAGTAGGTGGTTCTCTCTCAGAAAATGTATGAGGGAAGTGTAGGCACGTTCTGATGGCTCTCTCACAAATGGAGAAGGGGGTGGAGGGGTATATATAGCCTCCACACAAAATCCAACCGTTACACACATTTGACCCAACCCGGTAAGACCGAATAGAATAACTCGGTGAGACCGATTTAGTTCAAATGTGAACGTTAGGAATCTCAGTGTGACCAACAGGAACAACTCGGTGGGACCGATGTGCTAGGGCTAGGATAAAACATCAACTCGGTGACACCAATTACATCAACTGCGTGAGACCAAAGTGAAGCAATAAGGGAACAGATAAAATGTCAAGCCAACTCGGTGTGAATGATTGCTATCTCAGTGAGACCGAAATAATTGCAACATGCAACAGAGAATTGGGAAGGCCACCTCGATGAGACCGAAATCCATATCGGTGTGATCAAAGTGTTAGGGTTTCTGGGAGTGGCTATGTCATATAAACTTGGTGGCGTCGGATAGGAAATTTTGGTGGGGTCGAGTTTGACTTTGGGTTTTGGACATATTTGGAATGAGAAGATGGTTGAGGACTTTGGAGCAATATCACTATGCATTTTGAGCAAGCAAGCCAATAAGCAACACCTCATCCCCTTTTAATAGTGTTGGCTTTCCTATGGACTCAATGTGATCTTGGATCACTAAAATAGAAATGAAGAGTCTTGAGCTTTTGCCAATATGTGTCTTTAGTATTTTTAGGGGTCCACATCTCTAGTCCATGCCATGCCATTCATTGAACTTTCTAAAATATCAAACCTGAATGGATATTAGTTCAATGAGCTATATGTTGTTATGAATTACCAAAACCACCCGGGGATTAGTTGCACTTTCAATCTCCCCCTTTTTCATAATTGAAGTCAACATATAGATCAAAGCTTCGACAAATGATAATATGAATGAAATACATCATCGCTTGAGAAGTATGTGATAAGCAAGACCCCCCCTAAATTTGTGCATTATTTAAATTTTGCATTTGAATGCAAATGCACAATCAATTAGGATCATGGGTCACTCTTCCATGTCACATACATCTTGGTGGAGCGCTCAAAATGATAAGAGTTAAATAGCATGCACTCATCACCAAAGATAGAAGTGGTTGATCATATACAAACATTCATGGCTATAATCATGTAAGTACACATTAAGCATAATATGATCAAGCACATGACCACATAAGTATCTCACGAGCATAACACAAATTGTAGCATAGGAAACGACAACCAAACAAACCAAAGTAGCAAGAGTATCAAGGCAAATAAAACCAACGAAAGGCAAATGGCACTCTCTATCTCAAAGCCTATGATATATACACTTTCTCCCCCTTTGGAAACAAGTTACCAAAAAGTTCGAAGACGTGTAGTGCTATACGATACTCCAGGCACGATCTCCAGGTGCTCCAGAAGGGGTCTTCTGGCTTGTCGCTCTGGTGTGCCTAGATGGCGTGGAGAGGAGTCCATCTACAAATGCCTGTGAAGAAGTTTGTGGAGCTGGAGGAGTTGACACTCGAGGAACAACTGTGGCAGTGGCTGCAGGTGCTGAGATGGTAGTCCTAGAATCTGCAACAGGCACAGCTAATGATCTTTGTGCCCTTGGCACTCTCTAGAATGTGTCTGATGTGGGTCTATCATCACGGTCCTCGGCATCATCCCTTTGCCTCTCCACAACTGTCTGAATCTCGGTCACATTCACATCAAGGTCATGTATCTTTGTCTCAATAATCCTTTCAAGACTCTCCTGATTTTGAGACAAGGTGGCCAGGCTTTTCTCAATCCTCATTGTAGCCTCAAGCAGATAACTGAGTTGATCTTGCTTGGTCTAGAGATTCACAATTGAAGCATCTGGGGCACTTGCTTCTTTTGCAGCCTTAGCTCTCTCAATCTTATCATGGGCTTCAACACAAATAGGATGTGAAGCATCCATGACAACCTCGTTGTCCTCAAAATCTGGCCTCAAGGGTAGAAGCTCTCTGTCCAGCAGATATGTCTCGGTTCCCACCTTGGAGTTGATCAATGTCTGGATGTGAGGGGCATATCCACGAGATCTCTTCTGGTCGGCTGCTGTCCTCTTTACTGTCTAAAATTATTTTCTTTCTTTCCCTAGTAGCTGCCTTAGGAAAGTTGCTGGGAGTGCTTCTGCTTCCATCATCATGGCTACCAGAGGGACTAGTGCCCTTAGTGAGGTTGACCTGCTCTTCAGACTTGTTCTGACTGTCACTGGCTTCTGATATCTCTGCAACTGACCCTGTGAATAGATGGGTGTGGATAGAGTAGATGAGCATCACAAAATGCAGCTGATTTTTTTTGCAAAAATTGAGACAAAAACTTAGCTTTAGTTTTCTGTAGAAAGCATTTTGGAGCTATCGATTTGACAAAGTCGGTGACACTGAAGCTAATAGATTCTAAACATGCAATTTTGCTCTAAGCGAGACGTGGTTCAGTGACTCCAAGATGCTAGGGTTTCACGGAGAAAGTGATTTTGGTCTCATTGATTAGTACACTTCGATCAGACCGAATTGTACTTAGTGCAATGGCCAAGGCCAATCGGTGTGACTGAAATCTTCAGATCGTTCGGTCCAAGATGGGTTCGGCGGAAACCTAAGCCTATGTTTTTGCATCATATCTATTCTAAAGGATTCCTTTGCTGGATAGATTGATTTCATACGTGGGAGGAATATAGGCATTATACTTTGTGCAAGAATCAGAGTAAAGGATAGAGTGATGGTTCGCTACAGTGGCAACGACGAAGAAGAAACCTGTTGACGGCGGCAGAGACCAGCGGCGGAGGCACACTAGCGACGACGGCGACGATCCAGAGACCAAGGGGCGGCGGTGCTGGGGCGCGAGCTCGTGCGGTTTGAAGAAATTTTCAGCCGCACGGGTACGCGAGGTATATATATATACCCACATGCTGTCGGTGGTGCCGAGTGGAATGTCTCGGTGGCACCGAGATGCAAAACTTCTTGCAGTTGCTACAACTCAGTGAGACCGAATTGGTCTAATCGGTAGCACCGAGGTGAAAATCTAGATCAACATAATGGTTTTGGTGAGACTGGATGGGAATGAGTTGGTCTGACCGAAATGCACTAAGAGGTTTTGGAAGTCAGCCCTTGACGGATCGCTGGCTCCGAGTGCTCCTCACCGGGAGGGTCCGAAAAAGAACTTGTTCAAATTTTGTGATGTAGCAGGAATAGAATTTGAGACAAGAAAAGCATAGATAGCTAGAGAAGGTTCTTAGGCATTCTTGTCCATCCATTTGGCCAAATAAAACCAAACAATCAAAACACCAAATAGATGTCCTGGAATGGAGAAAATTATGCAACCAACATGCTCACACAATAAGATAGGAAAATAAAACATGTGACAAAGCATGCACATGCAATTCTAGCATCTATCAAGAAATTGGCAATGACTAGGTCATCTATATATGATATATTGACTTAGGAGTCAAATGAGAACATTTGATCATAGGTCATACTAATCGTTTAAGCACAAGTGGGGTTACCACTTTTACATAAAGCATTGATGTGTTCACACCATTAGAGTTGTTTTAGCTCAATTTTGAGAGCAAAGCTCCCCCTAGATGTGATATCCCCCCCCCCTAAGAGGGATGAAGTAACCTTGGGTTTTGTCGATGATGACTTCATGTAGATGTTGAAGATGTGGATGCTCAATGTTGATCTGGATCATTTTGGAGCAATCCATTGGAGTATTGCACTTTCAATACCTACATGGGTTAGTCCCACAAGGAACATACAAGAATATCCACAGACATAGAGTGAAACACACATATGATGATCTCCATGAAAGCATTAGGTTACCTTGTCCCTTGTCTTGCCAACAAGAGGGTTTGTGACTCCATGAACTAGTGAAAGATATGAAATTTCATTGCACATGTCCCTGCCAAAATGAATATGAGTGAAGTATGTTGGCGGAGTCACCCTCAAGAACTCTCTAGTTCTTCTTCTTCGGGATCCACGTCAACTTGATGTTGGGGAACATTGCATGGGAAACAAAAAATTCATACGCTCACCAAGATCAATCTAGGAGATGCACATCTAAGAGAGGAGAGTTGGATCCACATACCCTCGTAGATCACTAAGCGGAAGTGTTAAAGAACGCGGTTGATGTAGTGGTACGTCTTCGCGATCCAATCATGAACCATCCCGCAAACTCCGATCTAGTGTCGAACAGACGGCACCTCCGCATTCAACACACGTACGGCTTGATGATGCCTTCACCTCCTCGATCCAGCGAGCGATGGTGAAGTAGTAGTTCGAGTCCTCCACGGCTCGACGGCGTGGCAGCGGTGGTGGATGAGGAATTAGGAGAGAGCTTCGCTAAGCACTACGCGGAGAAGAAGAAGAGCTACGTGAGAGGAGGGCGGTGCCAAGGCCTGTGAGGGTGCGGCTACCCTCTTTCTCCCTCGCTATATATAGGGGGAAGGGGGGAGGAGGAGGCGCCCTAGGGTTTCCCTAGGGGAGGGGCGGTGGCCATAGGGTAAACCCTAGATGGGTTTGGGCGCCCCCACCCTAGGAGACTTGGCCCCCAAGCCGGGAGGGGGCAGTTGCCCTAGGGGAGGCGCCCCAGCTCTCCATGTTACGTAAGATGTGGTGTGAGGGACGAACAGCCTCTCAGTGGGCTGGTGTGCCCCTCCCCGTGGCCCATAAGGCCCCCAACGCTTGTCGGGGCCTCCGAAACCCCTTTCGGTCACGCAGGTCATCACCCGGTACCCCCGGAACAATTTTGGACTCCAATACCCTTCGTCTAATATATTTATCTTCACCCCCGGACCATTCTGGAGTTCCTCGCCATGTCCGAGATCTCATCCGGGACTCTGAACAACCTTCGGTAACCACCATAATTACTCAATTATGCTTATATCGTCACCAAACGTTAAGTGTGTAGACCCTGCGGGTTTGAGAACTATGCAGACATGACAGAGACACCTCTACGGTCAATAACCAATAGCGGGACCTAGATTCCCATATTGGTTCCCGCATATTCTATGAAGATCTTATTGATTGAACCTCGATGTCAAGGATTCAGTTGATCCCGTATGTAGTTCCCTTTGTCTATCGGTATGTCACTTGCCCGAGATTCCATCATCGGTATCTCCATACCTAGTTCAATCTCGTTACCGGCAAGTCTCTTTACTCATTCCGTCATACAAGATCCCATGACAAACTCCTTAGTTGCCTTGCTTGCACGCTTCTTGTGATGTTGTATTACCGAGAGGGCCCAGAGATACCTCTCTATCTCACGGAGTGACAAATCCCAGTCTTGATCCATGCCAATTCAACGAGCTAGGGAACCATAGCCATCTTCGATCAACGAGCTAGTCCGGTGGAGGCTGAATAGGGACATCCTGTTATCTATGTATCCACACATGTATTTGAGTTTCCGATCAATACAATTCTAGCATGGATAATAAACAATTATCATGAACAAGGAAATATAATAATAACTACTTTATTATTGCCTCTAGGGCATATTTCCAACAGTCTCCCACTTGCACTAGAGTCAATAATCTAGCATTACATGGTAATGAATCTAACACCCATACAGTCCTGTTGTCGATCATATTTTGCCCATGGAAGAGGTTTAGTCAACGGATCTGCAACATTCAGATCTGTGTGTACTTTGCAAATGTTTATGTCCTCCTCCTTGATCGAAACACAAATGGAATTGAAGTATCGCTCTATGTGTCTAGTCCTCTTGTGAAACCTTGGTTCCTTGGCTAGAGGAATGGCACCAGTGTTGTCACAGAACAAAGTCATTGGGTCCAGTGCACTGCGCACAACTCCAAGATCTGTCATGAACTGCTTCATCCAGACAGCTTCCTTTGCTGCCTCTGAGGCAGCTATGTACTCCGCTTCGCATGTAGAATCAGCTACGACGCTTTGCTTGGAACTGCACCAACTTACCGCTCCCCCATTAAGAATATATAAGTATCCGGTTTGAGACTTAGAGTCATCCGGATCAGTGTCAAAGCTTGCATCAGTGTAACCCTTTACGATGAGCTCTTGATCACCTGCATAAACGAGAAACATTTCCTTAGTCCTTTTCAGGTACTTAAGGAAATTCTTGACCGCAGTCCAGTGTTCCCTTCCGGGATTACTTTGAAACTTTCCGGCCATACCTATGGCAAGGCTGACATCTGGTCTTGTGCACAACATTGCATACATGATAGAGCCTATGGCTGAAGCATAGGGGATGACACTCATCTTTTCTCTATCCTCTATAGTAGCTCGGCATTCAGTCTTACTCAATTTCGCACCTTGTAAAACAGGAAAGAACCCTTCTTGGACTGATCCATTTTGAACTTCTTCTAAATCTTATCAAGGTATGTGCTTTGTGGAAGTCCTATTAAGCGTATCGATCTATCTCTATAGATTTTGATGCCTAATATGAAAGCAACTTCTCCTAGGTCCTTCATTGAAAAACTCTTGTTCAAATATTCCTTCATGTTTTCCAAAAGTTCTATATTGTTTCCAATCAGCAATATGTCATCCACATATAATATCGGAAACGCTATAGATCTCCCACTCACTTTCTTGTAAATACAAGCTTCTTTGAAAACTTGTATAAACCCAAACGCTTTGATCACCTCATCAAAGCGAAGGTTGCAACTCCGAGATGCTTGCACCAGTCCATAAATGGATCATTGGAGTTTGCATACTTTGTCATCATTCTCTGGATCGAAAAAACCTTCTGGTTGCATCATATACAACTCTTCCTTAAGGAAACCATTAAGGAACGCTGTTTTGACATCCATCTGCCCGATTTCATAATCGAAAAATGCAGTTATTGCCTACATGATTATGACAAACTTAAGCATCGCTACTGGTGAGAAAGCTTCATCGTAGTCAACTCCTTGAACTTGTGAAAACCCCTTTGCCACAAGTCGAGCTTTATGGATGGTGACATTACCGTCCGGGGCTGTCTTTTTCTTGAAGATCCATTTATTCAGAATGGCCTTTCGCTCTCCAGGTAATACTTTCAAAGTCCACACTTTGTTTTCATACATGGATCCCATCTCGGATTTCATGAACTCTAACCATTTGTTGGAATCCGGGCCCACCATCGCTTCTCCATAGCTCGTAGGTTCATCATTGTCCAACAACATGACCTCTAAGACAGGGTTACCGTACCACTCACGAGTAGTACATATCCTTGTCGACCTACGAGGTTCGATAGTAACTTGATCCGAAAGCTCATGATCACCATCATTAGTTTCCTCTTCAACTGATGTAGGTACCACAAAAACTTCTTTCTGCACTGCGCTACTCTCTGGTTGAAGTGAAGGTTCAACAACCTCATCAAGTTATATCTTCATCCCACTCAATTCTTTCGAGAGAAACTCTTTCTCGAGAAAGGACCCGTTCTTAGCGACAAACACTTTGCCCTCAGATATGAGATAGAAGGTATACCCAACCGCCTCCTATGAGTATCCTATGAAGATGCATTTGTCCACTTTGGGTTCAAGATTTTTTGGCTGAAGCCTTTTGACATAAGCATCGCAGCCCCAAACCTCAAGAAATGACAACTTAGGTTGCTTGCCAATCCACAGTTCATACGGTGTTGTGTCTACGGACTTAGATGGTGCCCTATTTAAAGTGAATGCAGCTGTCTCAAATGCATAATTCCAAAATGATAGTGACAGATCGGCAAGAGACATCTTAGAATGCACCATATCCAATAAGGTATGATTACGACGTTTGGACACGCCATTACGCTGTGGTGTTCCAGGTGGCGTCAACTGTGAAACAATTCCACATTGTCTTAAGTGATTGCCAAACACATAACTCAGATATCCCCCCCTCGATCGGATCGTAGGAATTTAATCTTCTTATTACGATGATTCTCGACTTCACTCTGAAATTGCTTGAACTTTTCAAACGTTTCAGACTTATGCTTCATTAAGTAAATATACCCATGTCTACTCAAATCATCGGTGAAGGCGAGGAAATAATGATATCCACCGCGCACGTCAATACTCATCGGACCGCACACATCAGTATGTATGATTTCCAACAAGTCACTTTCCTGTTCCATTGTACTAGAAAACAGGGTTTTGGTTATCTTGCACATGAGGCATGGCTCGCATGTGTCAAGTGATTCAGAATCAAGAGACTCCAAATGTCCATCAGCATGGAGTTTCTTCATGCGCTTTACACCATTATGACATAAGAGGCAGTGCCACAAGAAAGTGGTACTATCATTATCAATTATACATCTTTTGGCATCAATGTTATGAACATGTGTATCATCACTATCGAGATTCAATAAGAATAAACCCCTCACAATGGGTGCATGACCATAAAAGATATTACCCAAATGAACAGAACAATCATTATTCTCTGATTTAAATGACTAATCGTCTCGCATTAAACAAGATCCAGATATAATGTTCATGCTCAATGCATGCACTAAATAACAATTATTCAAGTATATCACTAATCCCGATGGTAATCGGAGAGCGAGCGTGCCGACGGCGATCACATCAACCTTGGAACCATTTCCCACACACATCGTCACTTCGTCCTTCGCCAGCCTCCATCTATTCCATAGTTCATGTTTAGAGTTGCAAATGTGAGCAACTGCACCGGTATCAAATACCCATGCACTATACCGAGAGCTGGCTAGGTACACGTCAATAACATGTATATCATATATACCTTTGTTGACCCCCTTCTTGTCAGCCAGATACTTGGGGCTATTCCGCTTCTAGTGGCCAGTTCCCTTGCAATAGAAGCACTAAGTTTCTGGTTGGGTCCATCTTTGGGTTTCTTCATGGGAGGAGCAACTGCTTTGCCACCTTTCTTGAAGTTTCCCTTCTTTCCCTTGATCTTCTTGATACTAGTGGTTCTATTTGCTACTTCTCGAGCTTGTGTTGTATTCCCTCAAAAAGGAAAGCGTGATGCAGCACAATAGCGTAAGTATTTCCCTTAGTTTTTGAGAAGCATTGTATCAATCCAGTAGGAGACCACGCGCTAGTCCCTCGTACCTGCACGAACAAATAGGATCCTTGCAGCCAACGCGATAAAAGGGGTTCTCAATCCCTTCTCGGTCACTTACAATAGTGAGATCTGGTCGATATGATAAGATAATATTTTTGGTATTTTTGGTATAGATATTGAAAGTAAATAATCCAAAGTAAAGTAAATAGTTGATGGAAGATAATATGATGAGAATAGACCCGGGGGCCATAGGTTTCACTAGTGGCTTCTCTCATGATAGAAGATTTCTACGGTGGGTGAACAAATTACTGTCGAGCAATTGATAGAAAAGCGCATAGTTATGAGAATATCTAGGCATGATCATTGTATATAGGCATCACGTCCGTGACAAGTAGACCAAAACGATTATGCATCTACTACTATTACTCCACACATCGATCGCTATCCAGCATGCATCTAGAGTATTAAGTTCATAAGAACAGAGTAACGCCTTCAGCAAGATGACATGATGTAGAGGGATAAACTCAAGCAATATGATATAAACTCCATCTTTTTATCCTCGATGGCAACAATACAATACGTTCCTTGCTGCCCCTGTTGTCACTGGGAAAGGACACCGCAAGATTGAACCCAAAGCCAAGAACTTCTCCCATTGCAAGAACTATAGATCTAGTAGGCCAAACCAAACCGATAATTCAAAGAGACTTGCAAGGATATTTAAATCATGCATAAAAGATTTCAGAAAAGAAACCAATATTGTTCACAAATAATCTTGATCGTAAACCCACAATTCATCGGATCTCGACAAACACACCGCAAAAAGATTACAACGAATAGTTCTTCTCAAAGATCGAGGAGAACTTTGTATTGAGATCCAAAGAGAGAGAAGAAGCCATCTAGCAACTATGGACCCGAAGGTCTATGGTAAACTACTCATAACTCATCGGAGAGGCTATGGTGTTGATGTAGAAGCCCTCCGTGATCGACGCCCCTTCGGACGGAGCTCTGGAACAGGCCCCAAGATGGGATCTCACGGGTACATAAGGTTGCGGTGGTGGAATTAGGGTTTCGTTGTTGTCCTCGCAGTTTCAGGGTATGTAGGTATATATAGGCTGAAGAGGGACGTCGGGGGAGCAACAGGTGACCCACGAGGGCGGGAGGCGCCTACCCCCCTGGGCGCGCCTCCTGCCCTCGTGGCCGCCTCTCTCGCTTCCTGGCATGTACTCCAAGTCTTCTGTGTTGATATCATTCCAAAAATAACTCTCCCGAAGGTTTCATTCCATTTGGACTCCGTTTGATATTCCTTTTCTGTGAAACACTGAAATAGGCAAAAACAACAATTTTCACTAGGCCTTGGGTTAGTAGGTTAGTCCCAGAAATAATTTAAAAATGTATAATAAAACCCATTAAACATCCAAAACAGAATATATAATAGCATGGAACAATCCAAAATTATAGATACGTTGGAGATGTATCACTATTGACCATCAACACTAGATGCTCCTTCTGGATGTCTGACTCAATGACTCCCAGCATCGCAAACAGCTCAAAGACTGACTATTCATCCCTTGCATGTTATAGTTCAACACAAAGCTCTTGTAGCTAGGTGGTAGTGATTGAAGAACTTTGTGAGCGATCGCCTTAGGCGGGAACTCAACTCCCAACTTAGGCAGACGGTTATAGTACCCGAGACATTCTGAGTATGTGCTCATTGACAGGACTCTTCTCCTCCATCTTGCAGGTATAGAACTTATCGGAGGTCTCATACCTCTCGGTCTGGGCATTTTGCACAAAAATAAACTTCAACTCCTGGAACATCTCATATGCCCCATGACATTCAAAATGCCTTTGAAGTCCCGGTTCTAAGCCATACAACATGGCGCACTGAACTATTGAGTAGTCATCAACACGCGACTGACAGGCGTTCATAACGTCCACAGACGCGGGAGCGGGTGGCGCACCAAGCGGTGGATCAAGGACATAAACCTTTTGGGCAGCCATGAGGATAATCCTCAGATTACGGGCCCAGTCCACAAAGTTACTTCCGTCATCTTTCAACTTACCTTTCTCTAGGAACGCAGTGAAATTCAGGGGAGCTACTGCGCGAGCCATTGATCTACAACAAAAAATTACAAAGACAACTTAGACTATCGTTCATGATAAATGAGTTCAATTAATCTTATTACTTAAGAACTCCCACTCAAATCAACATCCCTCCGGTTGTCCGAGTGTAACACGATCCAAATTCACCAACCCAAGTTCGATCGTCACGTGAGATGAGGTGGTTTCAATGGTGAACATCTCCATGTTGATCATATCTACTATATGACTCGTGTTCGACCTTTCGGTCTCTTGTGTTCCGAGGCCATGTCTGTACATGCTAGGCTCATCAAGTTTAACCCAACTGTTCCACATGTGCAAAACTGGATTGCACCCGTTGTATGTGAACGTAGAGTCTATCACACCCGATCACCACGTGGTGCTTCGAAACGTTGAACTTTCGCAACGGTGCACACTTGGGGAGAACACATTTTTATCTTGAAATTTTAGTGAGGGATCACCTTATAATGCTACCGTCGTCCTAAGCAAAATAAGATGCATAAAAGGATTAACATAACATGCAAATCATAAGTGACATGATATGACCATCATCTTGTGCGTTTGATCTCCATCACCAAAGCACCGGCATGATCTCCATCGCCACCGGCATGACACCATGATCTCCATCATCGTGCTGCCATCGGGGTTGTCATGTCAACCATGCTTCTACTACTATTGCTACCGCTTATTGATAAAGTAAAGCATTACAAAGCGTTTAATGACTGACACGCGTGTCAAACAATAATTAAAGACAACCCTATGGATCATGTTGGTTGCTGTATTCATAGACATGGAAGTCGTGATAAACTATTACAAAACATGATCATCTCATATATCAAATATATCTCATCAGGTCTTTGGACATATCATATCACAACATACCCTGCAAAAACAAGTTAGACGTCCTCTAATTGTTGTTGCATGTTTTACGTGGTTGCTATGGGTATCTAGCAAAAATGATTCTTACCTACGCGAGGCCACAATGGTGATATGGAAATTCCTATTCAACCTTCTACAAGGACCGCCTTTGTCGAATTCGATTCAACTAAGGTGGGAGAGACAGACACCCGCTATCCATCTTTATGCAACAAGTTGCATGTCTATCGATGGAACCGGTCTCATGTACGTGGACATGTAAAGTTGGTCTGAGCCGCTTCATCCCACAATACCGCTGAATCAAAATAAGACTAGGGAAGGAAGCATTCTAAATATCAACGCCCACAAACTCCGTTGTGTTCTACTCGTGATATCATTTACACATAGACCTAGTTCATGATGTCGCTATTGGGGACGTTGCATGGGAAACAAAAAAATTCCTACGCTCACCAAGATCAATCTAGGAGATACACATCTACAAGAGGAGAGTTGGATCCACATACCCTTGTAGATCGCTAAGCGGAAGCGTTAAAGAACGTGGTTGATGTAGTGGTACGTCTTCGCGATCCAATCACGAACCGTCCCACGAACTCCGATCTAGTGCCGAACGGACGGCACCTCCGCGTTCAACACACGTATGGCTTGATGATGCCTTCACCTCCTCGATCCAATGAGCGATGGTTGTCACGCCCAAGATGCGATTCTATCCCGATCACGTGGTGAACTAGTGATTGGGGCACAACCGCATTTCGGGCGCTTAGCAAGATGGACACCATTACATCTTACCATTACATAAATAGATGGGGATACAAACAAGTCATACAATAGTCACATGAATACAACACGTCATATACAAGATATCCGACTACAGATGAAAACACATGACATCCATCCTGCTATACCAGGCTGCCAACCAGGAACCTATCCCAGGACTGATGAGAAAGAAGAAAGAACTCCAATACAAGTAAACATCACTCTCACGTCAAGTCATCGGAAAACCTGTACCTGCAACTATTGTTGTAGTATCTGTGAGCCACGAGGACTCAGCAATCCTATAACCCTGGGTTTCAAGACTAGCAAAGCTTAAAGGGTATGGAGAGGTTAAGTGGTGAGGTTGCAGCAGCGGCTAAGCATTGTATGGTGCTTAACTTACGAGTGCAAGAATAAGATGAGCATCTATGCAAACGGTCACAAAATAGTAATGATGACTAAGTTATCTTGAACTACTTCGAGTCAAGCATAACCCCACTGTGTTCTCTTCTCAACATTGAAAAGAGACGGTCACGGTTACTCACGCGGTTGGTGTATTTTATCTTGGATCCTCTGTCAAGTTTTCTACAACCGGACATTAACAAATTCCAATCTGCCCCATAACCACGAGCATGGCTTTCGAAAGAAAATGACCCTGCAGGGGTGTCCCAACTTAGCCCATCACAAGCTCTCACGATCAGCAGAGGTAAAACCTCTTCTCTTAGGGACAACCCGATTAGACTCAGAATCTCGGTGCACAAGACATTTCGATAACGGTAAAACAAGTTGAGCAAGACCTCTCGGTGTGTCGACACCCTGATAGTAGCTGCGCGTATCTCGTCTCAGGCCACAACTAGATAAGCTACGCGTACAGGTGCCAGGTACGCCAAGTTGCCAAGGGGCGGCCCCGCATAGTGCTCTATTTGGGACCAACACCATCGGCACTGCCCCCTGTATGTAGAAAAGAATCCCCGGGGACGCAGCCCCCTATGCGAATTAATTAATTAATTAATAGTTTTATTATGTTGCAAAATAAAACCAAAGTTGGGCCTTGCTGGAGGAGTATTATTCAAAGCGAACTGTCAAGGGGGTCTGTCAGGGATATTACTAGCCGGTATAAACCGGCCAGGAAGATCCGGATTACACTTACATAGTTGTATTAACATAAGCCCAGTAGAATATGAACCAGAGGTTACGGCCCATAAAGGCTTAGGGCCCATGTGTAAAGCTTATGGTTTATAAACCGTCATATCATGTGACTTGAGGTGTAAGATAGAAAGAGTAGAGACCGGGGCGGACACGATTATGAGCCGGCCTCAGGACTCTGTAAACCGGACTGGGCATCACCTCCTATATAAAAGGACGACCTAACGACGGTTCAAAGACAAGCAACAACCCGTCGAGACATAGGCAAGCAATCCGCTCCCTGTTCATCGACGCCCAAGCAATACCAAACCAAACTAGACGTAGGCTTTTACCTTCATCGAAGGGGCCGAACTAGTATAACTCTCTGTGTCCTTTGTGTGCTTTTAACCTCCTCAAGCTAACCCGCGCATGGCCTCACACCTAAGTCCTCTAAACCGGACATCAGCCGTGCCAATTCCACGACAGTTGAACTAGTATAACTCTATGTGTCCTTTGTGTGCTTTTAACCTCTTCAAGCTAACCCGCGCGATGGCCTCACACCGAAGTCCTCTAAACCGGACATCTGTCGTGCCAATTCCACGACAGTTGGCGCCCACCGTGGGGCGATCGCACGATGGTTTCGAGTTCTTGAAGGGCAGCTTTGAAGGACTCAAGGGTTACGCGGTTGGCCGGATAAACAAGAGTCGCCGCGGCCGGATCTACATCGACGACGCAGGCTGGGGCCCCGAGGCCGATTCAATCGAATACAGGTACCGGGTCCCCTTGGCAGCATCCACGTCTTCATCGGCAAGATTGTTGAACCGGGGCCTGAGCCGGACATCTTCCCCAACATCATCGAGCCGGCTCAGCGTGCAAGATCGGCCCGGATTCAGCCCGCCGTGAAGCGTGTCTTCGTTGGAGCAGTACTTGGAGTCCAAACCGAGGACGGATCGGATTTTGGTGGCGAGACAGTTGTCTATTCCGACCATGAATCTTCATCCGGGGAGACCGAATCTCTGTATCTGTTGCAGGACGGCCGATCCGGGGGTATGTCCGACGGTGACAGTATTCCGGACCCCTTTGATCCGCCAAACCGGGTGGCTGTCTTCATGGCCGGATCACAATCTATGCAGCAGCCCACGGTGACTGGGGCGTTCACAGCAGAGATAGCTGGTGCGGGGGCGAGCAATCAAGTCCCCTCGCCCTCTGAAGTTCTATCCACCTTGGTCGAGGAGTTGACAGCACGCGCAATAGCCGAAGTAGCTCCTGCCAACAAGGCGCAGCATGATGCGGAGATCCTTCAGCTGAAGGGCCGGATTGAGCAAGCTAAAAGGGATCTAGACGCAGAGAAAGCCATGATAGCTACGAGGCAAGCAGAGCTAGACTCCCAAGCTTTCTGGCTCAGGGTGCACCAGACCTCCGCGCAGGAGGTAAGGAACATAAGGCAACAAACTCGTTTACCGCCGGTCTATGAGGCGATGAATCTCTTTGGCACACCAGGAGCGGGAGCCAGCAATGACCTAGAAGTAAACCGGGGAGGTGCCCCGGGAACAGGCGCGCCGGTTCAACCACCAACCGCAGAGCGAAATCGTCAAGTTGTGCCCACGCCGCCCACCCCTCCTGGCCATTATTCAAACCCGTTGGACAACATTGTCACCGCTGCTTCACGGTTGGCCGCTTTACCCATCGAGGGGACGTCCCCTGTGGCGGTGGAAGCGCTCCGGGCTAAGGAATTGTTGGACACGGCGCTGACACAGCAGCAGGCATACTCTTACAGCAGGGAGAGGATTCACTCAACCCCCCGCCACAGCCGGAGCTACACTAGGCATTGGGATGAACCGACAGTGTCCAGCAGCGAGCGGAGACGTCACTATCACAGGCAGGATAATCCGGCAGGAGCAGAAGCGCACGCCCAAGAGGCGATGAACCGGGCCAGACCTACCGCCCGCGAGGATACCCGTCAAATAACGCCGGTTCACCCAACCACAGTAGAAACGGGAGTCACGGCGAGTTCCTTTGGAGTACAGTGTCTTGTCCCCGCTTTACGAAGCGTAAAATTACCCAAAGACTTCAAAGGTCCACGTAAGGTGCCCAACTACACGGCAGACCTGGCTCCAGAGGCGTGGGTTGAGAGCTATGAGATGGCTATGGAGATGCTAGACGTAGACGAAGCAGCGTGCGCCAAATACTTTACCATGATGCTTGAGGGTACATCCCGGACATGGTTGAAGGGCGTGCCACCTAACTCCATTGGATCATGGGGTGAGCTGCGTCGCCAGTTTATCAAAAATTTCAAAGACACGTGCAAGCAGCCAATGTCAGTAGTAGACTTAGCGGCATGTGTTCAAGGAGAGCGGGAGCCTAAGAGCACCTGGGTGCGGCAAGTATCAGAAATCTTGCACTCTTCCAATAGCATCAATCCCAGTACGGCGATAGTGACACTAGAAAACAATTGTCGGTTTGAGTCTCTGAAGCTGAAGTTGGGACGGCTCAAGCGGGATTGTAATGACATGGGGACACTCATGAGCACTCTGGTGAAGTATGGGGACTCTGATAACACTAAGTACCCAGAGGCAGATGGAGACAAGTCCGGGAAAGCAAACAAGGCCGGTAAACCGGCGCAGGCTAATCCAGTGGGAACAAGTTACAATGGTAAACGAAAAGCAGAGGGCGGCTCTGCTTTTGTGGCCAATACCAATGTTCAAGGAAACTTTCAGCGCCGCAAGGGAAGGCCACCTCCACTTAGCGAAGTACCCATCAATCTAGACCAACAGTTAAATGAGCCGTGCCCTAAACACAGCACGCCGGAACAACCGTCTAAGCATTTATGGAAGGATTGTACGATCATGTTAGAGGCCATGAAGCAAGCCGATATAACCACGGACCCCCCGGCGGTGGCTCGGGTTCAGGCTTTCAAGGTTCGGGTTACCAGGGTAATGGTTCCGGATCAGGATATCATGGCGGTAACAATAATTACAACGAAGGCAACCAGCAGCATGGTCAGGGTGGTTACAACAACCAAAGCAACCAGCAGCACGGTCAGGGCGGTTACAATAACCAAGGCAATCAACAACGTCAACAGCAGCAGCAATCCGGATATCAGAGTAATCTGAAGGAGCTAAGTAGTGGACAGTACCATGTCTTTACTACGAGTTTGTGCAAACGAGATCAAAAGATTCTGAAGCGGGCAGTACACGCAGTTGAACCGGCAACGCCACGTTTTCTACGTTGGTCGGAACAACCTATTGTGTGGAGCAGAGAGGATCACCCGCTGCGGGTTGACAATCCGGGCCAGTTGGCCCTAGTGGTAGCACCACAAGTGGGTGGCTATAAATTCACAAAGGTACTCATGGACGGCGGCGGCAGTATCAACATCTTATATTATGAGACTTTCCGGCGTATGGGGTTGACAGATAAGAAGTTGAGACAGTCCAACACAGTATTCCATGGAGTAGTGCCAGCTAAATCGGCTTACCCAGTTGGAAAAATTGATCTGTAAGTTGCCTTTGGGGATGAGCAGGATTCTAGGTTAGAGACAGTGACTTTTGAGGTTGTAATGATTAGGAGCCCATATCATGCTCTGTTCGAGAGACCAGTTTACGCCAAGTTCATGGCTAGACCGTGTTATGTTTATCTACAACTCAAGATGCCGGGTCACAAGGGAACCATCACGGTTCACGGAAGTCGCAAGATCGCACTGGAATGCGAGGAGGGAGATGCAGCCTATGCAGAGGCAGTGTGTGCTACGGAGGAGTTGAAATTCTACAAAGATAATGTTGATCCGGCAGATATGTCCCCGTTAAAAAAGCCAACTACAGAGCATGATCCGGCGTTGAAGTTTAAATCGGCAGAGGAGACCAAGAAAATCGACTTTGTGCCAGGCGATTCATCCAAGCAGTTCACAATCAGCGCTAACCTAGATCCCAAATAGGAAAGCGCGCTCATCGAGTTCATCCGTGAGAACCGGGATATCTTTGCATGGAAACCTTCTGACATGCCAGGTATACCGAGGGAACTCGTTGAGCACAGTCTTAACATTGATCCGAAGTTTAAACCGGTCAAGCAGTACCTGCGCCGCTTCAATGAGGAGAGGCGCAAGGCTATAGGCGAAGAAGTGGCCAGGCTTTTGGCCACGGGGTTCATAGTTGAAGTGTTCCACCCTGAGTGGTTGGCTAATCCGGTATTGGTGCTAAAGAAAAATGGAAAGTGGAGGATGTGTGTAGATTACACAGACCTAAACAAAGCTTGTCCAACTGATCCTTTTGCTCTCCCCCATATTGATCATATCATTGATGCTACATCAGGATGTGAGCGGCTAAGTTTTTTGGATGCGTATTCAGGGTATCATCATATCAAGATGGCAGTCAAGGACCAGGAGAAGACGGCCTTCATAACTCCCTTTGGAGCCTTCTGCTATGTATCTATGCCCTTTGGGCTCAAAAGTTCTCAAGCAACTTACCAGCGTTGTGTACAGAACTGCCTCATAGGGCAGATAGGAAAAAATGTCCATGCCTATGTTGATGACATTATGGTGAAGTCAAGGAAGGAGGCAACGCTGATAGAGGACCTAAAGGAAACCTTTGACAACCTCCGGGTTTATAAGATGATGCTTAATCCGGAGAAGTGTGTTTTTGGTGTTCCAGCAGGTAAGCTCCTTGGATTCTTAGTGTCAAACAGAGGAATAGAGGCCAATCCAGAGAAAATCAAGGCGATCACATCCTTAACTAAACCGGCTTGTATCAATGATGTCCAGAGCATAGCAGGCCGGATTACGGCATTAAGTCGATTCATCAACCGTTTGGGGGAGAAGGCAATCCCACTATCAGATGCTGAAAAAGACAGATCGATTTATATGGAGCGACGCTGCAAACGCTGCGTTCGAGGACTTGAAGCGGCAATTAGTAGAACCGCCGGTTCTTGCTGCCCCTATTGACAACGAGCCGCTGCTGTTATACGTGGCCGCCAATGCCCGTGCAGTTAGCGTGGCAATTGTGGTGGAACGCAAAGAAGCAGGCAAGGAATATCCGGTTCAGCGCCCGGTTTATTACGTCAGTGAGGTTCTAATTGAGTCGAAGCAAAGGTATCCACACTGGCAGAAACTGGTGTACGGCGTGTTCATGGCAAACCAGAAACTGAAGCACTACTTCCAGGGCCACCCAACCACTGTTGTTAGCTCAGCTCCGTTGGGGGATATAATCCAGAACAGAGAGGCTACTAGCAGAGTAGCAAAGTGGGCCATTGAGCTTAGCCCACATGGATTGAAGTATGTGCCTCACACTGCTATCAAATCCCAAGCACTGGTAGACTTCATCAATGATTGGACAGAATTGCAAGCACCAGAGGAGAAGCCGGATCACACATACTGGACTATTCACTTCAACGGTTCAAGGCAATTATAAGGCTCGGGGGCTGGAGTCGTGTTAACTTCCCCACGAGGTGAAAACTTTTGTTATGTCCTCCGACTAATGTTCCCTTGCACTAACAATGCTGCTGAGTATGAAGCTCTCCTTCACGGGCTACGGATGGCTAAGGAGATGAACTTGAGCCGGGTCAAGTGTTTCGGTGATTCAGATTTAGTAGCGCAACAGGTGTCTGGCAAGTGTGTAATGCCCAGGATGGGACTATACCTCCTACGTGTCAAGGCACGACTTAAAGGTATAAGCCCATGCTGGAATGATCTCAAGTTTGGTATCTTTGCACGACTCATGTAAAAATAGGGATGAAATTGCAAAAGGAGATAGTTGGCTTACACTCGCCACGTCACACAATACATTACATAAGCAAAACATCATTCAAAACATCACAACCTGACTACGGGTGAAGATCCAAAAGAAAGATACCAAAACAACATAAAAGCCACAGGTCTGAATCACCCCAAGTAGAAACCACTACTGATCGTCGAAAACGTCACAAGCATACGGCCACTCTCTTCATCGAGCTCCCAGGGAAGTACTTGAACCAGCTCCTGCATCATTTTCGGCTGAACCTGCATCTGGTGTTGTAATATCTGTGAGCCACGAGGACTCAGCAATCCCATAACCATGGGTATCAAGACTAGCAAAGCTTTATGGGTAGGAAGAGGTAAAGTGGTGAGGTTGCAGCAGCGGCTAAGCATAATATGGTGGCTAACTTACGAGTACAAGAATAAGAAGAGCATCTACGCAAACGGTCGCAACTAGTAGTGATCGCTAAAGATCCTGAACTACCTACGAGTCAAACATAACCCCACCGTGTTCTCTTCTCAAAGTGAAAAGAGACAGTCACGGTTACTCACACAGTTGTGTGTTTTACTTCGGATCCTCTGTCAAGTTTTCTTCAACCGGACATTAACAAATTTCATTCTGCCACATAACCTTGGGCACGACTTTCGAAAGATCATAACCCTGCAGGGGTGTCCCAACTTAGGCCATCACAAGCTCTCACGATTAGCTGAAGTGATAAATATAATATCATCACCCCTTATCTTAGGGAAAGCCGATCAGGCTCGGCATCCCGGTGCACAAGACATTTCGACAATGGTAAAACAAGTCCAGCAAGACCTCCCGGCGTGCCGACACCCTGATAGTAGCCGCGCGTATCTCGTCTCAGGCCACGACCGGATGGGTGATCCTACATGAGCCAATCCTCGAGTTTCCCCGTGGTGGCCCCGCATAACCCCCGTTTGGGACCAACACCATCAGCACTGGCCCCCCTATTATGTAGAATTAAGAACCCGGGGACATGACCCCCTATGCAATTAATTAATTAATTACGTTGTTATTATGAGAAAATTAAAACCAATGTTGGGCCTTGCTGGAGGAGTTTTATTCAAAGTCGAACTGTCAAGGGGTCCCCATCCACCCATCGTGTAAGGAACGCAAAATCAAGGAACATAATGCCGGTTTATCGGCGCCTAATGTGGCATGAGTGGAACAAAACACCGAGCAAAAGGCCAAGCCTTCCACCCATGCCCAATATATAGGTGTGTTAATAATAATTATAGATATTGTGATATTCCAACAATAGGTTCCCACTTGGAACGATCTTCATCTTCACCTGCAACTAACAATGCTATAAGAGGGGCTGAGCAAGCGAGTAACATAGCCAAACAATGGATTTGCTAGGAAGGTTTCAAAGGTTAGAGGTTTCATGGCAACAAGGAGAGGCTGACATAAAAGATGGGTAGCGCGACATATAACGATAGCATCGAGACAACTAAGCAAAGGCAATGGTAGTAAAGGTATCCAAGGGTATGATCATCTTGCTTGGGATTCTGCAAGGAAGAAGAACAAGTCCATGAAGTAGACGGAGCAACATAGTCGAGCGAATCCTCACAACTCCGGAACGAAACCGAAGCTAACAAGAGAAGCAACCGGAAAGAAGCAAATGACACGGTAAACACACAAGCATAAACATGGCATACGATGCACATCCAAGTATGATGCATGTCCGGTTTAATGATGCATGGCATGGCAATGAGCACAAACAAAACTACAAGTTAAGTGGAGCTCAATATGCAACGAGTTGCATATTGACGAAATACCACATGTTATTTATTTAGTTGACTCTCGTTTATTTACAAGACAAGATGAAATGTTTTTAACATAGCAAGAGGTGAATCAAAAGTAAACTACCTATCTAGGCAATTTAAATGAGGCCGGAAAATAACAACAACAATTCCGGGAAAATCCCCATATGCAAGTTTAGCAATTTTAAGCAACAACAATTCACACATTTTAATGTTGTTAACATGATGCGTATGACATGATCAAGTTTTATGCAATTTTAATTAAAGGTTAACATGAAGAGATAAGAAGATGATATGGAGTATTAGTCACCGTGGTGGAAAGAAAGGGTGCCACGGCGACGAATCCGGAAATGATGCCACGCAACATCTCGGTTCCGGTAACTCGCTAAGAGTCCGGTGCAAAAGATGATGGAGAGCGAGTCAAGCAAGAAGAAAGGTGGGGTGATCCCGTCACCGGGTTCCCACGGGTCGGCGACGAGGCAATCGAGGAGCATGACAAAAGACGAAAACGGGCACGGTGCACACAAGGGAAACATCTCATACAACACGAGCATTCCACGGGTCATCGTCTCGGGGTTATACCTTCGAAACATTCGTTTCGGGGCGGTTCGAGGTCGTAGAGGAAGTAGTGGAAGTAGACGTGCACGTGGTCGTCATGGTACACGTTCGTAGAGGGAAGTAGTCGAACACGTTTCCGAAGAGGTACTCGTTAAGTAACCGTTCACGCGGTGGTAGTTGGACTCGTCGTGGAAGTAGTGGTACAACTCCGTAGATGTTCGGGGTCGGTGTCGTGGTACTTGGGGGTTCTCGTTCTTGCGACGGTAGTGGAACTTGACGTATCTCCACGTGTAGTCGTACTCGTTTCTTCACCGAAGGTAGTCGTTCGTGCGTCGAGTGTCGAGGTACTTGGCGGGTCGTCGTGGTACTTGCCGTAGGGGTACTTGGCGAACAACGGCCGTCGTGGTACTCGTTCATGTAGTAGCCGTACACGTGTGGTAGTCGAACTTGATGGATCCAAGGGCTTCGAGCATGCGTCGTGGTACTTGTCAAAAACAACATCGGATGTAGTCGTACATGAAGAGGAACTTGGCGAATCTAGTCGTCGCGGTACTTGACCGCCGAGGTCCTGGGATAAACAACAACAGCAACAAAACATGGCAAGGTCTCGGTCACGGCCACGGCAAGTTGGGCGACGCAGAGGCCCGTCGAGGTGGCTGCTCCGGTGGTGGCGCGAAGGAGGCAAAGTAGAGGAGGCGGCGGCGGAGCAGGACTCCAACAGCCTTGCTGGAGGAGAGATGGCGAGGCGGCTGGAGGTGGCTGGGAACCTGGCTGTTGGGCCAGCTGCGGCTCCCCTCCTCTAATACTCCTTAGAAGAAAGAAAAGAAAGAGAAAAGAAAATAAACGAAGAAAGATAGATGGAAGAAAAGATGGAGAGGTTTAAAGAAAGAATTTGAGCAAGAGGATAAATATCTTGGACTCACACAAAAATGTGTAGATGCAAGAAATTAGGAATGGCCAAGATTGAAAGATTAAATTCAAATTCCTTTGAATTTAATTTGAAAGGTTTGAACTAGGACATGTTTTAAAGTGCCCAAAAATGTTCGGATTTTGGAGGAACCTCGATAAAAATGGATAAGAATTGTTAGCAAGGTTTGGGAGTAGAAACTTGGAGTGAAATAGGCATGGGGAATATTATGCAACTGTGTGAAAGTGAATTCCAAACAATTGGAATATTTAATATAGCTCCCTAATTATTAGGAGGATATGTTATAAAGAGAAGTCATCCTTCCCTCGATTTAAATGGACCGAAGGTCCACACGATTTATTTAAGTTGAGATGCAAAAGATTAAAGACATGATGGCATGATGACATGATGCAAAGCAAAATAAATAACGCAAGCACAAAAGAAACACACGGGAGAACCCGGAACATCTGGAATCTTCTGGGACGTCGGTCTTGGGGCGTCACAACTCTCCCACACTAACAGAGGATCTCTACCCGAGATCCTAGAGATGGCACCGGGTAAAAACGGAAGAGGAAGAGGTAAAACAAAGTTGCTTCTTCGACAAACGAGTGAAACCACGAACCTTGAGAGGTTGAACAAATTTAAAGAAGAATACAACAGAGATGCACGAAGTTAAGAGCACTCCGGTAAAATGAGGAACAAGGAACACCACGAGACCCTTGCGGTTGAAAGACATGAAACAAGAGCTCGCGGATGACGAAAGAATTTCAAAACCACTCCGGTTAACCAAGATTGAGAAGGAATAAGAACGAAATAATTTGGACAACACTCCGTCTGAAAATGGAAGGAATTAACAAGAACTTGAGAAGATGGATGATCTTGACGAAATCGACAGCATAATGCCTCTGAAACAATCGAAAGAATGGCACAAGGGGTAAGAACGATTCAGATAGCACTCCGGTTGAAAAGAGAGGCAAAACATGAAAAAAAAGAGAACTTGAAAAGAGGACATAATACTCCGGTTAAATGATAAGCAAGGGAAAGAACATGATCTCGATAAAACGATATGATGGTTTGGAGAGAGCAACATCACAATGCCTCCGGAATGAAAGAATAGCATATAAATCAACGAAAGAAATGAAGGGAGAAGAAAAATGACAACTTCTCCCACAAATGAATTAGGAAAACCTCCTTACAAAGAAGGGTTGAATGGGGTTGATGGAAAATCAACAACGAAACGAATAAGCTCTTGTTGTGGGCTTATGGAAAACATCTCAAAATTATGAGGTGACAACCGGCCACTAACGGAAACGATTGATTGCATTGAGATCAACAAGGAGATGAAAAACTTATTTCACCGGAATGATAAATGAAGAACTTGGGTCATTTATAAGCACCATAATAGCAACAATTCTCAGGGAAAGCTTTTAGGTGAATTATAACCCAAGATAACTCCAACGAATAATTGAAGGGTTGAAAAGATCTCCTAAACAAGGAAAATGATGGTTTTAAATATCTCATTCTTGATAACTCGTGAATCATAATTCATGAAGGAATTGTCAAGAATGACATAACACCATCTGAAAAGATAAGGTAGAAAGGATTGTAATTGGAAAGCATGATGAAGAATGCTTGAGCTCCAACAAGAATCTCGATGAAGACTACGAGGATGAATTAAATCTTGATGAACCACCATGAAAACTCCGGTAATGAAAGCATGAGAATTGAAAGATGAAAATAATAAGATTCAAGGCCCGCGATGAATTAGATGGAGCTTGCAATGATATAACTGAAATAACTTGGAGCTCCGGAAAACAAGATGAACAACTTAGAACCAAGGATATGATATGATGAACAAGCTCCGAAGGAAGGGATTAACCTCTTGGAAGAAACTAGAATAAGATTTATGTTATGCATGTCCTTCACCAATTTAAATTGTCGACAAGCAATGGATTTGGCATACTACTTATTCTCGTTGGAAGAATTAAAGAGAGAACTAGTACAACCTTGGATAAGTATTCAACGAACCACCGATAGAATTATGAAAAGAACGAGTGAATTTAATACGAAAACAAGGAAGAGTAACCTTGAATGAACCACCGTAAGAATATGGAGACGAACGAAGAGACATCAATGAAGAATAGTTGGAGGACGAAGTTGAAAACTGAGAACGAATAATCTTCTGAAATGATGGCCTTCGGAGGATCACAATGGGAAGAATTCATGAAGAATCTTGAGAGAACGGGCCAAGATTTAAGAGAAACACTTCTCCGGTCTTCAGATGTTGAGAATGACAAGGAGAAACACCTTGAAGAATTGCGAGATACTCTGGAAGAATAAAAATATGGAAGGTTTAACCAAACATGAAAAGAATTTGAAAACGATATGGTAGAAGGCATATGACTGATGGAATCCATATTTACGTCACACTTTGAAAAGAATTTCAAAATAACTCCAGAAAATAGAAGAGTCAGGTAAGATCCTGGAAAAAGACCTGTGGGTTAGGGCCCAATCAAGAAATCACCGTTGAAAAAGATTGCTTAAGAGATATTGCACCGGTTGAATTAAAAAGGCTTGAATAAGATAACAATCCTCAAAATAGCTTGAAAGGATTAAGAATGGAAACGTGGATCATTTGAGATATCTTCAGCACTCCGGATAAGAATAAAGAAATGTGAAGAAATAAGAGAGCCTTCGGATAATAATTTCCCACATTGGAAAACATGTGAAACAAGAGGCATAGATATGATCAATACGGAAGCTTGGATTTAGTCCACCGGAGAAGAATATTAGAATTAAGAATGATGAACTTGAAACTCTCGAGCATCTTCACGATAAATCACCGGATAAGAACATTGAAGGAAATGAATGAAGAACATCACATGAGTAAAATGGATACTTGATTAAGAATTCTGGCTCCGAGAAGAAGAAGGGTGGGAGGGTGGGGAAAACAAAGACAATTTGGGACGAATGAAACAGACAAATCGTCAGATTTCACAACGGCGTCCGTATGGAATAACTTGAAGAGAAGGCACACCGGTTGAAAAGGATTAACATGAAGATATCGATGGTCAAGAAGGACTAGCACTCCCATAGAAATATGAGAATACCGATTAGGAAAGGTATGGAATCAACATTTGACATCGAAGCAACTCGAATACCAGAATCAAAACAAAACAAAGGATAGATATGTTGCAACATAATCTTCACAATATCATTCGAACATAGAATTGAACGAATGAATTCCGTAGGTACATCAACTTGTTGAGAAGCCACTTGGGAGAACAAAAGGTAAATAAAAAAACAACAAGGAGCAGATAGAACAAATACAAGATAGAAGCTTCATTCCACATATTCGTGCTGAAAGCTCATGGAACGTGTTACAAAAGGGTTTTGCAATCCCCGGATCAGCATAGCCAAAGACCCTTTAAGATGCAACTCCCGATCGGAACAAGCCCATAAAACTACTTCACTCAATGTAGAACCCCGAACTCCATATCATGCACTCGTTGGAAGAATGCCTAGAACTACTAGATGAACCCACCTATTAATTTCCGAAAGTTTCCAGTTATGCAATCAGGTGTTGGGGATACAGGGGAAGCACCGCGCACTCAACTCTAATCCTACATCCAGCTGTATCCATCCTTCAACACATAACCAGTTGTTTCCGGAAACCGTTTACCTCGGACCTTCGAAACGCATCTACTATACCAGCTATGGCAATACTCCCGAACTACCTCCCCAATACTGGGTGATGTCGGGGTTATCTTGCCACTAACCGCATAGGAGAGTTTTCGATGTCGGCCGTCTTAAGTATTCCAGAACTGCTGCGATATATTTGTGACGACAACACCTCGGAACTCAACTCCCCGGGACACTGCCACAACCCCTAAATGACAGGAGGCATCGAGAACAATGTTCTCGTCACAAAGACATCGGAACAATCCAAACAATACTCGCATGATCCTAAAAAAAAATTGTGCAATTTTTTAGAGTAGAAGAGGCAAGAGTAATCGTCAGGAGTCCTCACCAGAATGAAAAGAGATGAGGAGCAAAAGAAATCCTACTCTCCGATATATAATAGGACTCAAAACATTTTCAAGTGTGTGCCTAGACTCAACCGTCAACAATTCGATCAATCAGTGGGGGCTTCTAGGTCGGAGAAGGCTCTGATACCAACTTGTAATGCCCAGGATGGGACTATACCTCCTACGTGTCGAGGCACGACTTAAAGGTATAAGCCCATGCTGGAATGATCTCAAGTTTGGTATCTTTGCACGACTCATGTAAAAATAGGGATGAAATTGCAAAAGGAGATAGTTGGCTTACACTCGCCACGTCACACAATACATTACATAAGCAAAACATCATTCAAAACATCACAACCTGACTACGGGTGAAGATCCAAAAGAAAGATACCAAAAACAACATAAAAGCCACATGTCTGAATCGCCCCAAGTAGAAACCACTACTGATCGTCGAAAACGTCACAAGCATACGGCCACTCTCTTCATCGAGCTCCCAGGGAAGTACTTGAACCAGCTCATGCATCATTTTCGGCTGAACCTGCATCTGGTGTTGTAATATCTGTGAGCCACGAGGACTCAGCAATCCCATAACCATGGGTATCAAGACTAGCAAAGCTTTATGGGTAGGAAGAGGTAAAGTGGTGAGGTTGCAGCAGCGGCTAAGCATAATATGGTGGCTAACTTACGAGTACAAGAATAAGAAGAGCATCTACGCAAACGGTCGCAACTAGTAGTGATCGCTAAAGATCCTGAACTACCTACGAGTCAAACATAACCCCACCGTGTTCTCTTCTCAAAGTGAAAAGAGACAGTCACGGTTACTCACACAGTTGTGTGTTTTACTTCGGATCCTCTGTCAAGTTTTCTACAACCGGACATTAAAAAATTTCATTCTGCCACATAACCGCGGGCACGGCTTTCGAAAGATCATAACCCTGCAGGGGTGTCCCAACTTAGGCCATCACAAGCTCTCACGATTAGCTGAAGTGATAAATATAATATCATCACCCCTTATCTTAGGGAAAGTCGATTAGGCTCGGCATCCCGGTGCACAAGACATTTCGACAATGGTAAAACAAGTCCAGCAAGACCTCCCAGCGTGCCGACACCCTGATAGTAGCCGCGCGTATCTCGTTTCAGGCCACGACCGGATGGGTGATCCTACATGAGTCAATCCTCGAGTTTCCCCGTGGTGGCCCCGCATAACCCCCGTTTGGGACCAACACCATCAGCACTGGCCCCCCTGTTATCTAGAATTAAGAACCCGGGGACATGACCCCCTATGCAATTAATTAATTAATTAAGTTGTTATTATGAGAAAATTAAAACCAATGTTGGGCCTTGTTGGAGGAGTTTTATTCAAAGTCGAACTGTCAAGGGGTCCCCATCCACCCATCGTGTAAGGAACGCAAAATCAAGGTACATAATGCCGGTTTATCGGCGCCTAAGGTGGCATGAGTGGAACAAAACACCGAGCAAAAGGCCAAGCCTTCCACCCATGCCCAGTATATAGGTGTGTTAATAATAATTATAGATATTGTGATATTCCAACAACAAGTTCCCACCTGGAACGATCTTCATCTTCACCTGCAACTAACAACGCTATAAGAGGGGCTGAGCAAGCGAGTAACATAGCCAAACAATGGTTTTGCTAGGAAGGTTTCAAAGGTTAGAGGTTTCATGGCAACAAGGAGAGGCTGACATAAAAGATGGGTAGCGCGACATGTAACGATAGCATCGAGACAACTAAGCAAAGGCAATGGTAGTAAAGGTATCCAAGGGTATGATCATCTTGCCTGGGATTCCACAAGGAAGAAGAACAAGTCCATGAAGTAGACGGAGCAACATAGTCGAGCGAATCCTCACAACTCCGGAACAAAACCGAAGCTAACAAGAGAAGCAACCGGAAAGAAGAAAACAATACGGTAAACACACAAGCATAAACATGGCATACGATGCACATCCAAGTATGATGCATGTCCGGTTTAATGATGCATGGCATGGCAATGAGCACAAACAAAACTACAAGTTAAGTGGAGCTCAATATGCAACGAGTTGCATATTGACGAAACACCACATGTTATTTATTTAGTTGACTCTCGTTTATTTACAAGACAAGATGAAATGTTTTTAACATAGCAAGAGGTGAATCAAAAGTAAACTACCTATCTAGGCAATTTAAATGAGGCCGGAAAATAACAACAACAATTCCGGGAAAATCCCCATATGCAAGTTTAGCAATTTTAAGCAACAACAATTCACACATTTTAATGTTGTTAACATGATGCGGATGAGATGATCAGGTTTTATGCAATTTTAATTGAAGGTTAACATGAAGAGATAAGAAGATGATAAGGAGTATTAGTCACCGTGGTGGAAAGAAAGGGTGCCACGGCGACGAATCTGGAAATGATGCCACGCAACATCTCGGTTCCGGTAACTCGCTGAGAGTCCGGTGCAAAAGATGACGGAGAGCGAGTCAAGCAAGAAGAAAGGTGGGGTGATCCCGTCACCGGGTTCCCACGGGTCGGCGACGAGGCAACCGAGGAGCATGACAAAAGACGAAAACGGGCACGGTGCACACAAGGGAAACATCTCATACAACACGAGCATTCCACGGGTCATCGTCTCGGGGTTATACCTTCGAAACATTCGTTTCGGGGCGGTTCGAGGTCGTAGAGGAAGTAGTGGAAGTAGACGTGCATGTGGTCGTCATGGTACACGTTCGTAGAGGGAAGTAGTCGAACACGTTTCCGAAGAGGTACTCGTTAAGTAACCGTTCACGCGGCGGTAGTTGGACTCGTCGTGGAAGTAGTGGTACAACTCCGTAGATGTTCGGGGTCGGTGTCGTGGTACTTGGGGGTTCTCGTTCTTGCGACGGTAGTGGAACTTGACGTATCTCCACGTGTAGTCGTACTCGTTTCTTCACCGAAGGTAGTCGTTCGGGCGTCGAGTGTCGAGGTACTTGGCGGGTCGTCGTGGTACTTGCCGTAGGGGTACTTGGCGAACAACGGTCGTCGTGGTACTCGTTCATGTAGTAGCCGTACACGTGTGGTAGTCGAACTTGATGGATCCGAGGGCTCCGAGCATGCGTCGTGGTACTTGTCAAAAACAACATCTGATGTAGTCGTACATGAAGAGGAACTTGGAGAATCCAGTCATCGCGGTACTTGACCTCCGAGGTCCTGGGATAAACAACAACAGCAACAAAACATGGCAAGGTCTCGGTCACGGCCACGGCAAGTTGGGCGACGCACAGGCCCGTCGAGGTGGCTGCTCCGGTGGTGGTGCGAAGGAGGCAAAGCAGAGGAGGCGGCGGCGGAGCAGGACTCCAACAGCCTTGCTGGAGGAGAGATGGCGAGGCGGCTGGAGGTGGCTGGGAGCCTGGCTGTTGGGCCAGCTGCGGCTCCCCTCCTCTAATACTCCTTAGAAGAAAGAAAAGAAAGAGAAAAGAAAATAAACGAAGAAAGATAGATAGAAGAAAAGATGGAGAGGTTTAAAGGAAGAATTTGAGCAAGAGGATAAATATCTTGGACTCACACAAAAATGTGTAGATGCAAGAAATTAGGAATGGCCAAGATTGAAAGATTAAATTCAAATTCCTTTGAATTTAATTCGAAAGGTTTGAACTAGGACATGTTTTAAAGTGCCCAAAAATGTTCGGATTTTGGAGGAACCTCGATAAAAATGGATAAGAATTGTTGGCAAGGTTTGGGAGTAGAAACTTGGAGTGAAATAGGCATGGGGAATATTATGCAACTGTGTGACGGTGAATTCCAAACAATTGGAATATTTAATATAGCTCCCTAATTATTAGGAGGATATGTTATAAAGAGAAGTCATCCTTCCCTCGATTTAAATGGACCGAAGGTCCACATGATTTATTTAAGTTGAGATGCAAAAGATTAAAGACATGATGGCATGATGACATGATGCAAAGCAAAATAAATAATGCAAGCACAAAAGAAACACATGGGAGAACCGGGAACATCTGGAATCTTCTGGGACGTCGGTCTTCGGGCGTCACAAAGTGGGACTCTAAAGATCCGCTCATGGCAGCCTATAGAAGGGAAGTTGAAGTGGTTGCAGGATGTTTCAAAGGATACCAGGTGGATCACATAGACCGGTGGAAAAACGAAGCAGCCGATGCTCTAAGCCGGCTGGGCTCCCAGCGTAAACCGGTTCCACGAAATACTTTCTTGGATGAGCTACACAGTCCATCAGTTCAGGTACCATCGGAGGAGGATTTGGCTGTTCCTGATCCGGAGGCACAGCTAGTGGCAGCGCTTCATGTTATTCCGGATTGGACACTCCCTTACTTGGCGTACCTGAGTCGAGGAGAGTTGCCAGATGATAAGGTTGAAGCTAGGCAGATAATCCGGCGATCCAAATCTATGACCATCGTTAACGGAGAACTTCATCACCGCAGCGTTTCGGGGGCGTTTCAACGTTGTGTATCATCAGAAGAAGGTAATGATATTCTTCGAGAGATACACGAGGGAGATTGTGATCATCACGCCTGTTCAAAATCACTAGTAGCCAAGGCCTTTCGTCATGGGTTTTATTGGTTAACGGCTCATGATGATACGGAGGATCTAGTCCGGAGATGCGACGCTTGTCAGAAATTTTCACGGCGTGCTCTTGTTCCGGCACAGGAGCTGCGAATGATTCCAATCGCATGGCCGTTTGCGACTTGGGGGATTGATATGGTTGGACTTTTTAAACGATCCCAAGATCAAAAAACCCACCTGTTGGTGGAAGTGGACAAGTTTACAAAGTGGATTGAGGCAGAGCCTGTCAGTAAGTGTGATGCGGCAACAGCGGTTAAATTCATCAAAAAGGTAATTTTCCGGTTTGGCTTTCCACACAGAATTATTACTGATAATGGCACCAATCTATCTAAAGGAGAGATGGAAGAGTTTTGCCAGAGGGAACATATTCATATGGATGTGTCTTCTGTAGCTCACCCTCAATCCAACGGTCAAGCTGAAAGGGCCAACCAAGAGATCTTGCGAGGCATCAAGCCTCGGCTTATGACTCCCTTGCAGATAACACCAGGGTGCTGGGTTGAGGAGTTACCTTCTGTCCTCTGGAGCATCAATACTACGCCTAACAGATCTACAGGCTATACGCCCTTCTTCATGGTGTATGGTGCTGAAGCGGTTCTCCCTAGTGATATCCGGCACGATTCACCATGGGTAGCAGCTTATGTTGAAGCGGCCAATGAGCAGGCGAGACATGATAGCCTAGACCGGCTGGATGAGGAACGTGATATAGCAGCGGCACGATCCGCAATTTATCAGCAAGACCTGCGCGGAGATCACAGCCGTCGGGTCAAGACCAGGACGTTCCAGGAGGGGGACCTGGTACTCCGGCTTATACAAGACCCGACAGATATGCACAAGCTATCCCCACCTTGGGAAGGACCCTTTGTAGTCAGCAAGAACCTAACAACGGTTCATACTATCTGGTGGACGTTCAAGAACATAAAGACTCACGGACAGCCGAGGAAGAGACGAAGAGGCCGTGGAACATTGCTCTTCTGCGGCCTTACTACACTTGAGCCATGGGCTCCGCTTCATGTATCATGTATATATTATGATTAATAAATAAACCAGCACCCCTGGTAAACCGGGGGATCAGCCATTTTCTTCACATATAAGTATCTTATGATTCACTCAGGTGATATCCATCTAAAGTTTATTTCTCTTGATATATATCATTTTCATCGAGAAAACAAGATGCTTTGATCAGTCTATTTTGGAATGCAGGACAATTCCATAAGGGACCAAACAGGACTTTCCATACAAGCGCAACTCTCTTATAGGTACCCTGCCGTCACGGTCACTAGGGGGCTACATGATCGCATTCGAATCCTAGCTTAACCCCTTTTGGTCCGGTTTATATGATCGCATTCGAATCATAGCTTAAAACCCCGTTTCGGGTCCGCCTTGGATTGCATTTGAATCCATTGATCGGCAAGTTCTCACAACCACTGGGGGGCTACGTGGTCGCATTCCTATCCTACCTTAACCCCTTTGGTCCAATATATATGATCGCATTCGAATCATAGCTTAAACCCCGTTTAGGGTCCGCCTTGGATCACATTCGAATCCATTGATCGGCAAAATTTCAAGGCCACTGGGGGCTACATGGTCGCATTCGAATCCTAGCTCAACCCCTTTGATCCGGTTTACTGATCGTATTCGAATCAGAAGCCTCAAATATGGAGCCTGGCAGCTCGTAAAAAGCCAAGAGCTTAAGGGCCGCTCTTAAAAAAATGCCTAGAGCTTAAAGGCCGCTCACAAAAAGCCTGGAGCCTGGCAGCTCGCAAAAAGCCTCGACTACATGGTCTTATTTGCCAACAATGTTTTGGTTTTTTGCGATTTTTCAAAGTTTTCTGTGGTTAACCAAGTTTTTTGATCCGGAGCTAGGCAACTTCAAAGTTGACCACATATCTATAAAAGTCTGGGTCATAAAACACCAGCATGATTTAATCCGGTGTTTATCAAAACCTGGAACAGTCATCAGGCAAACGCCAAGAGGGCCAAGAGCCTCATCAGAATCTACACGTTCAATTATGTCTACCGGATTAAGGATGTCAGGCACACTTAATCAAAGGTATGAAGTATTTTTGGGTATAAAGCAGATACTCTTTCGATATATGCCTATGGGAGCAATGTAGTAGGTCCGGTGGTAAACCGCCAGGACATCTTTTTAGCATTGTTAATGCAGATACAGATAACATAAACGGATCAACCATAGCAGACAAGGGATTAAAATTGGCAGATGCCAAGTCAAGCTGTGACATCTGAATTGAGACGAAGACAAATGTTTCGAGCTATCCTATTACAAGGCACTTGCAGGCCTGAACGGATTAATGTTTTTGGCAACAGTTTTTCAGCAACTATGAGTTAAACTGGGCGGTTTATGATTCTTCTTCCTGCCGCGAAGCCTGAGGATCGGCTTGTTCCGGATCTTCTTCATCTTCAGGAAGTGCCTGGAAGTCGGGAACGCGCCAGTCAATCTTGGAGAGTGCACGGAAGTACATTTCCTCAGTAATAAGATCGGACGGATCAATATCTGGAGCGAAATAATGGGCACGCACTGGCGGGATCAGATTCTCGGTATCATAAACCGGCCGGTCCACCCGTTCATTTTCTAAGTCATATGCCGGATGATACCTGGTCAGATCCGCTTCATCGGCAAGTTTGCTGGCAAGAGGGCCCATCTCCTTGGTTAAAGCACGGAGGTCTTCGCCAGAGAAGGTGGATCCATCTTCCTTATTACTGGGAAATCCATTCATAGCCTCTTCCGGATCAAAGTCCGGGACCCATGCCTTGGCCCAGGTCAGTGCTACAAGAGAACCGGCCCGTGCAGCAGATTTCTTCACTTCCACCAAGCGCACAGGCAGGAGAGATAGCTTCTCTAAAGTACCTTGGATAGTAGTGGGGGCCGCTTTCTGATGGGACATTGCACTTATAACCCTTTGAGCGCCGGAATACAGCTGCTCCACCAGGGTATAAGAGGCCTTGAGCTTCTTCCGGATGTCATCCCCAAGATGGGTTATACGTCGCCCTGAATATGATTGTTAAAGTTAAACCGGAGCGGAGCAAAGATTGCAGAGATGAAAACATATACAATTGAGTGCTCACCAAAGATAGCAGAGGTCATAAGTTCTATTTGCTGCTTTAAACCGGTTAGCTCCTGCGTAACCGGGTTAAGGGCAGCTTCGGCGTCCTTTGCTCTTTTCTCGAGAGCGTTTCTCTACACCTCCCAAGAGTACCGCTCCGCTTCAAAGTCCTTTTTCAATTTTTCCATGTTGGTTAAGTTCAGCGCAAGCTCTTCCTTGGCTTTGGCAGAAGTAGTTTCAGTAGAAGCCAATCTATTCCGGAGCTCAGTTACCTCTGCAGCCCTCCGGGTCAAGTCAGCCTACAAGGAAATCAAATGGATTAAAAGACAATTCAGACAAGTCTCAAGCATATAAACAAGTTATCCACTTGACACTTGGGGGCTAATGTACAGTTGAATTATCAATAGAGAAATTGAGACAAGTCCCAGGCACATAAAACAAAGTTATACGCCTGGCACTTGGGGGCTAATGTAAGTTCATTTGCAGATACATTGGAAGTCCCGGTTCACCTACAACGAAGCTAAACCGGCACTTGGGGGCTACTATGGCCTGAAGACAGGATTGCAAAGAACACAAAATAGAGGCAAAGGAAAGGAAGTTACCTCGTACTTATCCTTCATCATGGTAACCAACCCGGATTCATAATCACGGCTGGTATAAAGGCGGTTCAAATACCCGGAATGAAGTTCCTGGGCACTCAATTGGGCATAGCTGGATAAGTCCGTGCTCCACTTGCCTTTTTCCTGTTGAAGTTTTTCCTCTTTGGCAGTGTGCTTGGCCAAGATGACGGGCTCAGCAGGAGCGGTAAAACCTAACCCGGTTATCTCAACGTCCGGGGAGGTAGCAGTAGTTGGTTGAAGAGGGGCAGCAGTAGGTGCCGGGCTAACAGGAGCCGGGTTAGTCCGAGGAGGGCTAACCCGGACAGGGCTCGCCGGTTCAACCACATTCTCCATATTAACATCCTCCGGGGCAACAATGTCATCACGATCCATGCGAATAGGGTCATCAGGCTGAGCTGCAGGATTATCTTCTGAAGGGATAACTTCGTCCAGATCAGCGGCCGATTCAACGGTAGCAGTTTCGGCAGCCGCTTTGGTTGCTTTCGCCCTCTTGCTAGGCTTCGTCTTACTAGAGAAAATCAAAGGAATAATGAGAATCATCAAGATACAGATATAAACCGGATGTTGAAAAAGACTTACCCGGGCACGGTCTTCAGCACAGGGACCTGTGTAGCAGTCGACTCGCCAGAAGAGGACAAGGGATCCTCTTGATAGTTAGGATCAGACGGTTTAAGCGGTTTACGTATGAGCCCGGCTTTTGGATGAAGAAGAGTTCGAGAAAGCAAAACCTCATAACGGCGCCTGTGTGCCGGAGTAAGAGGTATTCCGGATGATTCCACCACATGGCCACTATGGCGCGTTGTCCGGCGTGCCTCATGCTGCTGCTTCTTCAAAAGAAATTTGGGATCCAATTGAGCGTAAGGATGAGAAAAAGGGTATTTCTGGGACGCCCGGCGGATTTTGGGCGTCGGCGGTTCTGAATCTGAAGAAAGAGAGATTACCTCAACTTCTGCCGCTTTGCTTCCTTCAGCCAGATCTAGTGGAAAGGCACGGTTAACATAAATTTGGATGAAGGGAGAATAAAACATATCCGGTTTAACTCGTATCTCGGAATCCGGATCATCTTCTTCAGGATGTGAACCGGAGGCAGCCGCGGCCTTCTTTTTCTTAATGGCAAAGGTTTTTCGGCATGGTTGCTTGGCCGCTTTATCTTGAGATTTCCTTTTCCAAAAGGGATCAGTGGCCTGTGCGGAAGATGGGAAAATGAATAAAAGACAATTAATATAGCCGGATCAGAATAATAGGAAAAGATTAGACTTACTGCTGGCGGCTTATTGGTTTTGTAGAACGGCGCTAAACTGGTGCGGCTGCACTCTTCCAGAGTGACGTTGAGCATTTTCTTGGCAAATTCAACGACTTCTTTTTCAGGAAGTATAATATCAATATGGCGCAGAGGGTCATCCGGTTTACCAGTATACTCACACATCAGACCTGAACGCCGGCTCAGTGGAAGGATGCTCCAGGCAAGCCAACAGCGAACAAAGTCTACTCCGGTTAAGCCATTGGCCATAAAGGCCCTAAGCTTGGAAAGTTGAGGGGCAAACCGGGCTCGATCTGGGGCACTGAGGCGCTGCGGCAGGGGATGATCCTCAGGTAGGCGATATGGATGGTAACCCGGCAGTGGGTTTTCCCCCTCGGGCGAAGTATCTATACAATAGAACCACGATTGATTCCATTCCATGGGGTGCGTATGAAGGGCAGCGTGAGGGAAGCTCACATCATTTCTCTTTTGGATGCTGACGCCACCCAATTCTTGATGCGGCCCGTCAGAAAACTCTGTCCGCCGGTTTAGATGGAAAAAGTCTCTGAACAGATCCACTGATGGTTCTTCTTGAAGGTATGCTTCTGAGAAGACTTGAAAATTGCAGACATTTGATATGGAGTTTGGGCCTACGTCTTGAGGATGGAGTTGAAAAGCAGCTAGCACATCCCGGAAGAATTTTGAACCGGGAGGGCTAAAGCCCCGGGCCAAGTGATCAAAGAAAACTATGACCTCTCCTTCTTTAGGAGTAGGGGGGCACTCATCTCTTGGGGCCCGCCAGTTCAGAACCTCCTTAGGACCCAGGATACCAATTGAAGCGGCGTTCGTTAAATCATCTTTAGTAATGCGGGAAGGAGCCCAGTTGCAAGCAACAAACTGCTTTGCAGTCATCTTGACTAAGGAAACGCTGAAAAATAGAATACAAAATCTGGTTTACCAATTGCTGCAATTAAGCCGGAGCATTATCTAAGATTGTGGATCTAAATTGCCGGTTTACACAAGGGGCTAATGGTATTACTAGCCCGGGAACATGAGAGTAAGGTAACTACCAGATTATGATGATAGAGGAGGCAGAAACTAAACCGTCAATTACAAGGTACATGTTTACATCTAGACCGTCGAAGGGAACATATGATTGGTTAAACCGGTGAGTAAGCTACAGATCTACAAGACGGAGAAACAGGTTTCACAGAAGGCTGAAGTAAAAATGGATCTAAAGCATAAGGAAAAGATGAAATATATGCAAATCTTATACAGGAAAAACCACGGAGGTTTTCTACAGATCAAATCTAAGCTGATAAACTAGAGGAACTAAAGGCGTGAGTGCGGAGCAGGAGCACATTCAAAACGAATCTAAGTAAGGTTTGAATCTACCGCAAGGTTAGCCCGTAGGGATGAACAGCGAAGCTTCAAAGTTTCATGGTGGAAGCTATGGAAGGAACCCTAGATTGGGATCTACAGTGAGGAAGAAGGAATACCTGTTGAAAAAGCGGACGGCGGTGAGTTGCTCTGGACACGTTTCAGGGTGATGCAGCGGCCTGGCTCGACGACGGCGACGGGCTCGAAGAGCGGCGGCGGAGCTTCGAGCGACGGAGGAAGACGAAGGCAGAAGGGAGAAAAGAGACAGACCCTAGCGGTATTTATAAGCTGAAGAGGTGAAACGGCAAGCGCGGGAATCGAGGAGGTCAAAGATTGGATAAAGATTACGCTGTCGCCTCGATCTTCGGGATGGCATTTAACAAAGGTAACAAACAGAGGTGAGCAATAAATGCGGAGGTGATGTCACGACAAATTAAGAAGATTCCCGGAGATGACGTCATGGCCGGTTTACGAAGCAGATGAGCTGCAGAGAAGATATTCATGCAAACACTTAGAAGACTGACATGAACAAGTTCAAATCAATCTGGGGCCTAAAGTCATGGATATTACTAGCAGGTATAAACCGGCCAGGAAGATCCGGATTACACTTACATAGTTGTATTATCATAAGCCCGGTAGAATATGAACCAGAGGTTACGGCCCATAAAGGCTTAGGGCCCATGTGTAAAGCTTACGGTTTATAAACCGTCATATCATGTGACTTGAGGTGTAAGATGGAAAG
The DNA here is from genome assembly GCA_902687465.1 of Secale cereale. Classification (NCBI taxonomy): domain Eukaryota; kingdom Viridiplantae; phylum Streptophyta; class Magnoliopsida; order Poales; family Poaceae; genus Secale; species Secale cereale. The sequence goes on from LR738712.1 coordinate 377,675,180, forward strand.
AGTAGAGACCGAGGCGGACACGATTATGAGCCGGCCTCGGGACTCTGTAAACCGGACCGGGCGTCACCTGCTATATAAAGGGACGACCCGGCGACGGTTCAAAGACACGCAACAACCCGTCGAGACACGGGCAAGCAATCCACTCCCTGTTCATCGACGCCCAAGCAATACGAAACCAAACTAGACGTAGGCTTTTACCTTCATCGAAGGGGCCGAACTAGTATAACTCTCTGTGTCCTTTGTGTGCTTTTAACCTCTTCAAGCTAACCCACGCGATGGCCTCACACCTAAGTCCTCTAAACCGGACATCTGTCGTGCCAATTCCACGACAGGGTCCCATACCCCCAACCATGTTAGGAATGCAAACTCAACGAACATAGCACCGGTTTACCGGTTCTTAAGGCGGTGTGAGGGGAACAAAACACCGAGCAAAAGGCCAAGCCTTCCACCCATTGCCAAGTATATAGGTGTGTTAATTATAGCAATAGATATTGTGATATTCCAAACATCCAAGATCCGACATGGAGCAATCTCCATCTTTGCCTGCAACTACCAACGCTATAAGAGGGGCTGAGCAAGCGGTAACATGGCCATACAACGGTTTGCTGGGATGGTGTCAAAGATTAGAGGTTTCATTGCAACAAAGAGAGGCTGGCAACAATAGATAGGCAGCGCGACATATAGCGATAGCATTGAGACAACTAGCATAGCAATGATAGTAATGAGATCCAAGGTGACGGTCATCTTGCCTGAGATCCCACAAGGACTAAGAACGAGTCCATGAAGAAGACGAAGAAGAAGCCACGTAGACGAACCAAGCGTAGTCGAACAAATCCTCACGATTGCAACGAAACAGGAACTACCGAGAAGAAGCAAACAACATGGTAAACACACAACACATAAATAACACATGATGCTCAACCAAGTACTATGCATGACAAGGCTACATGATGCAACTCATGGCAAGAGATGTAGCATACAAGAGCAACACAACCAAGGAAGTTTAAATGAGGCCGGATACAACATATAACAATTATGGTAAGTCCACATATGCAAATTTCTTAATTGGTCAAGATCTGAACAAACCTTATGTACAAGTTGTTAAACAGCAAGTTAACATGCACCATGATGATCTACACGAAATTCTAGTCAAGTTACAAATAAAGTTCATTTAATTCGGAGCTACGGCCTAGAAGATATGAGCAAAACAAGTCAAGCATGGCATTGATGCAAAATGCATTCAAACATCAAGCACAACACTCAAAACATGGATGCAACATGACATGATACATCTACACACAAAACCAAGCAAGTTTCATGTAGAGCATTCTCCAAATGGAGCCACGGTTCGACACATACACACGAAACAAGATTAAAGGACAAGTTGTCCACAACAGCAACTAGGCATATCGCGAGCATCAAACAAACAAGCTACAAGAACAAGATTGACACAAGCATAGCATGAACTTTAAGTACAGATAGCATGCTTCCAATATCACCAAGTAACAGGATCATAGGCATCAAGAATAAACTAACATGATCAAGGCAACAAGCAAACTTTATATTACAGATTATGACTTAGTGGAAAACAGAGCATATACATGAGCAGAGTTAATATGTTGACATGTTGGGGGCAAGAAATAAATAAGCTAAAGCACAAGAACATGGCAAGCAAAAGCATAGCATGCTAGAACATAACATGGAGCTCAAGGAACACAACATGAAATATACATGGGAGACACAGGTTCATGGCATTCATCAAAACAAGATGCACACATGATATAGAAGATTCTCAGACTTAGTGAAAATCTGGGAAGGGAAACAACAACATTATGATGCTGACTTTGGAGGCATATAACTACAAGCATATCAATTCTAATGAGCATGCAAAGGTCATGAACATGTAACATGCATGTCATAGTCTAAATTACTCCATTGGCACAACTCCATAAGATGCATAGATCAATAGCAATGAGCTTTGCCAAATTGAACATGTTGTTGACAGACTGACAGATACATTAACAAGCAACTTCAGATCAAGAAAGATACATGCTACAGCAACCTATAATTGCAAACAAGGGCATGGATGGATAGACCATAACATGGTCTTCAAGACATGGTCACTGGACATTCCAAAATATGCATGGATATGACTGTAGCATCAAGCAAACATGGCATCACAATATAACAATTTCAGACTTTGCGGTTTTCAACAAGTCTTGCAAAATAGCAAACAATGAGTAGGTCACTTAACAAGCTTGTTCCACTCAACACAAGGCATATCATGAAAAGTGGATTGCACCACATCAAAGATGACATGATTGTGCTCCTAATACATGTGGTCATGATTCTCAAACAAAAATCCCACCAAAAGATATGAAAAAGACAAATCAGCAAGTTATATGAAATTTCAGCAGTTAACAGCACTTAGCACTTTTTCAACGAGGATTAAGGCATCAAGATGAACAGTAACATGCATGCAAACTACACCATCAACTACAACGCAGAGAGATGAACATTTTGACATATCGTATGCTCCTTTTGGACAAACATGCACCAAGATATGGCCACTCAAAGCATGCAACAAGATATGACTCTCCATGGACTAAACTATAATTATGCAGTTCAGTGAGTAAATAGGAAAAAACACCAGACGGAAAAAAAACAAGGGCCAGAACTGGAGGGACTGGGCTGCTCACATTGGGCCTTGAGGCCGAATCCGAAGGGGAAGCGGGCTGGGCCGGCAAGCGAGGTCGGGGCCCATGAGGCGGTGCTGGCTGGCGTCATCGTTCCCCTCGTGCCCGAGGCACGAGAAGGAGGCAGGGTGGCGACGACCTCTTCACCGGCGGCTCAACAATGACGGGGAGGCTCGAGGCGCTGGGGACGACTGGATCCGGTCGCCTCGGACCCATTTCGGCCGAATCCGGCGGCGGTGAGAGCTGGGTGGCGGCGCTGTCCATGGACAGAGAGAGAGAGTTGTGAGGGAAGGAGGAGGGGAAAACGAGGAAGGGAGGCGGGGCTCTGACCTGGGGATCGTCGGTGGCTGGCTCTAGTGAGGCTCACGGTGGCGAGCAGATGGGGCAGTGGATCGGGAGGTCAGGGCGGAGCTGGCTGCAGGAGCTGAGGAGGCGGGTGCTGGGCGCTCGAGCAGCGAAAGGGCTCAGGCGGTGGCGGACGGGCCTGCGGACTGTGGCGGCGGTGTGCTCAGGGCCAAGGGGGTAGATCCGGGCCTGGCGGTGGGGAGCCGGTTGTGGAGACGTGGCGAGGCCACATGGCAGCGCGCTAGTGGAGGAGGGCGGCTGCGCGAGTGAGGTGGAGCCCTTTGGTCGGCTGGGAGCGCGGCGACGGCGGTGCCAAGTGGTGGACAGGGGCTGGAGCGACACGGAAATTGAGGAGAGGGAGGCTAGAGGTAGGGGAAGGAGGGCTAGGCTGCCAGATTTGGCAAGGGGAATGTTTATATAGGGAAAGGGGGCTAGGGTTAGTTGTTTAGGGTGTTTCGGGCCCTCCGATCGCGATCCGACGGATCCAACCGGGTTAGACAGGCCTAGAGGGTGGTAGTGGGCTATGTTAGAGGTTGTGAAGAGGCCATGGGCTACGGCACAGAAGAGAAGAGAGAGGCCTGACACAGCATTTCAGAGACCGAAATGTCCGACGACAGTACCGGCAACGACACTGCTCTATGTTTAATGGTTGGGCTTTCAAACGGACTCCGAATGCGATGAAATTTGGCATGCGGTCTGTCTACACTATAATAAGACTACACGCCAAGTTTCATCCCATTCCAAGAACATTTTTTGTACACTTACAAAACAAGGTTTCGGAGGTGTCGCGGGCATGTGCGGGTGTGTCTGGGCTTAGAACGGACAACGGAGAGACCCTTCAACTACGGACGGATGCAAGTTTTGAAAAGTATGCAGATGCAATGCACATGATGACATGGCAAAGATGTAACATGCAAGCAGATGACATGGCAACGACAACGAATTACTGGAAGACACTTGGCGCATTGGTCTCGGGTGTCACAACACTCCCCTACTAACAAGAGATCTCGTTCCGAGATCTTAGGAACGAGACGGGGGAGAAAAGGAAGAGGTGAAACCAAAGAATCTTGAGAGGTTGAGCCACTTTGAAAGAAAGAATATAACGGAGATGAACGAGATTTGAGAAGCTTTGGTTAATCGAGGAAACAAGGCATAGGACGAGAATTCAGAGGTTAAATGACAAGAGAGACATTGAAACCACTCCGGCAAAAGAGATAGACAAGGAATAAGAAGTAGAAAATTACATAGCACTCCGGTTGAATGTGAATGGAATAGGACATGAACCTGAGAAGATGGAATGAAACATGATGAAATTAACAAGACAATGCCTCTGGAAGAATGGAAAGAATGCAATGAAAAGAACGGAGAAGAAGATGACAACTTCTGCCACGAATAAGTTTGAAAGCATCCCTAGAAGGACGGATTGAACAAAGTTGTTGAGAAAATCAACAACAAGAAAATAAGCTTGTTGTGGGATTATGGAAAACATCTCAAGAATTAAGGTGAATTTCTGCCACAACCAAATGATTGAACAGTTGAGACTGAAGAAATGCAAAATTCCACTTCAAAAGAATAGAGAGAATTGATTGCACTTCGAGATGTGAGAATAAGAATACTTGAGCCGCTCTACAAGATTTTTTTTGAATATTTAAAGAATGAATTAAATCATGATGAACCACCATGAAGAACTCTGGTAACGAAAGGATAATGAGATAGAAGTGAAGGATGCATGAACAAGATTAATGCTTTGTGATGATTTCGATAGAGCTCCGATGAAATAGCCGAGAGAACTTTGAACTCCGGAAAAGAAAAGATGAAAACACTTGGAACTAGAATTTATTCATCATGAACAAATTCTGAAGGAAGGGATTAATCAACTTGATGAAAGAAGAATAAGAATTATGTTGTGCTTATCCTCCACCAATTAAATTGATGAGAAACAATGGATTTGCATACTACTTATTCTCGTTGAAAATGATTAAGAGGGATATAGCGTGAAACTTGAGAAAGTCTTCATGAACCACCGGTAGGATTGGAAAGAACAAAATAAATTGACATGATAACACAGGAAAAAGGAATATTGAATGAACCACCGTAAGAATTGTAATTGAACGAAGAAAAGAGAATGAATCACTGAAAAAATTAGAAAATAAATAAAGAGCTTGAGTAAATTAGATAGAAGAGAACGAATAGATCGCGAACTGATTAAAGAATAGTGAACGAAGCACCGGAAGAATATGGAGACGAATGAAGAGGCATCAATGAAGAATAGTTGGAGGACGAAGTTGAAAACTGAGAACGAAGAAATCTTCTGAAATGATGGCCTTCGGAGGATCAGAATGGAAAAAAATCATGAAATACTCCAGATTGTTAAAGAAAAGAATTTATGACAACGGAATAATTTGAGAGGATAACATGAAGGTAGAACCACGAATCTTCACAAGAACGGACAAGATTTAGTGGAAAACTCTTGTTCGGTCTGCAAATGATGAGAATGACAACGAGATACACCACCAAAATTGTTGAGGTACTACGGACGAATAAAAAGAGGGAATACTCAACCGAACATGAAAGAATTGAAAGCGATGTTGGATAAGGCATATGACTAATGGAATCCATACTTACGTCACACTTTCAAAAGAATTGAGAATAGCTCCAAAAATTAGAAGAGTCGGGTAAGATACTAGGAAAAGACCTGTGAGTTATGATCCCACCGAAGAGAAAACTATTGGAAAAGATTATTCGAATGAGAAATGATGCACCGGAATGATTAAAAGACTCGAATGAGGTGACAACCTGGAATAAATTTGAAGGCAAACACGAATCTCGTGAGATATCTTCAGAACTCCTGAATGATTAAATGGCGAGAGGCGAACGAGGAAGGTGAAAACATTTGGACAAGGAAAAGAATATGATGAACACTTAAAATTGGAATTGAATCCACCGGAGAATAAAAGGAGATGAAGAATGACGAACGAGAGGAGAATTCACCAGTTGGAATAATTGAGGAAGGAATGCAAAGGCTTTGCGCGAGATAAAATTGATACACAATTTTGGACTCCGGCTCCGAGAAGAAAAAGGGTGGGCGGGTGGGAAAAGAAAGACAACTTCGGATGGGGAAAACAACGCCGGTTGGAAAGAACTGGGTATTAAAATTGCAAAGGATGAAAAGGGTCGAATCCACTTGACGAGGATTGCACTGGATGAAAAGATCTGACAACGCAACGAACAACAACTATCTACGTGATCCTAAAAAAAATTGAAGGGGAAGAGGAGTAATGCAAAACACCTACGTCAAGATTCCTCACCAGAGCGACGAAGGGGCTGAGGAGTAAAAAGAATTCCTACTCTCCGATATAACTAGACTCCGAAATGAGTTTTCTGCTAGACTCAACAACGGCCAAACTACGGTCAAACAAACAAGGGGGCTCCTATGGTCGGTCGAGGCTCTGATACCAACTTGTCATGCCCAAGATGCGATTCTATCTCGAACACGTGGTGAACTCGTGATTGGGCCACAAACGCATTTCGGGTGCTTAGCAAGATGGACATCATTACATCGTACCATTACATAAATAGATGGGGATACATACAAGTCATACAATAGTCACATGAATACAACACATCATATACAAGACATTCGACTACAGATGAAAACACATGAAAACACACGACATCTATCCTGTTATCCCAGGCTGCCGACCAGGAACCTATCCCAAGACTGACGAGGAAGAAGAAAGAACTCCAACACAAGTAAACATCGCTCTCACGTCAAGTCATCGGAAAACCTGTACATGCAACTGTTGTTGCACTGGTACGCGTAAGTCCTAAACAAACAGTTTTTAACCCCTTTCCGCGGCGGCATTTGGAACCGTCGCCAAGTGAGTGTGGGCGATAGGGGGGTCCTTCCCACACAACCCAAAAATCGTCGGGGATAGGCCCTCCTGTGACACAGGCTGGGGCCGTGTGCGATCGGGCGAGGCATAGAAACCCAATCATTTCCGTAGGTATGTACATCCCACACGGTAACCCGAGAAAATCATTTCCATAGGTATGTACATCCCACACGGTGAATCCCAGGAAAACATTTCTCTAGGTATGTATATCACACACAGTCAATCCAATGAATACATTTCCGTTCTTATGTACATCCCACGCAGTCAATCCAGGGAAACCGTTTTCGTTCGGACGTACATCCCACATAGTTTTATGTGTAGGCTCATGTGTGAAAGGTGTAACAATCACACACGGTCTGCCTTGGTTAACTGTTTGATTTATCAACTATATCGCACAGGGTTTGATGAACAAAATTGTGTGGCATTGGGCTATCCATCGCAAGCGCATTTACTACTAGAACTGTTTGCAAAGGTCCATGACACATTTGGCAGGTTTATTAGTTTAAAATTAATAATTCCAGTATTACGCAAATTGACATTTCATATCGAACAGTTGTTTGCCAATTTCATATCAGGCACATAATATATTATAACATCATAGTATGGTAGCTACATGAAAACAGCACAGTACAACATATAGCTAGTTTAACTTCATAAGAACAATATATTCATTTCCCTAATCGAGATCATCTAGGCTCGTCTTATCCACCTCTGCTTTCAGTTTAGTAAGAACCCGTTTTGCATGGGCCAACTGGGAAAGTGCCTCCTCCTTCGCCAACACCATCTTAGCAAAGTCTGATTTAAAAAAATCTGAGCTCATTCTCCACCTTCAACTTTTTATCCCGCATCTTGAAATATGCTTCAGCGTTGACAACAGTTTCTCTAAGCCTACGTGTGTTCTCTTCCTCATACATGCTCTAGAACTTCGCTAGGCACATCTTCAAAGACAGTGGCCACTCTTGATCAACCCACTCCAAGTAAGAACACTTCCATTCATCCTATAATATTTAAAACTAGATCAGTAACAATTGTAGGGGAAATGGGTTTATAGCAACATAAAAAATCACCAATGCTTCTTTTGAAAAACTGAAGAAACATGTTAATTATGACATATCTTCTCAAAAAGATCAATGTGCAAATGAAATAATTGGTACTGAGACAACAACCAAATTCTGGAACATCAGAAGCTATAATTAACTACAATGATGCTACAAGTTCTTACTCATGTACAATAAATAACAAATTGAACATTTTATGAGGAAGGTAAATATAACCACAACAACATAGCGACAGTGTCTGGATGACAGCCAATTGATACTAACAGGTGTGTACATGCACAAATTTAGTAACATAGAACTAATAGCACTAAGGTCATCCACTATGTATGCCAAAACTGGGGTAAAGACAACTGTTGCTACATCTCGCACCGGTGTCGTGCACTCGCGAGCCGATGCAGCTAAAGAAAAATCAAGGACCCGGACTCCGGAGCACGTAGTTGCTCCAATGCCCAGTTCCTTCGTGCCATAAAGATTTAGTATTTTACTGCTTGGCTACTTGGATGTGTGGACCAAAGTTGGCTGCACAAACTGCAGAAGCGGTGCCAAATAATTTTCTAATGGCACCGCTAATGAGATGGCAACAATTTAAGATACTAGGTACCAACTGTGACACAGTCTTAGGATGCGTTTAGTTGAAGGTGTGGTATGAATGGGTTGGGACCATGACAATGTCTGGATCACAACTAACAAATGATTTGTAACAATGAAAGAGGTTCTAACCTTCTCTTCACATGCTAGAAACTTCCTCCCACTGTCCACAGAATCAAACGCAACTAGCTTCACGCATGGAGATTGATGGTGAAAACGAGCAGATAGATCTTCAGCCACCCCGCTCCATTCGTTGCCACTGATGGTCCTAGGGAGCTACAAGAGGAATAAATGACTCAAATCGACCACCGGGTAAAAATCCTTCATTCCAAGTCATAGCCCAAGAGAAAGAAGAGAGGCATACCCGGGTGGTGAAGGAGTAGTCGTCGAAGGAGGAACCGCTGGAGAGGTCTTTGAAGAAGACCATGGCGACCCCGGTGGTAGGATGCTAGACCGTGAGAGCGAGGAAGCGGCTATGGCTTACTACCAAGGAAGGAAGGAAGGAGGAAACAGGGGAAATGTGACTTGTGGTCGGGGAGAAAAGGGGGTGGGGAAGGGGGGAAGGGGGCGGGCGTAGATATTTTGGCGGTAGGCCAAAATTTTGGAAATGTGGAGGGAAACTTTGCGCGCGGTGCCGCCGGACCATTCACTTTGAACGATTGTGTGCATCGCAAACGATTCTTCAGCTTTACGCGCATGGGATGAGTTTGATAATTAAAATTTTGGTGGTAATTTCCCCGGGTACGTCATTGCATAATTTAACATCGCTTGCTAATTTGGGCACACAAAAGAGTGTACAGCAGACAGACCACACTTACTGAATCGAGCAATTTTAGTAATTAAACAGAGCCAGTTAACCTAAACATTGCTCTAACAAAAGACCAGCATTAAAAACAAAGCCTAAATACGTATAATTTTAACAAATCCACCGCCGTGCCGGCCTATGCAACGCCGGTGTGAGATGAGACGTCGATGACTTGTCCTGGTGACATGCAGTCGTTGGTGGACTCCGCGTCCCCCCTGCTGAAGTCGACCGCGTCCTCGTCCTTGTCCTCGTCCTCATCCTTGTCCTCGTCCTCATCCTCGGCGCCACCCTCAAGGTTGTAGTACTCGTAGTAGTGGTTGCGCCAGAGCTCGCGTTGGTACTCCACCGCCGATTCTTCGACGGACAGACTCTTCTCTACCTCGACCTCGGCCACGCGCAACTCCTCCTCCCGGTGCTCCTCGATCTCCGCCACCTCCTGCATCTCCAAATCCCGCTCGGCGACCTCATGAGGAAGCAGGTGCTCCATGGCCACTACCGCCTTTTCAGACGTGGGTTGCGTGCTGGAGTCCGAGATGGCCTGGATTATCTTGGCGTGTGCATCCTCGATCTTGGCGTGGATGGCCTCGACCCGGGCCAAGGCGACATCAGCAGCACGGACGGCAGCTCGAGCACTCTCGGTGTTTTCAGCCACCATCGCAGCAGCTGCTGTAGCCGTCTGGGCTGCTCCAGCTGCCATGTTGGCTGCCGCAGACGCCCTCTCGGCGGAAGCGGTCGCGCTCAATGCGGATGCGGCGTTACTCTCGGTGTAAGCGGCTGCGCTCTCGGCGCAGGCGGTGGCGCTTGGGGGGGTACGCGGCCATCGTACGGGCCTTCACGAAGCGTTTCCACTGCATCATCTTTGCAAGAAGGGGTGCGGGAATGGGGATCGGGATTCATGGATTCAAGGGTTGCCGGCACTAGAGCAGATGAGCCGGCAAAGCTTAAGGAGGGAGACTTAAATAGACCTAGATATTTTCATCACAAACGGTTCCTAGAAAACAACTGTGTGTGATGTTGTACATATTTTTTATTAAAATATGACATTTTTATGCATCTGTCATCGCAAACTTTTTGCACCTTTTTTGACAGTTCTGTTACACCACTGTTTGCAATTATGGCATCGCACACAGTTTCGTCGAAGGGTCTCTGATCGTAGTGTGGGCACTTCATGTACAAAATGGACAATCTGTTTCGAAGTATTAGGGTTTCATACGAAAACTCATCCGTTACAAATGTATTTCATATTTTTTGAACTTATTTGAACTCCATACTTTTCGTGCATTCAAAATGCATCATTCAAAGCCATGTCATCTGTTTTCAACCCTTTCTGACTTCATTTGGTATTTTCATGCATTTACTAATTTTTTAAAGCTAAATGACCCTAAAATTGAAAAGCACTACAAATGAACTCTGAAAAGGTTGAAAGTTGGCATGGTATCATCATTTCCCCCACATAGCATGTGCTAAAAAGTTGAGAGGGTTACGGCAAAAACTGGATGCACTTTGTGTATAAGATGGACAATCTCTTTCGAAGTATGAGGGTTTCGTAGAAAACTCAGCTGTTACAAAGGGATTTCATTTTTTGAACTTATTTGAACTCCGGACATTTTGTGTGTTCAAAATGCACTTCAAAGCCACATCATCGATTTTCAACCCTCTCTGACTTCATTTGGTATTTTTCATGCATTTACTGATTTGTTCAGCTAAATGACCCTGAAATTGAAAAGCGTGACAAATGAACTCTGAAAAGGTTGAAAGTTGGCATGGTATCATCATTTCACCCACATAGAATGTGCTAAAAAGTTGAGAGGGTTACGGGAAAAACCGGATGGACTTCGTGTACAAAGAGGACAAGCTCTTTCGAAGTATCAGGGTTTCGGACGAAAACTCATCTATTACAAAGGGATTTCATTTATTTGAACTTATTTGAACTTATTTGAACTCCATACTATTTAGGTGTTCAAAATGCACCATTCAAAGCCACGTCATCAATTTTCAACCCTTTCTGACTTCATTTGGTATTTTTCATGCATTTACTGTTTTTTTAAAGCTAAATGACCCTGAAATTGTAAAGCACTACAAATGAACTTTGAAAAGGTTGAAAGTTGGCATGGTATCATCATTTCACCCACATAGCATGTGCTAAAATGTTGAGAGGGTTACGGCAAAAACTGAATGCACTTCGTGTATAAAATGGAGAATCTCTTTCGAAGTATGAGGGTTTCAAACGATAACTCATCTGTTACAAAAGGATTTCATTTTTTTGAACTTATTTGAACTCCAGACTTTTTGTGTGTTCAAAATGCACCATTCAAAGCCACATCATCAATTTTTCAACCCTGTCTGACTTCATTTGGTATTTTTCATGCATTTACTGATTTTTTCAGCTAAATGACCCTAAAATTGAAAAGCATGTCAAATGAACTCTGAAAAGGTTGAAAGTTGGCATGGTATCATCATTTCACCCACATAGCATGTGCTAAAAAGTTGATAGGGTTACGGGAAAAAATGGATGGACTTCGTGTACAAAGAGGACAATCTCTTTCGAAGTATCAGGGTTTCGGACGAAAACTCATCTGTTACAAAGGGATTTCATTTATTTGAACTTATTTGAACTCCATGCTTTTTGTGTGTTCAAAACGCACCATTCAAAGCCACGTCATAAATTTTCAACCCTTTCTGACTTCATTTAGTATTTTTCATGCATTTACTAATTTTTTAAAGCTAAATTACCCTAAAATTGAAAAGCACTACAAATGAACTCTCAAAAGGTTGAAAATTGGCATGATATCATCAGTTCACCCACATAGCATGTGCTAAAAAGATGAGAGGGTTACAGCAAAAACTAGATGCACTTCGTGTATAAAATGGACTATCTCTTTCGAAGTATCAGGGTTTCATACGAAAACTCATCTGTTAGAAAGGTATTTCATTTTTTTTGAACTTATTTGAACTCCAGACTTTTTGTGTGTTCAAAATGCACCATTCGGAGCCACATTATCAAATTGCAACCCTTTCTTATTTCATTTGGTATTTTTCATGCATTTACTGAATTTTTTTAAGCTAAATGACCCTGAAATTGAAAAGCACTACAAATGAACTTTGAAAAGGTTGAAAGTTGGTATGGTATCATCATTTCACCCACATAGCATATGCTAAAAAGTTGATAGGGTTACGGCAAAAACTAGACGCATTTCATGTACAAAATGGACAATCTCGTTCGAAGTATCAGGGTTTCGGACGAAAACTCATCTGCTACAAAGGGATTTCATTTATCTGAACTTATTTAAATTCCAGACTTTTTGTCGCGGTTGACTATTTGTCACCCTGGTTGAGAAATAGTTATTCTTCACCCCCCCCCCCTCTATTTTACCACCAATGCACTATAATTTTACGTTCCATCAGTTTTGTCTAATTACTGACGTAAAAAGAGACCGTAAGAAAATATATAATCGCCATAAATAATATTTTATGTTATGTAAAATTACAAACATAAAAACATAGTGTAAAATATACATAAACTCCAAATTTTATTGAGTTATGACCTACATTTTAATTTTTGTATACCAACTTTTACATAGTGAATCAATAGGAATGTAACTATTTGAATTCCAAATGTAATTTAATTATGAAGTGGTCGTAAGATTACCTCAGGTGAAGAATAACTTATTCTGCACCCTGGGTGATGAATAGTATCACTATATATACACACAGATGGTCTATTATGCTAATATTAGCAGAATAACTATTCTGATAACACTTCCGAACTGGACGCTCAACGCAGGTGCACCTCATTGTTCGAACCAAGTGTGCTGCAGTACTCAGGTGAGTGAACTTCCCCTCGCAAAAAAACTGCACGCGATGTTTTTTCGGTACTGTTTTTGCTCCAGTTTTTAAAACATATGTCGGATGAAAAGCTATGGATTGGGCGCTACTTCGACATGTTGAACACTTTCCGAGATTCCTCACGGTTTAAGAGCAGTTTTGAAAATGGTGCGAACCATGAATAGTGGCACGAGCGTTTTTTCGCCTTTTTTTCTAAACCGCTCCACGGAATGAAATAAATGATACACTGTTCGAAATATATCGTCGAAACGCATCTTTTACATATCTATCATTTTCTCTAATTCATTACGGTTTAAGAGCTGTTTTAAATTTACTAAATAGCGGAATTCTATCTTTTTGATTTTTTGCAATTTTTGTACTGTTTTGGCTCTAGTTTTTGAACTGTTTGTCGAAACGAGGCGTGTAATACGCCGTTGAAAAGCTACGAACGAGGCGAAAATTTCATATGTTGAAATGTTTTTGAGAATCCTTGCAGTTTTTAGTTAATTTCGAAAATCATGCGGCTGACGACGAGATGTACCGACCGTTTTTCGCGAATTTTTTTCAAACCGCTCGTCGGAATGATTCAAATGATACATGATACGTCCAAAATGCATCACTATTTTGTATCATAATTTATCCTTATTCATTGATATATTTCACGTTACGGTGATGTTCTTATGTTGTTTTGGTCTATTTTACACGGTTTGCAAACTCTCCGATGCCGGAACAGCAGACGCAGGATTCAGCAGTAAAAAGTGGACACTAAGTTGCTGAAGAAGAATACCTCCAAATTAACTAAAAATTGACGGGAGGTATTTTTCAGATAAATCACGAAGACACGCAAAAGGGGAGCCAGAGGGGGGCCACAGGGTGCCCAGGCGGCCTGGGGGCGCGCCCCCCTGGCCGCGCCGGGGGGGCGCCTGGAGCCCCTCGCCCACCTCCGGATGCCCCCTTTTGCATATATATTTTCCGTTCTCCGAAAACCCTAAAAAAGAAGACTTTTTACGGAGTTCTTCCGCCGCTATGAGGCGGAACCCTACAGAGAAGAAAAGGGCATCTCCGGCGGGCAGATTCCGCCGGGGAGATCACCTCCCGGAAGGGGAGATCGTCGCCATCGTCATCACCATCGTCACGGGCATCATCGAGATCATCATCAACATCATCCCCAACACCAGCACCATCTCCATCTTCATCCAAATCTCATCTTACAATCGCAACTCGTGTTGTAACTCGTACTACCTATCCTCTCTACTCCATCGGTGTTGATTACTACTTTGTGGTGAATGCTATTGAGTTTTGTTGGAGAAATATTATTATGTCCAAATTGTTTATCACATATTTATCCCCGCTGATCATGGTCTCTTTTATGTCTCATGAGTAGTTACCTTAGTTCTTGAGGACATGGGGAAAGTCTTGTTGTTAGTAGTCATATGCTCTTGAAGTAATATGTGTTGTTTGATACTTAAGTTGTGTTGTCATTCTACTAGTGGTGTTGTGTGAGTCGAACACCCAACACTTCGCCTTATTAAGGACCTAGGAGAATACATTGTGTATAAAGAATGCTTATGGTGGGTTGCCGGAGTGACAGAAACCTGAACCCCAGTTCGCACGCTTTCGCATAAGGGAATAATGGATCCTCGATCGTATTGCTATGGTTAGGCTTTTGCCTTAAATTCTATCTTGTATTTGCGGACGCTTGCAAGGTGTTTAATCATAAGAGTGCACTCATCTTAGTCTAGAGAGTGTACTAGCATAGATTCACCCACTCAACACTTATCAACACATAACATAGTATCGATACGGAATATGGTGAAAGCACATGACTACCTCTCCCGTGTGTCCTTAGGAACGCTTTAGTCTTTATAAGTTCAGTTGCTAGGCCTCTCCTTTGCTAAGAAAAGGATTGGGCCACTTGTCACTCTCAGTACCTTTTACATTACTTGCTTTTACTTTCCTGTTGCTTATACCGAGAAAACCCCTAAAAGTTATCTTTCAGTGCTTGCAGTAATTTCTTGCTCAGAATCGCTTATCAATACCTTCTGCTCCTCATTGGGTTCGACACTCTTACTTATCGAAAATGCTGTAATAGATCCCTTACGGTTGTGGATCATCAATACACCGTTGGAAAGATATCGTCAAGACGCAACTTTATCATGTAGAATGCTCTCTCTCTCTCTCTAATACCTTATGGTTTAAGAGCAGTTTTAAATGCGGATACTTTGTTTTTCGCGACACCAAATCGACTAGTGAACCGCATCAGACAGAAAACCGCAATGCTTAAGACTGAAAATCGCACTACATCAGACGGGCAAGTGAACTTCATGATTTCTTTTGTTGAACGTAAATTTTTCTTAGACGAGTTTTTGTTGTCTTTTTTCCACCTTTTTTTATGAACAAGAGTGGACCGTAGAGATGATGCAAGTGAACCGCGACAAATATCGTAGTGGACCGCATTATTTTTTAGTCGTTTCGCTAAAAAATCGCACTTCCACGATGTGTGCAAGTGAACGGCATCACTCTCAAAAGAGAACCACATTCAAGGACCAAACGGACTACAGACGTTGACGTAGCCAACTGATTTTTGAAACACGGATTTTTTTTTCATTTCATACATAGGGATAATGAAACATATTCTTTTTACACAAACTCAGTGCACTTCAAAAAAATCTCCAAAAAAATGCAAAACATGGATGGAGTGAACTGTGTCGCCCAACTTTATCATAAAAATGTACTCCACGCCCATGCCCCAAGGAGAAACACCGCCGCACTACACCACCTGAAAACACAAACAAAACTCATGTAGTGGATTGCACGCCTGTGCTAATTGAACCATGAGCCACTTGCCGATGAGCTGCATGTCTTCGACGAAGAGGAATTCACTGACGCCCATACTGCAAGGTGGCGTGGAGTCGAGGAGTACTCGAGGAGGGCACACACCCACTACACTGCAAGTTGGAGTCATGGTGCACTGCATCACCATGGTCGTGCTCCTCGAGTGGCAGAGCATCAGCCGAGCAAACTGGAAACAACATTTTACACTAAACCACATCTGAGCATCACAAAAGGTCGTCGCTGAAGCAGTGCACTTAGCATGTGTGTGTAGCCATCATCGACTCCCCACCGAGTACACTTATGTACTATGAGTCGAACATCAATGGGATTCGTTAGTAGCAAGTGCTCCTTCACCCGAATGGGTTGACAGAGGCTACCCCATGGGCGCTGGACCTCATTAGTACCTGCGGTGGAGCTTGGCGATGGAGCAGAAGAGGACGGGGGGAGGCGGCCATCAGGGAGGGCGGTGGGAAGGGGCACGCCGGCGGTGGGGATCCCGCCATGGCCACGGGATGTGTCGGGGCGCCTGGATCCGCGCCATATGATGTAGCGCCAGCGAGATAGGGGAGGAAGGCCGTTGGCCGGTCGCGGCGGGGTGTGGGGGAGGAGAGGCCCATGGGGGGCTCATCGGATCTGGGGAGGAGAGGGCCACGGTGACCTCGGTAGGCCGCGGGGATGGCAAACAGAGGTCAGGGCAGCCCGATCCGGCGGAGAGGGAGGCCGGGGACGGCCCGACCTGGTGCGAGGGAGGCCGGGGGCGGCCCAATGTGGCGGCAGGGGAGGCTGGGGGCGGCCTATCCGGCGGCAAGGGATGCCGGGGAGGGCGGCGGTTGGCGCAGAGATTACAGGCCTCCGGGGTGGGGCTAGGCCCTGGCAGCGGCGGCGGCTTCAGGGCAAGGCAGAGGTGGCTCCGGTGGCTCGGCGGATCGTGGCAGCGCTAGGTGGTCGGCCCTGCGGCACGCAGAGGAAGGCAGGGCGATGGGGCGGGGCTCTGGCAACCATAGGAGGAAGAAGGTGGGAGAGGAGGTGGGTTGTCTCGGAGCGTGGGGTGGGTCGTGTTGGGCACTCGTGGGGTAGGTGGTAGGTTTTGTCACCGTGCAGTTCGGTTCGGGGCACTTGTGCTGTTCTTTTTTGTTATCAGAATAAGCCAGGTGTTATTAGAATAAGACTCTTAAGGGGTGTTATCATAATAGACCCACCCTATATATATTATGAGTTCCATTTTCTATATGTTTTTGTATACTAATTTGAATCTAGCTATTATCATCCACATATAGAGAATAGAAAGCGTATATGCCCACATTGAAATAGAACATATAAGAATGGGAAACCGAGTACACAGATTGAAACAGAGGAATAAACAGAGCGATACTATGATTGTTGTGAATACATAGCTATCCACGTCGAAACGACTCAACAAAACAAAACGCGTCCATGAGACCATGACCAACAGCCCTTGCCTAGGGTAGCTCTTGGCTCTGCCTGAACTCGTGCAGGCGTTCGTCCAAGCGGTCGACACGCTCGCGGTATATCTGGAGCGCAATCTCTAGCTCCAAGTTGGCTATTTCATCGCAGATCACCAGCTCAAGGATGTGACGGCCAAGTTCCTCTACC
Source organism: Secale cereale (assembly GCA_902687465.1). NCBI lineage: Eukaryota > Viridiplantae > Streptophyta > Magnoliopsida > Poales > Poaceae > Secale > Secale cereale. The sequence goes on from LR738712.1 coordinate 377,692,842, forward strand.
GCGCCCAGGTGGACACCTGGGCCAAGGAGGCGGTTGAGCCTACGGACCAGCGCGTTGGCATCCAGCGGGCCGCGGACAAGGTGAATGGCGGCACCCATGCGAATGGCGCGGCGGGCGTCCGGTGCAAGTACGGCGCGGCCGACCTCTGGTGCAAGTACGGCGCTGAGGGCCTCTGCCCACTCCTGGCGAGGAATGGGGGTACTGACGGGACATGTACCCAGCTGCGATGATGTGTTGACAGCTGGCAAGCGCCGATGGATCCGTTCTTGCTGAGCGGCGCGCCGCGCCTCTCGCTCTGCGGTGCTCGAACGGTCTCGCCGTGCGGGGAGCCGCAGCATATCAGTGCGGACGCACCTAGCTTGCTCTGTGGCGCGCCATCAATCATGTTGTGCGGCGAGCTGCAGCCTGTCAGCGCTGACATGCCTATCTTGATCCGCGGCGCTCAAGCGCCATGCGCCAAAGGTCTGCTCAACACCGGCGATGACGCGCATCACGGCGTCGTCCATCGCATTGCCGGGGAGCGCCTCGGCCTCGACGGGCCGTGGCGCCTACTCGTTTTCCTCGTCGACGAGGTTAATGGCAGAGGCGACGCTTTGGTGGGTTGGCATGCTTGGAAAAAGTGGATGTGCTACAGACTACGCTTGTCTCCTCCGTGCGTTGTGCGTCGCCTATGCGCAATATAGCAGTGTGGAGGAAAACAGGTGAGGAAATGGCGGGAAATGGTGGCGTGTTCACAAATCGCCATCAAGTAATGGAAACTTAGCATAGAAGGAACATCGAGCTAGCACAAGAAGTAGATGATGATCAGATGAACACGGACCACGCCACACTAGGGAACCCGTCGGTGATGAATTCATCAATCCCAAACGGTTGAATACTTGCAAGTGTTTGCCCACAACACACATGGCATATTCCATCACAAACAGGTTGGATGGATCAACTGTATGCCACGTATCGCACATTGTCAAAAAGTAATGCGGTAGACCTTCTTTAACATGTGCTAAAAAATAAAAAATAAAAAAACAAGGACCTCAAGGTTAAATTAGCTGAGGGAATGGGGCATTTCGGTCATTTGACCAAAATGACCCATCCTATCAGTTAATTTAACATCAACACAACATCCCATCCAGTCACCCATCTGATGGTTGCTCCAGCCTGAGCACACTTAACTTGATAGTTTTCGTACATGAGCTGCTGGTGGAACAACTAGTCCTTGCTGATAGGAATGCCTCTTCGCATCCTTATGGTGTATCCGGATGACCTCCCGTCCCACAATGGCCAATAGATGTTGTTCAAACAGAGCATATCACATACGTCTTATTAGAAGCAATCGTCTGTGTAATTATTGATCTTCGCACACATTTCTAATTACAGACCTGTTTGTCGCGTATCACACACATCTTGTTATATTGAACCATTTCTGTTCTCTTGCCTAATCACAAACATTTCATCCGAGTGAAGCGTATGATGTACATCGCGCACCCCTTGATCGGGCTGACCGTTTCTTTTGTGTTGGCTAATCACAAACAGTTCATCCGAGTGAACTGTATGTTGTACATCGCACACACCATCATCTGGCTGCCCGTTTCTTTTGTTCCTCCTCATTGCAAATAGTTAATTGAGCTGAACCATATGCCTTGCATTGCACACGCAACTAAAATTTGAACCGTGTTTGATGCATCCGTCTTCGCAAACGTTTTACACATTTTTGATGGTTTTCATACAACATCGTTTGCGATGATTGCATCGCACACAGTTTCTCGAAGGGTCTCTAATAGTAGTGTCGCGTTTGCAGCATCCTGCAATAGTGTTGTAGTATCTGTGAGCCACAAGGACTCGGCAATCCAATAACCATGGGTATCAAGACTAGCAAAGCTTAATGGGTATGGAGAGGTTAAGTGGTGAGGCTGCAGTAGCGGCTAAGCATTGTATGGTGGCTAACTTACGAGTACAAGAATAAGATGAGCATCTATGCAAATGGTTGCAAACTAGTAATGATCACTAAGTGATCTTGAACTACTTACGAGTCAAGCATAACCCCACCGTGTTCTCTCTCAACGTTGAAAAGAGATGGTCACAATTACTCACGTGATTGGTGTATTTTATCTCGAATCCTCTGTCAAGTTTTCTACAACCGGAAATTAAGAAATTCAAATCTGCCACATAACCGCAGGCACGGCTTTTGAAAGAACATAACCCTGCGGGGGTGTCCCAACTTAGCCCATCACAAGCTCACACGATTAGCAGAGGTAAAACCTCTTATCTTAGGGACAACCCGATCAGACTCGAAATCTTGGTGCACAAGACATTTCGAAAATGGTTAAACAAGTCCAGCAAGACCTCCCGGCGTGCTGACACCCTGATAGTAGCCGCGCGTATCTCGTCTCAGGCCACGACCAGATAAGCTACGCGTGCAGGTGCCAGATACCCCAAGTTGCCAAGGGGCGGCCCCGCACAGTGCTCTATTTGGGACCAACACCATCGGCACTGGCCCCCTGCATGTAGAAAAGAATCCCCGGGGACACAACCCCCTATGCGAATTAATTGATTAATTAATAATTTTATTATGTTGCAAAATAAAACCAAAGTTGGGCCTTGCTGGAGGAGTTTTATTCAAAGCGAACTATCAAGGGGGTCCCATACCCCCAACCGTGTTAGGAACGCAAACTCAAGGAACATAACACCGGTTTATCGGTTCTTAAGGGGGCATGAGTGGAACAAAACACATAGCAAAAGGACAAGCCTTCCACCCATTGCCAAGTATATAGGTGTGTTAATTATAGTAATAGATATTGTGATATTCCAAACATCCAAGATCCAACATGGAGCAATCTTCATCTTCGCCTGCAACTAGCAACGCTATAAGAGGGGCTAAGCAAGCGGTAACATAGCCATACAACGGTTTGCTGGGATGGTGTCAAAGGCTAGAGGTTTCATGGCAACAAAGAGAGGCTGACAACAATAGATAGGCAGCGTGACATATAGCGATAGCATCGATACAACTAGCATAGCAATGATAGTAATTAGATCCAAGGTGACGGTCATCTTGCATGAGATCACGCAAGGAAGAAGAATGAGTCCATGAAGAAGACGAAGAAGAAACCACGTAGACGAACCAAGCGTAGTCGAACAAATCCTCACGGTCGCAACGAAACAGGAACTCCTGAGAAGAAGCAAACAACATGGTAAACACACAACACATAAACAAGACATGATGCTCAACCAAGTATGATTCATGACAAGGCTACATGATGCAACTCATGGCAAGATATGAAGCATTCAAGATCAACACAACCAAGCAAGTTTAAATGAGGCCGGAAACAACATATAACAATTCCGCTAAGTCCTCATATGCAAAATTCAAAATTGGTCCAGATATGAACAAACCTTATGTTAAAGTTTTTAAACTGCAAGTTAACATGCACAATGATGATCTACACGAAATTCTAGTCAAGTTACATATAATGTTCATTCAATTCGGAGTTACGGCCTAGAAGATATGAGCAAAACAAGTCAAGCATGGCATTGATGCAAAATGCATTTGAACATCAACCACAACACTCAAAACATGGATGCAACATGACATGATGCATCTACACACAAAACCAAACAAGTTTAATTTAGAGCATGCTCCAAACGGAGCCACGCTTCAACACATACACATGAAACAAGATTAAAGGACAAGCTGTCCACAACAGCAACTAGGCATATCGCGAGCATCAAACAAACAAGCTACAAGAACAAGATTGACACAAGCATATCATGAACTTGAAGTACAGATTTTCTTGGAAGAGTTGAAGCTTCTCAAGTTCAGAATGAAGAAGAAGCATGATAGACAATTTTATGTTTGGCTTCAAAGCCTCTTGTAAAGTCTTCTTTCTTTCTCTCTTTCCTTTCTTCTTTTCTTAGTTTTTAGTCTTTTTTCTAGCTCTTTAGGCTTACCTCAAGCCTTTCCAGACTTTCTCTGTATTTTGGTTTTTTAATTAATAAAAATTGCAGTGGGGTTTTACCCTACTGTTTATAGTCAAAAAAAAACTTGAAGTACAGATAGCATGCTTCCACTATCACCAAGTAATAGGTCCATAGGCATCAAGAATAAACTAACATGACCAAGGCAACAAGCAAACTTTATATTACAGATTATAATTTAGTGGAAAACAGAGCATATACATGAGCAGACTTAATATGATGACATGTTGGGGGCAAGAAATAAATAAGCTACATCACAAGAGCATGGCAAGCAAAAGCATAGCATGCTAGAACATAACATGGAGCTCAAGGAACACAACATGAAATATACATGGGAGCAACAGGTTCATGGCATTCATCAAAACAAAATGCAAACATGATATAACAGATTCTCAGGCTTAGTGAAAATCTGGGAAGGCAAACAACAACATTATGATGCTGACTTTGGAGGCATATAACAACAAGCATATCAATTCTAATGAGCATGCAAAGGTCATGAACATGTAATAGGCATGGCATAGTCTAAATGACTCCATTGGCACAACTCCATAAGATGCATAGATCAATAGCAATGAGCTTTGCCAAATTGAACATGTTGTTGACAAGCTGACAGATACATTATCAAGCAACTTGAGAGCAAGAAAGAGACATACTACAGCAACCTATAATTGCAAACAAGGGCATGGATGGATAGAGCATAACATGGTCTTCCAGACATGGTCACTGGAAATTCCAAAACATGCATGGATATGACTGTAAGATCAAGCAAACATGGCATCACAATATAACAGTTTTAGACTTGGGAGTTTTCAACAAGTCTCAGAAGACATCAAACAGCGAGTAGGTCACTTAGCAAGCTTGTTCCACTCAACACAAGGCATATCATGAAAAGTGTATTGCACCACAGCAAAGATGACATGATTGTGCTCCTAACACATGTTGACATGATGCTCAAACAAAAATCACACAAAAAGATATGAAAAAGACAAATCAGCAAGTTATATCAAATTTCAGCAGTTGACAGCACTTAGCACTTTTGCGACGAGGATTAAGGCATTAAGACGAACAGTAACATGCATGCAAACTACACCATCATCTAGAGCACACAGAGATGAACATTTTTGACATATCATATGCTCCTTTTGGACAAACATGCACCAAGATATGGCCACTCAAATTATGCAACAAGATATGACTCTCCAGGGACTAAACTATGATTATGCAATTTTCTGAGTAAATAGAAAAAAACACCAACAAACAAGGGTCGGAACTAAAGGGACCGGGCTGCTCACATTGGGCCTTGAGGCCGAATCCGAAGGGGAAGCAGGCTGGGCCGGCGAGCGAGGCCGGGGCCCACGAGGCGGCCCTAGACGGCGTCGTTGTTCCTCTCGTGCCCATGGCACGAACAGTAGGTAGGAGCGGTGGCGACCACTTCGCCGGCGGCTCAAGGACGGCGGGGAGGCTCGAGGCGCTGGGGACGATTGGATCCGGTCACCCGGGACCTATTCTGGACGGATCCGGCGGCGGTGAGAGCTGGTCGCCGGCGCTGTCCATGGACACAGAGAGCTGTGAGGGAAGAAGGAGGAGGGGAAAATGAGGAAGGGAGGCAGGGCTCCGGCCTAGGGGTCGTCGGTGGCTGGCTCCGGTGAGGCTCACGGCGGCGAGCAGATGGGGCGGTGGGGTTTGGTGACTCGGGTCACCAGCGGTGGGGTTGGCAAGGTGGATTGGGAGGTCAGGGTAGAGCTGGCTGCGGGAGCAGAGGAGGCAGGCGCTGGGCGCTTGGGCAGCGAACGGGCTCGGGCGGCGGCGGACGGCCCTGCGGGCTACGGCGGCGGCGTGCTCAAGGCCGAGGGGGCCAGATCTGGGCCTGGCGGGCCCGACGATGGGGAACCGGCTGGGGAGACGTGGCGAGGCCACATGGTGGCGCGCTAGTGGAGGAGGGCGGCTGCGCGGGTGAGATGGAGCGCTCTGGTTAGCTAGGAGTGCGGCGGCGGCGCTGCCAAGTGGCGGACAGGGGCTGATAACCCACAAGTGTAGGGGATCAGTTGTAGCCTCTTTCGATAAGTAAGAGTGTCGAACCCAACGAGGAGCTAAAGGCAGAACAAATATTCCCTCAAATTCTTTCGACCACCGATACAACTCTACGCACGCTTGACGTTTACTTTACCTAGAACAAGTATGAAACTAGAAGTACTTTGTAGTTTTTGTGGGATAGGTTTGCAAGAATATAAAGAGCACGTAAATATTAACTAGGGGCTGTTAAGATAAAGAAACAATAAAGTTAATGATAGCGAGTGTGGAAAAGTGGTGGTAGGAGTTGCGAAATTGCCCCTAAGCAATTGACTACGTTACTAGACCGATAGCAAGTTTTATGTGGGAGAGGCCACTGCTAGCGTGTCATCCCTTACTTGGAATTCTATGCACTTATGATTGGAACTATTAGCAAGCATCCGCAACTACTAATGTTCATTAAGGTAAAACCCAACCATAGCATTAAGATATATTGGTCCCCCTTCAATCCCGTATGCATCAATTTCTACGCTAGGTTGAAGCTTTTGTCACTCTTGCCCTCCAATACGTAGTCCTATCAACATACAACTAACCCTATGGTGTGATCCACGTGTGCGCTCATATGATGGACACCAAAGGACAGCAACATAACCACAAGCAATTTAAATCAATCATAATAATTCACCAATCACCGATAGGACAACGATAATCTACTCAGACATCATAGGATGGCAACACATCATTGGATAACAATATGAAGCATAAAGCACCATGTTCAAGTAGAGGGTACAGCGGGTTACGCGAGAGTGGGCCGCTGTATATAGATGGGGGAATGTGATGGAGATGTTGGTGAAGATGACGGAGGTGTTGGTGTAGATCGCCGTCACACGATGATGGCCCCGGTGGCACTCTGGCGCCACCGGAAGCGAGGGGGAGAGAGCCCCCCTCATTCTTCTTCTTCCTTGACCTTCTCCCTAGGTAGGAGAAGGGTTTCCCCTCTGGTCCATGGCCTCCATGGCAGCGGAGGGGCGAGAGCCCCTCCGAGATTGGATATGTCTCTCTATCTCTCTCTGTTTCTGTGTTGCCAAATTCTGGCCCTTCACCGTTTCTTATATTTCCGGAGATCCGTAACTCCGATTGGGCTGATTTTTTGACACGATTTTTATCCGGATATTAGCTTTCTTGCGGATAAAGAAGGGCATCAACCGCCTTAAGGAGTGTCCATGAGGGCCCAGGGCGCGCCTGCCCCTGGTGGGCGCACCCCCCTGCCTCGTGGCCCACTCGGGCATCGTCTCATGTTGGTTCCGCTTCCCAAAATTCACATATATTCCAAAAAATCACCGTCCATTTTTATTCCGTTTGGATTCCGTCTGATATGGATATTTTGCAAAACAAAATACATGCAACAAACAAGAACTGGCACTGGATCAATATGGTAGTCCCAAAAAATAGTATAAAAAGTTGCCCAAAGTATATGAAAGTTGTAGAATATTGGCATGGAACAATCAAAAATTATGGATACGACGGAGACGTATCAGCATCCCGAAGCTTAATTCATGCTCGTCCTCGAGTAGGTAAATGATAAAAAAGATATTTTTTTTGTGGAATGCTACCTAGCATAATCATGATCATGTAATCTAATCATGGCATGAATATTAAGACACGAGTGATTCAAAGCAATAGTCTATCATTTGACATTAGGACAATAATACTTCAAGCATACTAATAAAGCAATCATGTCTCTTCAAAATAACATGGCCAAAGAAAGTTATCCCTACAAAATCATATGGTCTGGCTATGCTCCATCTTCACCACACAAAATATTCAAATCATGCACAACCCCGGTTTTAGCCAAGCAATTGTTTCATACTTTAGTATTCTAAAAAAAAATCAACTTTCATGCGATACATGAGCGTGAGCCATGGACATAGCACTATGGGTGGAATAGAATGTGGTAGTAGACAAATGTAGGGAGAAAGTCACACATCGACTAGGCGTATGAATGGGCTATGGAGATGCCCAACAATAGATATCAATGTGAGTGAGTAGGGATTGCCATGTAACGGATGCACTAGCGCTATAAGTGTATAAAAGCTCAAAAAGAAAACTAGTGGGTGTGCATCAACTTGCTTGCTCATGAAGACCTAGGGCATTTGAGGAAGCCCATCGTTGGAATATACAAGCCAAGTTCTATAATGAAAATTCCCACTAGTATATGGAAGTGACAAAACAAGAGACTCTCTATTATGAAGATCATGGTGCTACTTTGAAGCACAAGTGTGGAAAAGGATAGTAGCATTGTCCCTTCTCTCTTTTCTCTCATTTTTTTGTTTATTTTTGGGAGGGGCTTTCTTTTTTGTTTTTTTAGCCCCTCTATATATTTATTTATTTAGGCCATTGACGAGGTTATAGACCTAGGGTAGGGTCACAGGCCTGACCAAGGTACCCCACCCAAGGTCAATACCCCAGAAGCTCAAAAGACAAACTGATGGTAGCAAGGACAATCGACTGAGACAGCCCAAGAGGGCATCCCACTCGACTGTACACCACACACCAGACGACCCAACTTCACTCGACCCATCCAAGGCACTCGACCCCCGAAGGTCAAAGGTCCCTTAGGACAGCAACGGTCTAGTATTCACTCCGCTGCAGTGAATGCCTTTATTACTCTTTACTGCAGACGTTATCAGTAACGCCCGCCTTTATGTACATTGAACCCTTGGTAACATGGAGCATGGCTGGGGTCCTGGCACACTATATAAGCCACCCCCTCCTCCAGTACAAGGGTTCGCACCCCTGTAACACACACATATACATATTTCAGTCGACCGCCTCCGAGCACCGAGACGTAGGGTTGTTACTTCCTCCGAGAAGGGCCTGAACTCGTAAACACCTTGCGTACAACTTCACCATAGCTAGGACCTTGCCTCCTCCTACGTACCCCCTACTCGTACTATCAGACTTAGAACCACGACAGTTGGCGCCCACCGTGGGGCAAGGCGTCTTAGCGACTTCTGGTGAGGTTGCAAACTTTTCTCCAACCTCCTTCGTCATGGTTTCCGGCTGTGGTCTGGCGCTGTGCCGTGAGATCCGACTCGGCACGCTCGTCTTCGTCGCCGACGACTCCGCTTGGCTCCAGGAGGCTCCTCTCAACGTTGAGGCGATGCCCGTCTGCGGGGCTGCGCACTTCCGCGCCGGCGCCTGTGGCGTCCTTCTTCGGCAGCCGTCGACTCAGTACCTGCCGATTCCTACATCATCCATCATCCCCGACGGACACCGTCGCAAGCGATCCGGTCGCTCGCGGCTCCAGCGGTGGGTGAAACACGCAGTGGCCCGCCAGGCGGCCACCCCTCATGTCGCGGCCATCGAGCCTGACGATTACCTCTACGGGCCGGTCGATCCATCGGTCGAGCTCGTGGATTCAGTTTTCGGGTGTAGGAGTAGCGATCCCGCGGCGGAAGTCCTCATGGTCGACTCGCACCGCAGCCCGCCAGGTTTCCCTCGCGGTGGCGACGGCGGCAGCGGTGGCGGTCATTCATTCGACCACGACGGGTACATTCCCCAACCCCTCACTACCGAGCAGAGGGACGAGCTCTGCCACCACAATGAAGACACGCTCTTCACCCCCATCGTGGGGGATACTCCAGAGGCTCGGGCCCTGGAAGCCACGCGCTTGGCCACCGTGGCTGAGCGCGTGCGCTTGGAGAATATCCAGCGCGCACTCGACGAACGGGCCCGCCGACTGGTCCCTGAGTCCAGTCGACGACCGCGGCAATCGTTCCCGCGCGAGACTCGGGTGTTCCGTACGCCTGTGCAGAACCTCGAAGCCGCGGGTTGCATCGCGGAGTCTATTCAACCATCACAGTCAGAGGCTGGGAGAGGCCTACAGCAGATCCGGGCGTTGCTCCGAACGGCTAGGGAGCATAACACGGTTGTTTCTCAGTTGCGCAACAGGATTCACAGCAGATCGGTGGCCGCAGACACCGTTTGGTCAGCCCACAGTCCAAGATCGCCCCGAGGCGTGAAGATCGTGGCCCACGTCAAGACCGGCATCTGGCTCGGAATGACGAGCAGTATGACCATCGACCCTGTCATCACGACCGCCGTCGAGTGCCCACGCCTCCCTCGGGAAGCGGATCGTTCTCGCCCAGGCGACACGAGGGCAGGCGCTTACGCGACGACAAGCGAAGGATTCCCCCAGATCCCCGGAGGCCCGGCTTCGATGCAAGGTCCATCCTTGTCGAGGGGTTGGTCGACCGGAACAGGGCGTTCAGAGAAGAGCAAGGCAGAGATCGTCCGAGTGGAATCCGAGCATCCGTCTCTGGGCCCGAGTGTTTTAGCAGTGCCATCAGAGCCGCTGAGATCCCCCCGAACTTCAGGTTGGCGGCGGGGGGTAAATAAGTTCACCGGCGAGTCAAAACCAGACACCTGTCTCGAAGATTACCGAGTGGCTGTGCAGATTGGAGGAGGCAACGACGACGTAGCCATGAAACACCTTCCTCTGATGTTGGGCGGTTCAGCTCGGGCATGGCTTAATTAGTTGGCCCCTGGGAGCATATATAGTTGGGAAGAGCTGGCCCGAGTGTTTATTCGGACCTTTGAAGGCACCTGCAAACGGCCCACAGGTCTCGCGGAGCTGCAGCATTGCGTTCAGAAGCTGAATGAAACCTTGAGGGATTACATACAGCGATGGACCACCTTGCATCACACGGTGGAGAATGTGTGTGAACACTAAGCAGTCTGCGCCTTCAAGGAGGGCATGCGATACCAAGAACTGAATTTGAAGTTTGGTCGGATGGGAGATATGTCCCTGTCCCGGATGATGGAGATAGCCAGGCGGTACGCTAACGGCGAAGAAGCCAACCGACTCCGCAGTGGCAAGAAACCAGTCGGACAAGATGATCAAAACTCCAATCGGAAACCCAAGCGCAAGGCCGAGCCAGCCGCTCAGGGCGAAGCTACAGTGGTCAACCAAGGGAAAGGCAAAGGAAAGCCCAAGGGGCCATGGGTCCCCAAGAAAGTAAAAGATCAAGCTGGGAATAACGTACTCGACCAGCCGTGTCCTATCCACACGAAGAAAGATGAAGAGGGGAACTTGGCATATCCCAAGCACACCACTCGACAGTGCCGGCTCCTTATCCAGAACTTCCAGAAAGATCAGTCGACTGAGAATGAAAAAGAATCTGAAGAGACCGAGGAAAAAGAAGGGGATGGAGGTTACCCCCAGATCAACTCCACTCTGGTGATTTTTGCTGATGTCGAGAGCAAAAGTCGACTGAAAGTGATCAACAAAGAGGTCAACATGGTTACCCCGGCAACAACCACGTACCTGAAATGGTCCAAGACCCCCATCACATTCGACCAGTCCGATCACCCTACGCACATTGCTACCCCTGGGTGGCAGGAGCTAGTGGTCGACCCAGTGGTCAAGGGCACGCCTTTGACCAGGGTCCTGATGGATGGAGGAAGTGGTTTGAATATTCTATATGCAGCAACCCTCCGGGATATGGGCATCCCGATGTCCAAGCTGAGTGAAAGCAACATGAGGTTCCACGGGGTCATCCCCAGGAAGAAGGCCGACTCACTTGGCCAAATCGCACTCGACGTAGTCTTTGGCGACTCGAAGAATTTTCGCAAAGAGAAGCTGACGTTTGAAGTGGTGGACTTCAACAACGCTTATCATGCCATTCTGGGTAGGCCCGCCTACACCAGATTCATGGCTCGACCGTGTTATGTGTACCTCAAGCTGAAGATGCCGGGACCCAACGACGTTATAACCGTCACGAGGAACCGTCAAAAAGTGGAAGAATGCTTCCAGAAAGGCTCGAAGATCGCTGACGAGCAGATGGCAGCAGTAGAGATGGAGGAGTACCAGAAAAACGTGGATCTGAGTGACTTGCTGCGGGCCAAGAAGCCGGCTTCCGAGTCAGCTTTTCAGTCGGCTGGGGAGACGAAGCCTGTACACATCCACCCCACCAACCCCAATGCAACACCGACCCACATTTCCACTACACTCGACAACAAATAGGAAGAAGCGCTCATCCAGTTCCTCCGTGAGAACTGGGACATCTTCGCATGGAAACCATCTGACATGCCAGGTGTACCCAAGGGACTGGCTGAGCACCATTTGCGTGTTGACCCAAAAGTGAAGCCTGTGAAGGAACATCTCCATCGGTCCGTCGCGAGAAGAGAAAGGCAATTGGCGAGGAAGTGGCTCGGCTTCTGGCAGCTGAGTTCATCCGCGAGATCTACCACTCTGAGTGGCTCGCCAATGTAGTAATGGTCCCCAAGAAGGACAAGTCTCTCCGCATGTGCATCGATTTCAAGCATATCAATCGGGCCTGCCCGAAGGATCATTTTCCTCTCCCCCGCATCGATCAGATAGTCGACTCGACTGCGGGATGTGAGTGTTTGTCCTTTCTGGACGCGTATTCCGGGTACCATCAGATCCGACTGTTTGGACCCGATGAAATAAAGACAGCTTTCATCACCCCGTTCGGGTGTTTCTGTTATGTCACCATGCCTTTCAGTCTCAAGAATGTCGGCGCTACCTTCATGCGCATGATCCAGAAGTGCCTGCTGAAGCAAATCAGTCGGAACGTCAAAGCATACATGGATGACATCGTGGTCAAATCGTGGAAAGGTTCCGACCTATTGAATGACCTCGCTAAGACATTCGCAAATTTGAGAAGCTATGGTATCAATCTCAATCCATCGAAGTGTACGTTTGGGGTTCCGGGCGGCAAGTTACTCGGTTTTCGCATTTCCGAACGAGGAATCGACGCCAACCCAGAAAAGGTCGGCACCATCCTATGAACGAAACGCCCCGAGCGTGTACACGACGTCCAGAAGCTTACTGGTTGCTTGGCCGCATTGAGTCGATTCATTTCTCGTCTCGATGAGAAGGCATTACCTCTCTACCGACTGATGAAGAAATCATAAAAGTTCGAGTGGAATTCCGAAGCTGAAGCAGCGTTTGAAGAGCTCAAAGCCCTGTTGTCCACCCAGCCGGTGCTTGCTACCCCAGTCAGCAAAGAGCCTCTCATACTATACATTGCAGCCACCGGACAAGTTGTCGGCATTGTACTCACGGTCGAGCGGGAAGAAGAAGGCAAGGCCTACAAAGTTCAACGCCCAATCTATTACATATCCGAAGTTTTGACTCCCTCCAAGCAAAGGTACCCGCATTACCAAAAGCTTGTGTACGGGATTTACTTGACCGCAAAGAAGGTTGCCCACTACTTCTCGGACCATACAATCTCAGTCGTCAGCGACGCCCCACTATCAGAAATGCTGAACAACCGAGACGCAACCGGTCGAGTGGCAAAATGGGCGATTGAACTCCTTCCGCTAGATATCAAGTTTGAAGTGAAGAAAGCCATCAAGTCTCAGGCAATAGCAGATTTTGTGGCCGAGTGGATCGAACAAGAGCTGTCGACTCAGGTTCAGTCGGATCACCGAAGATGTTGAACGGATCCGGCGCAGGCGTGGTCCTGGTATCTCCCAGGGGCGACAAGCTCAGTTACGTCCTTCAAATCCACTTTGACTCATCAAACAACGAAGTTGAGTATGAAGCACTTTTGTATGGATTGCATATGGTCATCTCACTCGGCGTCCGTCGCCTGATGGTCTACGGTGATTCAGACTTAGTGGTGAACCAGGTGATGAAGGAATGGGACATCAGAATCCCGGCAATGACCAATTATTGCAGTGCAGTACGGAAGCTTGAAAAGAAGTTCGAAGGTTTAGAGCTCCATCACGTGCCCAGAGCCAAGAATCAGCTTGCTGATGATCTCGCGAAAATTGGGTCGACTCGGAAGCCTATACCCAAGAATGTATTTCTGGAACATCTGCACACCCCCTCGGTCAAAGAAGACCCCTTCACGGAGGAACCCCCACAGCCAGTCAGTGCGTCAGATCTGACTGAAGTCAAAGTACCTGCAGTGGTCGACCTGATCATGGAGATTTTAGTGATTACGCCCGACTGGACTGTGCCATACATAGCATATCTGCTCCGGCAAGAACTCTCGGAAGATGAGGAAGAAGCACGCCAGATCGTCCGTCGATCGAAGGCTTTTACCGTCATTCAGGGTCAGCTCTACAGAGAGAGTGTCACTGGAGTCGCTCAGCGCTGCATCACCCCAGAGGAGGGTCGACTGATTCTGAATGAGATTCACTTGGGGACTTGTGGCCACCACGCTTCCTATCGGACTATAGTGGCCAAGGCGTACCGAGCTGGGTTTTATTGGCTCCGAGCCAACGAGGTGGCTAAAGATATTGTAGACAAGTGTGAAGGCTGCCAGTTCTACTCCAACATGTCCCATAAGCCAGCATCTGCTCTGAAGACCATTCCACTAGTTTGGCCCTTTGCCCTTTGGGGCTTGGACATGGTCGGCCCCTTCAAAACTGGAATAACTGGATTCACTCACCTGCTCGTGGCAGTCGACAAGTTCACCAAATGGATTGAGGCCAAGCCCATCAAGAACCTCGAGTCGAGCATCGCCATCAGCTTCATCAGGGAATTAATATTTAGATATGGAGTCCCCCACAGCATCATCATGGACAACGGCTCTAACTTTGACTCGGATGAATTCAGAGCTTTCTGTTCCTCTCAAGGAACATGAGTCGACTATGCCTCCGTAGCGCATCCGCAGTCGAATGGACAAGCGGAAAGAGCGGACGGTTTGATTCTCCAAGGCCTGAAGCCAAGGCTCATGCGTGACCTCAAGCATGCCGCCGGAGCTTGGGTGACCGAACTGCCGTCTGTCTTATGGGGTCTGAGGACAACTCCAAAACGGTCGACTGACCGTACCCCTTTCTTCATGGTCTATGGAGCTGAAGCCGTGATGCTGAGTGATTTGTTGCATAATGCCCCCAGAGTGGAACTCTTCTCCGAGGCCGAAGCAGAGCAAGCTCGTCAGGATGCAGTCGACCTCCTGGAGGAGGAACGTGAGATGGCCTTGATCCGGTCGACCATCTATCAACAGGACATGCGTCGATTCCATGCTCGCAACGTCCGAAGCCGAGCATTCCAGGAAGGAGACCTGGTTCTTCGAGTGCATCACACACGACCGCACAAGCTCGCCCCGGTTGGGGAAGGCCCCTTCATCGTCACCAAAGTAATGCACAATGGGGCGTATCACCTGTACAATGTCGCTAAGAAGAAAGATGAACCTTGTTCGTGGAATGCGGACCTGCTCCGCCGCTTCTACACTTAAAGCGCTCGAACAGTCGAGCTGTAATAAAGATTTTCCAGTTTGTTTCAAAGACAAGTTCGCAACGATTCCTTAATAATTGTTGGTTTCTAAGATGCCGGTCTTCCAAATCCCCCAGTGGGTGCTTAGCCGCGAACCCGATTCGCCTAAGTTACAAAAACTACTCCGAGTGAAGAGCAACCCTCTCACTCGGGGGCTTAGCTGCGACCCCGTAATCGCCTAAGCTACAAGAACTACTCCGAGTGAAGAGCAACCCTCTCACTCGGGGGCTTAGCCGCGGTCCTTCGAGCTACGCCATAAGTACAACGTGGCTTTGTCTTCTGAGCTCCGCCACAAGTACAATGTAGCTCGTAATTGCCTAAGTTACAAAAACTACTCCGAGTGAAGAGCAACCCTCTCACTCGGGGGCTTAGCCGTGGTCCTCCGAGCTACCCCATAGGTACAATGTGGATCTGTCTTCCGAGCTCCGCCACAAGTACAACGTAGCTTGTAATCGCCTACGTTACTAAAACTACTCCGAGTGAAGAGCAACCCTCTCACTCGGAGGCTTAGCCGCGAACCCGATTCGCCTAAGTTACAAAAACTACTC